>CM054061.1:2610876-3810876 GCA_028641055.1 Alopecurus myosuroides | reverse complement strand
TCTCTTTCGAATGTTTTATTTGGTTGACTTGGCATATGCTCACACCATGTTTATGACTACAAACCAGTCACCAATAGCCTCCATGACCACTTAGTTTTTGAACTTGTGATACTGCTTATGTTTTAATTAATGATGCTTATGTCGCTATGCTTGATTATGGCTCTTATGCTCTCTTTATTTGTCGCTCCAAGTCTTTTGCTAGCCTCCACCTATACTGAGTATGAGCTCTACTCGTGCATCCAAACTCCCTTAAACCAAAGTTTTTCCTATTGTGTACACCATACCTACCTACATGTGGTATTTAACTGCTACTCCAAAGTAAATTGCTCATGTGTTACGTTTAAACCTTCAAAATTACTCCCGCTTTATGTTCCTGTTTTTGCTCATGAGGACGTCAATAGAGAATCTTTATCCCCCTTGTTGATTGGATTTCACACCCTAGACTAGTGGCTTCATCCGCTTATCCAAATGATAGAGGAGCTGGCAGCGGGGTGCCCAGCCGCAAATTAATGCAAACAAATTCTCTTCACTATTTTTCCCTTGATTTATCAGTCAAAGCATAATTGTGTAAACAAAAGAGAAAGAGGGATGACCTTCTACACCAGTTGCGTACTTCACCATGGGAGCCGCTCTTGTGAATCCAGTTGGCTTGTGACGTACTGTATTTTCTTTTTACCATTCGTTCACATTAGCATACATCTCCCAAAATATAGACACTCGTCCACGGTATTTGATTGTTGGCAGGCACCCGAGGATTCGGTTAGCCATGGTTTGTGAAAGATGGATGGGAGGAGTGTCAAACTTTTAATACCTCTGTTTAATAAAATAAAAATCTCTAGCACATTAGGGATCCCTGCTTCCCTCTGCGAAGGGCCTTTCTTTTACTTTTATGTTGAGTCTCCATCTTCTAACTTTATGCACAGTTGAGAGAGCATTTTTGCCATTCTGAGTTCTATGTGCATTTGTCCCATAAACATCAATAATTACTTCATGATGTGATATTATTTGTTCTTAAATTATTTGTTCTAGTCTTCCTCATGAACTTTGAAGGTGTCCTGGCATTTATGTTTTGCCCCACTCTTAAGGACTAGCGAAATATCACTTTGCCATTCTTTCTCTATACCTGAAACAAATGCCCACCTTTCTTTGCATTATTATTCATGATCCTTTGTTTGAGTTACTCTTCGTGATGCAAAGTAATTGCTATGCTTTATTATTAAAGTTCTATTTATCATGTTTGTGTTTGAAGTTCTATGATCTCAGCATGCATATGCTTTTGCATTAGATTGATCAAGTTTATGTTAGTAGCATGTCACCTCAGAAATTATTGTTTTATCGTTTACCTACTCGAGGACGAGTAGGAACTAAGCTTGTGGATGCTTGATACGTCTCCAATGTATCTATAATTTCCGATGCTCCATGATCATATTATGTCAATTGCTACTTGTTTTCTCCATTATTTATAGCATTTTTATACGTTTTCCGGGACTAACCTATTAACAAGATTCCAAGTTCCAGTTCCCTGTTTTCTGCTGTATTTGGTTTCACAAAAGTTGTTCTGGAAACATTCTCGGAATTGGACTCCACAAAGCCCGAAGTGCCTATTTTCCCCGGAAGTATCCAGAACACCGAAGAGGAGTCGAAGACGGGAACCAGGGGGGCCACACCATAGGGTGGCGCGGGTCCCCCTTGCCACGCCAGCTATGGGTGTGGGGCCCCTGGAGCTCCACCGCCTTTTCCCTTTCGCCTATTTAATCCCCCCGGATGGAAAACCCTAGGCACCTGAGAAAAAATCCCCGAAAAGTTCCACAGCCGCCGTCTCCGTCAACCCTAGATCAGGGGGGTTCTGAAGCTATTTCCGGCACCCTGTCGGAGAGGAGATCATTACCGTAGGCTTCTACATCACCATGCCTGCCTCCGAAGTGATGCGTGAGTAGTTCATCCTTGGACTACCGGGTTCGTAGCTGTAGCTAGATGGTTGTCTTCTCCTCATATGCCTCCATGTTTAGATCTCGTGAGCTGCCTAACATGATCAAGATTGATCTTATGTAATTCTCTATGTTGTGTTTGCTCGGGTCCGATGAATATTGACCTTATGCCAAGTTGATTATAGTCTTTATTTGGATATTCTATTTGTGATCTTGCATGCTTTCCGTTGCTAGTGGTTTCGCTGGCCAAGTAGTTGCTAGTGACTCCAAGAGGGAGTATTTATGCTTGATAGTGGGTTCATGACTCCTCACCACCTTTCTCGAGTGACAGAAACGTGAAGGGGAGGATGTGTTGTTGCCATTAGGGAGAAAACAGCGGTGAGAGTGCCCGCGTGCATAATAATTTCTTACATTACACACTTTTTTAAGCAGTTATCTGTTGCTTGCAACTTAATACCTAAGGTGGTTCGGATGATAACCTGAGGGTGGATTATTAGTCATAGATGCAGATGGATTTCGGTCTATGCATATTGTTTTAATGCCCGCACTAAATATCATAGTAATCATCATGTTATATTGTGCACTACGGTGCAACCTCTATTTGGCAATTGCCCAACTGTAATTTGTTCACCCAGCATGCTATCTTTTATCGAGAGACACCACTAGTGAACCTATGAACCCCGGTCCATTTTCTTACATTGTTAAACAAACCACAGCAATTTCCTGCTATCTTTACTTAGTGCAAGCATACATTATTTTCCACACTATACATCTAATCTTTGTTTTCAGCAAGACCGGTGAGATTGACAACTTCACCATACCGTTGGGCAAAGTATTTTGGTTGTGTTATGTGCAGGTTCCATGTTGTTGCTGACTCCGGTGAAGCGCCATCACCACCGTTAGTGGCATCAACCTTACGAAGGTCCTCTTTCTCCTACTTGATTAATAACTTTGGTTCTTAACTAAGGGGAAAACTCCTACCGATGTGCTCATCACACTCTCCTCTTGGGGTATCCCAACGAGTGCACGATCTGCACCATCACCTCCTTAGACACCAACTTTCTAGAGATTCACAGTGATCTTGGGAAGCTCCATGTTTTCCTTGCGGAGGTTCTCCGCATTGCCGGCATCTTCAGTAATTTGTTTGGCTTTCGCCAAAGAAGCTGAAAAGCAAGTAAAAGGAAGAGTTAGAAACTCGGAAAAATACTTAGAAAAAATTCCAAGCAAAAGCAAGGAAAAAATTTACCTGCTGATTCATCCAGCTTTTGCTGAACGGAGGTCAGCTCAGATTCCTTATCTTCAAGAATATTAAGAAGGGTTTTCACCTCCTTATTCTTGATGCTGAGCTTGCTGAAAATCTCCATGTTAATGGTTTCAGCAGTTTGCTGAAACAAGGAAAATAAACAGAGCGCTTAAGTCAGAAATCAAGCAAGGTAATGGAAAAAGCATTAAGTCAAAAAAGTATGATTTTGACAAAAAATGCTTGGGGGCTAGAGATATTACCTGGCTCATTCGCTAAAGACCTGCCAAGTTTTCGTTGAACTCTTTTGCATAGTCTGCAAAAAGAATCCCAACATGGCAAAGGCCGTCCTGGATGACCCGCCGAGGTGAAAATACGAAGTTATTCCTTACAATAAGCCCGCCTTGCGGCCAAGGACGGATTAATGCAGCTGGGGCGAAGTGTTTTGTCGCCCACGGTTTGATAAACCCGTGTTCGTCAAATGGCTCCTCCTTTACCTTGAACTCATTATCAAACGTCGGGATAGGCTCCTCCTTTACCTTGAACTCATTACCGCAGCAGCGAGCTCCTCGTCGCCGAGAGTGAGCTTCTCCTCCGCGGGCTCGGTAGTGAAAGGCAAAGACGACGCGGTGGACGATGAAGGCGCGTTTTCGGCCGCGAGAGGAGGATCCTCGCGAGCCAGGTTACCGGCGTTTTCCTCCGGTGCGCTCGTGGTGGCGCGGCCGGGAGAATCTAGCTGAGGGTCGATGTCGTTGATGATATCGTAGATGTCGTGGGCAACGGTGTTTTCCTCTACGGTGCGCGGTGAATCGCCGGTAGCCATTTTTGGGCGGCGCGGTGAAGATCCGGAGCCTCCGATGGTGATTTTCCGGGGACGGTGCAGGATGCACCAGCTCTGCTCACACTGGAAGTTTTGGCTCGGGAGCAATGGCGCTTGGGGGGCTGGAAGATGGAGTGAGAGCGGAAGGGAAACCGGAGGACCCGAGGGCGGCTATTTATAGCCCGAAAAATGTTCAGATGCGCGTAACGACTCTTTTGACCGTTAGATCTTCGACGCGTGTCACGCACCAGAAAACCCGGGAAATAAGGAGGCGGAGTGATAAGTGTTATCGCCTCATTTCCCGCGAGAATCTGTCAGAGATACGTTTCAGGGTTTGCCTGAACCCAAACATCCGTGATGTCAGCACGCTTTTATCGCTGACGTCACGAAGTTCCTTCTCCATGAAGGCTCGTGGAAGAGGAGCCGGAATCTGGTAAATCCGAGTTTTGAGTTACACATCGAGAAACTCCTTCTCCGCAAAGGTTCGTGGAAGGAAAAGCCGGATTTTGATGAAATCCGAGTTATTTGTTATGAAGTTTTGGGAAAAAGAAGAATCGAGACAAAGCGCCAATATTTCTTGGAGCAGAGTGCGATTTGACGAAAGGTGGCAGAATGAAGTCTCAATCCTTCTTGCGGGCTACTGTCGGATATATACCTATTGGGGGTATATCCGACATTATCCTAAAAACCGGATTACCAGGGTGGCCTGTTGGTAATGCATCACAACCCATTAGGTGGCCCAGTAAGCTGACGCACAGAAGCCGGATTCTAGAAGAACCCGGACCAAGGCCCAAAGTGGTGCGGCTTGGAGTAGAAGACGGATTCCTTCCTTTCCAAGCTAGATACTTTCCGTAGTCTTCTAGGTTTCCTTTCTGTAAGGCCTAACCCGGCTATCTATATAAAGCTGGACGGGAGAGAAGAAACATATAGACAATTAGCTAGAAGCCAACTCGCCGAGAAGTTGATCCTCGCCGAGTTAGCGAAACTCTACTCACATTCTACTTTGTATACTTCAGGTTTCAGTCCTGATTTAGTGAGATTGCCGGAGTAGGAACGCCACCTTGTTGCAACGTACCGAACCTGGGTAATTTTGGTGTTCCTGGTTGTCGTCTACCACGTCCCCCCACGTCTCTATCCATAGTCTCATGGTACCCCAGTCTATGAACTCTACTAAGATGTCTGGACACTCCTCCTTAGCGTCTCTGAAGGTAGGGGAGGAGGAGGAGGAGGAGTAGCCGAGGGCGGTGGCATGGTACCAGAGGCAGGATGCAAATCCCTGCCCGCTGGATCGCTAGCAGAACCTTCCGACGCGCTCACGGAAGCGCGCGGAGGAGTTCCAACGAGGGGCTCGAGGTCGTTGACGAGGTCATCGACTACAACGTCGACGAGGGTGTTCTCGGTCGCGCGAGGAGAATCTCCGGTGGCCATTTGCGAGCGGCGCGGCCGGGAATGGGAACCACGGATGTTCTCTGTCGGTGAAGGGCTCGGCTCAGGTTTTCGTTGTCTCTAGAACTCGGGCTCGAGAAACTTGGGCGCTATACTGCTCTGTGCTCAAACGGCTCGAGGAGGAAGATGAAAGCGGAAGGTTAACTGGAAGCCCCGAGGTAGCTATTTATAGCCCAGATGCGCGGAGATTAGCTCCAACGGCTCTTTTAGGCGTTGGATGATTGACGCGTGTTACACCCGAAAATCAGGGAAAAGAGGGACGGGGTGATTATTGCTATCTCCACTTTTCTCGCGCGAGAATCTGTTAGAGATATGGTTTTAGGCTTTGACTGAACCCAAACGTCCGTGACATCAGCAGGAATTCATCGCTGACGTCATAAGTTTCATTATCCGCGAAGGCTCGTGAGAGAAAAGCTGGATTTTGGTAAATCCGAGTTTGGCATTGAGAAATTTTGCTGAAAGAAGAATCAAGATAGAAAGTCGGCATTCATGAAAAAGAATACAAATCCACGAGGAACGGCAAAATGAAGTCTTAAACCTTCTTGGGGGCTATTGTCGGATATATGCCAACTAGGGGCATGTCTGACATTGGCCAAAGGCCGGATTACCGGGGTGCTCCACAGGTAATGGAACAAGGTCCATTGGGCAGCCCAGTAAGCTGACGCGCTAGAAGCCAAATTCTATAAGAACCCGGACCACGTCCCAAAGTGGTGCGTCTTGGAGGAGAAGACGGATTGCTTACTTTCCAAGTTAAATACTTTCCGTATCCGTAGTCTTCTAGGTTTCCTTTCTGTAAGCCCTAAACCGGCTATCTATATAAATCCGGACGGGAGCAAGGAATAAAAGATCCCCTCTTAGCTAGAAACTAACTCGCCGAGAAGTTGATCCTCGCCGAGTTAGCCAAACCATACTCACAACTGTACTTTGTATACTTCAGGCTTCAGCCCTGATTTAGTGAGATTGCAGGAGTAGGAGTCGCCTTAGTCGCGACGTACCGAACCTGAGTAAACTTGGTGTTCTCGTTTACATTACTTCCATGTTCCCCCTGCGGTTCTACCAGTAGGCTCATGGCACCCCCGTCTATGAACCTTACTATGATGTCTCGACACGGAATCTCAGGGCTTATCTCCTAACGAGTTTCATATCATATAGAGCTAAAATGTTGAATATGGAGTATCCTCAAGCTACGGTATAAAACTCTGAAGTTGGACCCACCTTTGAAATTTCTCAATCACAGGAATTCACCTAAGTTTAAGAGGGCTACAGAACATGTTATTGTCTACATAGGTTTTGCAAATAAGTTTAAGACTATGTTCATAATACGAGTTCGTATTTATAAAAAACTATAAGAACTCACACTTAAACGAACATCCCTTACTTCTTTTTAGTGATTACATGATCCTCGTCTACTACACGGCCAGCGATCAGATTCCCATTGGCATAGCTTCAAACGAGAAACACAACATGTCAATTGCATCGTCCATGCAAATCGTGCTCGACCTTTCGGTATTATGTGTTTCGATGCCATGTCCGTACATGCTAGCCTTGTCAACTTAATGTTAGTGTATTTTATGTGCAAAACATGGCTTGCACCTGCCGTATGCGAACACAGAAGTGAAGCACCCGATCGTCATGGCTCACTTCACAACTTCGAACTTTCTTGTCGGTGCAACACTAAGGGACAACACTTACATTGGAAATAAATAAGGGATCATCCTATCTAGCAATCGCCGTATGTATCATAATATAGTATAGGCTATATACATGTATATATATGTATATCCACATAATGAAATGAAATGAAAACGTGTAAATCAATTTGATATGGTCGTTGTGCCTTGATGCCTCCACAAGAAAAGCTTAGTCCGAACAATTCATAAGCTCACCTTTAACATACCATATCCTTCGCCCCCTACAACATAAAGTTAGACACATCTACTTTATCTTTATGCAAGTTGTACGTGGCTCATGGGGCTATCGTAAAAGTACCGCTTCTTACCTACAAAAATGCAACCACACCACCGGATCAAGTAGTTGTTTGTTACATATTACTTTCGGGCCTCCCATTGTAAATGCCATGACATATATTGTAATAGAAACAGACACCCTCATAGCTGCATATGCGGTACAAGACATATTTCAGGTGCAGTGCGGGTCTTACGTAAGCGTACGTGTAAGGTTGGCTTCGGGGTGCTATCATCAAACAATGCCGACGTCATGGACAAGTACATGTGAGGAGGTAACACCTACAAGATCGATGTCCTCAATAGACTTGAGTTCTAACCGTACTTCTATATCTACACATTGATCGGCTCTACCACTAAAGTGTTTCGTATCATAATTTCAAAATTTTCCGAGCAACGATAACCAAAAACAGCCAAGATCTATTATTATACAAATATATAGTAACGAATGAAGAACGGAATTCATACCCTTGAAGACCGAAAGCGGGGATTACCCTCCCGCACAAGGGTTGATGATGAAGACGACGAAGCCGACCTGAAGGTCGTGTAGTCATTCCCGCGTCTAGTGCCACAGATTATAGCGCATCATAACTCTACACACATATGGTGTAGACAACGACTCACGGACTCCGGCCAAACAGAGTTTGCTGCAATAATATCATTGGAACCTAGCATCCTTGTTTGGGAGAGAGACACGCTCCGCTTTTTCGTTTGAATACTCGTTATGCTCGTATTCTTAGTTTTTCTTCTAGCTGCTGCGAAAATTCTTGTTTTCATTGCATCTCTTATTCAGATCTGTTAGTTTTAGTAGTTTTATGTGAGTACTCTCATTCTTGCTTGCTGTATCGTTTAGAGAGTTTTTGTTAAAACATATTTTATATGTTGCTTGTTGGGAAAAGAAACTGCTACATTTGGTAAAAATTATAAACGATGCAAATAGAAGCCTGTATGGACTGTGGCTAGAACTTTTCATATCATGATAGATGTTATTTTAATTCTAAAGCCTAGTGATTATCGAGTAGCATGATTTGCCTCAAATAGCGAGAGTGTTTAATGTGTCATTGAAAGAATCATGAGTTGTTCTTGTCATATTGAAGCATAAATTTGTGGTGTTCTCCTTTAAATGTTTTATTTGGTTGACTTAGCGCATGCTCACACCATGTTTATGACTATGAACCAGCTACTAATAGCCTCCATGATCATTTAGTTTTGGAACTTGTGGTACCACTTATGCTTTGATTAATGATGTTTATGTCGCTATGCATGATTATGGTCATTATTGTTCTCTTGATTCTTCGCTCCCAATATTTTGCTAGCCTCCACCTGTATTGAGTATGAGCTCTACTCGTGCAAACCAACTCCCGAAAAACAAAATATGCCAAATTTGTCCACCATACCTACCTACATGTGGTAATTAACCGTTACTCCAAGTAATTTGCTCATGTGCTACCTTTAAAACTTACAAAATTTCTCCTATTTTGTGTTCCTGTTTTTGCTTATGTGGACGTGAATAGAGAATCTTTATCTTACTTGTTGATTGGATTTTACACCCTAAAATAGTGGCTTCATCCGCTCATCCAATTGATAAAAGAGCTGGCAGCGGGGTGCCCAACCCCAAATTAGTACAAACAAATTATCTTCACTATGTTTCCCCTTGATTTATCAGTCAAAGCATAATTGTGTAAAGAAAAGAGAAAGAGGGATGAACTTCTACGCCAGTTGCTTCCTTCATATGGAAGTCGCTCTTCTGAAGTCTAGTTGGCTTGTGACGTACTGTATTTTCTGTTTACCATTCGTTGACATTAGCATACAACTCCCTAAAAACAAACACTGCTCCACGGTATGTGATTGTTGGCAGGCACCCGAGGATTCGGTTAGCCATGGTTTGTGTAAGATGGATCGGGGGAGTGTCAAACATTTTATACCTCTGTTTAATAAAATAAAAACTCTAGCACATGAGTGATCCATGCTTCCCTCCGCGAAGGGGCTTTATTTTACTTTTTATGTTGAGTCTTTATCTTCTAACTTTATGAACAGTTGAGACAACATAGTTGACATTCTGAGTTTAATGTGCATTTGTCCTAGAATCATTATTAGTTGATTCATGATGTGTTATTGCTTGCTCTCAGATTATTTGTTCTAGTCTTCCTCATGAACTTTGAAGGTGTCCTGACATTTATGTTTTGCCCCACTCTTAAGGACTATCGAAATATCACTTTGCCATGTTTTCTCTATACTTGAAACAAACGTATAACTTTCTATGCATTGTTATTCATGATCTTATATTTGTGTTACTCCCCATGATGCAAGGTGATTGCTATGCTTTATTATTAAAGTTTTATTTATCATGCTCATGCTTGAGTTCTATGATCTCAGTTTACATATGCTTTTACATTATTGATGATCAAGTTCATGATTGGTAGCATGTCACCTCAGAAATTATGTGTTTTTGTCGTTTACCTACTCGAGGACGAGTAGGAACTAAGCTTGGGGATGTTGATAGGTCATAAACGTATCCTTAATTTCTGATGTTCCAAGTTGTTTTCATGTTATTTCCCACATGTTTGCTATACACTTTATGTCATTTCTATCGATTTTCGGGACTAACCTATTAACAAGATGCCACAGAGCCAGTTCCCTCTTTTGTGTTGTTTTTTGTTTCAGAAAAGTTGTTCTCGAAATATTCTCGGAATTGGAAAATTCGAAGTCCGGAAGTCTTAGAATTCCCGAAGGTTCCACGGAGTCCCGAAGAGACCCGTAGAGGGGCCACAGGGGGCCACACCATAGGGCGGCAGCCCCCTGGCCGCGCCTGGGGGTGGTGTGGGCCCGCCAAGTGCCCTCTGCCATCTCTCTTTCGCCTATATAATCGCCTTGATATATCAACCCTAGAAATATACCACGTTTTCCCGAGAAACACCCGAGGCTGCCGTCATCGTCATCCCGAGTTCGGGAGGGTTCTGGAGCTCTCACCGGCACCCTGCCGGGAGGGGATTTCAACACCGGAGGGGTCTACACCACCATGCCCTCCTCCGTAGTGATGCGTGAGTAGTTCATCCCTAGACTACAGGTCCATATCAGTAGCTAGATGGTTGTCTCCTCCACTTTATGCCTCGTGTTTAGATCTCGTGAGCTGTCGCACATGATCGAGATCATCTTTATGTAATGCTACATGTTGTGTTTGCTGGGATCTGATGAATTTTGAATGCTATGTATTTTTATTATCAATCTATCATGTTATCTTCATGCATATGTTATTTATGATCTTGCGTGCTCTCCGGTATTAGTAGATTCTCTGGCCAAGTAGATGCTACTAACTCCAAGAGGGAGTATTTATGCTCGATAGTGGGTTCATGCCTCCTTTGCATCTTTGCTCGAGTGACAGAAACGTGACGGATGGAGGATGTGATGTTTCCATTAGAGAGAAAACAACAATGCTTTGTCTAAGGATGATGTTATTTTTTACATTACACACTTTGCTTCATAAAATTATCTGTTGCTTGCTACTTAATACCCAACGCTTGTTCGGATGATATTCGGATGGTGGATTATTAGTCATAGATGCAGTTGGATGACGGTCTATGTATCTTGTTGTAATGCCCGCATGAATCACATAGTAATCTTTATGTCTTGCATATGCACTACGGTGCAGCCTTCATTTCTATCAATTGCCCAGCTATAATTTTTTTACCACACATGTTATTTATCTTTCATGGAGAGACACCACTAGTGAATTATGGACCCCGGTCCATTTTCCTCATACTGATAATACACACACTGCTTCCACTGTTTTCACACTGTTTCTACTGTTTTCATACTGTTTTCCACACCATACGTTTAACCTCTTTGTGTTCAGCAAAACCGGTGAGATTGAGACCCTCACTGATTCGTTGGGGCAAAGTGTTTTGATTGTGTTGTGTAGGTTCCACGTTGCTGCTGAACCGGTAGTGCGCCCTGTCATCTCAGCTGCATCAACCTTCTGAAGTTACTCCTTACTCCTACTGGTCGATTCAATCTTGGTTTCTTTCTGAGGGAAACTTCCTACTGTTTTCTTGACATCTTCCTCTTGGGGTCTCCTAACGAACGTGTGTCCACACGCATCAACAACATGAATATATTGTTTAACAACTGAATCACATATTCACTGATACATATCAGATGTTCATAGAAAGATAATTAATAACTTTATGAATACATTGGATACTACATCATATGTGATTGCCTCTAGGGCATATTGTTGGGAATATGCCCTAGAGGCAATCATGGATGATGTAATTCCCAATGTATGCATAAAGTTATTAAGGTGTCCTTGTTTTGAACATCTGATATATGTCATTGAATATGTGATTCGATTGTGAAACTATATATTCATGTTGTTCATACTAGATTGTCCTTGGTCATTAAGGTTGTGCTGGACACACACCCTAGACTAATGTGAGTGTTGGCTGATGACATGGTTCCACTTGTCATGGGCATGGTGATGCCATTCCAACGATCACGGACTTGGCTAAAGAGTTTAGCAAGTCGGACTGACCCACATTGAGATGCAACGAGCAAGTCGTCATTTGCATGTATCAATCAATGTAATCCTTAGACCTGAGGTTGTCGTACAATCCGAGTTGTGGATCACCGACTTAGGTTCTGTTAAACGCTTCTCTGTGACAAGGCAGTTATAAAGGCAGAGTTCGGGTCGAATGAGAAACAAGCTGCGTGATGTGGATAATCAAGATGGGATTTTGCCCCTCCGAATGGAGAGATATTCTCTGGGCCCTCTCGAGTGCTATGATTCAGGAAGCATGGCCATGCGCGACTCAGTTAAGTCTTAACTGTGTCTGTTGACTAAGAGTTAGTCAGATGAATCACATATCACAGATCGAGAAGAGAGTTGAACTATTAAAGGGATGACGATACATCGCCTATAGTTCGACAAGGTATATCGTGAGGCAAAAGGGACTAAGATGAATATCACATTGCAAGGTATGTCTTCATGATTCAATGGGACTTGGGAGTCGGCACGTTCTTCTAGGAGCCGCTACCGATTGATCGATTAGGAGTTGGATTCCAATCGTGTCCAAGTCGCCATGAGCCTGCAGGGTCGCACACTTAAGAGCGGGAGCATGTATTGGTCGGGTTGGACCCGAACCGGAAATGGACCGAGTTTGTGAGTCGGACTCACAGAGGGAATGGGCCACAAGTGTTGTGAAGCCCACTACCATTCTCTATATAAAGAGGGGCGCAGGTTGCCCAGTGGGCACGTGATTCAACTCCCATGCGTTGGGAACCATAGCCCCACTCAGTCCAGCCGTCGCACCGGACCTACCAGTCCGCCGTCGGAGCTCCTCCTCGCACGTGTGGATACCGGCAGATGTGCTGTACGTTCAGCACTTCGACGTTCGCGGGATTGGATCGGCTGGATCGGATCGTGGGACTGCACTGCCCCGACGCGCTTCATCGATAATCCGCAACCGCTCGTCTAGTGGTAATCATCGTAGCCTTCTACCTTGGCTAGATCTTGGAAGTACCGCGTAGGAAAAAGTTTTGTTTATCTCTACGCGTTCCAACAGTGGTATCAGAGCGGTAGCTTCTGGTATTAGGCCCGAGATCCATACATATGTGATATGTAGTTAGCATTAGATTGGATCTAAGTGCTGTTTTGGTGGTCGTTCTATGAGATAGATCGGTTTTGTACAAGGTTGATTGGATCAATCGTACTCGGGGTTAATGGATGATCTGGTTTCCGTGATAATACTGCTAAGGTCGTGGAACAACTTACCCCTACCGGTCGGTTTCCGCCATCGGGGTATACCGTGACACATAAATCCAGTTGCGGTTATCGAAGATCAAAGAGTTTGATCGAATCGGAATACAGAACAGTTTGGGTAAAATCGTTTTATCCGATGAAGAAATCCATGTTCGGAATACCGCCGGCTTTGCCCTGTCGTAGCGCCTTAGATGTCGTTACGAGTTTCACAACGCCGGTAGATATCGCGTCTATGCATAACTTGTTTTTGCAGGAAGTTGTGAATGGTATGGCTTATGTGCATGTGATGTGTGTAATCCATACATGATCTGCGTATCATGTTTTTGTCAGCCGGCTGGAGCCTAGGTGCTGTCATTTTATTGTATACCGGCCTGCGTGTCGGATTCTCTATGTAATCTTTGATTTACTAGCTAGTGTATCTTGTTGGAGAACCCGGTGACATGCAAGTCGATGTACAAGTCGGCTACATGGAGTAAGATGACACGTGACAAGAGTTGGCACGAGTCGACTTACAAGCTTCGTGGAGATGGAGATCACCATGAAGAGAGCCATACCATTTCACATTATAATTGCTTTATTTGTGTTATTGTTATATCTCTTTTTACCTCTATTTAGATAGTTGGTAGATTTTAATCCCTCAAAGAAGGTCTAGTCGGTCGCCCCGCCAGTGCTGCACCATCACAAGTCGGACATTCTTGGTAGTGGGCTCAAAAAATTGAGGTGCTACCAATTCTTTCCGATTAGGTGGGTTTGAGTCGGACTCTTACAGCGGAAGAACTTGGTAATCTAGACGAGTCCATCACAACGGTTGTGGGGCTCGGGGCTCGGTAGGTTGGGAGTCGGGGCATGTGATGCCACCCAACTAACAGGAGTCGTATTGGATACGATTGGCAAGGTGTTGCCTACCTAGATCACTTGACGGCTAGCGGTGATGCTAAAGCTCACTAGTCGGCTTGCTTATTTAGGATCTTGAATCACTTAGCAACCATCAGAGGGGTGTTGATTCTAGTGGGAGCATAAGTATTAAAGCGTTTAATATGCCTGCTCTTTTATGAATACATGTCTTAAGTGTTTTGCATATTTTATGTTGTAGATCAATGGCACCTAGCAACCTTTCTCAGTTGTCCACTTTTGCGTTGAGGTCAATCATAGAGAAAGATAAGCTTAATGGAACTAATTTCACCAACTGGTACCGTAATCTGAGGATAGTCCTCAAGCATGACAAGAAAGAACATGTTCTAGAAACTCCACTTCCAGAAGAGCCTGATGATGATGCGACTGTCGCTGTCCTGAATGCCTACCGTAAGACTAGAGATAAGTCTACGGAAATTAGCTGTCTTATGCTTGCACACATGGAACCGGACTTGCAGCAGCAGTTCGAGAATTTTGAGGCCTACGATATGATCGAAAGCCTCAAAAGTATGTTCCAGGCTCAGGCAAAAACCGAGAGGTATCAAGTCTCTCAAGCTTTGCTGGGCTGTAAGCTTAAAGACGGTGATCCACTGAGTCTGCATGTAATTAAGATGACTGGTTACGTGCAGTCTCTGGATCGGATGGGCTTCCCAATTAACGAAGAGTTTGCTACTGATATAATTCTGAACTCTCTTCCTAGTGTGTATGGTCCGTTCATTTCGAACTACCACATGCATGGTATGGATAAGAAGATCACTGAATTACATGGGATGCTCAAAACAGCAGAGGCTGATCTTAAAAAAGGCGCCAGTCAAGTGTTGATGATGCAGAATAAGGCTAAGTTCAAGAAGAGTTCTTGGACTAATAAGAAGAAGGATAAGTCAGGAGGCAACGCCCATGGCCCTGTCCAGAGCGCTTCCTCAAAGACTAAGCCTTCTCCTACAGCCAGAGCCAATTGCTTCTATTGCAAGCAGGATGGCCACTAGAAGAGGAACTGCACCAAGTATTTGGCTGACAGAGCCAAGAGTGGAGGTGTGACTTCCAACTCAGGTACTCTTGTGTGCAATGTTATAGACATTTATCTTGCTGATGCGCCTAATAGTTCTTGGGTATATGATACCGGATCAGTTATTCACATATCCAACTCGTTGCAGGGACTTGTAAGAACTAGGAGCGTGGCAAGAGGAGAGGTTGATATTCGGGTCGGCAACAAGGCGAGAGTCGCTGCGTTGGAAGTCGGCACGATGCAACTTCATTTACCTTCAGAATTTTTAATGGAATTGAATAATTTTTATTATGTTCCAGTGCTTAGTCGAAACATTATTTCCGCCTCATGTTTGATGAGACAAGGTTATGAGTCGAATATTAAGAATAATGGTTGTTCTTTATATTTGAAAGATATGTTTCATGGCTTTGCACCCGTTCAGAACGGGTTATTTATTTTGAATCTTGATAGTGAATCGGTCTATAACATAAATGTTAAAAGGTTGAAACCAAATGATCTGAATATGACTTACTTTTGGCATTGTCAGCTTGGTCATATAAGTTGGAAGCGCATGAAGAAGCCCCATGATGATGGACTTCTAACTTCGTTCGACTTAGAGTCGTTCGAGACATGCGAATCATGCCTACTAGGCAAAATGACCAAGACACCTTTTGCAAGGAGTTGTGAAAGGGCGTCCGACTTGTTGGAATTAATACATAGTGATGTATGTGGTCCAATGAGCACGACAGCCAGAGGTGGTTATGAGTACTTCATTACCTTCACTGATGATTGGAGTAGGTATGGATATATCTATTTAATGAAACACAAGTCGGAAGCCTTTGAGAAATTCAAGGAATTCCAGAGTGAGGTGCAAAATCAACTCGGCAAGAAAATAAAGTTTCTGCGGTCGGACCGTGGAGGCGAGTATATGAGCCATGAGTTTGATTACCATCTAAAGAGCTGTGGAATAGTTCCTCAACTCACTCCGCCGGGTACACCGCAGATAAACGGTGTATCGGAACGGAGAAATCGGACCTTGTTGGACATAGTACGATCAATGATGAGTCGGGCAGATCTACCTTTATCATTTTGGGGTTATTGTCTAGTAACTGCAGCGTTCACACTAAACAGAGTGCCATCAAAGTCAGTAGAGAAGACACCGCATGAGATGTGGACTGGCAAAAGACCAAGTTTGTCTTTTCTTAAGATTTGGGGTTGTGAAGCATTTGTCAAGCGACTTCAGTCGGACAAGCTCACGCCCAAGTCGGATAAGTGTATTTTCATGGGGTATCCGAGGGAAACCTTGGGGTACTACTTCTACAACCGGGAAGAGGGCAAAGTGTTTGTCGCTCGGAATGGTGTCTTCCTTGATAAAGAGTTTCTCAATCGGGGAGTCAGTGGGAGCACAGTGCAACTTGAAGAAATTCGAGAGGAACCGTCTAGGGGCGAGTCGGCAACGGCCATGGAGGCTGAGCCAGTCGTGGTACCTACACCGGTAATAGCACCTGAACCACGGAGATCTGCCAGATTACAAAATGCTCGTGATGTTTTACTGTTAGACAGTAATGAGCCGGCAACTTATTCGGAAGCGATGGTGCAATCTAATTCCGAGTCATGGCTTGGAGCCATGAGATCCGAGTTAAAGTCCATGGATGAAAACCAAGTTTGGAATTTGGTTGATCTACCTGACGGTGCAAGACCCGTCGAGTGCAAATGGGTCTTTAAGAAGAAAACTGATATGGATGGAAATATTTCTGTCTATAAAGCACGACTTGTCGCGAAGGGGTTCCGACAGGTTCAGGGAGTTGACTATGACGAGACCTTCTCTCCAGTAGCGATGCTTAAATCAGTTCGGATCATGTTAGCCATAGCAACCTATTCCGACTATGAGATATGGCAGATGGATGTCAAGACGTCTTTCCTTACTGGAAATTTAACCGAGGACGTGTATATGATACAGCCCGAAGGTTTTGACGATCCGGCTAATGCTGACAAGGTATGCAAGGTTCAGAAATCCATTTATGGGTTGAAGCAAGCATCTCAGAGTTGGAACAATCGCTTTGATGAGGTAGTCAAATCGTTTGGCTTCATCAAGAGCGATCATGATTCTTGTTTATACAAGAAGTTTAGTGGGAGCAAAGTAAATTTTCTAATCTTATATGTGGACGACATATTACTGATTAAAAATGATGTCATGATGTTGCAAGAAATCAAAGAGTCATTGGAAAGGAGTCTCTCAATGAAGGATTTGGGTGAGGCGACTTACATATTAGGAATCAGGATCTATAGAGGTAGATCAAGGTGGCTCATTGGATTGAGTCAGAGTACATATCTGGACAAAGTTTTGAAGAAATTCAAAATGGAATAGTCCAAGAAGGGATTCTTGCCGATGTCCCATGGCATAGCAAGACTCAGTGTCCTTTGACGACTGATGAGCAAAGTCGGATGAGTGTGATCCCGTATGCTTCGGCAATCGGATCCATCATGTATGCCATGATTTGTACTAGGCCAGATGTTTCCTATGCTCTAAGTGTAACGAGCAGATACCAGGCTGACCCTGGCGAAGCCCACTGGGCAGCGGTTAAAAAAATCCTTAAGTACTTGAGAAGGACTAAGGAAATGTTCCTAGTTTATGGAGGTGATGAGGAATTCAGTGTAAAGGGTTACACAGATGCGAGTTATCTCACCGACTCAGATGATTCTCGTTCGCAATCTGGATACGTATTCGTAATGAACGGAGGAGCTGTGAGCTGGAAGAGTTCCAAGCAAGATACGGTGTCTGCATCCACAACAGAGGCTAAGTATATTGCTGCCTCGGAGGCTGCAAAGGAAATTGTTTGGATCAGGAACCTCCTGATAGATCTTGCTGTGGTTCAGGGCGCGTCCAATCCTTTGGACGTATACTGTGACAACAATGGTGCTATCGCACAAGCCAAGGAACCGACAACACCAGAAGAACAAACATATACTCATGCGTTACCACCACATTCGCCAGTTTGTCGAACAAGGTGATATCAAGTTATGCAAAGTACACACGGATGCAAACATTGCATATCCGTTGACAAAGGCGCTACCACAGCCAAAGCATGAGGCGCACATGAGAGGTATGGGCATTCGATGCCTAGGAATATGATGCCAAGATGATTGACTCTAGTGGAAGTGGGAGACTGTTGGAAATATGCCCTAGAGGCAATCATGGATGATGTAATTCCCAATGTATGCATAAAGTTATTAAGTTGTCCTTGTTTTGAACATCTGATATATGTCATTGAATATGTGATTCGATTGTGGAACTATATATTCATGTTGTTCATACTAGATTGTCCTTGGTCATTAAGGTTGTGCTGGACACACACCCTAGACTAATGTGAGTGTTGGCTGATGACAAGGTTCCACTTGTCATGGGCATGGTGATGCCATTCCAACGATCACGGACTTGGCTAAAGAGTTTAGCAAGTCGGACTGACCCACATTGAGATGCAACGAGCAAGTCGTCATTTGCATGTCTCAATCAATGTAATCCTTAGACCCGAGGTTGTCGCACAATCCGAGTTGTGGATCACCGACTTAGGTTCTGTTAAACGCTGCTCTATGACAAGTCAGTTATAAAGGCAGAGTTCGGGTCGAATGAGAAACAAGTTGCGTGATGTGGATAATCAAGATGGGATTTTGCCCCTCCGAATGGAGAGATATTCTCTGGGCCCTCTCGAGTGATATGATTCAGGAAGCATGGCCATGCACGACTCAGTTAAGTGTTAACTATGTCTGTTGACTAAGAGTTAGTCAGATGAATCACATATCACAGATCGAGAAGAGAGTTGAACTATTAAAGAGATGACGATACATCGCCTATAGTTCGACAAGGTATATCGTGAGGCAAAAGGGACTAAGATGAATATAACATTGAAAGGCATATATGTCGTCATGACTCAATGGGACTTGGAAGTCGGCACGTTCTGCTATGAGCCGCTACCGATTGATCGATTAGGAGTTGGATTCCAATCGTGTCCAAGTCGCCATGAGCCTGCAGGGTCGCACACTTAAGAGCGGGAGCATGTATTGGTCGGGTTGGACCCGAACCGGAAATGGACTGAGTTTCTGAGTCGGACTCACAGAGAGAATGGGCCACAAGTGTTGTGAAGCCCACTACCATTCGCTATATAAAGAGGGGCGCAGGTTGCCCAGCGGGCACGTGATTCCACTCCCATGCGTTGGGAACCCTAGCCCCACTCAGTCCAGCCGTCGCACCGAACCTAGCAGTCCGCCGTCGGAGCTCCTCCTCGCACGTGTGGATACCGGCAGAGGTGCTGTACGTTCAACACTTCGACGTTCGCGGGATTGGATCGGTTGGATCGGATCGTGGGACTGCACTGCCCCGACGCGTTTCATCGATAATCCGCAACCGCGCGTCTAGTGGTAATCATCGTGGCCTTCTACCTCGGCTAGATCTTGGAAGTACCACGTAGGAAAAAGTTTTGTTTATCTCTACGCGTTCCAACACATATTCCTAACATGATGTGGTATTTAGTTTGTTTGCGCACTAAATCCTTGGCCGAGTGGGTTGTACAAATGCACTCGACGCAATATTTAATGTTGAAATAAATATCGGAATATCGGCCAATTTATCTTACCGGCTAGACACCGATAAGCGATAAATCGACCGATTTATCGGAATATCGGCCGATATTTGAACAGAGGTATTATCAACATTTTCTTTTATTTTTTTCAAAACATGTCAAAATCGCCGATGAAACTATTCGATGCTAGGCCCGAATCTTCAAAAAAAATATTAGCCATTGCATAGAATCATAATTGGGTACAGCAAAATTATTTTGGAAATTTATATGAGAAATTAGAACCCACTAATAATTCAAATTATAATTTCTGTTAGGAAATCGACCAAAATATATTTAAATTGGCAAAATTATCTAGAAACTAAGAAAAATCTTAAAACTAGGTAATAGGCTCCAATATGGTCTATTTTATGTGAAAATTGGAGAGGTTCCATTTTGCACCAAATTCTTTGCGCATTCTTAAAAAAACCTCCTTTTGGCACTTACAAAATGGAAAACTCTATTTTGTAAATAAAAGCTAGAAACTTTTCTGACACTAGTGTTTGTCATATAAAGATGCTATTGGTGTCTAATATGCTCACATTATCATGAAATATGTCGTGAAATTATCGTGATCTTGGTCATTTGGCTCGATTGTTATGAATGTTCATACGTTATGCATAGGAAAGAGTTTTTTTTACAAAAGATTCAAGATTTGTGTTTATCTTTTTTTTCTAGCAAGTAGTACCGAGAAAAGGATTCCAATGTCAAACATTTTCCTTTTTAATGTTTTGTTTGGTTTTATAAACGGGTTTGAAATTGCCGACAAAACTATTCGTATCTATTTCTGAACTCTTTCACACCCTCAGCTTCTATAGCATATAATCATATTTTCCTACCTTAAAAGGATTTTTTTCGCAATTTATAGTAATAACTACAACACACGTGTATTTCAAATTTAAATTACTTTCAGAATATAGACCCAAATTTAGTTAAATGGGAAAAGTCTCTATAAACTTAGAAAAATATTAATACATTGGAACTGGACCTGTAACATGGTCTCCTTTATATGAAAATTTAGAAATATGTCGTTTTACACCACATTCTTTGCATTTAAACCAATTTTAGCACTTTGGAAAAAAATAAGAGAACAATATCATGCACTGAGTACTATTTTAAATAAGAAATTCAAATATTTCCTCTTATATAGTCCCTCCATTCAAAACTACATGATTTCCGTTTGTCCAAATATGAATGTATTTAGACATATTTTAGTGTCTACATACATCCACATATAAACAAATGGAAGTCATGTACAGTTTTTTATTTATGGAGGGAGTAGTATTTTGTTTTACTTGTTTGCGAACGCTCCGCAAAAGTTGTCTTGTCTGCCTTTAACAGAGGATTGAACTGTAAAAAAATGTCACAAATAATTATCCGTCCACAGTCACAAATTCCTCAACGACTCCTCGATCGGACATATACCAAATCAAAGGATTCGGCAGGCTAGTAATCACTCTGTTAAATCATAACGTAATTAGTGGTACTTTAGAATATACTGAGTATGAAAGGTGGACCACATGCATATGACACGGATATTGCTCTATTAATGTTAGCCAAATTCTGAACAAGTATCTTTTCCTTGGACAGGAAGGAAATCAAAGGATATTATTATAGCAAATCTGTTTATTAGAGAAAAGGCTAAGAAATAATCGATTATACATCATGTTGTTTAGTCTTATCTAAAAAAAGTTAAGGTAAGACGTCTAATGAACCATTGTATATGCCCTAATATCGCTCAACGAGTATCTCCTTGGACAAGTACTCCCTCCGTCCTGGTGTATAGGGCACATATAGCAATTCTCTAGGCCCTAGGTATCCATTCATTGGGGTTTAAACATTACATGCATTGGTGGAGAGGGGTGGAGAGAGCCAACCACCCACTAAATAGAAGAGAATTAATGCAAAATGTGCCTAATAAATAGGACTGCATGTTTTTGATATTGTGCCCTATACACCAGGACGGAGGGAGTACCTACCAAATCTCACAAATGATGGAACTGTAAAAAAAATGTCACAAATAATGCTCCCTTGGACAGGAAAGTAATCAAAGGATATTATGATAGTACCGTGTGCACGTCATCAGCCAAGATCTGCAACGGATAAAACCACCGATTCATCGCGTACGTATCTCTGCCGCCATCAGCGGACGCGGCCGGCCTCTTTAAAACCCGGCTTAAACCCTGCCCTCATTCCCCTCACCATATCCGTCCCGCGTCATGTCGGTCTCAACGATGGAGGAAGGCCACCGGGGTGTTCTCAACGACAAGGTCGACGACATGCCCTCGTCGTCCATGGAGATCGAGGAGGCCGGCGGTGGACTGAAGAAGAAGAAGAGGTCGCTGCTGAGGTTGTTCCTGGCCTGCATGGTCTCCGGCGGCATCCAGTACGGCTGGGCGTTGCAGCTCTCCCTCCTCTCCCCATACTCACAGGCGAGTTCCCTACATTTATACATGTTCATGTCGATCAATCTTCTTGGTTCTTACTGCTCATCTCTGGATTTCATCTCTGGCTTTAGACTCTTGGAATTCCTCACCAGTACGTGTCCCTCACTTGGATCTGCGGACCCATAGCCGGATTCGTCGTAAGTGATTCATATTTTCCTTTAATTTGTTTCTCTTTTCAATTCCAAAATTTAATTTGTCGGCGATGTGCTATACCATGCGGTAGAATTAATCTGAAAATACCAGTAATTAAAATGGTGATCTACATGATCTTTTCTTTCCATAAAGTTCATAGATGTATATCGAGCTAAAAAGGGGAACAAATAAACAAAACCGGTATTCAATAACGTTCCAAAAATTGTACTCGTATGTGAATTGATTGACGTGTGGTAACTGATTTTTTTTTTCGAGGGAAACGTGGTGATTGATGATTCGGCTGCATATGCATACATGCAGGTACAGCCCCTGGTGGGCTACTACAGCGACCGGTGCACGGCCAAGATGGGCCGGCGGCGGCCCTACATCCTCACCGGATGCCTCGTCATCTGCCTCTCCGTGCTGCTCATCGGCTTCTCCGCCGACATTGGCCGGCGCCTCGGCGACACCAAGGAGCACTGCGGCACCAGCACGGGCCCTCGCTGGGCCGCCGCCGCGGTGTACATCGTCGGCTTCTGGTTCCTCGACTTCGCCAACAACACCGTCCAGGGGCCGGCGCGCGCCATGATGGCCGACCTCTCCGGTACATGCTTGTCGTGCCTGCGTGCATGCAGATTCGTTAACTGTGTATGTCCGTATTCACTTGCATTGTTTCATGCATGCAGCGGGCAGCCATGGCCCCAACGTCGGCCAGGCCGTCTTCTGCCTGTGGATGGCCATCGGCAACGTCCTCGGCTACACCGCCGGCGCCAACGGCAACTGGCACAAGTGGTTCCCTTGGCTCAAGACTGCCGCGTGCTGCGACGCCTGCGCCAATCTCAAGGGCGCCTTTCTCACTGCTGTGGTCAGTACAACTCAGGCCTGGACACCTACACTCTGTTATGTTTTCCATACACTCTGAATCGCGCTCGATCGCATGTACGTGTGTTTTGGACAGATCCTCATTGCGATCAGCATGGTGGTGACCATGTACCTGGCCGACGAGGAGCAGCTCGCCGTCAAGCCCACATCCGCCGGCCGTGGGTGCATATCCGTCTTCGCCGACCTGTTCAAGAGTCTGAAGAACCTGCCTCCTGCCATGTTCAAAGTGCTCGCTGTCACGGCAATAACTTGGGTACATACATACTACGTCCACAACCTAACAAGCGTTGCAGAAACCCTAAACCCTAAGTTGAATCACTCTGGTTTTCCAGCTCGCGTGGTTCCCCTTCTTCCAGTACGACACGGACTGGATGGGCCGGGAGATCTACCACGGCGTGCCGCAGGGTCCCAAGGAGGACATCTACGACGCCGGCGTCCGCGAGGGAGCCATCGGCCTTCTCCTCTGCTCTATCGTCCTGGGAGCCACCTCCTTTCTCATCCCCACGCTGTGTCGAAAGCTCACCTCCAAAGTCGTCTGGTCCGTCAGCAACTTCATGGTCTTCGGCATCATGACGGCCATGGTCGTCCTCAGCCTGGTCTCCACCAAGGGGTACAACGTGTCCCTCACCGCCGGCCTCACCGGGCCCGACCCCACGATCAAGGCCCTCGCGCTCACCCTCTTCGCGCTCATCGGGATCCCGCAAGCCGTGTTGTTCAGCGTTCCATGGGCTGTTGCTTCTGAGGTTACAACTGAGGAGGATGGTGGCGGCCAAGGCCTCGCCATTGGTGTCCTCAACATTGCCATCGTCGTGCCGCAGGTATAAACGAAGTCACCACTTGCACCTCGATTGTTCATTTGTGTGCGCCATTGTTCTTGACTTCTCAATGCTTGTTTTTGTGCAGCTCATAATCGCGCTCACCGCCGGTCCGATCGACAAAGCTTTCGGGAAGGACAACACGCCCGCATTCGGTATAGGAGGCGCATTCGCCTTCATCTGCGCGGTCCTTGCGCTCGTCCTGCTCCCCAAGACAAGAGGCACGTCCAATGCCGCCGTCATCGCGGGCGGGCACTGATGCAATTGCTCCATCTCCACCTCTGTCTTGGCTATGTTCATATCTGCGCCGACGTCATAGGTGTCTCATTTTTTTTTTAACCTAGACCTCGGTTCCTTCGATAAAATAAATAAGCACTTTCGTTTTCGATGACCTTTTCTTTAAGTTAAATTGAGTTGGGAGGTGACATTGCATTGCAGTTGTAGAGGACAAGAGGTGTTCCATGGTGCCATGTCATGGACATCCTATTTAATTATCTAGTAATACGAACATTGTTCTCTCTGAAAATATATTTACGTGGAATTGATGCATGGTGAGCACCTGCTCAAACAAGTAAATATTTTTAGGGACCGGGATTTGGAATTAGTAGCTAATTATTGCACTTCTTTTGATACCTCAGCGAGTCAGCGTACGGCCTATGTCAGGCAACAGCAATACACGGCTTATTACTGGCCTGGATACGCCCATGAAAAACACATCAGCTTAGCTCAGCTGGATCGATGTAGAGTAATTTAGACAAACGGAAGGAATGGTTGTACCAATTGTACGTTGTGTCTCTTTACAAAAACGAAATTTACGAAAAATATATCTCTGCTAGACCATACGTCATAACAACATTTGGTTTGAATTTCTAAATTCCTTTCGTAGAGGCCTCCACAACAAGAATTTTTGGCAGATGAGACCACCTCAAAATGTGAAACGGCAGAAAGGACCACCGGCGAGTGCAAAAGCCAAATCTACCGTGGCGGCAGACTGGCCAGCCGACGCGTGGCACATGCCGCCACCGACGGAGGCGGCAGGGCCTGCCGCCACGGCCAGAGGCGGCAGCACGTATAGCGCGCGACGCGACGATGCTCTGCGGCAGTCAGCGTGGGCGCTGATTCCCGGGCGCGGGCCCTGCCGCCTTGGGCGGAGGCGGCACGTCTGATCACCGAGACGGAGTGAAAACTTGGTTGGCGGCACCTCTGCAGCTGACAGCACTGGTTCCCATGCGTGTGTACTTTATTTCCTGCCTTCATTTTTCTGTGAGGACGAAGGTGATTTCGGACAAAAGGACGCTGATTCTTAGGCGTAGCCTGATTGCATGATAGTTCAATCAATTTCGTCTTAAAATAATAATAATAATTCGTGCGTCAAAAACTCATAATAGGAACATGTCTGAGATAAAAAAATAGGAATATTTCAGATACATGGGTAGTAATATGTCTCTCACGTACATAAAAAACTCTATGTGTCTACACATGGAGAGATGTCTCAGGCACGTCATACTCAGCCTCGGCGAGGAGCTCGTGGGGGAGGCGTTGATTGGCCGTACTTGCGGGGTGCCCGAACATTACGGGGAGGAATGATGGACTCTTCATCCCGTTGTTCTGATGATTCGGGAGACGGGGTACGTATCACTGGTTCATATTTAGAATATTCAGGAATTAAACTAGAAGTTGCCCCGTAGGGTCATAACCAAAGAATTCGGTAAGTATTTCAGGAACCAGTGATGTTCCGACGTTTTCTGGTTTATGCATCTGATGACGACCCTGCAATGGGGGCATAGTGAATCCATAACCGGCCGCCATCTCGCCCCACGTAGACTTAATAGTATCCTGTTTATGGAAAGAATTTGTAAATAATAGGCATGTCATGTATGATATATAATGATGTGTCCTGGTATGCACTGATGTGGTTGAGATGTGGGCGAAAAATTAACATACTTGTGTCGTATTGAACCGCTCCGAACGACACTCTGGTGGATCCATATTGTGTCCTAAACCAGCTCCCGTCCCCTCCCATGTAGGATATGTAGTTTCATTTTCACGTAAAATTTTTGTAAGTAATGGACCGTAGAATATTCTGACTTAGTATATATTTAGTAAATATGAACACCTGTGTCGTGTTGCGCATATGTGAACCCTCTCCTTCAGTATAGGAGTACCGTCCTCCGTGCGGCCTAGCCCGTGAAAAAGGATTCTCCTCCTATTATAAGCATCATCATACGTGATCAAAATATTGCATATATGTACAAGTACAAAAAAATAGATATATGAAAAAATGATATTTGTTTACTATAAGATAAGACCTGTGTACCGCCATGAAGAAGAGACGAGTCCTGCCTAGGAAATGTTGGCGCGGTAGTCCTACCCGACATGGTACGACGCGGATGGATCGGGCGTCGTTGGCTAGTGCCCACCTCACTCGGTCTGGACGATGGCGCTTCCGGCATGTCGTAAACTTGCGGGATAGTGTCATCTCTCGTGCAACCAAATCTCTGAAGACCGCTCATGGCCTTATTTAAAACACGCCTAATCAATGACTTGCCAGTTGTAGAATTCATGTTAGCCAGTCCTAAAGCGCGTTGCGAATCCCGGGCGATTTCGCGATAGTCGGCAATCTGAACAAAATAAAATTGGTATAACATAAATTGATAGAATTGGAAGCACGAGCAATTAACCAAATAAAATATATATACTGTGGTTTCACGATCGTAAGCTGATGACCGTTGAATCCCTCGAACCAACTGGTCGTCTCGTGTGATCTCTTCTGTCCTTGATGTGCCACGCGTCGGCTGGCCAGCCTGCCGCCACGGTAGATTTGGCTTTTGCACTCGCAGGTGGTCCTTTATGCCGTTTCACATTTTGAGGTGGTCTCATCTGCCAAAAATTCCCACAACAAAGCTACACTCCTCCAAAAAATATAAAGAGGCAGAACAAATATTTTTCATGAAAAATATATTCATAACAGAGTAACCGAGTAGGAATTAAATGTGTTGCCCAACAACCTAATTTCAGCTAGTTCATGTATCCATATGTTTTTGTGGAAAGGAGTATGTACAAAAAATAAACAAATTGGAATAGTGGTATACGTTCGTTGAAAATAGTTAAGATAATCAAACAGTATTTATATAGAAACTAGAAAAATATTTTCCTACATGCACGTAGGAAAAAAAACTTAGTTGCTGCCCAGTTGTAACACCTGGGGTGTTTTCCCTAAGTTAGAAATTGGTAGCTTTTCTTTTGCTTTGCATCACATGCATCATAGGCATTGCACCCTGTTTTCAAAACAACTCAAAAGTTCAAACCAATTTAAACTTTCAAACATGTCCAAAATTTCCAATTAAAAGTTGCAAACTAAACAACTCAAAATGTTTCCAATAGTTTTGAATTTGAATCAATTAAAAATGCTTGATAATAAAACTCATATTTGGCATGTTCTAAATGTGGTTAAAAATCAAATCTTGCAAACATTTAAAATTAATAAGTTTTCATAATTGGTTGAGTTTATTGAATAGAATTGGTTATTTCAAAAAACCAAATCCCTATGACACCCTATTTGAAATTCAAATAGCAATTTAAAAACAAATTGACATTTCAAATTTTTTGAAATTAATGTTAACATGCTTTGACCTTGCTGTGTTGTAAATCAATAAAAATGATTTCATAAAGCTAAAACTCTAACAGCTACTTCTATTTCTTCCCTCCTTTCCTTTCCTACAAAAAAAAAGAAGAGAGAGAAACAAAAGAGAAAAAAAAAACCTCTTGGGCCGGGAGAGGCAGGCCAGCCCACCTACACCACGACCCAGTCCAAGGGGGTGTCGTCATCCCCACCTGCCCCGCTGCTTTTCTGAAGAAAAGCGAGCAGAGGACATCACCGCCCCGAGCACGCACCTGCCCCGCTCCTCACCTTCCCCTTCCCCACGCCAATATCGCCTCCACCATCTTCTTCTCCTCCACGCCACCAACTCCTCCCTGTTTCTTTCCAGATCCAAACCCCACCCATCTCTGAATCTTTCTTCCCTGACAGTGGAGGAGAACCCCCATGGCCGGAGTTTGGAGAGCTTGGCGCGGTCACCGTGGTCACCGTCGGGCCCCGTTTCCCGCGGGAATGGAAACGGGGCATCACCCTCGTCACCCCCGTCGTCTTGGTTGGCGTGGAGGACCACCAGGCCGGCCGCTCCGTCACCGTCTTGCCGCCGTCGCCGACCATCTACCTCCTGTCGCTGCGCCTCGACAGGGCCGCGGTGAGCACCACCTCTTCCCCTCTCTCCCCTCTCTCCCCTCTCTCCTCTCTCTCCTCCCCTCTGCCCTGCGCGCCCGTTGACCTCGCCGGCAGCAGCCGCGGCGAGCAGCTCGTTGATCGCCGGCCTGCTTCCGATCGGGTGCAGTTAGCTGTTCTTGTTTCAGTTTCGTCAGTGGCCGAAACTATGCCTCAAAACAAACACGAACTGTACCTACTCAAACCGAGCGACCAGCCCAGTTGGTAACACTCCCTTGCGCGCCAGCCAGCAGCCCGGGTTCGATTCCCCCCAGGCGCAAGCCACCCCCTTTTTTTTGCCTCCCTTTATCTTTTTATTTCCCTATCCCAGAAAAACAGATTTGTTTCTTTAATTCTAAAATCAATAACAAATTGAATTTTGATCTAATTTCAACGATTAAAATTGTTGTGGATTCAAAATCTTGTGCCCTTTCTGTTAATGTCAAGTTTGCAACATGTTTCTGTAATAATTTTTGCACTAAATAATTAATTACTGAAAATGCAATAAAAATTGGAAACTTTGGAATTTCATAACTTGAGTTCTGTTCAACCAATTTGAGCAAACTTGGGCTCTAAAAATTTTTCTTCACAAACTCTACACATTGGTATTTTATTTGGTCACAATTGAATTAATTTTGAGCATGTTTCCTTCTGTTTACTAAAAGAGGCAGAATAAAAATGACTATGAAAAATTGCATAATAAATTCAATAATAACCCAAAAATTGTGTTTAATAGCTCAAATTGTTCATTGAAAAAATTTATACATGTTTTCAACCTTTTCAATGCATTTTGTTTACTGTTTTCCCTAATTAAAAGTGGTGCAATAATTCAATGCTTTAATTAAACCTTTTAAATTGCAAAATTCATAACTTGGGCAATTCAAATCCAATTCTAACATGTAAAATATGTTTTCCATGCAAAATTGAATAAGATTTCCAAATATAAACTTTGTTCTCTGTTTTGAATAAATTAAATTGCTGAAAACAACTGTTTCTTATTTAATGCATTTAAAAATTGTCAAATTAATAACTTGCTCATTTTAATTCCTTTTTCAACAAATGAAACATGTATTCCATCTAAAATTTTGTGTTCTTTCCAAATATGAATTTTGTTATCTATTTTGAACAATTAAAATGGGTAAAAACAACAAATGCTTGTGTAACTCATTTAAGAAGCCAAATTTCATAACTTAATAAACAAATTTCCAAACTTGGTAAACACCTTTTCAAATTGAAGCTATTGTTGTTTTCTCATTGTTTTTCTCATCCATGCATCATTCTAATCAACTTTCACATGATGGTTATTTGTAGATCATTTAATTCAACATTAATTCATGGGCTTTTCCATATGCAACCCAAATTGCATATGGGCCCATTTAAATATGTTTACCATGTCAACTAGTTCATCTTTGATGCATCCTTAAACTTGTCATGCATCCATATCTTGATCATGCTGGATCTTTTGCCGTAGTAGTAATTGTTGCATCCGGTGTTTGTTCGAGGTTCGTTGCTTCGCGGATAGGACGTTGAGATGATGTGAGCAACGACAAGTTCTGCGGATGTACCTCTACTTGCTGGATCTCAGGCAAGTATACTCGCTTGCTGCCAAATGGCTGCCTTTCATCACTTGTTACCGATTCTTTCCGCTGCCTTTACTCTAGGCTTATGATTCGATGCTTGTGTCTCGATCCTATTATATGTTTACCTTGCAGCCATGATATAGCCTTCCTTCCACTTCCTATTAACTGTTGTTTGTTTACCTTGTTGGCCCTCGTGTCGTAATTGCATGCTTAGTGTTTTTTGCGCTCAAGTCTTGTTGTCCGTCTTATCACCTGTTTAGTTTGATAGTTGGGTTTCAATTCAATCAACAACATGTTAATGTTTTGGGTAATAATAATTTGATGATAAGGCACCGGCAGGAGGCCCGGCGTGGTTTTGAGGCCTGCTAGTGTCGACCCTAATTAGGAAAAGGGTCTTGTCCATTGATCCATGATGAGCGCACTAACCGCATGTGGGAAGCGAGTATGGGCGGCCCCCCGCAATTCTGATTCGATTCGCATCTCGTCCAAATCGCCACACTTAGTTCGGGCTTTCCATTTGATGCATGCATGTGCAGGTGCGAACCCTTGGCGCCAGGGTGGAACTTTTGTAGTCGGCATTTAGGGCGGCGTGGTCTTAGAGTGCTATGAGGGTCCCCCTTTTCTTCGTGGGGGCTCGATTAGCCGCGCACGCACAGCATGTGGTTCTTTGGGCTTGATGCGAAGAAGAGTTGGGTTGTGTTGAGTACCTCGCTTGGTGGGTTGATCCCCCGTCTGGCGGGTTATTCTTACGTGTACGGCCAAATTGGTGCATCTCTGCAGGGTTAATCTTCTCGAGAAGCCGTGTTGTCCGCGGTTATGGATGACTTGGTGAAAGTGCTGGCTAACAAGTACTCAGACAACTTACACTTAACGATGATAACTTGACTAGTAATATAGATTACCTTCACCATCAAAATAAATGTCACCTTAATCAACCGTGTGAGTTTTCTTGGGTTGCTTCCTTAGTAGGGGGTAACATTGGATGGGTATTGATTGGTGAGTAGTTGTAGTTTTTATACGCTATCTTATCTCTTTCTTTTAGCCGGATGTTGTAGCGAGTCTCTGTAGTTAGTTAGTGCAGCCCGCTGCCGCTTCTTTGCAATAATCCTTTCCTTTCCGTTGAACCCAAAGTATTTGTATCTTGTGATGATTGGATACGCTGGTATCTTGTGAGTATGGGTTTATCCACTTGCCAGTACTTAACCGTACTGACCCACGAATACTTTTCGTGGCTGCATATTCCACATTGCAGTCAACAGGTTTGAAGTCTGACGACGTTAGCTTGGGAATCCCTCCGGCTTGGCCTGGGCAGGGATTGGACGCCATCGGTTATCTTCAGGACTCTTAGTCCAATTTGTATCTTGTCCGTAGTCGGATGCTATGTTGTTTATTCCGCTGTTATTTGGATCTTTGTATTGTATCAGTTGTATCCTTGACTCGTTTGAGTCGTCTTGTATATATCTTTTCTGTTGTTGTTGCGGAATATCCGTGAACTGTTGTAATGTTATCACAAGTGGCAACCTGGAATCGGTTATTATGTGGATTTTGGCGGAAATGCTGAAATCTGCATAGTGCCCGATCTCGGGGCGTCACACCAGTCGCAACTCATGAACAACGCAATATAACGTGTAGTCTCAGTTGCAACCAACTTGCAATAAGAAAGACTAAGTTGCGACTCATTTGCAACTGGGAAGTCTTAATTTCAACCCACTTGCAACTCCTGACTAGCATGGATCACGACACAAATCCAACGGCTAGTAATATTTTTTAATTGTAGCCTACTTGCAACTAGAAAATTTTCAGTCGCAACTCGAAAAATCTCAGATGCAAATCACTTGCAACTCACCTGCAACATGTAACCACACGAATCACGACGGAAATTCAATGACCAGTTTCAGTTGTAACTCACATGCAACTGGTAAAACAACTCATGACTAGCATGGAGCACATCGCAAATACATCGACTAGTATTATTATCCTCATTTGCAACCCACCTATAAGTCTTCTGCAAGACATGACCAACATGAAACACGGCGCAGATCAAATGACAAGTTTTAGTTGCAACCCACTTGCAACTAGGAAAACAACTCAGACTAGCATGGTTCACGTCGCAAATACAAAGACTAGTATTATTATCCTCAGTTGCAACCCACCTGCAACTAGAAAAATATCATTTACAAAACAACTGCAACTCACGACTCAAAACCAACGATCATGAATATTTTCTAACATTTCCAACCCAATTGCAACTGGAAAACTGAGTTGCAAGTCCACTGTAGAATCTTAGTTGCAACCCACTTGCACATCATGACAAACATGAACCACGATGTAATCCTACGACCAATAATAATTCTCTTAGTACGACCCATTTGCAACTCAAAGAACTCAGATATCCACTTACAACTTGAAATCTCAGTTGCAACCCGGTTTCAAACTCATGATCAGCATGAATTACGATGCAAAATCCAACATCCTGGAAATATTTTTCTTAGTTGCAACTCACTTGCAACTAGAAAAACTCGGTTGAAACACACCTACAACTTAGCAAAATCATATCACGATACAATTCAACTATTCGTGAGTCCACCAAGCACAGTCCTATTTTTGTGCGACAAAGAATTTGAAACACCGTAAAGCAAAAGAATTAATAGTTTGACTTCAGCAGCAAGGAGGGTCCTCTTTCTCGTTGGCACTGGACGAGTTTACTAATAAATATAAATTAATATACATGTAAAAATTATAATATTTGCACAACTTTCGTCGCAATAAAAGGTGTAATTTTATTATTTCAAAACATGACACTAAATAATAATAATAATCAACCAGACAAAAAATAAGAGAATAATTCAATAATAAATAGAGGACTATATGAGACTACAGAAAATGAGTAGCTAATTCTCTCGTCGCGCTTGGTTGTTATTCTCCTGCTCTCACACTTTTCCATGCACTTTAAAAATACAGAAATAACCAAACAAACACAAGAGAAAAAGGACAAATAGAACGGGGACCGTTAGAAAAAAAAGACCAAAATTTTTAGGGGTAGTAAAGAACAAAATGAAAGATTAAACCAGCCCACACACGACACACTTTCCCATGCCACATGTTTGGTTAAGGTACCGAAAAGCGACAAGGTCCACTGAGAAGCATCGCGGAAATATCTGATGGCCATAACTTTGAGATTTTAATTCTCGGATAACTAACAATTTGCCATCGAAAAAACATAAAATCGAGACCTCTGACAAAAAGAAAGGCTGACATGTTGTATAAAACAACTACAAAATTGAAGCCAACCGCATACATATTTTCTATAAAAGGCACCGCTCCAACACAAATAAGTCACCCGTACTACATAAAAAAAGATAAAAGTCCATTTGACATGTACTGATATACAAAACGAAGGACAGTACAGAAAAAAAAACAGCCAGCTCCATATAAAAAACAGAAAAGAGGAAAAGCCCACATACAGAAGAGATCGAGATCGTGTATGGGATGGGGCACCGTGGCATGTCAATAGACATGCAGTTATACTTGAGGAATTTGTGGAGTGCATGCGCCCATCAGAACTTAGATTTGATAAGTTGTAGATGTGGGTGAGGATACTGAACCTCCCCTTCAATCTGATGAACAATAAGTGGGGGCTGGCAGTGGCGAGAGAAATTGACGAAACCATCAAGAATGTCCAGGTGGATCCTGTTGGTGGTTTCTTGAGGGCCAGAGTTACAGCGGATGTGAACAAACCACTAAGAAGAGGGATTTTGATTCAGTCCTCGTGGAGGAAGAGCCAAGACTGGTATGATATCCAGTTTGAACAAGTTCCAAATTTCTGCTTCTCCTGTGGAAGGTTAGGTCATGCAGATATGCTCTGCCCCACCCCGGGGAAGAGAGACGAGGAGGGGAAGCTGCCATTCGGTACGTACCTTAGGGCGCCGGAGGATCGTAGGAAGGCTGCATCTAATGAAAGCTCGAACAGAGATCAACATAAATCTTTCAGCAAGACTACTGATGAGAAGGTGTCGAGCTCAGCTGCGGATTCTAGTGCAGAAGTTACTTCACCTCTTAAAAAAAGCAACACGCAGAACAAGAGGAAGGGAGTTCCACAGGGGCCGGTTTATCGGCCTATCTAACCTCAACTCACAAATTCTCAGACCCAGACAGCCAATACATTGGTGATCTATAATGATGGTCGGGCTACAGAGAATGATGGGCTGAAGGTAGACGCTGAAGGGGTCTCGGAAAGGAACCCGAAGAAGAAGAAACCAACTCCTCCAAATTCAACTAATACGGCAGATGCTGCAGAGCAGCACTGCCCGACCCAATGAGTTGCGCAAGTTTGAACTATCGAGGGATTGGGAACCAAGAGACAGTTCGTGAAATTCGCAATATTGCGAAGCAGGAAGGGCCCGCTCTCCTTTTTGTTATGGAAACAAAAATTAGAGCAGAGAGAGTAGTGCGTTTGCAGAACCAACTTGGTTTTGCTGGTTGTTTTGCTATTGACAGTAATGGCCTAAGCGGTGGCATAGGCCTATTCTGGTCAAGGGAGGTTACAGTGGAGATCAAGAATAAAAGTGAGTGCCATATTGATTGTATGGTTCAGAAGGCTGACCAGTCCTCTCCGGCTTGGCGATTTACAGGATTTTACGGAGCTCCCAAGGCAGAAAATAGACATCATAGCTGGAGATTCCTAAGGACCTTGTTTACTGTCCAACATGGTGCGTGGTTGTGTGTAGGAGATTTTAATGAAGTTCTTTTTGGGTCTGAGCATTTTAGTCAGACGCCGAGACCGGAGTGGCAAATGAGAGCCTTTAGAGAAGTTGTTGATGAATGTGGATTTCAGGATTTGGGGTGGTCTGGGGTGGCGTACACCTGGGATAATCGCCAATCGGGTGACATGAATGTTAAAGCGAGGCTTGATCGTGCTTTTGCAAACTCTGAATTCTTGTATCGCTTTGAACACACACGGGTCAGACATATCAGTATGGCTGAATCAGATCGTTGCCTTATTTTGGTAGAATCCAGGGACCAATTAAATTCCCAGAATAGAAGGCAACCGAAATCTTTTCGGTATGAAAATGTTTGGCAGACTCACACTGACTATGATAAGGTTGTGAGGGAGTCCTGGCAGCTTGGTTCCCATGGACAAGGACTACCGGGTCTGGTTTCTACACTTAATAATATTCAGAGTACCCTTGGTGCATGGGGTTCCCGTGAATTCGGGTCTTTGGCGAAGACGGTACGCACTATTCGTCAGAAGCTTGAGCGAATTAGACGCCATTCGACGGGCCGGGGTCCATCGGAGGAAGAAAAAAGAACAGTGTTTAAACTGCGTGAGGCGCTTCATCAGGAAGAGATATGGATGCGTCAAAGATCGCGGGTCCAATGGCTGAGGGAAGGAGACCGCAATACTGCATATTTTCACGCCCAGGCAGCCCAGCGGAAAAGGATGAACAGAATTGCTGGTTTAACGCGATTAGATGGAAATATCTGTATGAACGAGGAAGAAGATAGAGTGGAAGTCCAAACCTTCTATCAAAATTTGTACACGTCTCAAGGGTTCAATGACATGTCTCAGTTACTGCAACATGTCCCAAGTCGTGTTACATCAGATATGAATGATTCTCTTGTTAAACCCTTTGAGGCAGAAGAGGTACGATCGGCGCTTTTCCAAATGGCACCATCCAAGGCACCGGGTATCGATGGGTTTACAGCGGGGTTTTTTCAACGGCACTGGACCTAATCAAAGATGACTTAGTTCCTGTTGTGCTTGATTTTCTGAATGGTGGAGAGTTTCCTGTCGGGTTGAATGATACTTCAATCACACTTATTCCGAAGGTACGGAAGCCGCAGCTTATCTCCCAGTATAGACCAATCTCTCTGTGTTCAGTCCTGCATAAAATTGCTGCCAAGGCTATTACCAATAGACTGCGGCTGTTCATAGATGATATCATAGGAGAAGAACAGAGTGCCTTTGTCCCAGGTCGTTTAATCACAGATAATGTCCTAGTGGCGTTTGAAAGTGTTCACACGTTGCGGCGAAGGACTAAAGGGAAGAGCTACTCTTGTGCCATTAAGCTAGACATGATGAAAGCCTACGATAGGGTCGAATGGCATTTCCTTGAGGCAATTCTCCTGAGACTAGGGTTCGGTCATGATTTTGTGAGACTCATATTGAAGTGTGTTTCATCTGTTAGGTTCACGGTGAAGATGAATGGTGAGCTTCTGCCTTTCTTTTCACCAACCCGTGGACTAAGACAGGGTGATCCGATGTCACCATTCCTTTTTCTATTATGTGGAGAAGGATTGACATGCCTACTCAACAACTATGGTGCGTTCGTTGACAGAGGAATCAGAGTGTCACCGAGATCGCCGTGGGTTAATCTTTTATTGTTCGCTGATGACAGCTTAATATTTATCAGTGCCTCACCACGCAGTGTGCAGCGACTCAACGGCATTCTAGCTATCTATGCGGGAAGTTCTGGACAGGCAGTGAACCGAGATAAAAGTGCAGTTCTTTAGTCCAAATACCCCGGCTGAGGTGAAACAGGAAGTTACACAGCTGCTGGGCATTTTTGTGGAAGCTTTCAGTGAGAGATACCTTGGACTCCCTACTGCTGTAGGGCATATAACCAGTTGAACATTTGATCACATTATTGAGCGGGCTAGAAGTAAGATGCAAGGCTGGTTGGAGAAGCTACTTGCATGTGCTGCAAGGGAAACCTTACTCAAAACAGTTATTCAAGCTATACCGACATATAGCATGAGTTGTTTCCGCTTGACTAAGAAGGTATGCAAGAATCTCTCTTCTTGTATGGCTATGTTCTGGTGGAGCAGCTCCCTTGACAGACGATCACTCCATTGGGTGTCATGGGAGGTGTTGTCTACTCCGAAAGCAAAGAGTGGAATGGGGTTTCGCGACTTAGAGACCTTCAACACGGCATTATTAGGAAAGCATGGCTGGAGGTTCATGACTAACCCAACCTCTCTTTGTGCCAGGGTTATGAAAACTAAATACTTTCCGGAAGTTGATTTCATGCAGGCTACTATTCCATCTTCTGCGTCTCCCATTTGGAAAGCAATTATTAAGGGGAGAGAAGCTCTGGAGCTCGGTCTGGTGAAACGAGTTGGAGATGGATCATCAATAAATATTTGGACTGACAATTGGATCCCGGGGGCACTTACTCTTAAGCCTCAATTCAGGCAGATAGATAACAAATTTGAGATGGTTAATGAGCTTATTGATGATGTATCTGGTAATTGGAAGACAGATGTGGTAAGAGAATTTTTCATTCCACCGGATGCTGAAGCAATTCTTAATATACCTTTAAGAGCTGGTGGTGGGGATGATTTTTTGGCATGGAATTTTGAGAGCTCGGGGATGTACACTGTGAAATCAGCACACCGTTTTCTTATGACTCATAAAGAGCGTCAAGCTCAAGAGGAAGGAACAGGTATAGGAACCTCACAGACGGATGAACAGATGTGGCAGTCCCTGTGGAAATTGAAAATCCAACCAAAGATTAGAGTTTTTTGGTGGCGCGTCGTCAGGAATATTTTACCTGATGAAAGCACTCTGAAAAGGAGGCATATAAAAGAGAGTGATAAATGCAAAATTTGCCTAGCGACAAATGAAGACTTGATGCATGCCCTGGTTCATTGCATGCATGCACGTCGCTTTTGGGACGAGGCGATGTCCCTGTTGGAGATTAGGCTTCCACGTCTTCACCCAGTAACTTGGCCACGCGATATTCTCTGTGAAGCCATGTTTACGGAGAAAGAGAAGGCGGAACTTATCTCTGTCATGTATGTAATCTGGAACTCAAGAAATAGATTGACACATGGAGATGAGCAATTTGATCCAGTACTCTCAGTTCGTCGCATCAGAGAGGACTTGGCCCTATTAGATATTCCACGGCACCATGCCAGCATTCTTCCAGGGCATGGATGGCGACCACCTGATGATGGCCATGTTAAAATCAACTGTGATGGAGCCATTGAGGTCAGCCTGGGTGCAGGTGGAGCGGGTGGTGTGGCACGATCTTCGACTTCACTGCTTGGTGCATGGAGCAAGCCGCTGCCAGGCATCACGGACCCTTTGGTGGCTGAGACGTTGTCGCTGCAGGAAGGAGTGATCTTTGCAAAACTTCGAGGATTCCAGCACGTGACGATGGAGATTGATTGCCTGGAGGTAGTTAACCTCTGGAACACTAGGAGCTACGCACGTTCAGTGGTGGCACCTATCTTATTAGAGATTAGAGAGCTTGTTGTTTCTTTCAGTTCATTTGTAATTCAACATGTACCTCGAGAGGCCAATTTGCCGGCTCACCTGTGCGCCAAGCATTCATGCTCGCTACAGATGACCGACAGTTGGCTGGACTCGGCCCCCAGCTTCCTGGTCACGAGCCTTCTGGCTGATGATCCTAGGACAGCCTTTGTTGAATAAAGCTCTGAAAATTCCCGCAAAAAAAAGAAAAAGCCCACATACGTGATAAATACCATCTCATAGAACAAAGGGGGGAAAAGGCCAACACACCTGTACGTGCGAGTGCGACAACGGTTCTTCTTCGTCTTGTCAAAAAAGAAAAAAAAGACATGCGACAACGGCTGATGGAGAAGAAAACAAGCGCTTAAAGCACAAATATTGGACAAATCTAACGGTCAGCGACTCGACTGAGATTTAGCTAATTCTCAGTCGTCTGAGAATTAGCAAATCCGATATTTTTGCGAAAGACAAACAACCTCAGTCGCATGGACATTCTATGCAATGACTTCTCGCTGAACAAACTCTTGTGAGATGAGATCGTGTAATCTTGGACCTTCCCATTTCAAGTTCATCATTCTCATAAAATATTTCAACTTTCCAAGCTGTACCAAGTTGATGACCGTGCCTCGTGCTCCTCATCTTTAATGTTCTCGTCTGTCATGGGTTCAACTCTTACCATAAAAAAAAATGACTTGATCAACTTGGTTTGGCTCTGCTTTACTTGGGAACTTGGCCAAAGTTTGATCTTGGCGACATGGACCTGAATGTGCTTGGTCCTACCCTGAAAGTTGTGCGAATAGATCCGAGGTAAATTCGGCCTAAGCATGAATCATGAGCTTTATAAGATTGAACGATTACCATTTGTTGGGCCTGGCCCAGATAACGATATTCCAGTTCGTCTATGCCTGTGCAAGCGTCCTCCGTACGTGGACCTCGGGGCCCAGATGAAGAGGCCTAAGTCCACTAGTTCAACCCATTCAAGATGTCACAGTTGAGGCCACCGAGGTCCACGTACGGAGCAAAGAGAGCAGTACCGATTACTGTATTCGACCCATTGATCAAACAAATGAAATTCTTTCAAAGAAAAAAAAAACCCCAAACAGATGAAAACATACCGAAAAATGTGTGTCCATTGCTTCTTCTCTGGATCCCAGAGGGGCAGTTTGCCAACGGGTAGCATATATGCATTTCAAATTTTTCCATGTCAAACAATTTTTAAAAAATACGCATACATTTGATATTCTATGGGCTCATAAAGCCGTTTCATGAAGAAAAAACCATATTTTTTGCGCATGTGTAAAAGGAGAAAATTGCAACCTAATGTTCTGTAGGCGGTATGGGTGCGGTGTGCATGCACCGGGAAACCAAATTTGACTTGGCACCATCTTTTCATCTCCCAAATATGACCTAGCGTAGCGAGTTTTCTGGTATGTGCAATCCCGTGACTCTAGAAGAAAATTCTACCATCTCAAGCCGTGCCCCCAAGTGCCACCTAGGGAGCCTTTTTTTTCACCGGCTAGGCCTTTTTCTCCCACTCGCCCTTCTGGACGCCGAATTCCGCCGGTTTGGGAAAACGTTATGCCTAGTATTCCCAGGCAGAACCCAACGCAATGGGAGCACCTAGGGGCTCAGACGGAAGGAAAATTGATGTGTGGGTCACCAATAGCAAGCGATAAACTCCTTTTTTGCCCAGATTCGCCCTCCCGTGCAGCAGAGTGCCACTTCCCCCTTGGCCGACATGCCGATGTCGGCGACATCCCTCTACCCACCTTGTTGTATCGTCGCTAGAGAGGCTATTCCACAACCGGAAAGAGTACCCTTCACAATGACAACATCTATCCCACTGTTGGTCGAGCTTTTGCTGCTTCCAAGCGAGGGTACCAGCAGCCACCAACCCACCACAACCGCGAGGTGTTCAGTGGACTACGCCGAAGAGGATATGTCCGTCGCTCTGATGTAGGAGGAAGCCGAAGCTGTCACCGATGATGAAGATTACTTGATGATCCTCGCCGCTCTACTTGACATGTTCGCATAGAATTCAAAGCCCGGGCGAGGTGGCTCGGCCCCGGTGTAACGCCCGGGGAATTTAGTCCCCAATTAGTTTGGTTGGTTTTTTTCTTTTCATCATGCATTGCATCATATGCATTGTCCCTTATTTTCCAACTAACTTAAAAATTCAAATCCATTTCAAACTCAACTATGTTCCAATGTGTTCAAAATACTTCACAACCATTAACAAACGAATTGCCTTCCATAAACTTGAATTTTCAAATAAACAACTTGGTCAATTTTTAAATAAACCATTTATAGTGAATTTGAGGCAAATACAATTTAAATTCAAACAATGTGTAATAATTTGAAATTTTGAAAAAAGCGAAATTGTGCAACTGGGCATTTTCAATTTTGAATCCATAGAAACTAACCTCATAATTTTCGGAGTTCAAAAACTCCCTCAAACTTCTTTTTTTTGTTCGTCTTTTATAAAAAATAAATAAATAAACAAAAGAAAACGCAGCTGGGGGAGGCAGGCCGAAGGCCCACCTACAACCCCAGCAGCACAGCCCATCTCCGGCCCAGCCCAGCCAGCCTCTTTCCCCACCGAACCAGCCCACTAGGCCCAACCGAACTCCCAGCCCCCCCAAACCCTAACTTCTTTCTTTCCCTCGCATTTACCCCCCCGCCGTCTCTCCTATTTGCTATCAGGTCCTCCCACCGGAAAAAAAAAGGAAGCGCAGCGAACGCACGCACGGGAGACAGGGGATCGATCGATCCCCATCGACCCGAACGCTGCGTCTCCTTCCTTGCCTCGCTCCTCCCGTCGCCTCCCACCTCGTCTCCCCTCATGGACGCCGCGAGCCGCACCTGGCCGCCACCGAACCTCTCGCCGGCGCCCTTCTCCTCCCGCGGCCCTCCTCTCCGGCCGCCCTCCTTCCGGCGCCTCTCCCTCTCCCCGTCGCCTCCACCTCCCTGTCCTCCGGCGTGCGTTCCCCGACCTCCAGCACCGGCCGGCGAGCCACCTCGCCCCAAGCGCCGCCCGGCCTCGACCCTCCTCCACCTCTGCCACGCCCCATCCTCTCTGTCCCGTCCGCCGTTCGTCTCCTCCCGCGGCCGCGGACGCCGCCGCCGCTGCTGCATCCCCGCGGACGGCCGGCGCCCCGCCGGAGCTCCGCCTCCACGCGCCTCCCGCTGCCTCCCGAGCTGCACCTCCGGCGGTCGCACCAGCCCCGTCGCCAGCCCCTCCTGGAGCTCGCCACTGTCACCAGGAGGCGCGCCTCGCGCGCGTACGCGACCTCCTGACCCCGACCACGGCCAGACCGGCGAGCCCCTGCCACTCCGTCCACGAGCATCGGCGCCCGCCAGGTGTTCGACGAGTGTCCTGCACAAGACTGGCACCTCACCATTTGACGACGTCCACGACCGGTATCTGTTCTGTTGGTGCGCCATCACATGGTCTTCTCCGGCAAGAAACTCAACCGTGTACCCGTCGCCAAGTTCGTCTAGTTATCGTGCCAAGTCCACCATCGACCTCCGAAGACCGTTACGCCGTCGAGATCCTCCCCAACCCTTACCTCGACGACGAGCTCTTCCCCGACAAGTACCGCAACGTGAACGACTACACCGCCGTGACCCTCGCCGTGTCCGTTTTGCGTTGGCCGCCTTCGTGCGCGCCCGAAGACCGGGACCGTCAGGTTCGCCTCCGACCCCGAAGACGGTGTTGTTACGGTTCGCCCACGACTACTACGACTACACCGGCTCCGGACGTTGAACGACTACGTCGACGACGATGATCGTGTGGTTTGAGAACGAACGCCTACTTCCTCTTCGGACCCCGATGAAAAGATCGACAACGACCACCGGAACGAGAACGACTACTTCGACTACTGCCTCGACGTCGGCTACTTCCCCTACGTCGATTACTTCCACTACCACGTCTACTTCCTCCACGTTCCGAAGTTTCCGGCGTTGACCCCGGCGATCCTCTCCACACGTGCGAACCCAAACCCTAAAACCCCTATACCTATGCCCTATTTTCTATAACATATCAACTATATTCAAAATTTCATCGCATCATGTTTGCATTGCATTTTGTGGGTTTCGGGGTATAATAATATCACCTAATAATTAAATATGGAATGAGTTGGAATAATTAAATACTGTTCCGGTTCCATTTAACATTGCATAGCTCATCCTTATATTATCTCGCCATGTTAAACAACATTTAATCTTGATGGGTAGATAAACAACTTGAACCAATTCCTATTTCTCCGGACTCCGGTTCCGATTAAATTGCTTAATGTTGCATCTTGCTTTGCATATCGCCTGCCATGCATATAAAATAGGATCATGCTGGATCTTTTGCCGTAGTAGTAATTGTTGCATCCGGTGTTTCTTTTAGTTCGTTGCTTCTTCGCGGATAGGACGTTGAGATGATGTGAGCAACGACAAGTTCTGCTACCTTGTGGGATCTCAGGCAAGTATACTCACTTGCTGCCAAATGGCTGCCTTTCATCACTTGCTACCGATGTTTTCCGTTGTTCTTATTCTAGCCTGTTGATACGATGCTTGTGTCTCGATCCTATTATATGTTTACCTTGCAGCCATGATATAGCCTTTCCTTCCACTTCCTATTACCTGTTGCTTGTTTACCCTGTTGGCCCTCGTGTCGTAGTTGCATGCTTAGGTTTGTTTGTGCTCGAGTCTTGTTATCCTTTGTCGTATCACCTGTTTAGTTGATAGTTGGGTTTCAATTCAATCAATAAACTGTTAATGTTTTGGATAATAATAATTTGATGATAAGGCACCGGCAGGAGGCCCGGGTTAGGGTTTTGGAGCCTGCTAGTGTCGAAACTAGGAAAAGAGTCTTGTCTACTGATCCATGATGAGCGTGCTCACCGCATCCGGGTGGTAGTATGGGACCCCCCTCGACTTAGACCTGATCTGCAGCTTGTCCGAAGAGCCACACTTAGTTCGGGTGTTCCATTTGCTCCTTTGCATAATGGGTGGCGCCCCCATGGTTACTGGTTACTTATGATTATGATGCATATAGGGCGAGGCCTGTAGTGCTGGGGTGTTGTGTCCTGCGGGAGTTTTGCACACCTGCGCTGAGTATTCGGCTGCGTGGCTGGGACCTTATAGCTCCGTGGCTCCAGGATGGGTTGTAGAGATGGTTTGGGTCGTGCCAAGCCAACCTGAGTTTTAGTTGGTGGCTTGAGTGTGTACGGGTACTGGAGCACACCCCTGCAGGGATGAATCTTCTCGAGAAGCCGTGTTGTCCGCGGTTATGTGACGACTTGGTGAAAGTACTGGCTAACAAGTACTCAGACAACTTACACCTAATGATAATAACTTGACTAGTAATAGTCTTATTGACACAATAACTTGATCCATCATTAATCAACCGTGTGAGTTATCCTTGGGTTGCTTCCTTAGTAGGGGGTGACATTGGATGGGTATTGTTTGGTGAGTAGTTGTGGTTGGTTTCGATACGCTATCTTATCCCTCTCTTTTAGCCGGAAGTTGTAGAGTGTTTCTGTAGTTGGTTAGTGCAGCCCGTTGCCGCTTATTTGCAATAACCCCTTCCTTTCCGTTGATCCCAAAGTATTTGTATCTTGTGATGATTGGATTACGCCGGTATCTTGTGAGTATGGGTTTTTATCCACTTGCCAGTACTTAACCGTACTGACCCACGAATCTCTTTCGTGGCTGCAAATTCCAACTTGCAGTCAACAGGTTTGAAGTCTGACGACGTTATCTTGGGAATCCCTCCGGCTTGGCCTTGGCAGGGATTGGACGCTCTCGGTTATCTTCAGGACTCTTAGTACAATTTGCATCTTGTCCGTAGACGGACGAATGTTGTTTCTTCCGCTGTTATTTGGATCTTGGTATTGTATCAGTTGTATCCCTGACTCGTTTGAGTCCTCTTGTATATATCTTTGCTGTTGTGGTTGTGGATTATTCGTGAACTATTGTAATGTTATCACAATTGGCAACCTGGAATCGGTTATTATGTGGATTTTGGCGGGAATGCTGAAATCTGCATAGTGCCCGATCCCGGGGCGTCACAAATGGTATCAGAGCCTTGGTTCCGATTCCCGAGATTGTTTCGATACGAATGGTTATCGAAGCAACGGGTCCGCAAAGCCTGTAGGAAAACCTCGCTACCGGTCGTTGTTTCTAGAGTGTCGAAAACTATTTCTGCTAAACTATTTTGGAAAAACATCTCAATAGGGTTCTTGTTTTCTCCTTATCCCTATTCTGTTTCCCCTCCCATCTCATTTGTTTTGGAGTCTTTTCCCCTTTGTCTATCTTTCAAAGTATTAGGATCCTACGTGGGTGGACGTTTTCTGAGCCCTTAACCTAATAGGTTCGATCATCGGAGGGTTCCTGGTGGAAGAACATCGTCGTCAACCCGAGCAAGATTCCCTTGTTAGTGGTGTCGAGGAGATCAGCTAGAAGCATGAAGAATCGATAGTCGAACTTCTTTCCCCTCCCGGGTTAGCAGGTGGATTGCGAGGGCGCAATCCCTTGTTAGTGGTGTCGTCTGTAACGCCCGGGGAATTTAGTCCCCAATTAGTTTGGTTGGTTTTTTTCTTTTCATCATGCATTGCATCATATGCATTGTCCCTTATTTTCCAACTAACTTAAAAATTCAAATCCATTTCAAACTCAACTATGTTCCAATGTGTTCAAATACTTCACAACCATTAACAAACGAATTGCCTTCCATAAACTTGAATTTTCAAATAAACAACTTGGTCAATTTTTAAATAAACCATTTATAGTGAATTTGAGGCAAATACAATTTAAATTCAAACAATGTGTAATAATTTGAAATTTTGAAAAAAGCGAAATTGTGCAACTGGGCATTTTCAATTTCGAATCCATAGAAACTAACCTCATAATTTTCGGAGTTCAAAAACTCCCTCAAACTTCTTTTTTTTGTTCGTCTTTTATAAAAAATAAATAAATAAACAAAAGAAAACGCAGCTGGGGGAGGCAGGCCGAAGGCCCACCTACAACCCCAGCAGCACAGCCCATCTCCGGCCCAGCCCAGCCAGCCTCTTTCCCCACCGAACCAGCCCACTAGGCCCAACCGAACTCCCAGCCCCCCCAAACCCTAACTTCTTTCTTTCCCTCGCATTTACCCCCCCGCCGTCTCTCCTATTTGCTATCAGGTCCTCCCACCGGAAAAAAAAGGAAGCGCAGCGAACGCACGCACGGGAGACAGGGGATCGATCGATCCCCATCGACCCGAACGCTGCGTCTCCTTCCTTGCCTCGCTCCTCCCGTCGCCTCCCACCTCGTCTCCCCTCATGGACGCCGCGAGCCGCACCTGGCCGCCACCGAACCTCTCGCCGGCGCCCTTCTCCTCCCGCGGCCCTCCTCTCCGGCCGCCCTCCTTCCGGCGCCTCTCCCTCTCCCCGTCGCCTCCACCTCCCTGTCCTCCGGCGTGCGTTCCCCGACCTCCAGCACCGGCCGGCGAGCCACCTCGCCCCAAGCGCCGCCCGGCCTCGACCCTCCTCCACCTCTGCCACGCCCCATCCTCTCTGTCCCGTCCGCCGTTCGTCTCCTCCCGCGGCCGCGGACGCCGCCGCCGCTGCTGCATCCCCGCGGACGGCCGGCGCCCCGCCGGAGCTCCGCCTCCACGCGCCTCCCGCTGCCTCCCGAGCTGCACCTCCGGCGGTCGCACCAGCCCCGTCGCCAGCCCCTCCTGGAGCTCGCCACTGTCACCAGGAGGCGCGCCTCGCGCGCGTACGCGACCTCCTGACCCCGACCACGGCCAGACCGGCGAGCCCCTGCCACTCCGTCCACGAGCATCGGCGCCCGCCAGGTGTTCGACGAGTGTCCTGCACAAGACTGGCACCTCACCATTTGACGACGTCCACGACCGGTATCTGTTCTGTTGGTGCGCCATCACATGGTCTTCTCCGGCAAGAAACTCAACCGTGTACCCGTCGCCAAGTTCGTCTAGTTATCGTGCCAAGTCCACCATCGACCTCCGAAGACCGTTACGCCGTCGAGATCCTCCCCAACCCTTACCTCGACGACGAGCTCTTCCCCGACAAGTACCGCAACGTGAACGACTACACCGCCGTGACCCTCGCCGTGTCCGTTTTGCGTTGGCCGCCTTCGTGCGCGCCCGAAGACCGGGACCGTCAGGTTCGCCTCCGACCCCGAAGACGGTGTTGTTACAGTTCGCCCACGACTACTACGACTACACCGGCTCCGGACGTTGAACGACTACGTCGACGACGATGATCGTGTGGTTTGAGAACGAACGCCTACTTCCTCTTCGGACCCCGATGAAAAGATCGACAACGACCACCGGAACGAGAACGACTACTTCGACTACTGCCTCGACGTCGGCTACTTCCCCTACGTCGATTACTTCCACTACCACGTCTACTTCCTCCACGTTCCGAAGTTTCCGGCGTTGACCCCGGCGATCCTCTCCACACGTGCGAACCCAAACCCTAAAACCCCTATACCTATGCCCTATTTTCTATAACATATCAACTATATTCAAAATTTCATCGCATCATGTTTGCATTGCATTTTGTGGGTTTCGGGGTATAATAATATCACCTAATAATTAAATATGGAATGAGTTGGAATAATTAAATACTGTTCCGGTTCCATTTAACATTGCATAGCTCATCCTTATATTATCTCGCCATGTTAAACAACATTTAATCTTGATGGGTAGATAAACAACTTGAACCAATTCCTATTTCTCCGGACTCCGGTTCCGATTAAATTGCTTAATGTTGCATCTTGCTTTGCATATCGCCTGCCATGCATATAAAATAGGATCATGCTGGATCTTTTGCCGTAGTAGTAATTGTTGCATCCGGTGTTTCTTTTAGTTCGTTGCTTCTTCGCGGATAGGACGTTGAGATGATGTGAGCAACGACAAGTTCTGCTACCTTGCGGGATCTCAGGCAAGTATACTCACTTGCTGCCAAATGGCTGCCTTTCATCACTTGCTACCGATGTTTTCCGTTGTTCTTATTCTAGCCTGTTGATACGATGCTTGTGTCTCGATCCTATTATATGTTTACCTTGCAGCCATGATATAGCCTTTCCTTCCACTTCCTATTACCTGTTGCTTGTTTACCCTGTTGGCCCTCGTGTCGTAGTTGCATGCTTAGGTTTGTTTGTGCTCGAGTCTTGTTATCCTTTGTCGTATCACCTGTTTAGTTGATAGTTGGGTTTCAATTCAATCAACAAACTGTTAATGTTTTGGGTAATAATAATTTGATGATAAGGCACCGGCAGGAGGCCCGGGTTAGGGTTTTGGAGCCTGCTAGTGTCGAAACTAGGAAAAGAGTCTTGTCTACTGATCCATGATGAGCGTGCTCACCGCATCCGGGTGGTAGTATGGGACCCCCCTCGACTTAGACCTGATCTGCAGCTTGTCCGAAGAGCCACACTTAGTTCGGGTGTTCCATTTGCTCCTTTGCATAATGGGTGGCGCCCCCATGGTTACTGGTTACTTATGATGATGATGCATATAGGGCGAGGCCTGTAGTGCCGGGGTGTTGTGTCCTGCGGGAGTTTTGCACACCTGCGCTGAGTATTCGGCTGCGTGGCTGGGACCTTATAGCTCCGTGGCTCCAGGATGGGTTGTAGAGATGGTTTGGGTCGTGTCAAGCCAACCTGAGTTTTAGTTGGTGGCTTGAGTGTGTACGGGTACTGGAGCACACCCCTGCAGGGATGAATCTTCTCGAGAAGCCGTGTTGTCCGCGGTTATGTGACGACTTGGTGAAAGTACTGGCTAACAAGTACTCAGACAACTTACACCTAATGATAATAACTTGACTAGTAATAGTCTTATTGACACAATAACTTGATCCATCATTAATCAACCGTGTGAGTTATCCTTGGGTTGCTTCCTTAGTAGGGGGTGACATTGGATGGGTATTGTTTGGTGAGTAGTTGTGGTTGGTTTCGATACGCTATCTTATCCCTCTCTTTTAGCCGGAAGTTGTAGAGTGTTTCTGTAGTTGGTTAGTGCAGCCCGTTGCCGCTTATTTGCAATAACCCCTTCCTTTCCGTTGATCCCAAAGTATTTGTATCTTGTGATGATCGGATTACGCCGGTATCTTGTGAGTATGGGTTTTTATCCACTTGCCAGTACTTAACCGTACTGACCCACGAATCTCTTTCGTGGCTGCAAATTCCAACTTGCAGTCAACAGGTTTGAAGTCTGATGACGTTAGCTTGGGAATCCCTCCGGCTTGGCCTGGGCAGGGATTGACGCTCTCGGTTATCTTCAGGACTCTTAGTACAATTTGCATCTTGTCCGTAGACGGACGAATGTTGTTTCTTCCGCTGTTATTTGGATCTTGGTATTGTATCAGTTGTATCCCTGACTCGTTTGAGTCCTCTTGTATATATCTTTGCTGTTGTGGTTGTGGATTATTCGTGAACTATTGTAATGTTATCACAATTGGCAACCTGGAATCGGTTATTATGTGGATTTTGGCGGGAATGCTGAAATCTGCATAGTGCCCGATCCCGGGGCGTCACACCCGTGCCCCGCAAGAGAAAGCCGAGGCGGAGAACGTGAACTATTGTGTCAATTGATTGCAGCTACACAGTTGGATTCTCCTCGCTCTAGAGGTGCACGGTGGTTATGAGGATGCTTGCATTAGAGATCCCCGTGATACACAACTTTTTCTGATAAACGGGAGATCTACCTAGATAGACTGGCTTTAATGAGATCTTCTTATCAGTTCTAATGTGCGTAGTGAAAGGACAGACTTTTGATTATTCCTGTTTCTATTCCATTCATGGTTTTTAAGGCGTTAAGTTGTCCTAAGGCGGAGGGGCGCTTTGACGCCTAGGCGACGACTAAGCGGACGCTTTAGGTGCCTAACCGTCCAAAGCGGTCATTTTTCTGAGCCCGAGGGGGAGCACCTTGACGCCTAAACGTCGTCTAGGAGACCACTAAGCGAGGAAAACCATGATTTCATTTATGCTAGCAGGTATGACAGGTCAACCATCTCAATTTGTGGCTAATGATTTTTTTTATAGTTGACCCATAAACGAGTCACTATGGTGACTTGTTTATGGGTCAACTATACAAACAAGAGAGTTCAGAAATTTGTGGTATGTATGTACTGGCAGAGCTTCAACAAAATTGTTGAGGGGGCGAAAGCCATTATATGAATGTTTGGGGGGGGGGGGCGAATGACTAATAATTTCACATATAGACCCTCCCCAAACAAATTTCTTCACAAATTAGTATAAAGTTGGGGGCGGTGGCCCCGCCTAACTTGTACTAAGCTCGGCCAGTGTACGTATGTAGTGACCTTGTTTTCTAGTCGCTCTATCTTTGTAATTCAGCTGTAACAAAACTCTGTCTCTTATAACAAGTATGCCCAATATTGTAGAATCATATCACTTGTTTTGATTTTGAAATGCACTTGTTCCTCTCTTTTTAGAGAAATATAGCTTAGCTGTGGTCAAGTCAAATGCCAAAAAAACAGGAAAAAAACAGAAAATCATTATCCTTGATAGCCTTCGGTACGAAGTATCATCTTGTGGAAGGAAAAAACTGAAATGTGCAAGATAGGCCCTTCCATTAAATTATCATATGTTGCCACATTTTCATGATTGCGGAGCCATATCTCTCTTTGTAAGTCGAATATATATTTTCGGATCTGTGAGATCTTCATATGACCTTGACACTTGTAGTTTAGTAACTAGTCATGACACCCTTTCATATAGAATGGGAAAAATGTTTAGGAATGGAGGGAGTATAAGGCATGCTTAACATTAGAGTAAACACAATGATTCATTAGAGATGTCCATATGCTCAACGCATTGCAATGCATTCAGCACGCGGGGTTTTCCGCTTAGCCGTGAGGTCATTGTTGTGTTGAGCCCGCAACGCCTGCTTCTCCTCTAGTGGAATGCTTTGTCTATGTTCTCTTCTGCTGTCATTGATTGCTTGCCTCTCCTCAAATGTCAGATTTTTCTGGCAGCCCTTTGGCTCGCGTTTCTTTGTTCATTACTTTTACTTTTTCTAGCTTCTCTTCGGCATGCATTCAATTCCTCTCTTTGCTCTGGTGTTAGATTGTCTCGCCGTGCTTTATCACGATCCTGTCTTTGTTGACTTTTTTCCTGTATAACACTTGTATTGGCAGCCATATGTTCAGCACCACTTGGTGTTCCTTGAAGTGTCATAGGGGTTTTTGCACGTTCGTTGTGTAAATTGTTAAATCCAAGCCCTGGATCTTAAGTAATATACTAAGTCCAGGGTTGGATTTACAAGGCACAACCTACAAATAAACATACTACAACGGGGGAAATATTGTGTGGAAGGGTAATACCTTATGAAATTTCCATATGCTCTCCTAGTTCCAACGTTGTGAGGGTACTGCCTATAGATAGCACTATAGCTAATTTGGTAGATGGTTCACAATTGAAGAATCGAGAACATTGCTCGACAAAAACTGCTAACATTATTGTAGGATATGCTAGAAACTGATAATTGAGACATTATGTCTACACATTTTGTAAGAAAGTACACACCTTTCTTCCCCTTATTATACATCTATTTTTGTATCCTATGACATCTTATATGAAAATGTTTCGAAGGGAAATGGTTAACAACCTTTGAACCTTTTGCTCTGTTTTTAGCCGGTGTATTTCGAGGACCCACGCGCCTAGGTCCTCCCGGACGCCATGGGAAATGATCAGTTTCATGCGACGACTACAACACCTTGGAGAGCCTCCGAGCCGGCGGGCATGATCGCTCCAAACACGGGCATTGATATGCTGGAGGAGGGAGTGGCAAAGCTCGTGGTCAACGACAAGAACAAGGCCGACTCCGGCGACACCGGCAACGACAACATGATCGTCAACGAGGTGCAGCCGACGGCAACTTCAGACAAGGAGGAAACCAAGGACAAGGCGGATGCATGAGCTGACCCATAGGCGTCTACACACGTCGTCGAGCTCATCATCAGCGACAACAACAAGGATGAATGGCCACGAGCGGGTGTGGCGTGCATCGAGGACAACACATACACGGAGGAAACCAACACGGTGGCTCACAAGACGAACTTCGACAACATCCGAGCTCTTCAGGGAGCACAGAACGTGGACATCTGCAACCCGGATGCCTCGTTGGACAAGAAGATGGCCAAACACTGGAAGAGGATGAAGCTGGGGACGCTAGGGGCACAGACCGACACCAACATCTTAGCTATACCTCTGGAAAACCCAGGAGACCAAGAGCTGAACATGACACACTCAAGGGCTGAGTGGGAAGAACCAACAGCAAAGAAGGGACACTTCGACGTTCCCTCGCTGAGCACTTGCTTGGGTGTGGAGGGCCTGCAAAAGCTGAGAGATGCTGAATTGAACTGCGAAAGTGTAGAAGATGCAGGGCAACACATCAGAGAGAAGGAGGAGGGGCAGAAGGCAATGGCAGGAAAGGAGGAAATGGCAGCAATCGGTCCTGGGGCTTCCGGCAAACTGTCGGACGCTAGCGTGAGCGCCCGGCATGGCAAATGAGTCTCCTAGCTTGGAACTGTCGTGGATTGGGACAGCCACGGACAGTTCAGGACCTGATTCGCCTTGTGCGGATGTACAACCCAAAAAGCTTGTTCCTGTCCGAGATAAGACAAAATAAGAGCATCGTTGCAAATATCTGCAGAAGATTAGGGTACGACTTCTACCTGCCTGTTTGTGCGAGTGACAAGGGTGGAGGCTTAGCCTTGTTGTGGTCTAAGGATGTTTCAATACACCTGCTAAACTATAGCATACACCATATCAATGTAAAAGTCAGTATGTCTTTTGGAATAAAATGGAGAGCCACTTTTGTGTACGGGGAAGCTAGAGCACAGGATAGACACCTCATGTGGAAGCTAATTAGAAGGATTAAAAATAGCTACTCTGAACCTTGGTTTATGGTGGGTGACTTTTTTTTTGTACAAGATGGTGGGTGACTTTAATGAAGCAATGTGGCAAAAGGAACATTTCTCTTGCTAGAAGAAGAAATGAATTCCAAATGCAACAATTCAGAGAGGTTTTGAGCCTCTGCAATCTGCTAGACCTGGGGTACAAAGGAACTCCTTGGACCTACAATAACAAGCAATCTAGGACCGATAATGTCAGGGTGAGACTCGATAGAGCTGTGGCTCAACGGGAGTGGTCAATGCTCTTCCCTGATGCTAGTGTGGAGCACGTGGTGTCGTCAAGATTGGACCACTGCCCTCTATTGATCCGTCTGGGTAGAGGTTTACAAAAGCACAAGAGCATTCCGAAAATGAGATACCAAATCATGTGGAAAGAGAGGAGTCGCTGACTGCAGAAATTAAATTAGCTTGGTCAAAAATCAAAAGCTCCAATGATCTAGAGGGTGTACGGACAAAATTATCTAAAACTATGTAAAACCTCCAAAGTTGGAGCAAAGACAAGTTTGGAGTAGATGAAAAGGAGCTGAACTACCTCAGAAAGAAGCTGGAAAAACTGCTGCTTTCCTTCAGACCGGAAGACCATGAGGAAATTGCAAATACACAATATAGAATGGACGAGCTTCTGCTCAGAGAGGAACTCATGTGGATGCAAAGGTCCAGAATTATGTGGTTAAAAGAAGGTTACTAGAACACAACGTTTTTCCACCGAAAAGCTTCAAATAGAACCAGAAAAAACAAAATAAAAAAGTCTAAAGCGCACTGATGGTTCCCTTACTGAAGAACATGAGGAGATGAAGGAGATCACCTCGTGCTTCTTCAAAGAGTTGTACAGGAAAGATAGGGATGTTAACCCTACATCTGTTACTGAACTTATTCATGTGTCAATCACGGAGGAGATGAACAAGAATCTTTTAAGAGAGTACACTAACAAAGAAATTGGGGGGGGGGGGGTCCCTTTTTCAAATTGGCCCGATAAAAGCTCCTGGCCGCGACGGCTTCCCGGCTAGGTTCTTTTAGAGGAATTGGGGTATTGTCAAGGAACAAGTGATACAACTTGTCAAACAATTTTTTCTTACCTGCAGCATGCCTAAAGGAATAAACGAGACCGTTATCACCCTCATTCCGAAGTCTCCAGAAACAGACGATCTTAAGAACTTTAGACCAATTTCTCTATGCAATGTCATATACAAAGTGGTTTCCAAATGCGTAGTTAACTGACTGAGGCCTCTGTTGCAAAATCTAATTTCTGAAACTCAGAGTGCCTTTATCCTGGGTCGGCTGATCTCGGACAACGCTCTAATTTCCTTTGAATGCTTTTACCACATCTAGAAGAATAACAAGGCTGATGATAATTACGGTGCCTACAAGCTAGATTTAACAAAAGCTTATGACAGAGTAGGCTGGACATTCTAAAGTCAACCATGTTAAAGTTTGGGTTCCATACGAGGTGGGTGAAGCAAGTCATGGCTTTTGTTACTTCTGTGAGCTTTTCGATACGTGTGAATGGCGACCTGACTGACAGTTTTGAGCCTACTAGTGGAAAACGGGGCTTTTGCTCACTGGCGAGCACCCCTTTCACCACGGCTGGTCCACCACCCGGTGCAAAAGGCTGTAGAGGTGGGGCCGGGGCGAGCAGGGCGCGGGGTGGGGGGTCTTTTGCCCCGGTTTGAGCCACAAACCGGGGCTAAAGGCCCTCAACGAGCAGGACGCGTCGTGGGGGGGGGGTCTTTTGCCCCGGTTGGAGCCACCAACCGGGGCAAAAGACCACCCATTATATAAACCCTGCCAGCCCTCCCCTCTCCTCATGCCACTCACTTTGGAGGACATATTCTAGTTGATTGGTGTGTGCTCACTTGTTTTTTCCTCCTATGCACAAGAGGTGTTAGATGAAATGCCCGGGAGAATAACGTCATCTCAGCTCACAGAAAACAAACAAGATTTAATTTATCCGGGCCACACTTAATTAAATAAGCTTTCTCTTCCTTCTTTCCTCCTCGGTCGAGGTACCAACTTTAACCTTTCATCTGTCGATGTAACATTGGTCATTTCTCTATTCACGGTGTTCTGTAATAGTTCTTAATTAATAATCATATAATGCAGATGAACCGGCAATGGATGTACGCTGACCGACGCTCTGTCACGTTAATTAAAGGTGTGGGTTATTTTCTCGAGGTGGCCCAGGCAAATAAGCGGAATAATTTTATGTGTTTTCCCTGTGCTGTATGTCGGAATCAGAAGGAACACTCTTCTTACAGAGTCGTCCACTTCCACCTGTTTCAATCCGGTTTCATGCCCGGCTATAATTGTTGGAGCAAGCACGGAGAAAGAGGGGTTATGATGGAAGACAACAAAGAAGAAGAGAATGATGACAACTATCATGACATGTTCCCTGAATACGGTGCCGGTACTAGAATGGAAGATAACGATGAAGTAGAAGCATAAGACCAGGCACCAGATGAGCCCATCGATGATCTTGGCCGGGCTATTACGAATGCAAAGACAGAAAGCGAGATTGAAAAGGTGAGGGTGAAGTTCGACCAGATGTTAAAGGATCACAAAACATTGTTGTATCCAAACTGCGAAGATGGGCAGAAAAAGCTGGGCAGCACACTCGAATTGCTCCAATGGAAGGCCGAGAACGGTGTGACTGACAGCGGATTTACAAAGTTGCTGCAAATAGTGAAGTACAAGCTTCCTAGAAACAATGAATTGTCCGATAGTACATACCAAGCAAAGAAGCTTGTATTCCCCCTAGGATTAGATATGGAGAAGATACATGCCTGCATTAATGACTGCATCCTTTACCGCGGTGAGAAGTACGAGAATTTGGAACAATGCCCAGTATGCACTGCATTGCGGTATAAGATCCGACCAGACGACCCTGGCGATGTTGAGGGTGAGCTCCCTAGGAAGAGGGTTCCTGCAAAGGTGATGTGGTATGATCCTATAATACCACGGTTGAAATGTTTGTTCAAAAACAAAGAGCATGCCAAACTTTTGCAGTGGCGCATGGAATATCGTAAGAAAGACGAGATGTTGAGACACCCTGTTGATGGGTCGCAGTGGAGAAAAATCGAGAGAAAGTTCCCGCGCTTTGGAGGTGACGCACGGAACTTATGGTTTGGTCTAAGTACAGATGGCATGAATCCATTTAGTGAGCAGAGCTGCAACCATAGCACCTGGCCTGTAACTCTATGTATCTATAACCTTTCTCCTTGGTTGTGCATGAACAGGAAGTTCATTATGATACCAGTGCTGATCCAAGGCTCGAGACAACCGCGCAACGACATTAATATGTACCTAAGGCCATTAGTCGATGAACTTTTACAGTTGTGGCGTGAAGAAGGTGTACCTGTGTGGGACGAGCACGAACAAAAAGAATTTAACCTACGAGAGCTATTGTTCGTAACCATCAACGATTGGCCTGCTCTTAGTAACATTTCTGGACATACAAACAAGGGATACAATGCATGCACACACTGTCTAGATGACACCGAAAGTGTATATCTGGATAAATGTAAGAAGGTTGTGTACCTCGGGTATCGTTGTTTTCTTCCGCGCAAGCACCCCTTAAAAAAAACTGGCAAACATTTCAATGGTGAGGCAGATACCCGGGAGACGCCTATCCTCCGACCTGGTCATGATGTATTTGATATGGTGAAGGATTTGAAAGTAATCTTTGGAAAGGGTCCGGGCAGACAAGCTGTTCCGAATGACGCTGACGGACACGCACCCATGTGGAAGAAGAAATCTATATTTTTGGATCTACCTTATTGGAAAATCCTAGATGTCCGCTCTGCGATCGACGTGATGCACCTGACGAAGAATCTCTGCGTGAATCTGCTAGGGTTATTTGGCTTGTATCAGAAATCAAAAGATACATCTGAAGCACGCAGTACCGGCAACACACGAAAGGACGAAACGGCAAGAATCCTGAGAGGTTTCAAGGTGGTCCTGCCAGCTACGCTCTTACCAAGGAAGAGAAGGAAATCTTTTTTGAAGCACTAAGTAGAATCAAGGTCCCGTCTGGCTTCTCGTCGAATATAAAGGGAATAATAAATGTGGCGGATAAAAAATTCCAACCCTGAAGTCTCATGATTGCCACGTGCTAATGACACAATTGCTTCCGATTGCGTTGAGGGGGATTCTACCAGAAAATGTTCGACTACCCATTGTGAAGTTATGCTCATTCCTCAATGCAATTTATCAGAAGGTAATCAATCCAGAAAGTCTATCAGCGTTACAGACAGATGTGGTCCAATGTCTTGTCAGCTTCGAGTTGGTGTACCCACCATCATTCTTCAATATTATGACACACCTCCTAGTTCACCTAGTCAAAGAGATTATCATTCTTAGTCCTGTGTTTCTACACAATATGTTCCCCTTTGAGAGGTTCAAGGGAGTCTTAAAGAAATATGTTCACAACCGTGTTAGGCCAGAAGGAAGCATCTCCAAGGGTTATGGAACTGAGGAGATAATTGAGTTTTGTGTTGACTTTCTTCCAGACCTTAAGTCGATTGGTGTTCCCGAATCGCGGCACGAGGGAAGAATGAGTGGAAAAGGCACGCTAGAAAGGAAAGCAAAGATATTTATGGACGTACATTCTTTCACTAAAGCACACTACATAGTTCTACAAATTTCCACCTTGGTGGCTCCTTATATCGAGGAACACAAGAATATTATATGGTCCAAAAACCCGGGGTTGTCTGAATCCTTGATTAATGATGAACACATGGATAGTTGAACTCATGAATAACAACATTGTTGGAGATCATCTCTACTTGTTTGCTAGGTCACCATCTTCGTCTGTACTGACTTTCCAAGGGTACGAGATAAATGGGAATACATTTTACACGATCGCACAAATTAAAAAGAGCACCAACCAGAATAGTGGTGTCAGTTTCGATGCAACCGGATACAATGGAAAAAGGACACATATTATGGTTACATAGAGGAGATATGGGAACTTGACTATGGATCTAATTTTAAGGTCCCTCTTTTTTGGTGCCAATGGGTCAAGATGATAGGAGTAAAGGTAGACCAGTAGTACGGAATGATAACAGTGGATCTCAACATTCTTGGGTATAGAAACGAACCATTCGTCCTAGCCAAAGATGTGGCTCAAGTTTTCTATGTGAAGGACATGTCTACCCAACCGAGAAAAAGGAGAAAAAAAGAATTCTAGTACATCATGCGGTGAGCCGAAGCGGCATATAGTTCTTTCAGGGAAAAGAAACATTGTGGGAGTGGAGGACAGGACAGACATGTCAGAAGATTATAATAATTTTGAAGAAATTCCGCCCTTCAGAGTGAAAACTGACCCAAGCATTGCGTTAAATAATGAATATGCTCCATGACTACGACAGAAAAGTAAACAATGGCGACACTAGTTGGTGATAACGTATTAAACCTTCATCGTTCGCGTAATATTGCTAGACTATTTTATAATAATGTATACAAGATTACAGATTATCTATATTATGTGTGAAAACATTACAGATCTCTTCCTCTCCTTCTTCCTGCTGTGGGTCGCACTTGGATGGCGTTTTAAAAACTGTTACTAGTTTAAATAGTTAGAATAATTATTTTTTAAAACAGAAAATGTATTTGAAATGTTTATGAAGTTTTAAACACTTTTCATATTGAAAGTTTCTCCAAATTCAAAACGATTCATAAACTAGGTTTTTATAAATGTTTGAAAATTAAAAAAATTGTTACTAGTTTAAATAGTTAGAATAATTATTTTCTAAAACAGAAAATGTATTTGAAATGTTTATGCAATTTTAAACATATTTCATATTGAAAGTTTCTCCTAATTCAAAATCATTTGAAATGTAATTTAAAAATGTATTTGAAACGAGGTAGGGAAAAAAATGGCGGCAGGACAGAAAAAACGAAAATTTGGGCCTTTTGCCCCGGTTGGTAACGCCCCGGTTCGTGTTACCAACCGGGGCAAAAGGCCCCCACCAATATAACCCCGGGCGAAGGCGCAGAATTTCCTAAGTCTTCGACGACGAGAACCAGAACGACGCTGTTAGGCTGCACGATTTTCTCCGCCGGGGATCCTCGCCGCCGTGCCCCTCTGCGCTGTCGTGATCCTCCGCGCCGCCGTGCTCCTCCGCGACCCTCCGCGCCGCCGTACTCCTCCGCGCCGCCGCGGACCTCGCCGTCGGTCTCCTTCTCGCCTCTGCCGCTTCGCCTCGAGGTGAGCAACCTCATCGGCCGCGCACCCTCACCGGCCGCGCCCTAACTTTTTTTAAGCATTTTTCTTTTTAGTGTTAACATGTTTTTTAGTACCATTAGGGCATTAGGGCATATTAGCTATTAGGGAAATTAGCTATTAGCTATTAGCTTTTTTTTCGTAGTACTAGCTATTAGCTACTTTTTAGTACTGTTTTTTCTTTTTCTTAGTACATTTGGCTATTAGCTATTTTTTTTCTTAGTACCATTAGCTATTAGCTATAAGTACCATTTTTTTCTTAGTACCATTGGCTATTAGCTTTTTTTTCTTAGTACCATTAGCTATTAGCTAGAGGCATATATTAGTACCATTGGCTATTTTATTAGTACATTAGCTATTTTAGTACATTAGCTATTTAAGTATTGTGTTTTCTTGTAACATTGTGTATATAAAATTAACTATTTTAGTATATTAGCATTTTAGTACCATTAGCTATTTTAGATAGTACCATATACTATTTGTGTTTTGTTGTAATATTGTGTATATAAAATGGAGTGTAACAATGCTGCTTTTATGTGTCCACCCTAAATATGAGGCACACAGACCGATGACCATCTTGTTCCTGTTAAGAGGAGGTACTACAGACGGTGGTGATCCGGGGAAAGGAATGCAAGGGTTTCTGGACTTCTTTGAAACTAAATAACGTCACATATGTAATATTATATGGTTGGTGAGATCCGAACGAAGTTGAACCCTTTGGTGCATATTCGTAATGGTGACATTCCTTAGAAATCCGTCCGGGTTATGAAGAATGTCGTCGTTATGGATATGCACAAAAGGGTCCAATTTTTTCGGATCTCACTATATTACATATATGATTTTGTTTAGTTTTAAAGATTTACAGAAACCCTTCCTTCCCCCGCATCGCCATCACGTATACTACCTCGTAACAAGCACAAAATGTGAAGGTCCAACTTCACATCAAGGCCCGATGACCATCTTCTGTCGTTTAAGTGGTACTACAGGCGGTGGTAATCCGGGGAAAGAATGAAGATGAGGGTTTCGGTTGGAACTAAGGAACATCACGTATGTTAGTGAGATCAGAACTGAGTTACACCGTTTGGTATTTATACGTAATGGTGATATTTTTTATAGCCCCGTCCGGGGTTATGAAGAATGTCCCCATTATGTATGCACACGAAATGGTCCAACTTTGTTTGGATCTCACAAACACTTACGTATGTGATTTTGTTTAGTTTCAATGAAGTTCAAAAACCCTTGTCTTCATCCTTCTCCGCATCACCATCACGTATACTACATCGTAACAAGCAGAGAATTTTAGGTTTTACACCTTAGGGGAAAAAAATAGGTTTAGTTCACTTGTAGAAAAAAAATTAGTTAGAGGTTTGGAGGAAATTGATGAAATTTGCAGCATTTTTTATGAAATGGATGCTATTGGCTATATTTTTATTAGATTATATGCAATTGTTGCAAATTGATGAAATGGATGCTATTAGTTAGAGGTTGCAACTTATGATATTATAAATTTTTGTAGCCATGGCGAGAGCTCCCCTGCGACGCAGTGCGCGTATCGGCGGTGGGCACGCCGCCCCCATCGAAGAAAACACAATCGTACCACGTGTTGGACGTCCACGTGGATCGCGTGCAGCGCGTGGACGTGGTGGTGGCGTATCCATCAAGGAGGAGGAAGTGGCGCCTCCAGCTCGTGGACGTAGGCATGGAAGCGGAGCACGGGGGCAGCACGCGGAGCACGGGGGGCAGCACGCGGTGCACGGGGGGCAGCACACGGAGCACGACGCGGGGCTGTTTCTGTGGTGGAGGATGCTGCGGCGGAGGAGAAGGAGGAGGATGACGGTTTCCGGCTACCGGAGTTATACGTCCACCTGTTGCCCCCACTACGGAACAGGCTTCGTCTTCCGCAGCGTATATCGAAGATCCTCCTCGAGCGCAACGGGCCCTTTAGGTTCAGCCTCCAGTTGGAGGGCTGCCACAACGGGCCCGTTCAGGTGATCCTCCATCGATGTGACGATGATGTCTATCTGCGCCATGGGTGGGGGCAGTTCCAGCGCATGCATAACCTGGATGTGGGCCACATGCTCATATTCAGGTACATCAACGACGACACGGTGGACGTGCTGGAGGTGAAGATCTTCGACGGCACCCTACTCCACCACGTTGCTGCCAGGATAGCTTGTCTGACAACACCTCCGCTTCCAAGGCTGACAAGTCTAACTCCGGCGAGTCTGCCTCGGGTGAGTCTGCCCCCGACGCAGAGGTGTAGTATGCTGAGCAGTGTATCGCTCTCCGTGTCCAGTCACATGTTCTTTTATTAGAGATATCGTCAGACTATGTCTTCAGATTTATGTCGTACTATGTTTAATTATGTCATCATGTCGAACAATATTTGTATTCGTGGCCGACTATGTTTATGTTATTGTTGGTTTTCATCTGTGTTTTTGTTCGACAATTTGTCATCTTTTTTACTATAAATGTTTATTATTTGAAAGATCATTGAATTTTTAGTGCACTTGAAGTAATGCACTTGAAGTATTAGTGCACTTGAAGAAAAATAGAATTTCTAATCTTTTGCAGAGAACAGGAAAACAGGAAAAAACCCAGAGTAACTGTTGCCCCGGTTGGTGTTTCCAACCAGGGTAAAAGGGCGCCGGCCTGCTCGCTGAGCAGAGCCCACGTGGGCACCCATTTTACCCCGATTAGTAAGCCCACCGAGGCATAAGGGGGGCCTTTAGCCTGGGTTTGCGAAACCCGGTTGGGAAGCCGGTGCGTAAGGCCCATACCAACCGGGGCTAATGCCCTGTTCCCCATACCTTTTCCTCTTTGTAGCTAAAGGCTTATCCAAGATTTTACAGAGAGTTGTGTACAATCAGGAACTGAAGGATATGAGATGTTGCTGGGGAGCTCCGGGGATTTCTCACCTGCTATTCGCAGACGACAGTTTGCTCTTTTTTAAAGCTTTAGGACAACAAGAAATGGTGGTTAGACAGACTATCATGAGTTCTGAAAATGCTTCAGGACAACTCATAAGCCCGTCTAAATGTTCTATAATGTTTAGTGTTGTGTGCCCTGCGGAAACTCATAAGGGAATAAAAAAATCGTGGAATATCTCAGAGTACCTTTGAGGAAAAATATTTGTGTTTGCCGACTCTAGAAGGAAGAATGAAAGCAAAGCAGTTCCAGCCAATAAAGGACAAAATTCGAAAAAAGACTAAACGTTTGGGATGAAAAATATATGTCTATGGGAGGCAAAGAACCTCTGATTTAATCGGTTGCTCAAGCACTTACTCTCTATGTGATGGGGATATTCAAACTGCATGCCTCTTTCCATGAATATTACATCCAAATTATAAGAAACTTTTGGTGGGGTGAAGATGAGGAGAAGAGAAAAGTTCATTGGGCTTCATGGGAAACACTGACAAAACCAAAGCAACAAGGGGGTATGGGTTTCAGAGACTCTTCCTTATTCAACTAAGCACTCCTTGCGTTCCAAGCGTGGCGGCTTACTCAAAACCCTCAAAGTTTGGCAGCCTTGCTGTTGAAAGCCATCTACTTCCCCAGAGGAAACTTGATTGACACTGTTGTTAGAGCTGATGTGTCCCCAACTTGGAAGGGCATCGAACACGGTCTATAACTTCTTAAGCAGGGCCTAGTCTGGAGAACTGGAGATGGTGACAATATTAGAATCTGGAGAGGCAACTGAATCCCTAGGAATTTTGCTCTAAAACCTCGTGAAGGAAAAACTAGGGACAAACACAGGAAAGTAAAACAGCTGGTTGATGATGCTACTGGACCCTGGAACAAACATCTTGTGCACAAAATCTTCTACCCTCATGATGCTGATATAATCCTTGAATTAAGCGTGCCTAGGCCAAGTAGAAACGATTTTTTGGCTTGGCACTATGAGCGCAACGGGATCTTCTCGGTGAAGAGTGCTTATTGATTGACTCATAACCTGAAGAACAAGATCCAAGACAAAGATGGATCAAGCTGGTTGGGGGATAACAACATAAACCTTTGGAAAATGATATGGAATGCTCCGGTACCTAGTAAAGTAAAAAAATCTTCGGTTGGAGAACCGCCTGTGACAATCTGGCGACCAAACAGAATAAATTCAAAAGAAAGTTGGAGCTAGACACGACCTATTCTATATGTGGGTGCAAAGCTGAATCTAGCTACCATGCCACGGTGGAGTGCACTAAACCCAGGGCTCTTAGAGAAGAGCTGCGAAAGGTTTGGGATCTTCCACATGAATCTTTCTTCATGTTCTCTGGGCCGGACTGGCTCCTTGTCATGTTGTCCAATTTAAGCATTGACAGAAGGGGTCTGGTCTTGATGACCTTGTGGCGAAGCTGGCAACTGAGGAATGACGTAATCCATGAGAAAGGTAATTGCACCATTGGTGCATCGGTAAATTTCCTTGATCGATATCTGCAGGAACTAAATTTGAAAGGCAGAAGAGTTGTCAGCGCAAAGGGTAAAGAACCTCAGGCCAATCATTCAAACTCAGCTCTTTTAGACACAACTACAAGTACTGATCGGACTGACACCCCGAGGAATAGAATTTCGACAGCTCTGGAAGTGGGATGGCTGAAAATAAATGTTGACGCCTCGATCAAACTGAGATGGGCACCTGATCCATTGGGTGCATATGCATAGACCACACGGGGAAGGTCATATGGGCATGGATCTAAGCTAGAGCGAAATGCCAGGACGTGGTGGAAGCTGAAGCCAAGGCGTGTCTGCTGGGGCTTCAGTCTATGCACAATAGAAATTCCTCGTCGATCATTCTAGAATCTGATTGCAAATCTTTTGTTGAAGCGATCAAATGTGAGAACCAGGGGATGTCGAGACTCTGGAGTTTATTTGAGGATGTTAAACAACTACAGGACATCACACTTCGTTTTGTAGTTGAGAAAATTGGAAGAGAGAGCAACAAGGCAGTTCACGCTCTAGCAGATGTAGCAAGAACTACTGGGAAAAGTTATTTATGGGTTGGGCATGTCCACCTAGCTATAATTCATAATGTGGAGTCCGAAGCTGTAAATTGTTCTTGTCATATATGAAAATCTCTCTTACTCACAAAAAAAAAATTACTACCAGAAGGTGCAAAGATAATGACAACAACCTTTGAACTTCAACACCATGGTTCAAATAGAAGGAAATATATGGGTTGATACCGTTTTAGCCAATCATTTGCCTATCCTCTATAACTAAAAAGGAGATCCCCCACTACCCATTTTTCATGCCTTCTCTTTACAATGCATCATCAAGTGACGTCATCATCACAGGATGTACTAATAGTTGTATTGTTCCACATACTTTGTCTCCTCTTCAATTACTTCATGAATCATACTCTCCTGGTCCTCCTTTTGATCCTCCTCGATTGTTATTTTCAATTTCGCTTCTACATTTTACTGTAAGATCGCAAGATCTGCATCACAATATCGTTCACAAGATCTTTATCACAATGCAGTATGTGAGGACATGTGTATGCTTAATTTTAAGGCTATTATTTCCCAAACTTTGTCAGAGGTTTTGGCGTCAGAACCCGATACGAACAACAAAGGAGCAGAAATATTCTCTTCTCGTGGAATATTCAGCGGATAGGTAAATGAGTGGCTATACAGAGACTCGCCAGAGATTAGACGTATTGAGTTGGTGTACAGAAGCAGAGTTGTTGTACATAAGATCGTTGGTTCCTTTTTCTGATCATCAGTGCTTCCTCATGTCCCGGTAGCGCGTATACGTCGAGTTGCTGCCCCGTGCCCTGGTGGCGCTGGTCCAAGGTATTGTCGTCCAAAGGATTCGCGAGGATCTGGGAGGTGGTGGTGGTGGCGTTACATCCTGGGCGTTTAGTCCCTCGGCATGATCCTAATAATCTATGGCGTTGTTGTGCCAAGGGGCGTGCAAGCAGTCGTGATTAGTCAATGGTTTGATTTTAATAACGAGGAAGGTTTTGATTCGGTATGTGCTATAGAGAGAAGGAAATTAATGAGTTGATTTTTACGTCAAAAAAGTTAATAATTTGATTCCATATCTAACAAGAAAGGGCGAGAGCTTACTATTTTTATTGTATCAAAATGAAACAGTGCGCACATATTTACGCCACCACTATTGGTTGCTTATTGTGAGTTGTATTAGAACTAATTGTAGCGTTTTGGAAGCAGTCGTCCAGGCCTAGGATCAGCTATGTGTGGCGCAACATCTTAAAGGGAATGGAAGTGGTTAAAAGGGTGTACAATTGGAGTATTGGGGATGGTACGAATGTCCGCATTTGGGAGGATCCATGGATCCCAATTGGTGACACGAGAAGACCCCGGACAAGGCAAGGGAACCATATATTCACGATGGTCTCTGAACTTATTGACCCAGTTCGGAACTGTTGGGATGAAAGTCTTGTCGGGCAAACTTTTCATGAGGCTGAGGCTGGTGCGATTCTACGGATACCAATTTTTGAACATGAAGAGGACCATACTGCGTGGCACTATGATGAGAAGGGCGTGTTCACTATGAAATCTGCTTACCATGTACAAGATATTTCTGTGAATGATGCCAAACAGGCTGGATCCTCTGCTGGTTCAAGGGGTAGTCCATGGGAGCAGAATATTTGGAAACAATTGTGGCAATTGGACTTTCTAGCAAAGGTACACCACCTCTATGGAGAGTTGCACATGACAGCCTCCCAGCCCGTATGAATATTAAGCGGAAGAAAATTGAACTGGACACGAGATGCCCAATTTGCAAAAGGCTTTTTGAAGATAGTGGCCATATTTTCATCCGTTGTCCGGAGCTAAAGAAGGTCTGGCGTTCTCTACTATCGGAAGCTTTAAGGAAGAATCTCCTCACAAGCTCCTCCATTCTAGAGTTCCTTGATAAAATCCTACACCTCAAATATGAAGAGAAGACGAATCTGATTGTGCTTCTTTGGTGTTGGTGGACGGAAAGAAACAAAGCCAACAGGGGAGAACGCAGACTCGCCAATGACAATCTCTGTTTCGAGGTGCGCAGACATGCAGACTGGAAGGAATTCATAAGGAAAAAAATCAGAAATAGATGTGAAATAACCTATGCAATGGCAGCCCCTACCAACAGACTGGTTGAAGATTAACCTGGATGGTGCCTTCCATGCCAACTCTGGCAATGGGGGTTGGGGATATATCGCCAGGGACCAGAACAACAAGCCTGTGTTCGCTGCAGCCGGAACATACCGCCAAGCTGGTTCAGCCCTGGAAACTGAAGGCAATGCCTTTCTCCAAGCAATCAATCTAGCTGAACATATGGGTGTTGGGCGGCCTCTCTTCGTGACTGACTGCCAAGTCCTCCAACGAGCAGTGACATCCTCATGCTATGATGCGACACCACTGGGAGCATTATTCAGAGAACTTCAAGTACGCCTCCAGCTGAGTTTCATTGATTCCAAGCTCGTGTATGAGGGAAGAAGCTGCAACAAGGCTGCCCACTGCCTTGCGGCAATTGGAGCATCTGAATCAAGCGGCTTCCAGAGGGTTTGGGTTGATGATCTTCCTAGTGATGTAATCAGGGCCATCTACTGCGATTCTGCCGTTCGTTCTTAATGGAATACCAGCGTTCCATTTCAAAGAAAAAAAACTTCCCCATGTAAGAGTTATAAACGGGTCGGCCCATTAACTAAAAGAAAATTAGGAACATAATTCAGGGGAAGAGGAGGGTCGAACCCTCGACCTCCCATTCAGCTCTTACGAGGCAAAACCATTGGGGTAAGCAATTGTTTCTGTCTAGCTTCCTCTTTTAATCTTTTTATTGTCTTCTTTTTTATTTTCATTTTTTCCATTTTGCTTTTTGTTTCTTTTTATTTTCCGTTTTACTTTTTCTTTTTTCTATTTCATTTTTTTGCTCAAACTGAATTTTTTTAAACTTTAAAATGTTTAAATTCGAAAATTGTTCGGATAAAAAATGTTCAAGATTAAATTTTGATCAAATGAAAAAAAACATTTCTATGTTTAACTTTTTTTTGTTCACCGAAATTTTTTGTTCCGATTTTTTATTTGTTCAAACTAAAAACTGTTCAAATTATATGTTTTTTCAAATTTGAATTTTGTTCAGATAAAAATTTGTCCAAATAAAAAAAGTTGGGATTAAATTGTGTTCAATTTTGATAATTGTTCATATGTAACATTTGTTCATGTTTTGGAATCGTTCCAAATTAAAATTTGTTCACCATTTTAAAATTATTTATTTTTAGTTATATGTTTTCTAACAAAAGAAACTGAAAAAAGAAAAATAAAAAAGAAATATGGGCCAGCCCAGCTGTGGAGTTGTGCGCCAGCGAAACGCGCGAGAGGCAGCGAGAGGAGCCTGCGCGCGGGCGAGCCTTTCAGCCGCCTTGCTACAAGCGATCGATCTGTGCTGGGCCAGTTCACTCGACACATCATGGGCCTGCCTGGTCCGAGTGCACCGCATCCAGTACACGAGCTGCGTATCTCTCAACAACAACAAAAACTTGTTTTTATAAAAAAAAAAAAAAAAAAAAAAACTTGTTTGCTCAAAAAAAAAAAAAAAACAACAACAAAAACTCGAGCTGCCTGTCTCCATGCAACGAAGGATATTCTTTTTCATCTCGGCTTGTGCATCTGACACGAGCTGCGTAGCCGGTTCGTGTGATGTTGGGTATTAGTAAATGATAATAGCGATGTGGCGTGGCGATAAGAGAGAAAACGACGCATGGATGGATGGGTGGATATATATGGATAGCAACGTACATGAGAGGTGTGAAGTTGATGGGGTTCACTCATCGTTATCTCAAGGAAAGGTGCACGCACGCAGGTGACATGTGTATAGGTGGCTCGGTCATGCATATATATAACTAGCATGGTCGGCGTCGACGACCAAGCTCGCTAATTAAGGGATGATCGCGGCTGCACATGTGGCTTAATTAGCGATGGGTCATTCCAACCAACTTTACACGTGGGCGTCTTCCATCTACGTTAAACTCCGCCGACCATGATTTACGGTTTCCATGTGTAAGTCATCTACCTACCCCTAGTACCACTAGTAGAAAACAGGGCATTGAGCCAAGCCCAATGGAACCGGATGTGATATAAACCGGTTCAGAAGAGTCTGTCCCTGGGCCCCACCCATGCAGCAAAATGCCCGCAAGGCCTTTAGGACCGGTTTGTAACACAAACCGGTTCTAAAGGCCTTGCGGGCCATCTGCTGCAGGGAGGGGGGCCCAGGGGCAGACCCTTTAGAACCGGGTTGTATCACAAACCGGTTCTACAGGTTTTCTCATTTTTTGCAGCCACTGCGGGTCCCGCTGTCATATCCTTTAGAACCGGTTTGTAACACAAACCGGTCCTAAAGCCCTCCCCTAAACCCTACATATATACCACCCCGAGCTCAGCTCCATTTTTTCCAGCTCTAGCTCAACTCCATTTTTGCTCTCTCCTTCCTCTTGTGAGGTCTAATCCATCCCCATTTTCTCCACCATTTGTCAAGATTGTTGGTACCCATCGGTTCTACGGTTAGCATCAACGTTCCCTCTTCCGGCATTGCAGGTTTTGCTCGTTTTTTGCTCATTTCATTTTTGTTGTGCTAGCTAGGTGTTTGATGAAATGCCTAGCTAAGCTAGAATTTGTTATTCATTTTGTTATGTATACAAATTGATGCAATTTGAGCTCAAAATTAATTATGATTTGTGCTTTTTTTAGTGTCGCGCGTCTTGTCCCCTTCCTCACTACCGTCAATCGCCCCATCACCGACACAACCTTGGTGAGCCTATTGTTTTTATTTACCAAAACAAATTTTGATTTGTATGATTTACGTATTTACTTGTATATAATTTTCTAGAGCCATGGTTTTGATATCCGTCCCCGTTGGCCCTCGTCCAGTCTATGATTCGGATGTGGTATATTATCTTTTTTCACTACATATTTTCATTTCCTGATTATACGACAATTACTTACGCCGACCAACTTGACATAGATATTTTTATATAGGAGGTAGTGGAACCGGAAATGCCAATCGACCCTATTGTTGAGAAGTTATACTTAGTTGAACAAGAAAATATTGGCTTGAAAAAAAGATTGAAACAAACTGAAGAAAGGTTGGAAAAAACTGAAAGAGAGAAGATGACCTTGGAAAAGGTTCTTGCCGGTGTCGTCGATAGTCACAAGAGCGAGATGGACGCAATGCGCCTGAAGATTAGAAAGATTAGGAAATATGCAATTAGTAAAGAGACTTGGTATCATTATGTCGTCGGGTCAATTGTTACCTTTGTTGCGATTTTGATCGCATTTGTTGTTGTTTTTAAATGCATTAATTAGAGAGAGTTTTTATGGATGGTTTTAGTGTGTATTTTTCTGAGAAATATATATGTATGGTCACTATACGCTAGTTTGGTATTAACGTGTGATGAACTTTTTGTATTAATTAATTAATTTAGTCATGATGATTTAGCATAATGGTTGTTGATAAATTTATATAATGCAGATGAACCGGCAATAGGTGTACAGTGGTCGACGTCGTCCCGAATTCCTTAATGGCATGCATAGTTTTCTCAATGTGGCTGAGAAAAACAGGCAGAATGGATTTATTTTTTGTCCATGTAAAAAATACCAGAATAAGAGGAATTTCCCTAGCTCAAGAACCATACACACCCACCTGTTGCAAGAAGGCTTCATGCCCAGTTATTTTTGTTGGACCAAGCACGGAGAAAGAGGGGTTATAATGGAAGACAATGAAGAAGAAGAGGATAATGATAAGTATCCTATGTTCGATGAACACGGTGATACTGAAATGGGGGAAGATGAGCCTGAACTTGAGGACATTGTTGATGAGTCTGATGATGATCTTCGTCAGGTCATTCGTGAAGAACAGATAAACTGCGCAAGTGAAAACGAGAGGTTGAAGTTGGAGCGCATGTTAGAAGACCACAAAAAATTGTTGTACCCAACTTGCGAAGATGGCCAAAAAAAACTGGGCACCACCCTTGAATTGCTGCAATGGAAGGCAGAGAATGGATTATCTGACAAGGGATTTGAAAACCTGCTGAAAATAATGAAGAAGATGCTTCCAAGAAATAACGTGCTGCCCTGCAGTACATACGAAGCAAAGAAGGTTGTCTGCCCTCTAGGATTGGAAGTGCATAAGATACATGCATGCATCAATGACTGCATCCTCTACTGCGGCCAGCACGAGAATTTAAATCCCTGCTCGGTATGCGGTGCATTTCGGTATAATATCAAGCGAGATGACCCTGGTGATGTTGAGGGCGACGATCGCCCCAGGAAGAGGGTTCCTGCCAAGGTGATGTGGCATGCTCCTATAATACCACGGTTGAAACGTTTGTTTCGAAACAAAGAGCATGCCAAGTTGTTGCGATGGCACAAAGAAGACCGTAAGGAAGACGATATGCTGAGACACCCCGCTGATGGGTCGCAGTGGAGAAACATCGACGATAAGTACGAGGACTTTGCACATGACGCAAGAAACTTAAGGTTTGGTCTGAGTACAGATGGCCTGAATCCATTTGGGGAGCAGAGTAGCAGTCATAGCACCTGGCCCGTGACTCTATGTATCTATAACCTTCCTCCTTGGTTATGCATGAAGCGTAAGTTCATTATGATGCCAGTGCTTATCCCAGGCCCGTCGCAACCGGGCAACAACATTGATGTGTACCTGAGGCCACTGGTTGATGAACTTTTAGAGTTGTGGGCTGACGAAGGTGTACGTGTGTGGGACGAGTACAAACAAGAGGAATTTGACCTACGAGGGTTGCTGTTTGTTACCATCAATGATTGGCCCGCTCTTAGTAACATCTCAGGACAGTCAAACAAGGGATACAGCGCATGCACACACTGTTTAGGCGAGACAGAAAGTATACATATAGGCAAGAATGTGTACCCGGGGCATCGTCGATTTCTTCCAGACAGGCATCCCGTAAGAAAGAAAGGAAAGCATTTCAAAGGCGAGGCAGATACACGGAGGAAGCCAACCCTCCCTAAAGGTACTGATATATATGACATGGTCAAAGATATAAAAGTAATCTTTGGAAAGGGTCCTGGCGCACAATCTGTTCCAAATGACGCCGACAACCACGTAGCCATGTGGAAGAAGAAATCTATATTCTGGGAACTACCCTATTGGAAATTCCTAGAGCTTCGCTCTGCGATCGACGTGATGCACGTGACGAAAAATATTTGCGTGAACCTGCTAAACTTATTGGGCGTGCATGGGAAGAAGTCGAGAGATACACCAAAAGCACGGCTGCACCACCAACGTATGCACGAACGAGACGACCTGATGAATCCAGAGAATTTCAAAGGTCCTGCCAGCTACGCTCTTACCAAGGAAGAGAAGGAGATCTTTTTCCAAGTCCTGAGTAGTATCAAGGTCCCGTCTGGCTACTCGTCGAACATAAAAGGAATACTAAACCTGGAAGAGAAAAAGTTCCAAAACCTTAAGTCTCATGACTGCCACGTGATCATGACCCAGTTACTTCCGATTGCATTGAGGGGGCTTCTGCCAGAAAACGTGCGAGTACCCATTGTGAAGCTATGTGCATTCCTCAACGCAATTTCTCATAAGGCAATCGATCCAGCAACTCTACCAAGTTTACAGAAGGACGTGGTCCAATGTCTTGTCAGCTTCGAGTTGGTGTTCCCACCAACCTTTTTCAATATTATGACGCACCTCATAGTTCACCTAGTCCAAGAGATTTCCGTTCTCGGTCCTGTATTCTTACACAATATGTTCCCCTTTGAGAGGTTCATGGGAGTCTTGAAGAATTATGTTAGAAACCGTGCTAGACCAGAAGGAAGCATGGTCAAGGGCTATGGAACAGAGGAGGTCATTGAGTTTTGTGTTGACTTTATTCCTGACCTGAACCCGATCGGGGTTCCTCAGTCGCGCCATGAGGGGAGACTGCGTGGAAAAGGCACGCTAGGAAAGAAATCAACAACATGTATGGACGAGCAATCTTTCAGTCAAGCACACTACACAGTTCTGGTTAATTCCAGCTTGGCAGCTCCATATATCCAGGAACACACGGATATTTTACGCTCGGAATATCCGGAGCAACCTGAAGATTTCATTGCTAAAGAACACGCGAAGACTTTCGGAGGTTGGTTGCAAAGACGTCTGATTAATGACAACATTGTTGAAGATGAGCTATACTTGTTGGCCAAGCAACCATCTTCGACTGTATTGACCTTTAAAGGGTACGAGATAAATGGTAACATATTTTACACGGCAGAACAAGATAAAAAGAGCACCAACCAAAACAGTGGCGTCCGGTTTGATGCAAAAGACGACAACGGGCAAAGGGTCACATACTATGGTTACATAGAGCAGATATGGGAACTTGACTACGGACCTTCCTTTAAGGTCCCTTTGTTCTGGTGCAAATGGTTCAACCTGTCAGGCGTGAAGGTAGACCCGAAATACGGAATGACAACAGTGGATCAGAAGAATCTTGGGTACGGCAATGATCAATTCGTCCTAGCCAATGATGTGGCTCAGGTTTTCTATGTGAAGGACATGTCTAGCAGACCGAGAAAAACAAAAGATAAGGAAACGAATACATCAGACGATGAGCCAAGGCGCCACATAGTTCTTTCAGGGAAAAGAAACATCGTGGGAGTCGAGGACAAGACAGACATGTCAGAAGATTACATTAAATTTGATGAAATTCCTCCCTTCAAAGTCAAAGATGATCCTAGCATTCAGTTAAATGATGAAGATGTTCCATGGTTACGGCGCAATCAGAAGAAAGGCAAGAAGAAAAATAGAAACGGATCGTCCCTTTAGTACTGGTTGGGGACACCAACCGGGACTAAATGGGTTAGGGTTTCGTTTGGACCAATCAGATAGAATCACACGGATCGTGTGTTTGTTTCAACCGCTTGTGAGTCGTTGGATCCGGGGTGTGTTTCTTTCCAGCTGTTGTGAGCCGTTCGATCAGGGCTACGGTGTGTTTCTTTCGAGCTTTTGTGAGCCGTTGGATGAGATGTTTCTTAACCGTTGGATCAAAACCCTAGCTCAACACTTTGTGAGCCAGAGGACCCTATATATAGCCCAGCTTCATACACCGTTCAGTTCATCTCCCAAATAAAAACATCCGGATTCGCCAGCATACGCCCCGCTGTGCATTTGGTATGCATATATGCACTCAGTAGCCACTGCGGGGTTGTATACTGGCGATACCGTTTGTTTTGTTCTACACCCTCCTTTAAGGTTTGATACATCATATACTCAGTTCATCGAGCAAATACAAAACATCCGGATTCGCCATCATACGTCCGGCCGTGCATTTGGTATGCATATATGCACCCAGTAGCCACGGTCGGGCTGTATGATGGCGATACCGTCTGTTTTGTTCCACACCCCCCTTAAGGTTTGATACATCATATACTCAGTTCATCGAGCAAATACAAAACATCCGGATTCGCCGTCATACGTCCAGCCGTGCATTTGGTATGCATATATGCACCCAGTAGCTAGCCACGGTTGGGCTGTATGACGGCGATACCGTTTGTTTTGTTCTACACCACCCTTTAAGGTTTGATACATCATATATTCAGTTCGTCGAGCAAATACAAAACATCCGGATTCGCCATCATACGTCCAGCCGTGCATTTGGTATGCATATATGCACCCAGTAGCCACGGTTGGGCTGTATGATGGCGATACCGTTTGTTTTGTTCTACACCCCCGTTTGAAAACAGAAAGAAGAAGAAAAAGAAATGTGCGCCCCCCTGTACAGGCCTTTAGGACCGGTTGCCGTTAACAACCGGTGCTAAAGACCCTTTAGCACCGGTTGTTAACCGCAACCGGTACCAAGAAAGGCAAGAGTAAGATTGTGACGACCGATTGTCACAGAGGCAGACAGAAGAAGTCACGGTATGGAAGTCACGTATTCAACATCAACCAAGAAAGGCAAGCGTAAGATTGCGACGAAAGGTTGACAGAGGGAAATACTCGCGATATATGTATGTAGTTTTTAAAAGTGAGAAACAAAGTACCAGCGGGCTAGTATACCAAAATCAATCTACATGTATGGTATCTCGCTAAATTAATCTATATATATGTATCCACGATATATATGCTCGATGTATCACTTGCGCTCTCACTTCTCGTTGCCTTACTCATTACCCACCCTAACTTACCACAGGCGCATAGACCGCAATATGCGCCTGGGGTAACATTACCGCAGGCGCACAGACAAAATATGCGCCTGGGCTAAGATCTATACCACAGGCGCATACTTTGTAATATGCGCCTGGGGTAAGTTATCAGATTACATTAAATTTGATGAAATTCCTCCCTTCAAAGTCAAAGATGATCCTAGCATTCAGTTAAATGATGAAGATGTTCCATGGTTACGGCGCAATGAGAAGAAAGGCAAGAAAAAAAATAGAAACGGATCGTCCCTTTAGTACCGGTTGGGGACACCAACCGGGACTAAATGGGTTAATTAGGGTTTCGTTTGGACCAATCAGATAGAATCACACGGATCGTGTGTTTGTTTCAACCGCTTGTGAGTCGTCGGATCCGGGGTGTGTTTCTTTCCAGCTGTTGTGAGCCGTTCGATCAGGGCTACGGTGTGTTTCTTTCGAACTGTTGTGAGCCGTTGGACGATGTTTCTTAACCGTTGGATCAAAACCCTAGCTCAACACTTTGTGAGCCAGAGGACCCTATATATGCACCCAGTAGCCACGGTCGGGCTGTATGATGGCGATACCGTCTGTTTTGTTCCACACCCCCCTTAAGGTTTGATACATCATATACCCAGTGCATTTGTTCTACACCCCCCCTTTAACACATCCATCCATGGTATGGTGGCGCGTGGCACGGGAGTTGTGACGCGTGGCCTGGAGGGTGCGGTATAAACTGTCGCGCCTCGAGCGCTTCTTCTTCATCCCTCTGCACCGTCGCGCTTCCACCATGCCTCCGAGGAGGAACAGCACCACCGGTTTCCGCGGCGTCCGAGCGCGGCAGAACGGAATGTTCAGCGCAGATATCCGCTGGGGGGATGACCGCATCCCCCTCGGCACCTTTGCGACGGCGGCAGAGGCAGCCCGCGCCTGGGAGGCGGCGTGGCGCCTCAACCGCCCGCGGTCGCTGATGAACTTCAACGACTGCCACAGAGTCTGGGAAGCGGAGGCCAGGGCGACGAAGCCAGAGATCATCACTGCCGCCGACCACCTCCACCTCCGCCCCCGCGCGTTTCAGGGCCTAGTCGACGCCAGGGAAGACCGCGTCGTCCGCGAGTATTACCGGAACAACCCGGGGGAGGAGAGCGCCGACGAGGAGCTCTGGCAGACCCGCGCGTCTGAGCGGGCGGAGCGCCGCCTCGAACGCCACCTCGCGTTAGATGCCGCTCGGGAGGCGAGGACGAGGGCGCTGCAAGAGCTTCGTCGGGCCGACCGCGCCGGCGAAGTCTGGGCCTCCGACGATCCGAGGTGGGGGCCTATCTCGGACATACCATCATGCACCTCCGATGATGACGAGGAGGTCACCGACGAGTTCGGCGACGATGATGACCCGGAGGAGGTCACCGACGAGTTCCCCGACGACGACGGTGAGGAGTAGTGTTCGTCTGTTTTCTCTTTTTAATAAAAGAATTTGTATTCCCGCGACACTGCGGCAATCGCTAAATCAATCTACATGTATGGTATCTCGCTAAATCAATCTATATATATGTATCCATGATGTATATGCTCGATGTATCACTTGCGCTCTCACTTTTCCTTGCCTTACTCATAACCCACCCTAACTTACCACAGGCGCATAAACAGCAAAATGCGCCTAGGGTAACTTTACCGCAGGCGCACAGTCAAGAGATGCGCCTGGGATAAGAGCTTTACCGCAGGCGCATGTTGTGTACGGTGCGCCTGGGGTAAGTGATCACATATACAGAAACAGTAGTTTTTCTGTTTTGTTTTCTTGATGTGTTTTTGTTTGTTTGTTTTGAAATGTGTGTTTGACATAATATAGAAATAGTATAGCTAGGAATTAATATAGAAATAATATCCATTACATAATAATATATACATTACATGATAATATATCCATTACATACTAATATATCCATTACATGCATATATCGAACACAAGATGCGGTACACAAACAACATCTATGGATCCGTCGAGTAGAAGCGGAACAACTCGTAGGAGATATATGCATCTATGGCTGCATACGTGATGTTGGTCCAGTCCAGTGGGTTCTTCTCCCACAACCAGTGATTCTTCGAGGGGAAATCAGTCTTCATGGTTTCGTAGCCCTCGTGGATGAAGGCAGTTGCCATGAGAGCCATCCCGGTCTTCGGCCTGTTCAAATCAGCAAAATGGATAAGATCCTGAAGATCAATGTAGTGATCTTCAGGTATCACAATACCCAAGCGCATCAACTTCGGACGGTCTTGCGTGTTGTCAACGCTGCAAAAGTCATACCCCTTGTTGACAAGAAAATCAACAAGTGCCGGAGAATGCTTTGAACTACTGCAACAACAAAAATTTGATACGTGTACGTGTTAGATATATTGCAACACATGTATTCTTCACATGCAACAAACAAATCGAAGATGCAAGATTGTACGTGTGCGTTACCTTGACCATTGGAAGACCAAAACGGCCTCCTTGAATGCAATCTGGATGACTGCAACATTCCGTTTATCCGCCGTATACTCTAAATCAAGCCCGAAAAACCGGTGTTCTTCGGGAGAGGAGAAATACAGATCGGTCAAATACCCAAGAGCACCGGGGAGCTCCTCGCAATTGTTGGTGTAGAACACGTCGAGACTTTTGCCGCATGGTGTGGCCACATCATATCTCTTAGAAACTTCAGCCATGGGGCTTAGTGGAGGAAGATCAAGAGAGGAAGAAGAAAAGACAGAGGAAGAAGAGAAGAAACAGAGACTCGCGATCGGGCCGGTGCGCACTGTAGCAATAAAACTGCCGCGCGCGGGAGGCGTGCAGTTTGTACTAAGACCTTTAGCACCGGTTGCTAACACAAACCGGTGCTAAAGGCCTGTAGTGGGCGCGCAGTCTGGGTGTGGCCCCAACTACAGGCCTTTAGCACCGGTTTGTGTTAGCAACCGGTGCTAAAGGCCTGTAGTGGGGATATATCTCCAGGACTTGTGAAATTTTGTGCTCATTTCTTTCGCGCGTCTTCTCCTCTACCTACGGCGAAGCCCTGCTCCGCCTCGTCGCCGTCCGTCCGCCTCGTCGCCGTACGCCTCGCCTCGGTCCGCCGCGCCTCCGTCGGCCTCGCCTCCGTCCGCCGCGCCTCCGGCCGCTCTCTGTCTCCGTCGCCGTCGATCCCCCGCGCGGCTCCGCGTCCGTCGCGCCTCCGCGGTCGCCGTCCGCCTCCGTCGCGCCGTCGCGCCGTCCGCCTCCGTCTCGCCTCCGCCTCCGCGGCCCCGCCTCTCGCCCCTCGATCGCCGTCGCCGGCCTAGCTAGGTAAGTTTTATTTCGGTTTTTTTCAATTTTGTTTTACTGTTAGAATTTTTAGAGTTAGTGTTAGTGTTTAGTGTTAGAAATTTTTAGAGGTAGTGTTAGATTGTTTTTAGAGTTAGTGTTAGTGTTAGAAATTTTTAGATTTAGTGTTAGATTTTTTTAGAGTTATTAGTGTTAGTGTTAGAATTTAGTGTTAGAAATTTTTAGAGTTAGTGTTAGATTTTTTTAGTGCTTTATTTTGTTTTTACAATTTTGTTTAGTGTTAGAATTTTTGTGTTAGAATGTTGTGTTAGAAAATTTCACTAAGTTAGTGTTAGAAAATTTCAGAAAGTTAGAATATATATATAATTTCAGTAAGTTAAAATTTTTCACTAAGTTACCATATTGTTCCTGTTTAACTTTCATCTTATTTCTGTTATATTTCTCAATTTACTATTTTTTACTAAGTTAGAAACATTAAGGTATTTTACTTAATTATGGAATATTTACTTAGTCCGGGCAGGTTTTTAGTTCATGTCTTTGTTGGACCCGCCGGGGGATGTCCGGGACTGGGCCCCGCCAGGCTGGCATTGGGAGCTCCTTAGTACCGGGGCACGCGGCTTGGTGAGAAATCCGGGTGACGTGGTCGACCCGGATATTCTTTGGTGGCCATCGCGTGGGCCACGCTCGGTGCGGAGAGAGCCGGCCCCTGAGGAGGTGGTACAACAGCGTATCAGGGAGGAGGACGAGCACGTCCGTCGCTACATGTACTTGCTCGATAGGCAGTATAGGCAGTATAGCAGCAGTTGGTCGATTATTAGGAGGGTTCCTTACCACGTGAGCTATGACCCTATGAGGGTTCCTTATCTATGGATGCGTAGCACCCGTGACTCAGCACCCCGCGGCTTAGGACCCGGTCGGAGTTAATTATTTTGAGAGATGTCACGAGACTATGTATAAGTGATATTATTCGATCGTGATGTATTAGGGCTAAAAAAATCAACCCGAGCTATGTAACTCTTGGTGTGTCCAGAACTATTATTTCATTAATATGTCCAGAACTATTATTTTATTACTGTCCGATGAAATAATTTCGCCAAGTGCCCGATGAAAATTTCGCTAAGTGTTCTTCATTTTATAAATTTTACTAGCAGGTGTTGAGCTATGGATCCCCAAGAACCTGCACATGATCCGCACGCCGATAAACTCGCGGGAATGGGTGAGGCGGAGAAGGAAAGATTAATGTGCGAGATGATTTTTAATAATGCAACGGCCATATATCGTGATGACGACGGTGGACAAGCGTTTAGCAATCAATTTTTGAACGACTCCGGCGACGGAGATCAGAATATAGAAGAGGATGAAGAAGTGCCCTCCAGAACAAACTCTGCCAATGTATATCTCAAGTCACTGTTCACGCAACAATTAATTTGTATTGCACTTACTAACGAATCATTATTTTCCCGTTTAGGCGCCCTCCGGAACAGCTAGCGCAAGTACTGAGACAAAGTCCAAACGAGGCCCGGCCGCAAGGTTGAAAGATACCGCAAGGTTCTCGATTGATACAGTTGCTGCTGATGGCAAACCACTGCAGCCCCCAGAAACTTATCGCAAATTCGTAAATCAGTGCGGAGTTGTTGTAAGAGACCTGGTCCCGATCAACTTAATAGAATGGAATAAGCCGAAGACCGGGGCCAACGTTGGAGCTAGTTATGTCGATGAAAGATTGAAAAAAATTCTTTGCGAAACGCTATGGCAAAATTTCAGCGTAGCGGAAGATAAGAAGAAGAAAGTCGAGCAGTGGGCTTTGAAGAAGATGGCCACACAATTCCAGAGGTGGAAGAAAGAACTGTGGAAGAAATATAAGGACGAAGATCCAGTTTTCACTGGGAACCTAGTGAAGATAAGAGACGCTTGGGATGATTTTAAGGCGTACAAGAAATCGGGTGTCTTTGCATCCCGATCGGCCACAAATTCGGAGAATGCGAAGAAGAAGAAATATCACCATATTTTGGGGTCAGGTGGCTACATGACTGCCCTGCCTAGGTGGCGAAGCTATGAAGCTGCGCTTGTGAAAAGAGGTATCATTCCACAGACACATGACTGGCCCGATAGGTCCAAGTTCTGGTTGTTCGCGCATGGGGCAACGTTGGACGCTGAGACTGGGATGATTGTTGCTCAGGGACCATGGTCGGAAAAAATAACAAAAGTCGTAGCAGAACTAGAGAAGGCAATAGAAGCTGTTCGAAAAGGAACTTTTGTTCCCGATAGAGATAACGACGAGCTGACGAGGGCACTCGGGAACCCCGAAAAGTGGGGACGAACACGAGGCTTTGGAGCGGATACCCCGTGGAGCCAAGGGTTTGCAGCGGACATTGCCACTTACAGAAGCCGTGATAGAAGCAAGAAAAAGACGAGTGAACGGATATCGACATTAGAACAAAAGGTGGATTTTCTCTTGAAGAAAGGGGGACACCCTCTACCTGACACTGAAGAGGAGGTAGAACATCGTCCTGCACCTGATCAGCTGCAAATAGAAGACGATCATGCCGTCCCATCTCAGCATAGAAGCAGCGTGGGTTCCACGCACCTGCAGCTAGAAGACGGTCGTGCAGTCGAACCGTCGGCGCCTCACTACCCCGTGGATGATATCACGGAGAAGACAAACTGTGAGATACATATGCCAATGGGGAACATATCCTTCAGGGTGGCGTCAGGCTATGCTTTACCGAATCAAACTGGAGCAACCTACCATGGTGGTCAGATTCCAGCATCCCATGCTCGTGTCGGGTTGTCAACAATTACGCCAGGATGCCATTCAATTGAGCTCAGTATTCCTGGAGGTGAAGGCGAGAAGACACTGGGAGAAATGGAGCTTGGTATCATCTTGTGGAATAAGAAACACATCGTGTTCCCTAACTCGGCGCCAAGGCCACCGACTCCTCCAGGTACGAATGCACCATACCTCCATCAATTACTGAATGTTGCACCACATGTTATCTTATTTTTAATAGTTTTTTCACTTTCGTACAGAGAATGCACGACCTCCAAGTCCACCCCCCAACGAACCTCCAAGTCCACCCCACAACGAAGATTGGCCGGAGCCCGAGGCCGAGGGTCCATCGCCCGTGCACTCCCGTGAGCCGACGGATGCGCCCACTACGGGTACGACAAAGCGGAAGCTGCAGTTCAGAAGAAACGGGACTCCTCCCAAGAAGAGACCAAGGAAATCCAAGAAAGTCAAGAGTCCCCCGAAGTTACCAGGCTTGATGACTGAGGAGGAACTAACCAATGCAGTGGCATCCAAAACCAAGGCATGGTTCGCACAGTTTCCCCTGAAGCCCCCTCCAGACGTCTGGAAGGAAACTCTGAAGGACATCCCAAAGTGGAAAATTGAGCGGACCATCGACAACTTATATTATCCTGCACCGCCGCCACCGCCGCCCCTTTCAGACTATGAACGGTATATTGAAAAGAAGCACGCCGCACAGATGAAGCAGGCGGAGCAGACGAAATGCGGGAAACAAGTTCCCAGCTCGGACAACAAGAAGTACAGTCAGTTGGCCCGCTCAAGGTCTTATCTGACCAGGCTTCAGTGTCCTGTCCACGCATGGGCGACGTGAAGGGAATATGCCCGAGAGGCAATAATAAAATGGTTATTATCGTATTCCTTGTTTATGATGAATGTTTATTTCTCATGCTAGAATTGTATTAACCGGAAACGTTGATACATGTGTGCTTAATAAACAAACAATGGTTCCTAGTAAAGCCTCTCTTCTAACTAGCTCGTTGATTAATAGATGATCAAGGTTTCCTGATCATGAACATTGGATGTTATTAATAACGGGGTCATGTCATTAGAAGAATGATGTGATGAACATATACCCAAAGAGAATATAGCAATGCGATCAAGTCATTTAGTTTACATTGTTATATCAAACACACGAAGTAACTTATTCCTTAGACCATGAGATCATGTCAATCACTGATACCGGAAGAGTGCTTTGATGGCATCAAACGTCACACCGTAACAGGGTGACTATAAAGGTGTCGTTGAGTATTCGGAAAGTATTAGTTGAGGATCATGGATCAAGAGTGGGATTTGTCCATCCAAATGACGGAGAGATATACTCTGGGCCCTCTCGGTGATATCACATCGAAACCGCTTGCAAGCACGTGATATGATCACAAGGATGTTATATCACGGGAACGAGAAAAGAGTACTTGTCGGTAACGAGATTGAACAAGGTATGGTTGATACCAATGATCGAATCTCGGACAAGTAAAATATCGCGAGACAAAGGGAATAGTTCACGGCGTTGTTGGTTCACACGATCACGAGAGTCATCGTTGAATATATAGGAGTCATCACGGATCTCCAGATCCCGCTGTTGATTATTGATCGGAGAGGAGTCTCGATCATGTCTATCTTATTCGCGAACCGTAGGGTGACACACTTAAGGTTCGATGACGCATTTGAGAGGATACGGAATATCGGAGAAAAGTTTGGACAGCACCGAAATTGTTTCGGGGAATATTGAAATAGTCACCGAAATTGTTTCGAGTAATTTTGAAATAGTTCAAGGGGATTCTTATCAAATGGTTGTTAATAGATTTAACAACTAACTCAAGGGGTTATATGTTAATGTTTGTTAATGGAATTAACAAATATTAAAATAAAGAAATAAAATTGTTTTATTTATTTATTAAAGAAAACCCTTGGGATTTTGAGTGGGAATTCATGGAAGAATGAGTGGGTTGAGTGGAGACTCCACTCACATGATGAGGGAGAGGTGGAGGCAGCCAAAAATTCGTGGCTGCCATCCCCTCCTATAAAAGGAGGGGTGAGAGCTCCCTCTCTCCCCACACACACACTTGTGTCATCTCTTCCTCCCTCCTGCCGCTGCTCCACCATTTGTTCGTGCGCTTGGCGAAGCCCTGAGCAATGTTTTTCTCCACCACACCACGCCGTCGTGCTGCTGGAGTTCCGAGGGATCCTCTACTTCCGCGCCCCGCTGGAACGAGGGAACGGAGGTCGTCATCAACCGTACGTGTGACCGATCACGGATGCACCGCCGGATTGCGGTGCCATCTTCTCGCTATCGGGATCGGTGTGAGTACGACTACGCCAACAACGAGATTTGATCTCGTACCACTTTGAGTCTTCGAGGGTATGTGTTCTCCTTAACCCTCTTGTTGCCCGTTGCACTTCGTCTCATAGATTAGATCTTGGCCTTTCGGGTATCTCTCGCGTAGGAAAATTTTTGTTTTCTATGCTACGTTCCCCTTCAGTGGTATCAGAGCCGGATCTATGCGTAGATGTTTTGTACGGGTAGAACACATAGGTGTATGTGGGCGTTGATGATCATGTTATTACCTCCTTGACTATTTTATGATCTTAGTGGCATAGTGGGATGAAGCGGCCCGGACTAACCTTACATGTCCACGTACATGAGACTTGTTCCACAACTGACATGCAACTTGTATTGCATAAGTGGCTTGCGGGTGTCTGTTTCTCCTACTATAGTTAAGATCTAATCTATGAAGGGTTGTTAAAAATGTGTTTATCAACGTTGTGGTTGATGTTCGTAGGTATGAACGGTTCTATCCTCGAAAGCCCTAAGCCACGTAAAATATGCAAAAATAAATTAGAAGCGTCTAACTAGTTTTTGCTGGGCATGTGAATTGATATGGTCAATATTACAAATTTGATTATGAGATGATCTATTTTGTAAATTATTGATATACCGGAAGGTATCCATATGGTTGTCTTCTTAATGATGGACAATCAAGTTTGGGGTACCGTGGTACTTGGTACCACGCCGGTGGAATGATTGAGATCATACCATAATGCACATGATGGAGATCAAGTGCAAGAAGGACCATATCATATCACGTTATCCTTTCATGTGATGTTTGTGATGTTAATCCTTTTATGCATCTTGTTTTGCTTAGATAGCGACGTTAGCATTATAAGATGATCCCTCCCACTTAATATCAAGATAATAATGTGTTCTTCCTTAAGTATGCACCGTTAAGAAAGTTCGTCGTTTCGAGACACCACGTGATGATCGGGTGTGATAGACTCAACGTTCGCATACAACGTGTGTTTTCAAGCCTAGCATGTACAGACATGGCCTTGAAACACACGCAATACTACGGTTCTACTTGGCGAGCCTAGCATGTACAGACATGGCCTCGGAACACGTAACCGAAAGGTAAAGCATGAGTCATATGGATGATATGATGAACATGTCAATGTTCGCCTTTGAAGCTACATCATCTCACGTGATGATCGGTTTTGGTGTAGTGAATTTGGTTCGTGTAATCACTAAAGACGACTAAGAGGGATGTTGTTTTTGAGTGGGAGTTCATGGCTTAATTTGAATTAACTTGAACTTATTTATCATGAACAACAAATCAAAGTGAATTTGCACAACTTGTAGTAGTCATTGGCATCCTCATAACTATCTTACACTTAGATTGTTAATTGAGATATAACTGTTATGATCTGGTAAATACCATTTAAGATTGGTACCGTATTAGTGAAATTTAAAATTGAGTCCTATTGTAAATTTTTGGTATTTCCTACCTAGCTCCATGTGGTTAATGATTGATTAATCTAGAGAGAAAATAATTCCTACTTGGAATCCAGAGTCATGGTTGCTTCCGTATTACTTTATCTTCAAAAGAATGTTTTGTTGATCAAGGTGATTTAGGGACTGAAAAGAGTTGTTTTCAGAAACAATCAAGTGAAAGATATATTGATATCTAGAAACTTATTTGTGGCAACATGACTGAGTATAATTTAGCATGACAATGTTTGCTTATATTATCTGAATATATGCAATGATTGAAGACGCTAGGCGTTTGAATATTCCAAGAAGTTGGGCGCTCAAAATTATCCTCTAAATCCCTTCCTTCGAGCTATAGTAACTTAATCATAAAATTGTTATGATGGGATGGATTAGAAGTATGGGTAAAGTATTTTACCTTACTTGGAAATTGTTAAGAGTGGAATCTAGAAGAATGCTATTAATATGGTGATATTAGTAGAACAATCAAACTCAAAGTATGACTCAATGGGTGATAGTATATGACTAACACGCCAAAGACAATGAGCTAGTAAGACTAGCATTGTTTGATGTTGAATGATTATTCTATAAAGGAAAGGGAATATTGAAAATAGAATTACAAAAAGATATATGGCAGAAAAAGAAGATAACTGGAAAGTCCAGCTCAGGAGTATATGCTTGATATACAAGTTATAGATGTATTACTAGTTAACAAAGTATTTTTGGGTATTTTGATACCACATTGGTTGGTATGAGTTGTCAAACAAAGCAACACAATGAAAGAAATACAAGGGCCTAAAAGGAACTAGTAATAGATGTGGAATCGATTATGACAAGAACATAAATAAAGTGTTATCGTGTTCATTGTCGTATCGAACCAACCAGTCAAGATTTATTTGAAGAACTTAATAATTTGTTATTTTGTTCTAGTCTTTTGTGAGAACAAATGAGATTGTTCAAACGATGACCATATTCCATAATTGATGGATATGTTAATATAAATCATGTTGGTAAAGTAAACATCTATAAGACTGAATGCTAAACGTTGCAAGACGTAAAAGATTTTCACTTAAATTGCAACACCACCATTTTAGTTCATATCGGAAAGGAAAACATGAAGGAACTCCATATTGATGGACTTCCGGAGTCATTTTATTGACGCTTGTGAGACCTCTTCCAAAAGATGACTAGAATTCCGTTCTTAGGCCAAAGTAGAATGGACGACTAATTTAGTGGAGATTATACATATTGATGTATATAGTCCATTATGTGTAGTCATGTATGGTGGATTAATTTTTCCTTCATAAAATTATGTCGATGATTTAAGTAGATATGTGAGTATATCTATTTAAAGGGAACAGAGTTTGACATTTTGAATTGGTTCAAAAGGTTGTTAATATGAAGTTAAAATCAATGTAACAAGATAATCAAGTTTTTATGATTGGATCATAAAGGATAAAGTTTGAGTTACAAGTTTAGCAAAACATCTGAGAAGTTGCAAAATTGTTCTACAACTTATACTTCTCGAATACCCCACATTAGATTGGAGTATTCAAAAGACAAAATCAAACCCTGTTTGACATGGTAAGATTAATAAAATTGCCATTATATGTTTGTAGTTTATACATTAAGGACAACCGCTTTTACACTGAAAAGAGCACCATCATGATCCGTTGAAATTGACAACATATAAGATATGGTTTGGGTAATGACCCGAATTGTCATTTTTCTTAAGTTTTGGTATGCATAGCATGTGTAAAATGTTTACAACCAAAATAGGATAAATATATGTTTATAAGGTTATCCCAAATAAAACATTGGGTATTTCTCCTATCACCGAACCAAAAGACAAATGTTGTTTGTCAGAAATGGTTGATTTCTCGAGAAAGTAGTTCTTGCGAAACAAGTGAGTGGGAGCACAGTACTAACTCAACGAGATTAGAGAATCTTCGTTATCATGTCAAGAGTAGCGCAGCACTGGAAGTTGTTCCGGGGTTTACTATTTTGACAAAGTAGAAGACACTACATCCGTTGTAGATACTTCGGATGAGTTTGCGAACTGTACCAGAAAAGTCCAAAAACTTTGTACTTAGAACAACTTGTGGTTTAAGTATAAAGTGTTGTTTTGACAACAAAGGACCTGGACCTTATAAAGGAAGCAAATGATGGGCCCTGACTTCGTAAAATTGACTATGAGTCATTATATCCGCCATAGTATCCTTGTATGAATATCAAGTATGTGACTTGGTAGTCCTTTCGATAGGCTTGACGCCTAACGATAGCAAAAGGGTCTATATAGTGACAAAGACATGGATTTTACATCCTTTGAAAGTTGTACTTATCGAAAAGTTGTTTTCGACGAAGTTCAAAGAGTTGACTACTACAAGATTTCGATCTTCCGTAGTAATGCTTTAGTCTTTGCGGATAGTTCTAGCAAAAAGTTACATATTATGATATGGCAGTTGAATAACAAAACCAACTCTCCTCTCGAGGCAGTTTGATCAAGGATGTGTACTTGACACAGTCTGAGAGTTTTGTAAAATTCAAAAGGTTGCTATAAAGGCATGCACACTTCAATGGTTGAAGTGAGCATAGCGAAGTTGAAATCTTTAGCTTAATGAAGTTATCAAAAGAGTTTGATTCCATCATGAATGATAAAGATGCTTGTAGAGTTACAAGAAATTAAGTGGGAGCGCTATGACATATTTCCAATACTTTATGTAGATGACATATGGTTGATTGGAAAATATGTATTTTAAATTAACACGGTTAAGATTTTCATATTGATGAAAGGCTTGGAAGATATTGGGCATCGATGTCTATAAAAGATGGATTCAAGCGCCTGATATGATTGAAGCCAAATTACATAGATGAAATATTAAAGTAAGTCAATATATTATTGATAAGAAGGAGTTCTTGTCACATGGAAAATAATTGAGCAAGATTCATGTGTTTTGACACATGATGAGCATCATTGAAATTGAGATTTCTAAGTCATGTTTCCATTCTATGTACACAACCAGATGAGTCCTATGCTATAAAATGTTATAGTAGGATAATTCATATGATGATTAGACGACAGTGGGAGAGATCCTTGTGTCATTTTAGAAATGCTAAGGATATGTTTTCCTATATAGTAATGACAAAATATTAGTTGTAATATGTTACACTAATAGTCTTGTCATTTATTCAAGTAATTTTATCTCAAATAAAATATGTGATGAAGGGTAGCACAATAGGATGGAAGAAAGTTCCATGCTGGATTTGAAAGAGTTTCAAAATTAAAATATTGTGACAGATACTACAACAAAGGCTAAAGTATATTGTTGTGTTAACAACTGATTATAAGCGTATTTTGTGTCAAGGAGTTCTTTATTGAACTTGGTGAATTTCCAAGAATGCTGAAACTATGAAGCTACATTTTCACAATGTTAGTAACATCAGTTTAAGCTGAGGAATTAAGTTTTCATCAATTGACCATATATATATATACAAAGCCATCTCATTAGAGAATGAGTGATGCGTGTAGACGCAAAGAACATGCAAATACAATAGGACCTGAACAGTTCAGATCTTTTTGATGATGTTTACCGCATGCGAAGCATGGTAATAACACTGGTACGCCATATGTGTTAAAGTGCTTACAGACTAGATTATTGACTCTAGTGCAAGTGGGAGACTGAAGGGAATATGCCCGAGAGGCAATAATAAAATGGTTATTATCGTATTCCTTGTTTATGATGAATGTTTATTTCTCATGCTAGAATTGTATTAACCGGAAACGTTGATACATGTGTGCTTAATAAACAAACAATGGTTCCTAGTAAAGCCTCTCTTCTAACTAGCTCGTTGATTAATAGATGATCAAGGTTTCCTGATCATGAACATTGGATGTTATTAATAACGGGGTCATGTCATTAGAAGAATGATGTGATGAACATATACCCAAAGAGAATATAGCAATGCGATCAAGTCATTTAGTTTACATTGTTATATCAAACACACGAAGTAACTTATTCCTTAGACCATGAGATCATGTCAATCACTGATACCGGAAGAGTGCTTTGATGGCATCAAACGTCACACCGTAACAGGGTGACTATAAAGGTGTCGTTGAGTATTCGGAAAGTATTAGTTGAGGATCATGGATCAAGAGTGGGATTTGTCCATCCAAATGACGGAGAGATATACTCTGGGCCCTCTCGGTGATATCACATCGAAACCGCTTGCAAGCACGTGATATGATCACAAGGATGTTATATCACGGGAACGAGAAAAGAGTACTTGTCGGTAACGAGATTGAACAAGGTATGGTTGATACCAATGATCGAATCTCGGACAAGTAAAATATCGCGAGACAAAGGGAATAGTTCACGGCGTTGTTGGTTCACACGATCACGAGAGTCATCGTTGAATATATAGGAGTCATCACGGATCTCCAGATCCCGCTGTTGATTATTGATCGGAGAGGAGTCTCGATCATGTCTATCTTATTCGCGAACCGTAGGGTGACACACTTAAGGTTCGATGACGCATTTGAGAGGATACGGAATATCGGAGAAAAGTTTGGACAGCACCGAAATTGTTTCGGGGAATATTGAAATAGTCACCGAAATTGTTTCGAGTAATTTTGAAATAGTTCAAGGGGATTCTTATCAAATGGTTGTTAATAGATTTAACAACTAACTCAAGGGGTTATATGTTAATGTTTGTTAATGGAATTAACAAATATTAAAATAAAGAAATAAAATTGTTTTATTTATTTATTAAAGAAAACCCTTGGGATTTTGAGTGGGAATTCATGGAAGAATGAGTGGGTTGAGTGGAGACTCCACTCACATGATGAGGGAGAGGTGGAGGCAGCCAAAAATTCGTGGCTGCCATCCCCTCCTATAAAAGGAGGGGTGAGAGCTCCCTCTCTCCCCACACACACACTTGTGTCATCTCTTCCTCCCTCCTGCCGCTGCTCCACCATTTGTTCGTGCGCTTGGCGAAGCCCTGAGCAATGTTTTTCTCCACCACACCACGCCGTCGTGCTGCTGGAGTTCCGAGGGATCCTCTACTTCCGCGCCCCGCTGGAACGAGGGAACGGAGGTCGTCATCAACCGTACGTGTGACCGATCACGGATGCACCGCCGGATTGCGGTGCCATCTTCTCGCTATCGGGATCGGTGTGAGTACGACTACGCCAACAACGAGATTTGATCTCGTACCACTTTGAGTCTTCGAGGGTATGTGTTCTCCTTAACCCTCTTGTTGCCCGTTGCACTTCGTCTCATAGATTAGATCTTGGCCTTTCGGGTATCTCTCGCGTAGGAAATTTTTTGTTTTCTATGCTACGTTCCCCTTCACGACGTGGGTTACGCTATTGCTGATGTGGTATATAAATACAAGCCCGGGCACCCTCTGGTCGAAGATCCTACTGCTCTAACAACCCAACTATGGAGTTTACATGATTAGTACTTGGAGGCCGCAAGGCAGGAGAGAGACTGTATCATGGCTCAAATTCAGGATCAACACTACTTCGGAGATTACGGTGTCGAGCTTGGGTTCGATGATTTCTTCCAGATGTACAATCAACGTGCCCTCGACAAGTCTATCCTCAGCTGCTACTGTTTGTAAGTGATTTATTTGTGTAATTTAATTATTTAGTTAAGCTCGCGTTCGTTGCCCGTATAATTATCACTCACGACATTCTTTTTGTACGCTACTATGCAGAATGAAGATTCGTGAATGCAGACTGGCAGGAATCTGGGACTTTGGGTTCATTGACCCGTATTCGTATCATCAAACCACAGTAGAAACGTTCAACAAGACTACACCGGATGATTTGCTAAGGTTTTTGAAGCGACAAAATACCAAAAAAGAAATACTTTGGCCCTACGGATTCAAGTGAGTGTTACTGTCTTGTAGACATTCCATTTTGCTTACCTGATGTTAAGTGTAATTGATGAGTATGCATGACTGCGTGTGTACACGTGCGCAGCGGCCACTTCATATTGTTCATCATTAGAATCGATAGAGGACAAGTTGAAGTCTGGGACTCGTTAAACTGGGGCGCTGACAGATGGAAGAGCGCGCGTCAGATGATTCAAAAGTATATATATATCAGCCTCTTTCGTTCATCGGCCTCTTTTTCGTTCATTCCCTGATATCAAGTAAGTAATAATTAACTCTTCTATTCATTTTTCTTTTGTCGCCCAGGGTTTGGCAAATGTTCATCAAGGAAGAACCCGGTACATGGGCAGACAAGCTCAACTTTCAGATTAACACAGTAAGTAGTACTACGTACCCTGATTTAAATACCATTACCATTCTCTTGATTATTATTAATTTGACTGAATTATGTTTCTCGTATATAGAAAGTCCCGCAACAACCACAGGGAACTGATTATTGTGGATACTACGTTTGCGAGTTCATTCACAGGAAGATCAATGAGAAATCCCGTACTACCAGAACTCTAGAGGTACGTAACCGGATCTTCACAACTTTATTTATGTTGCCATTAATTATGTTTAGTTTTGTTCATAACTTAATTGTTTTCATCTACTTCTTTTCAAGATGGCACGAAAGCGGGCGCAGCTCAAACCAATCGACCGTTGCAACGCTATTGCAGAGGAATTGGCAGGATTTCTTCTCACGCAAGTCATAGCAGAAGACGGAGAATTTTTCCATCCTATGAACCAATATAGCCAGCTCCCTTCTCTATGCAAGTATACAACTATTCAAAACGAACTTCAGATTATGTAATTATCGGTCGATTACTTCGTGTTACATGTATATATATATGTACTACTATTTGGTGCATCAACATTTAACCGCAAACAGAAACGGAAACACGTAAACGGAAACCCTGAAAATACGGAACACGCCCTAAACCCTAAACCCTAAATACGGAATTGGAAACCCTGAAAAGAAAAAAGAAAAAAAAAGAGAAAAAAAAACTTTAGGACCGGTTGGTATTACCAACCGGTTCTAAAGGTCCTCCGCCTGCGCGCTCTCTTCGGCGCCCACGTGGAGGCCTTTAGAACCGGTTGGTGACTGACCGGTTCTAAAGGGGGGGGGCTTTAGTCCCGGATACGTAGCACCGGTTTTATATCCGAGTCCAAAGGCCCTTACAAACCGGTGCTACTGGCCTGTTCTCCACCAGTGTACATACGAAACTCATGGTTCCAATTCCATCCTTAGGTAAATCTTGGGTTGATCAGTGTCTTCTCTTTTTGGATTTTTTTTTGGTAAATTTTTTTTTTGATAAAGGGAAGTATATTAATATCGCGAAGATACAAATTACATCCGGCCTCTGCAACAACGCAATGGATGCACACAGCCGAAAGACAATAAAAAGAAAATTCCCGCTACAGAGTTACAGCCCTCGTGGTATCCGCACAACCACCACCTAAACAACAGCTGATGTCCATCTCTTCGAAAACAACGTCTCCAAGAAGAACGGTGCCAGGCACAACCAATTAAGGTCAGACTTGGGTTTTCACCCTGAAGATAATCCTCACTCTCAAAACAACGGCTCCAAGAAGACCGGTGACAGGCACAACCAATTAAGGCCAGACCTTGGGCTTTCACCCTGAAAGGTAGGACTTTGGATTTCACGCATGTTGTCGCCCCCTCTTACATACGGCTGCCACGAATCTTGTAACTCCAAACCAGTTCCCCATCGATGCAAAGAACCCTGAAAGGTAGGACTTTGGACTTCACGCATGTTGTCGCCCCCTCTTACATACGGCTGCCACGAATCTTGTAACTCCAAGCCAGTTCCCCATCGATGCAAAGACTCCGAACACCGTTGCTAGTCCTCCAATCTCACCTTCGATGACTGAGCATTGTGACCGAATTCCACCGATCCAGCAATCTCCAGGCGTCGCCTATGGGAGTTGGCCGGCGGAGCCTTTCGGGTCGACACCCCGGCTTGATCAAAGAGAACCTACATCAAGATCTTCATCTTCGCGCGGTGGGAAACCCAAGGACCACCTCATTTATTCTGATGTCTCACAACCCCGATGCCGCGAAACGACTCCCAGTAGGGAATTTGCGGGAGGGTTCCGCATCCGCCGCCACCGGGAGCCCTGCCGCCGACGGTCTCTAGCACCACCGCCTCCCGCCGCCAAAGATAGAGATGGCCGCGCCGCCCGGGAGCCAAGCCAATGGCGCCGCCGCACCATGGCCGAGCCACCCCAGATCCCATCGGTGGCGCCACCACCCTTACCAGCGCGGCTGCCCACGCAGACCCAGCCACTAGCCGCCGCCCCGGTGTTCGTGCTCCGCCGTCCGCGCAAGCCGTCCAGAACCGACCAACGCATCTGGCCGGAGGCCTCCCGCCGCGTTTGTGCTGAGGAGGCGAGGACCCGCCGGCTGCCGTCCACCACGCGGAGGCTTGTGCCCCCGGTGGCTTCCTCCGGCGGCGGCGGGTGGATAGGGAGGAGAGGGTGTGGAGGCGGCGGCGGCTAGGGTTTCGCCCGTGCCGCCCCCTTGGGAGCAGACGCGAGCCTTGTAGTGAAATGAAATAAATATACACACGTTTAAAAAATAGAACCATACACATAATTTTTTTATAAGGGGGCCGGGAGAGGAACAACGGTATGTGGTGGGCTTTCGTTTCCTTTAATTTTATATTTTTTTGAAACGGAGGCTGAAGTTTTGCCTCAATCTAATACTTAAGAAGAAGAGAATTGCTTGGTAATTAATGAAAAACCGGGAGATGTTCATTAATTACCAAGCAAATCAATAAATCGCCATGATGGCTTTAGGGAAAAAAATTCAAGCCGTCGGCCCATGCATGCAAAAATTTCCGAATTGATGAATTGATATAAATAAAATAAAAGCATATAAATAAAATAAAAGCGGTCATAGACAAGGGAAACCTACTCATTAAGATGAATTGATGCGCATTGATACAGATGAATTAGACGGTGAAAAAAGGGACCGAATCCATGAATTTTGGTATGGTGCGAGCAATTTAATTCTGGGCAAAATTTCCGCTAAAATTAGAAGGAAAAAATCATTACCATAAGGATGAAAATGAAATATTTATATTTATTACGGTGAACAAATTAAGGTCCATTACACTTGTCTAGCCATACACACTCGCATGTTAAACCGTGGGTTTAGTCCAAAAGGAGGCTTTGTAACATACTACATCTCCCACTCCACCCGCTTCAATTAATTCACTATATATGGCGGTGTATTTTCGTTTTCTCGGCATTGTCATCGAACATGCACGTAGCCATTGGACATACTATATATAAATGACGACAGCGATTTGGCGTGGCGATAAGAGATAAAACGATGGATGGATAGCAACATACATACCGTGAGGGGAAATGCTAGACTTACGGACAGTTTGATACGGAAAGAAACTTACGGGATTAGGTGGAACCATTCGGTTGGTGTAAATTCCGTTTCCTCCCATGATTTCAGGGATGTAATCCAACCAATTCTCTCCAGGTGTTCCCGTAAGTGAATTTCGTAGGATTCACTCCGTAATTGTAGCATTACTGTACCGTGAGCGCGCGGTGTCATGGTCAGGGAGATGTTCATCGATCGTTATATCGAGGAAAGGTGTGCGTATGTGACGTACATATATGTGGCTCGTAAGCATGGTCGGCGTCGACGACCAGGTTCGCTAATTAAGCCACGACAGCGTCTCCATGTGACTGGTCAAACTTTACACGTCCCAGCTACTCCACCGGATGTACTTTACATGTGTCTGTGTATTATAGCAAACTAGCGTAATTTCCTTTCTCAATTTTGACTAAGTAACTACTTTAGTAACCTGCTTAAGGCATGCATGCATGCATGTCAATCGATCTGTTCCGCGCTCCCGCGAGAAAGTACACGGAGTCACTTGATCCACACGTACGTACGTCCTGCGTGCTATTGCGTAAGTATATCTAGTTTCGTTGACCAGCTCGATACACCTACTCTATTCGTCCGCGAATAAGTGTAGCTTTACCTTTTCTTCGTGGTCATAGCTACTAAATTTTGACTAACTTTATCAAAAAATAGTATTAGGATTTACGGCATAGTATTACTAGATTCTTCTTGACATTAAGTTTCAGAATATACCAATTTGATTACATATATGTTGCTACTATTTTCTTATAAAATTGATCAAAATTAAAAAAAATGTCTAACCAAGTACAAATCTAGATATACTTACTCGTGGACGGAGGGGGTAGTCATGATACCCTACACCCTCGTCGTTATCACTTCCGGTTCTCCCGTGCAGGGCCGGTCCTGAGATTTGGAGGGCCCAGGGCGAAACTAAAATTTAGCGCCCCTTAATATAGTGTAGGTCAGCGTAATAGATAGCAAAAAAAAAGAGACACAAATTTTTACATGGAAAACCCTTACATAAAAAACCACGGAGGCATAATTTCACTATGATATATAAGTTTTACAATTCGAACACACTTCTTACATTCATGCATAATATATCCAAAAATAAAAAAGAATCACTAAAAGTAATTAATCGACGTACTAGTATGGCGGCATGCCCGGTGGATCTCGGTCTTAGACGACTGTAAAGACGTGAATCGCGAATCAGGAGAGGAGACTAGCGGCGGACGGCGGTGTGAGCAGCAGGCGGGGCGCGTGCAGCGACACGATAGAGTCAGAGAGGAATCGACGAATCGTGTTCGTGTCGTTAGCGATCGCGGCGACTGGCGTGCGTGCGGCGAGGGCGACTAGCGAAGCCAACTTGAAAGCTAGCCCCAGGATCGATCGATCCGTGTCGTGATGAGAGTTTTAGCCCATTTGTCGGTTAGCCCATGTAGTAACCTAGCACTGAATAGTCAAATAGGGCCTGGTTTTCATTTATTTTCTTTAAATCTATATACAGTGCTTAGTGTACGGTACGTATATATGCAGGGGCCCTAAAAATTTTGGGCCCCGTGCGGCCGCCCCCGTCGACCACCCCCAGGGCCGGCCCTGCTCCCGTGAACGTGAGCTAGCAGTGGCAAGATCATAGCTGATGAGGGAAGAGAAAGGAGAAGAATGGACCACGAAGGAGTAGTGATGCAACTTCTAGCTCCAACCCTAGTCTGCTTCTTCCGTTCTTTCTAGACGTGCCGGTTCCGGTGCCACACAACGAATGTAAAAAAATTAAATAAAATATTGTTTTCATGAATGTGAAACTATGGGAATTTGTGAAAGAGGTAAGGAAAAAGAGTGCGTCGTAGTAATATTGGAAGCGAGAAAACAATGTCGAAGTCGTTTTGTATCCGGAAAAGTATAGAAGAAATTCTCCACTAATAGTGTCCTTTCGCCGCTAGAAACTGGGGGGACGGGATCTCAAAAGCAAACGGTGGTGCCATAATATATGGCGTCAACACTAGTGGAAACAGGGCCTTTTGTCCCGGGTCGTAAGGGCCATTTGTCCCGGTTGCGCAACCGGGATGGGCTAGCCGGGACAAATGGCCCTCCCCATTGGTCCCGGTTGTGCCAGCACCCGGGATGGTAAGGCTGGCCCACGTGGCGACTCTGGGCCAGGGACCGCGAGGGAGTTCGTCCCGGTTCGTTTTAGGGACCGGGATGGATGCCTTCTTAAAAAAAGAATAAAGTCCGCCCATTTTCCCTGCCGCGGCAGGTTTTTTTTGTTCGTTTTTTTTTTCTCCTGCCTCGCAATCGCCAACCGGCCTCCCCTTCCCCAACCGCTCCAGGCCCACGTCTTTAATTAAGCCCACTGACACATTTTTTAGTCAAAAAGGCCCACTGGCCCGCGTCTTTTATTTATGGGCAGTCAACGGTTCGAAGGGCCCACTGGCCCGCGTCTGTTATTATGGCCAGTCAACAGGGGCCACTGGCCAGCGGCCTGGTGGCTGGTTCGCCTGGTCCATTAAACTAAGACCGAAGGACGGTCAAAGGGCCGCTGTCCGCCTCGTCTTCCCGCCCCGCCTCGGCTTCCCACGCCCCACTCCCCACGCGCCACGCCTCGGCTCCCCGCATTCATGGCCGCCTGCAACCGCCGCCACGTTCAGGCCGCCGGTTGGCATGCCAGCCCACCCCGGGTCCTTTTTAAAGGCCCCCCGCCGCCCGTACAACCCACCCACCCCGGACGCGTCCCTGGCAAAGCAACCCTAGCCGCCACCATGTCCCGCTGGTTCTCGAACTCCGGCAAGCGCCCAAGGAACGACGACGGAGGCTCGTCGAGCGGCGCAGGCCGCATCCCGCCCCCGCCGGCGGAGGCCTTCGGCTACGGCCCTGGAGGTGTCCGCCTCGGCGGGGTGCCACGCGTCCCCGCGCCACCACCGGCTGCACGCCCGCCGCCCCGCGCCGCGCCCCCGGGCAAGCGGTTCCGCCGGTACGTCCGGGTGGACGAGGCGGAGTGGCACTGGAACAATGCCACTCCGGTGTTCTACAACGACGTGCACCTCCCGGACGGCTGGCACCTGAATCCCCAGCGGATCCCAGTGCCGCCGGCCCCGACCGGCGCGGCGCTGCTCGAGGAGATCGAGCGCCGCCGCGAGCTCCTGCCGGCCCCCGTCCGCAGGGAGCGGATGTACGCGCGCAGCTCCCCCTACTGGGCCGCCTGGCTCGAGCAGGAGCACGAGCAGCGCCGCCGCTCCTTCATCCCCGCCCCCCTCGAGGCCAACGTGGACGACTACCCCCCGCCAGCGCCCGGCCGGGAGAGGGAGCTATGGCTCCTCGTGGACGAGCCGGAGGACTTCTCCGGGGAGCAGGACCCCGAGCTCCGGGCCCAACTGGAGGAGGCCTGCGAGCGCTCCCGCCGCTCCCTCGTCGACGACGAGATCAAGAGGTGGGAGCGTGTCGTGGCCGCCGCCGCCGCCGACGCCGCTGCCATGCCACCGCCGCCGCCACCCCCTAACGAGCCTGCCATCCCCTGGTGGCAGGCCATGAACGCCGAGCTGGAGGCGTCCGAGGACATGCCGGAGCCGCAGCCGCTCCCACCAGGCCTGGAGTATGGCATGACCTGGGCCTGGACCGGCGGCGTTTGGGCGCCGGGGTCGCCGGAGCAGGAGGAGGAGCTGCCCCCGCCGCCGCCGCTGCCACAGGAGGTACTGCCCCCGCCGCCGCCGTACGCGCCCCCGATGGCCCCCCCGGCGAGCCCGGCCCAGCCGCCTGCCCACCTGTGGCAGGCACCCGCGTATGTACACCTCTCCGACGACGAGGACGACTAGGTCGCCGCCGCCCCCCTATTCTCTATAGACAACGCCCCTAGCTAGCTACCCCCCCCCCAAGAAACGGCCGGCCCGGCTGTGGCCGCGCCGCCGCCCCTTATGCAAGTACGGCCGGCCGCCTGTGGCCGCGCCGCCCCTATGTAAGCAAGGCCCCTGGCCCTATTTTAATATAAGTTGTGTTCCCCTAATCTACTGTGCCCCTAGTCCATCCCCGCCGGCGTTCCGCCGGCGAATCTGTCCACTCGTTCCCGCCGCCGGCAGGGCTTCGCCCAGCCATATCCACTCGTGCCCGCCCCTGGGGTGTCCGCTCGGCCTGGAGAAAGGGCCGCGCTTTTTTATACACTTGGGCCTTTAGTCCCGGCCCGTGCCACCAACCGGGACTAGAGCCCTTTGGTCCCGGTTGGTACCACGGCCCGGGACCAAAAACAAATTTCGAATTTCGGTGGCACCTCTGCGCGCCCAAAATTTTTTAGCGCCAAAATTTGAAAAGTGTTAAGTTTGCACATTAACAACTTTTATATACTTCCAAATTTGACAAAAATTCCAACATGAAAAATGCTAGAATTTGCAAAACTAATTTAAATCCATTTTTCGTTTAACTAAATAATTATTCTAACTATTGAAACTATTAATTATTTTTTCATTTGTATATAATTTGAATATAAATTATGGAAATTATGGATGTAGCCTATTTCTTGAGCAGCTGCACAGAAGTGCTTAGAATCCACAAACTCCGGCTCTGTGTCATACAAATTTCTGGAAATTTCCACCCATACACTTTTTGGAGCTAGGGCCTCATTTTCATAGTAGAAGTAGGGTGGCTTGTTCATCCTCTAGAGTCGATGTCAGTCCTGGCTGCTTGTCCATCCTCTACAGTCTGCTCTGCTCTGCTCTACTGCTCCTTGCGGCTCAGGTTGGTAACGGTCCATGTTTGCGTATGCTTTGTGAACTTATGGTTTGATTTGCGAATTTCAAAACTTTGATTTGATAATCTTTTGGCCGGAAGCACCTAGCAATATCTTTTAAACCTTGTTTCTCTCCCTATGCTATTTGTACTTCTCATCGGCTCTAATGTTTCTCTACCTGATTCTACTTCTCCTCTGCCTAGTTTACAGATGTTTGCTCTTTTCTGTAGATGTTTCTACACTGTAAAATGGGCATGTCCCAGTAGTGGTGATCAGCGCCTTGTCTGCATGTTTCGCAGGACATGTCCATTTTACAGTGTAGTGGTTGCCTCGGGCCTTGGATGAGAACTGGCATCATAATGAACTTGCGCTTCATGCACAATCAAGGAGGAAGGTTGTACATACATAGAGTTACAGGCCAAGTGCTATGACTGGAGCTCTGCTCCCCAAAAGGATTAAAGCCATCTGTACTTAGACCAAACCATAAGTTTCTCGCCTCTCCTGCAAAGTCTGGAAAGTCTCTCTCGATCTTTCTCCACTGCGATCCATCGGCGGGGTGCCTCAACTTTCCATCTTTCTTACGGTCTTCTTTGTGCCATCACAACAACCTAGCATGCTCTTTGTTTCTAAACAGACGTTTCAGCCGTGGTATTATAGGAGCATACCACATCACCTTAGCAGGAACCCTCTTACGGGGGGGCTCGCCGTCAACATCACCAGGATCATCTGCTCTGATCTTATACCGCAGTGCAGTGCATATCGGGCATTCATCCAAATTCTCGTACTTCTCACCGCGGAAGAGAATGCAGTCATTAATGCATGCATGTATCTTCTGCACATCTAATCCTAGAGGGCAGAGAGATTTCTTTGCTTCGTACGTACTCTCAGGCAATTCGTTATCCTTTGGAAGTTTTGGCTTCATTAGTTGAAGTAAAGTCTCAAATGCCTTGTCAGTCACACCGTTTTGTGCCTTCCATTTCAGCAACTCCAGTGTGGTACCGAGCTTTGTGCTACCATCTTCGCAATTTGGGTATAACAATTTTTTGTGATCCTGTAACATGTTGTCCAGTTTCAACCTCTCCAATCTATTTTCACAGTCTTCCCTTGCATCAGCAATAACTCGGCCAAGATCATCATCGGGCTCTTCTGATGCCTGTTCTTGATCACCTCCTTCTTCTGCATTCTCTTCCATTGCAGTATCGTCGTATTCAGGGAACAAAGGATCTTCTTCTTCTTCTTCATCGTCTTCCATCACAACCCCTCTTTCTCCATGCTTGGTCCAGCAATTATAGCTGGGCATGAAACCTCTCCGAAGTAGATGGCCGTGAAGGATTCTTTCGGAAGAATGTTCTCTGACGTTCCGACAATCAACACATGGGCAACACATGAAGCCATTATCTTTGTTCGCCTGAGCTACAGCAAGAAATGCATTCAGGCCTGCCATATACTCGGAGGTGCGTCGGTCACCGTACATCCATCGCTGCCGTGCATCCATCTGCATCATATAATTAAGTTTATCAAAATACATATTAATACAGAGATAACCACAGTACATCGACAAATAATACTTTTTTATGTATCAGTTACAGATGAAAAAGATAATTTGTTAACCTCGGTCGAAGAAACCATTTTCAGTGAGCTTGTGTGCGTCTCGGGAATTTCGTCGAACACCTCGTGTGCATAGAAAAAAAAAGCAACACCACACTCTCTCACACCTCCAAGCAAAAAAAAAAGATGGAAGGAAGGGGGGGCTGGGGCAGTATATATAGGGGAAGGGGGCATTGGTCCCGGTTCGTGGACTGAACCGGGACAACAGGTCATGCGCGTGCCACGTGGCCTGTGGCTAGGCATTGGTCCCGGTCCGTGGCACGAGCCGGGACGGATATGCCCCCACGAACCGGGACCAATGCGCCCAGGCGATTCCTGTTGCCCCGGGCGCACGAACCGGGACCAATGCAGGGCATTTGTCCCGGATTTGGTTGCAACCGGGACTGCTGCCCCCCGGCCCCCTGGACGAGAGGGGTTGTTTCCACTAGTGCAATCATATCAAACTTAATTGTTTTTATAAGTAGCGGTTCTACCCTCGATTGATTTTGTTTAATTTTTCCATTCCACTTGATGGTCTTCCGGCATAATGGATGTTCTGGTTGGACGTGGAGCTGCTACAACGACGGTGGATGTCTACGCATGGTGGCCTCCCACGTCTAGGATCGCATGGTGCCCCTCGCGCCTCGAGATTCGGTTGAACGACGACCGCAATCCCAGAATCGACGACGACGCCGTCACTTCATGGAGATTGATCATCGACCTCCGTTAGGAGCAGCGCGAGGACCTCCATTGCAAGGTTTTATCTGCATAGCAGCTAGTGTGGTGGTAGCATCGGCAGCGGTACGGTGCCGGTCTCTTGTCTTTTTCTTTTCTTGAATTGTGAATCACAAATGGTTTCTGCACTGTTGATTGTTTGCTTATTTGCCATTATCTTTATGCACGATTTTGCTTGTGTTTTTCGTGTGCAAATTTCTTCCCCTTCCCAACCGGGGTTTTGTTGTCCGTGTACATTGGAGAGGCTCCATCGGTGACCTTTGGTGCACGACGGTGAACTTCTACGCATCGTGGCCTCCCTCGTCTAGGATCGCATGGTGCCCCTCACGTCCTGAGATTCGGTTGAACGACAATCACAATCCAGAGTTGACGACGACACTGACGTAGGGATAACTCCCAAGTCCCTGAAATGAGCCTATCTGGTTTAAGTCCCAGCGTTGAAGCCCATTATGGTGGACCACCCAATTGTTCTAGAAGGCCCTGTTACGGCCCACCCGCAAGACTTGCGAGTCAAGATGGTAGTTACTTGCTGACTAAGCCTAGGGTTCTGTAACTCACCCGGGTACGGGTTTGAGACTCGGCTTCCTATATAAAGCCTGGGAGAACCACCCGGGGGATCACCCAATCTAGACTACACGCACTATAGGAGCCGGCTCTCGAGATCCAATCTCTCGATCTGTGCGCCCACAATTGTAACCAAACCTCATAATACAGAGACAACAAGCAAGAGTATGGGTATCTATCTATACTATGATCAATTTAATTTTGCATATTCATTTGGAAAAAATAATGTATCACATCTCTTTTAAATTTTTGTTTACACATCACGCATTTCTTAAACCATCCGATTATTCATATTAATAATTTAAAAAATATATATTATGATCAATTGTAGTTTCTAAAGCAATCCCGCAGCAACGCGCGGGGTATCCTTCTACTTACCTGTACGAGGGACCCAAATCTGGGTAAACCGTGCCCCTGTTAGCCGTTGAAACCACTAGCGCCTAATTCGTTCATCTACTTGAAACCCTACCGGATCATCCGAGGAATTTATTGATATGAGTCATCAACACGGTCACTTCACGAAGATGGATCATTGACCTCCGTTGGCAGTAGCGCGAGGACCTCCATTGCAAGTTCTTTTTCTGCACAGCAGCTAGTGTGGTGGTAGCATCGGCAGCCGTGCCGGTCTTGTGTTTTTCTTTTCTAAAATTGTGAATCACAAAAGGTTTCTGCACTATTTGTTTTTTACTTATTTGCCCAGCATCTTTGTACACGATTTTGCTTGTGTTTTTCGTGTGCAAATTTCTTTCCCTACGCAAACGGGTTTTTGTTGTCCGTATACATTGGAGAGCCTCCATCGGTGACGTTTGGTGCACGTACACGAATGAGAAAACGGTGTGCGAAAGGTCATCTTTTTATCTTAGATTTAAGAATGTTGGTTTTAACATCGAGTAGTGAGTGACCTGTATCTGCTTGCTAATAAATGCAATTCTTGTCGGGATGAAAACCAAGCACAATGAAGGGAACAAAAAGTAAAATGGGGTGACGTCAGCCTTCACCTTGCCACGTCGGATTTTTGCTTAGTTGGAGGGGGAGAATAAGGAGAAAACGGGTTGTATTCTCTTAGCTAAGCGATGATCTCTTAAAAAAATAAGAGAACAGTATTTTTTCCATTGTAATAGTAGGTGGATCTCTTAAAAAATAGCGGTTGTATTCTCTTAGCTGTGGACGGGACTGGGACCCACACAACCTGGGTCTGGCTGAGACCAGACCTTGTGTGCTCCGGTGGATCCATCGTTCTGGTACGACCGCTGGAGAAGTATAGTAGGTGGTCGACCATCGTAGAAGAAAATGATGGGTCCTAACCACTTTACACACACATATCCGCTCGCGTCTCTCCCCAGCCCAGCTGCGTCCGTACTGAGCCGACCCTACTTTACGCACGTGCTTGTGATGAGCACGTAGCAGCGATTAGCAACCCAGCCCTTAAGATATCTAGCATCTCTCTAGCTAAGGGCATCTCCAGCCGTCCCCCCAGAGCCCCTCAGGGGGCTTTTTTCGCGGAGGAAGCGGCGAATAGCGCCGCTTCTTCACCACTCGGCCCCCCAGAGGCCCAAATAGGGCCGTTTCGGCGCTATTTAGCGCCGCGGCACCCAGGCCAAACCCAGCCCGCTGGGTTCGGCCTGGGGGGGCGAAACTGCGCGGTTGCGCGCGTGGGCCAGCTCGGTCAGCTACGCGACGAGAAAGCGCGGGAACAGAACCGCCCCGTGATCGTCTTCTCGGCTGCCGCGCGGTCAAAGACTGCCGCCGTTTATGGCGTGGCGACCGCCCAGTGCATGCGCCCCGCCCAAAGGCTGTCGGCGTAATGGCGTGGCGGGCGGCAGCGAGGGGACGCGCGTACGCAGTAAATGCCCGGCCGCTCGCCCCGCTATAACCCCCCCCCCCCCCCCCGCCGCGCGCCGCGCCCCACCATTCTTCCACCGGCGAGCTCCTCCCCTCTTCTTCCTCTCGACGCTCTCTTCCCCTCTTCTCTCCACGAAAAATGGCCGGCTACAAGGACGGGGCTGCGGCCAACGGGTTCCCGCGCCATAACCTGCGCCGGAGCGAGGCGATGGCGCTCTACCGCGCGGGCTACCCATGCCCGCCGGACATGCGCCTCCCTAGCTCCGCCGCGGGGGCGAGCCGCTGGGCGCTCAGCGCCGGCGGTGTCCCCGTGCCTCCCCTCCCTAGTTCTGACCCCGAGTTCCGGCGCGCCATCCGCGAGATGCGCGACGGCATGCAGCACCTCGCGAACTACCCGCTGGCCGGCATGGACGAGTTCTGGTGGGGGCAGCTCACGGCACGCCGCGATCGGGAGCTCGACTCCGAGAACGACAACGGGCCGGTCGACGGGCGCTTCAACGCCAACGGGCGGCGCCGCTGGTGGAGCGCCCCCAAAAGGACCTTGGAGGAGGTCCTCGACCACATCCACGGCGGCAACCAGCCGCGCCTGGAGATGCCGCCGCTGCAAGCCCAGCCGTGGGTGGCACGGCGGACCGGCGCCTCTTCCTCGTCCGCGACGTCCAGCTCCTCCGCCGGGCAGTCCATGTCCACCTCCCCCCCCTTTCTGAACGCCGGCGCGCCCGCCCGCAGGCGCAGCGGCGGCGCGCTCCGCCTCGGCGAGCCACGCTTCGAACGCGTGGTTCGCCCGAAGACGGAGGACGGCGGCGACGACGACGACGAGGCCGAGTGGCCCGACCAGAAGGTCGTGGGGCAGCTGTCGCTGGACACGCTGCAGCCACTCGACGACGACACCGCCACTCGGTGGAGCCTGCGGGACACCACCGAGGCGGAGCTTGAGCTCCAGCGCCGCCTGCTGGCGGAAGCCGAGCAGCGCAAGGCGGCACGCGAACGTGAGGCCGCCGCCAACGCGGCCCGCCTCCGCGTCCCTCCCCCGCCGCCGCAGAAGGAGAACGAGTACATCATCCTCGACCCGGACTCCGACGACGAGGGCGTGATCCAGCAAGCCCTCGAGGCGAGCAGGTGGGACTGCGGCGGCGGCGACAAGGGACAGGGGACGAGCAAGCGCCCCGGCGACGGCCCCGGCGACGACGACGACGACGACGGCGGTGATTACAGCCAGGCTATCGCCGCCAGCCTCGGGCTAAAGTAGTTTAGTTTAATTTCTAGTTTAAATTTTTCGTTCTAGCTTAAATTCGCGCCGAATATGTACGCACTTTGCAAATTTCAATAAAAATCACCTAGTTTGCAATTGCGTTTGTTTTGGGCCGAATCTTGGGCTCGGGACGCGACTGGGAAACCTACCCCTCCAGGTTCCAGAATAGCGCCGTTTAGCGCCGCCGCGGCTCCAAAACGGCGGCGTTTTGGGCCCTGGGAGGGCACAACGACGAGAGATGCCCTAAGGAACTCCTCCACACGTCGTATAATTAACATTCTGTTGTACGTACGTGTGTGCTGGTGAAAATGGACATATGGCCAGCCTCTCCCTTAATCCACACGTCCTACACTTAACATTGCTCTACGTGCGTAGTACAAGCTAGTTGCGTTGACCCTTGGATGCCATTTTTTGTTAGCCTTGATTACGGCAACCAAATCACGATTGATCGTGTCACGACTTATAACACTGCTAGCTAGCTAGGCTGCCAAAATCGACGAAAAAGAAAATAAATCAAGATCAAGCAAAGCGAATTGGGAAGCTAGATTTGAGAAAGGGAACTCGGTCGTTGATGACCCTTGGATGCCCTTCGCGCGACGCATGCATGTACGAAAAACGTTGCATATAAGAACGCAAAGAAAACGAACCAACATATATATAGTGCATATAATGTGCGTACAATAAGAGGTATAATGTGCGGATCAAAATGTTGAATAGGAAAGGAACCAGAGCTGACGGCGACACATGCATACTAATCTGGAACGTGTGACCCGCATATCCATAAATCGATCGATCGATTGCCTGGACTTAATATAAGGAAAAAACCAGCATTGAAAAAGAAGAAGAAATCGGCTCATATCCAGACAATCCATCCCGGCCGCACAGTATATACGTAAGTATATGTTCTGTAAAGGAATGCCCTGACGAAACGTGGTCTAACTACGGATGGATTGTCTGGATTTAGTTCGTGTGGTAGGAAAGAAATCGCATATTATTTTTTTGGAAAATTACAAGAAATTCTCCCTTGTGATCAAATAGTGTTTGTTCGGGGATAAATTGGGTGTGGAGGCAATATAAGGCGCAAATCAATCGGTCACGGAAAGGAAGGACGGAAGGCGAACGCTAGGCGTAGGTCGTCCTAGCTCGCCCACATCTAGATCCACTCGTGGACCGTTGGATCGTCATCGTACGGCCACAAAAAGCGTTTCGTGTTTTTACATTTTAGCCCCTCTACTTTTCGTATATAGAAGCCGCACTCCACTGCAGCCCACTTAAACGAAGGGGTATATTGTGTTGCCCCCCAATATCTCGATAATTACAGCAAAAGTGTCATTGCAACAAATGCACTCGTATCGCAACAAAAATTATCGCTCCGTGTACAAAAAAAAGTATAAAAACATATTGCAACAAAAATTATGTGTTAAACAATTAAAAAGAATAGTTAAACAATGTGTTTATTTCGTTGCAACAAAAAAATTCAAACAATTCAACAAAAATCACAACCTATTGCAACAAAAATCACAACCTATTACAAATTTTAAAGGCGTACGTAACATCCATAAAAATGACGAAACACTTAACGTATTTATCCCTACATGTGGTGGGCTGCTACTAACTCAAAAAATAGGCTAAAAAGGACAAATTGTTGCTAACTGGGCCTGGGGGCGGCCCAAGAAGGCTCCCACGCGTGGGAAGGAAAATAGACCTACGTTAGGCTTGCTTAGGTCCCCCTAAACAAAGCATTTTCCAGGACGGAAAGTGGAGGATTCGACTTCGACGACTTGTATGGCTGCCCGTTGGTCCACGTGTACGGCTGAGACGCTGCCGGCCGTAGTACTACTCTCCATTAATGTGCTTTTTTGAAATTTCATTACGGGATAAATTCGGTGTGGGCACAAAAGAAAATGTACTCCTGTGCTCAGTCAAAATTAATCAAAGCACGAAGGTGGTGATAAATGTTAACAAAAAAGGTGTTCCCGTAGCGAAAAAACTAGGGTTTAGCTCTCCTCGGGCGATCACCAAAATCGCCTCGAGTTTCTCTCGTTTAGTTATCTTCGATCCGATCCCTGGTGTTCGGGTGAGAAGGCAACCGTCATCCCTAGGAGTCTGCTCCGCATGGCAGAACCAGGGGGCTAGCCATCGCGAAGGTACACACAACTAAGGGTTTCAGCCCGTCGGCATTGTATGCGGAGATGAGATCGGCATGGAACTCAGCAAAACCAGTTAGATAGAGACTGATTGAACCCAATCTCTTCACAATTCAGATTCAATGCCTAGCAGATTGGAACACGGCGATTTTAGGAGGTCCTTGGTTGTTCAGAAATCAAGCAGTGATGATTGAGAGCTATGATGGTTTTACGAACCCTAGTTTAATTATATTAGACAAAATTCAGGTATGGGCCCGGGTGCTAAAACTCCCGGACAATTATCTCAATGATGCAGTGATCAAAGCCATGTGCCGCAAGATGGGTTCTATCTCGGAGGTTCAAGTTCAACTACATGCGGGCTATGTGGGTTCCTTTGTTCGTATACGAGTGAAATTTGATGTAAACAAGAAGCTAATCAGGTTTGTTTCAATAACCAGAGCAGGCAAAAGGGATTGGTACCAGGTTAAATACGAAAAACTCCTAAGCTTATGTTGGCATTGTGATGTAATAAGACACTGGCATGAAGAATGTGGTACAGGAGAGCACGATAAATCTAAATTCGAATGAGGTTATTTTATCCTAGCTGAGGAAGGAAGAATCAGGGCTCCATTATTTTATCCCCCGAGTAGTTAATAATGTTTCCCATGAGCTAGCTAGCTTTAGTTTCTGTAATCATAATTCTAGTAGCTGGATTAATGATCCCCGGGATGGTTAATCAATTTCCTTGTAGATGATGTAACTATACTCTGAATTCCAGCAGCAGGTTTCTTTCGCACTCTTTTCCTTATCAGGCTACCTACGGGGACTGGAAGATTTTTAATGAGGCGGCCTATTTGCTTAATATAGTGTGTTTTAAAATTTAAAGAAAAATTAATCGAAGCACATTCGATCGGTATCTGTCGCGGATGAAAAAAAATTCCACGTGGACGGATGACCGATGAAAGTGTGACCGGGACCCACACAGCCCGACCTGACCCGGGCTGATACCTATCCATAGGGTTTGGCGGCTTCAGAGGAATTTGAAGCCGATGGGTGGAGTCCAGCGCGTGCACGGTGTCAAAGGGATGTGTTCGGCATATGGCTTGGATCAGAGTATCTATGATCGGCAGTCCCATTCACCGTTTGGATGAGGCGCCATCGGGAGCAATAAGGCACGTCTAGACAGAAATGAGCCATTGAGGTGCCCTTCATAGTCGCCGTTGCAATTTTTTTTTTTTTTTTGCAAATTTACATCCATATTCATTCAATTTTTGAAGGATATTTTACACAAATTTTGAAAAAATATATCTAAACCATAAAATTGAAACTTAAACTACGCTGTCGCAGCTCGTCAGCCCTAGAGGTACTGCCAAAACGGCGTCAAGTCCTCCTTGATGACGTAGCCGCCGGAGCCGTAAGCGGCGTCGTTGCCATCATTGTCGCCCGGGGGATGGCTCGGCCCCGCCTCATTGCTGTTGGCGCCGACGCCGATGCCTCATCGTCGCAGTCGAGGTCAACTACCGGGACATCTTGCATAGCGGCATGGTCCACGAAGAACCAGCTGCAGGTGTTTTTCTCCGGCAGCATCGGCATCGCGTTCACCGACTCGACGAACGCCTCGCCCTAGTCATTCGAGGTCATCGGGATTGATGTGCCGCTCCTGGTGGGCCCGCATCTCGCATGAGGAGCCCCGACGGCGCCTCCACCTTCACGTCGGGCTTGGGCTTCTTCAACGGCGGCGACCGCTGGCGGGACGCAGCCTAGTGAGACGAGCAGTCGCTGATGAAGAGTGCGACAAGGAGAAACACAGGCACTATATCCTGCTCCGGCTTCAGCGTGTGGAGGTACAGTGGCACCATGCATGCCGGTGTGGAGCAGGATGACACAAAGCGCGACATCGGCGTCGGTGTCGAGAGGGAGGGTGGGGAAGAGTGGAGGACGACGGTGCCGTGCGCCTTGCCGCCCATATGCTGGTTGGGCGGGGCCAACTAAGGTGCGGCTCGTTGCCGGCGGCAATGTAGTCCATCATGTATCGGAGCGTGCACCCCGGTATGCTCCAGAACGGCATCCGTTTGTCGGCGTTCTTCTTCGCGAACGACGGAGCGGAGCCAGGACTGTCCGAGCCGTTGGCCGGGTTTTTCTGTTCCCCTTCCGGCTGGAGGCGCTCCTTGCCGCCGGGCGTATTGTAGAAGTAGGCGTAGACGCACCCCTCCTGCGACTTCTCAGATTGGAGGGATGCCTCGGGAATTGGCGCGCCGCCGACGCCGACCGTGAACTCATAGCCCGCCCACACGTCCGGCGGGCACAGGTACCAGGCGGCGAAGAGAGCATGCGCCTCCGACTTTCCCAGTTTCCTACGAGGAACCCGTTGGCGGCGAGGGCATCGTCGGCCGAGGCGGCACTTTGCAGGGCAGCTAGAGAGTGGGAGGTTAGGGTTTGTCGGGGCCCTTACTATGAGCACGATGCAGCCGAGCGGGCGCGGATTAACGCCGCCTCGTGGGAAGGTGTGTGGTGGTGTGGCACGACTGTGCGGCGCAGAGCGATGAGACACCTCCCTGCGCTACCCCGGGCTCGGTGAAGACGATGACCGCAGCCGCTTTGATTGTCCTTCGGCCGCTAACGCGTCGACCCTACCTTTCACCGTGCGTACGTGGCGGCGCACAGTGAGTCCTCCGGACGCCCCGTTGCATCCCTGCACGACGGGGTTGGGCTGGATTCACCGGACGGGGAGGCTAGGGACCCAACCGGGCGATGATTTTTGACGGGCTCACCCCTACGGGCTATGGGGGCCTAGCTAGACTAAAGATATTCTGAGTAACTCCTACTCCGTAGTATATGCTTGTCAACTGATGATCTTCCGTGCGGTGGTGAAAAGGGACATTTGACCGGCCTCTCGCTTAACTAGTACTCCCTCCGTTCCTAAATATAAGATGTTCTAGCCATTATTCATGTTGACTAGATACACACTAATATGAGTGAACATATATACTAAAAGTTGTCTAAATACACATAGATATATGTGAATGTGGGAAAGAGTTTAAACATCTTATATTTAGGAACGGAGGGAGTACTACGTGCGTCCGAGCTAGCAGCAGCTAGTTGCGTTGACAGGCTTGGTCCATAAGTATCTTAATAAACGAGCTTTAATTACTGGAAACAAATCACGGTGTTGATAGTGTGCCGACTTATAACAGTAACAGAATGTGCCAAAATGGGCGAAAAGAAAAGAACAAGGGAACGCGTTGATGACCCTTGGATGACAGTCGGGCATGTACGTATGGAAAACGTTGTCTATAAGAACGGAAGGGAAACGACCATATGTATATATAAGTATAATATACAGTACCATAAGTCGTATAATGTGCGGATCAAAACATTGAATAGGAAAGGAATCGGAGCTGATGGCGACACATGCATACTATATCTGGAACGTGACGCGCGCGGGATCGATGATACATATATATCCGCAATTGTTGGAAACCAGAAAAAGTACTACCCTAGAACAAGTCCTCCACTAATGATGTCCTTCCATTGGGGGATAAATTCGGTGGCGTCACTCAAATAAAATCAAAATTCAAATAGGAATAGTGTGAAGTATCGGATGGATCCGTCGTGCGCGGATGAGGGTTGGTTGGTCCACGTGGATGGACGACTGAGCCATGCGAGTCTCTCCACGGACGATGTCTGTTTCCCTTCTCGGTCGTTATCTCGAGAAAAGGCCGGCCGTGTCGATATACACGTATGGAGCTCCATAATGCATAAACATGGTCGGCGTACGTCCATGACTCGACCTAGCTAGCCAGCAGGAACGACGACAGCGCTGACTTAGCGGCCCTGCTTTACACGTGTGAGTTATCCACGTCATCAAGAGAAGACGCGTTCCTTTCTGGCCTTTGACTAAGTATATGCTACTCAACCTGCTGCTTCGGCCGTATATGCATGGCAACCTGTTACGTGCCCTCGTAAAAGACCACCACGCGCGTACGGCCTCACGTAACCCTACACTGTACGTCGCATGTTTTACTGCCTATGCATGTAACAGTACAAATGTAGTACTCCCTCCGTCCACTTTTATAAGGCTCACTTCTTAGCATTAATATGGTAAGAAGTGGGACTTATAAAAGTGGACGGAGGGAGTACTAGTTACAATCTAGCTAAGCTTTGAGACAATGTTCCCCTGCAAAGAAAGAGAAAAAAAAAATCAAACCTAGCAGACATCATACTAATGGGCGCCGTCTAATTTTCATGCGTGATTGTGCAAGGACCACGACTTGACAAACTTAGGCTAGGAAAATAGAAAAGATTTGAAAATCACGGCATACGTCTCCTTTTTTCCCTTTCTTTCTTAATTAGAGTTTCTATATGCACAAAATTTTCAGATTTCAACGAGAATTTTTTTTAAAGCTCCATATATATATATAGAAAGAGATGAATTAAAATAATATCGCTTATGTCACCGAGATCAAAGAGACAGAAATTAAACGATTGCTAGGAAGTGGAATAGAGCCACCTTACAGAGGAGGATGGCTGCCTCTCTCGTGTTATTTTATGGTGATCCGAATTCATATGAAAATAAAGGAAAGTTCGGTCTCCGCTACGCGGAGGCCCGTCGCCGGAGGCTTAGGGCCGAAGTCGGAGTTGGATACACAGTTACCGACCTAGTTAGGTCAGGACCGCCTTTATATACCTCTTGTAAGCCGCCACACGGGATAAGCCACATATTGTAAATCCCGACGCGATTGTAACCTCACCCGAAAATAGTGAAGTATTGCTGGCTGGCGCCCGTGGTTTTTTCTCTTCCTTGTTGGAAGGGTTTTCCACGTTAAAATCTCGTGTCCCCGTTGGTTTGATCTTGCTTAATTTCATCGTTGATTTGCTATTGCGTGTAACATCTCGCGCTCCTGTCCCCGTCCCGGGTGATTCCTCGCTCTTCCCCCACCTCCCTCCTCGCCACCGCTGATAGGAGCCCCCGTCGGCTAGACCGCGCTCTTCTATGGCCTTCCGCTTCCTCCGGCTCTCCTTCCACTGGCTTGGAGCTGCAGGGAAGTTCCGCGAGCTCTCCTTCCGCCCCCAATAACTCTGATGAAGAGATCGATCGCGTTTCCTGTGCCTCCACCTCATCTGAAGGGCTCTCTCCAATCCGTGGCCTGGAAACCTCGGTGCTGATCTAGCAAGCGCGCAGATTAGGGGGGAGATCGCCGGTTGTTCGTCCTCTCGGAGATGGGCGGTGTTTCACTTCTCCGTTCGTCTCTCAGGACTGTCGAGATGAGGTCGTTGTTGGTGAGGTTGAGGTGGCTCTCCGCCCGTCTCCAGCTCCGCCACCTTGGCCTGCTGATCGTACGGCGTTTTCGGCGATCGCCGATACTGTGGGTGGTCGGAAGTCTGTTTCGGGTGGGCCCGTTGTTTCCTGTGCGGTCCCAGTCTCCACTGGCGAGGAGCTAGAGGAGGACGTGGTCGAGGAACATTTTGGCCAGTTATGGGCAATTTCGTCATCTCGCGCGGGCGAGAGACCTTATCCCCGCAGCATCCTTTGCTGGGTGAGGAAAGGGATTCCAGATCGGGATCTCGCCATCGGAGACTGTTTCCCCGCCATCAAAGCTGCACTCCTCCATCACCGTGCTCGTCCCATCCTCCCCTCGGTGGTTGCTGCTCAACCTTCCTTTGCGCAGGTGCTTCTCAAGCCGATGCAATCGGGTCGCGGCGGCGCGGGTAGGGGTCGCGGCGGTTGGGGTCCTCACGGATCTGTTGCCGTGATTCCTACACCCCCTGCAACGACCCAACCTACTGATAACCACATGCAGCAAGGGATGGCTCAACCGCGAGTCAATCAGAGGTATGTGAGGACCCAGCCCCGCTTCCAGCCGCGTAACCCTGGTATTCCAAGCAATTCTAGTGGGGTTGGTCCTAGTTCTGGAAACAGTGGTGGTGCTCTGCAAGCTGTGTCCGCATCATCTGATCGTTCTAAATCCTCTCAATCGGCGAGCTCTGAGGTGCCTCCTAGCCCAGTTCGAGAGCAGGTTCTAGACCCTAGATACAGTAAACTGATTTGCTTCAACAGTGGTGATCCTGGCCATTTTGTGGGTAATTGCATCAAGACGAGGCTCTACTTCATCTGCAATCAACCTAGACACCCCGTGCAAGTCTGCAAGGAGTGGATGAACATGCATCCGTCTACTGAATATTTTGGGAGCGGCAATTCTGGCCTTTGATTCTATCATTTGGAGATTCCATCTGAAGCTGATATGAAGTGGTTAAACCTGTCCAATTGTGGTGTTGTCACTATAAAAAAGGGGAGATCAATATTGCTGAACTGGAATCTAATTTCAAATCTATTTTCTGCAAAGAGAGGAGATGGCCTTGGAAGATGAGAGAGCTTCACTACACTCCCTCGTGCATTGGTTTCCTAACAGGGGTTTAGGTTTCTGTCACTCCGGCAAGCCCACAATTAGTAGCCAAATACATAATGCATCCTCCTAGGCCCATAAAGTCGAAGTATCATGTAGTCGACGTTCACATGACACCACTAGAAGAATAACACCACAACTTAAATATCAAACCACTAGATATTACTTCAACATAATTCCACTACTAACACCATGACTTCTCCCATGTCTTCAAGAACTAAACGAACTACTCACAAGACATCATATGGATCATAATCAGAGATGATATAATGGATAATAACAATATTGTCATAAAGTGTAAACACCGATAAATCTCACAAGCATCAACTACTAACAAGTAATCCACACCAGGAGAGAGATCTAGTGAAGAACAACGATAAAGACCCCTAATTGTTACAGCGGGATGAAGGTGGATGATGAGGGTGATGGTGATGGTGTTGATGATGACGACGATGACGATATTGATGATGCCCGGAGCAATGACGGTGACGATGTCTATGATTCCCTCTCTCCGGGGAGAAATTTCCCCGACAGATTTCTCACTGCTGGAGAGATTTTCTCTCTCTGTTGTTTTCCGCCCTGAGGTGGCGGTGGAATATTTCTTTGATGGTGTCCTGGGGTTTAGTGTTCCCTCGGGGTCAAGTACGCGAAAGGGAGCTCCCAGAAGTGGGCCCGGAGGGTCAGAACACCGCTAGGCACGACCAAGGAGGGGCTGGTGGTGTGGGCCCCTGGTGGTCCGCCTCCGGGTGCCCTTCTGGCTGGCTTACTCCTCGGGACATCTAAGACTTCTCGTATACCCCCTCTTCTTCTGATCTTCTGAAATATGGTATCTCGATGGTGCTTTTTTCACCAGATTTCTGGTCCCGGTGTTTCTTCTCGCAAAATTATTAAACATGCAAAATAAGATGAAATAACATAAGTAATGCATCATAACATGAAATATATCAATGAATAACGGAAAATAACAATATAAAATAGTGATGCAAAATTGACGTATCAGTGCTCGAATAATGGTGGTGGTCCAAGACACACGCAAAAATTCACCTCCCCGTAGCCCAAGACGATGCCTCGAGGGAGTACATGACGCTAGAGCGCCGCCACCTCCGCGCGATCAACGAGGATATATGGTTTTCACCCGTTCACAGAGGAAAGAGTGCAGGAAAAGTGGCTATAACTCATCGTCACCTCCAAGGAATAGTGTCGTATTGAAGAGGATGTGGCTACCCCTGTTAGCAAAAGATTTCTCCGTGTAAATCCCCCGACACTGGATTTTACGAGAAAGACAACATCTAGCATGGGTGGGATGAGATTTGCGAAGGAACATGCGTAGTCTTTAGATCTTGCGCCGGAGGCCGACGAGGCGCCCTCAGGCAATCAACACGAACCACCGCCTCCCTCGGCACCCGCGAGGTCGAGAGAGACCGTCGACAACACCAGCAAGTGCCAGCTGCCGCCCACACCTCGTGAGGCCGCCACCCGAGATGTCGGAGCTCTTCGCTACAGGATCGAAGCAGCGAGAATGCGAGATCCAAGCTGCCACAGTCCTTGGAAGCCGTGGGTGCCTGCGAGGGAGTGAGGGGAAGGGAAAGTGGCTAGGAATGTAGGGTATCATTTGCCGCCCGAGTCACCCTAGAGTTGTGTGACGTGGGGCCGAGCGAAACGTAGTCACGACCTCATTCAAAAAAAGTACGGTTGATCCATGATAAAATACATGTTTGTATTACATTTATTTTGCATTTGGACTTATAAAATTATGCATACAAAATGCAACTTATTCCAGTCCAAAAAAAAAACTGGTATGAGTAATATTTTTGGATGCTAATGGAAACAAATCACGGTTAGGCGGGACGATAGGAACGCCGTCGCGGAGTTTATCCACAATCTGGATGGATTGCGTGGATTCGTGGTAGTAGTAGGGGAAAGAGGACAGAAATCGCGGAAAGGTCAGAGTAAATTCGTCCACGGATAAATGTTCTCTGTGCCCAAATTCCCGTTCGTCCTCGGTGGGGGACACACGTAATATACGGCGAAAATCAGTGGCAGCAGCCAAGGAAGGAAAGGAAGGAAGCAGAGGATTCGAATTCGATGTGGTATATCCGTCGCGGAGGAGCGGTTGGTCCACGTGGACGGTCCGTGGGCACTGTGGCTGGCGGTTCGCGTTGGATGAATCAGGAACCGTCGCGTGCCGCGGTGTATGGTCTGGGACCCACGGCTACACCCTGGCCCAGGCCCGACCCGACCCGAGGCAAAGAGACGGCGGCGCCGGCCTGTCCTGTCTGGCTGGGTCCATATATATCCGACCGCGCAAGGAGAAGAACCTGCACACAACCCGTCGGGAACCGAACCAACAAACAAGAACCTGCACGAACTTCCCCTCCCCCCATAAAACCCACCCGAGATCCTTCCTCCCCGTCCCACCCATTCCAATCCTCTCTCTCCCTTGTTCCTCTCCGAAAAAGCGCAAGAGTTTGAGGAACACGAATCCCCCTCTCGATCAACGAAGATGGTGTCTGCGCTGTTCCGGACGATCCTGGTGACGGGCGGCGCGGGGTACATCGGCAGCCACACGGTGCTGCAGCTCCTGCAGCAGGGCTTCCGCGTCGTCGTCGTCGACAGCCTCGACAACGCCTCCGACCAAGCGCTCCACCGCGTCCGCGAACTCGCCGGCACGCACAACGCCAAGAACCTCGACTTCCGCAAGGTACCCGGCCCCTTCTCGACTCTGTTTTACCGTTTCTTCTTCGTCCCCGTTTCGCCAATCCCTTCCCGTTTTTCTCTCCTTCGAAATCGATCCTAGTAGAATCCCAGAATACGCACCGATCCCTTCCTCCCTCCCCCGTTTCGCGGAGAATCTCATCTCCTCCTTGTTCGGCGGAGCGCGCGCGCGATCGGGATGTTGGCGATTCCCTGTTTGTTTCTTCACGGGATTGCGGTTCTGTTTTCGTCCTGTTTTCTGTATCAATCTGCGACTATATTTTCTGCCTCAATTTTGAATTCCGATGATGGTAGCGAGTACCCGGCCGGCCTCGTCTCCTCGCCCACTCCAGACGATTCCATTATCGTCTGTTTTTCTGGACGCGTAAATTAAGGAGGGGTTTTGATGAGTACGTTTCCCGTTTTTGGTGGCGCGATTCCGGCGGGCGAATCACGCCATGCCATGCCAAGGCCGTGGCCTGCCTACTTCAACAGGGCACGGACGCGTAGGCGTAGGCCGTTGTTTCCAACCTAGCTTCCGTTCCTTGTGGTCTCCGTCTCCGCGGGCGGGCGCGCCACATGTGACCACGCAAACGGAAACAACGCGTCCTAGTCCACATCCGTCGCAACCAATCCGGCCAGCCGGCCAGCCAGCCTAACTCCAGGCGTCGCGGGCGTGATTCACGATCAAACTGATTGATAATCTTACTATTTTTTTTAAAACTGATAATCCTAGTAGTAATTGATTTGACTCAATACAAAACAGAATAGACAGGCATGCACGCCTCAATTTGGTTGCCTTCACATTCGCCACTAATTAGTTTCTTCCCAAATACTGTACTATATGTTTCCAATTTATTTCATGTCCGCTCTACATTTTTTCCCCGATTGCTGACGGACGATGGGTCTGTGCAGGTGGACCTCCGCGACAAGGCAGCGCTGGACGAAATCTTCTCGGCGCAGAGGTATACTAATCTACTCCGCTAGAGTTGATTGATACTAGTTGCACATGCCGGTCATCATCAGAGCGGCGGTTTCTCCGTATGGGCCCGGCAGGCTTCCAACCGCAAGTCTTTTCCTGGTTCACTTAACTAATTCCTGAACGGGTATCATCCCTGATTCATTATTAGTCTGCCCGTCCGTCGTGCCAGGCGTATCTGCCTGCTGCCGGTTTAGTTTTCTTTGGCATTGCATCATCGTTGATTACGGTAGGTGTCATCCGCCAGTAGGCTGATTGAGCTATGAGTTGGTCTCTCCGGAGCTGGAAAGTTGTCTCGACTCTCCGACGCAGCTGGAGCACTTTTTTTTTTTCCATTTTGAAATTCAGATACAAAACAATGGAGGCAGCTGCAGCTGTTGCAGTTATGCTCATGCATATTCCTCCATTGCACAGTTGTCCCAACAATCATAATTTCGCTACTAGTTCTAGTATCCCAAAACAAGCATTGTTTGGCCACATTGATGCACTGATAGCAACTCGTCAGTCAGGATTTTGTTTGTTTTGTGCTCATCAATCAAATCAAGGTTCTGAATTTTCTTCACCGTACAGGTTTGAGGCCGTGATCCACTTTGCCGGGCTCAAGGCCGTCGGGGAGAGCGTGGCCAAGCCGCTGCTTTACTACGACAACAACCTCATCGGCACCATCACTCTCCTGCAAGTCATGGCCGCACATGGTTGCAAGAAGGTATATACCCCTTTTTATTTCTCTCTTATCTGCTGCACCGTTGGGTCACAGGATACCAGTGAGTGACTGTTGGCTGGGCTGGACCAGGTGGCTCACATTATTTCCCTCACGTACCACCACTCGCCTTGAATCAATGGTGCTAGCTGGTCCAGCCTTTTCTTGTGCTAGCTGCTGCCGTTGTTGGCTACTAGATAGCGTTTTCTGTTGCTGCGGCAGCCTATGTATGTTTGTAGTCGGAGTAAATATGCAACAGTTCGACAGTTGGTCTCTGTTTGTTGGCTCTGAATAATGCTTCTTGTTTGCTCTGAACAAGTTATGGTTAAGGAGCGTACCAGGCTCTGGAATCTGAATTAAGAACCTTTTTGGCTCTAAATGTAGTGTATCTATTAAATAATATAAAGTAGGGACCTTGGTGTGGTGTAGGCGTTGTTGTTTAACTAGTAGATCAACAATTATCATGATCTTGTCAGGATGCTAAACTCCTTTCATATCATCTCTGCAGCTGGTGTTCTCATCATCGGCAACTGTCTACGGGTGGCCCAAGGAGGTGCCCTGCACAGAGGAGTTCCCGCTGTCCGCGATGAACCCATACGGCAGAACTAAGGTACACCTGTCCAGCACTTGTTTCCTGTCGCCTGGCAATGATTTTGAACCGCTGGACATAGAAAATCTGAATTTTGTGCTGCTGGTCATTGGGGACACTGAATAATCTGGTCTGACTAACCCGTTGATGATTTATTTCGTGCGTGCAGCTGGTCATCGAGGACATCTGCCGTGACCTGCAGCAATCAGACCCCGACTGGAAGATCATCCTGCTCAGGTACTTCAACCCGGTCGGCGCGCACCCGAGCGGGTACATCGGCGAAGACCCCCTCGGTGTCCCCAACAACCTGATGCCCTATGTCCAGCAAGTCGCCGTCGGGAGGCGCCCTGCGCTAACGGTCTACGGGACGGACTACAACACCAAGGACGGGACAGGGGTATGTGCATGTCCTCTGTCATCTTGTAGCTTGTAACCAACCCAACTGATCAATCATATTCCTGCATGATTAAGGTAGCTAGAATCTTTGCCGTTTGTTTCCTGCATCTTCTAACTACTATTGGTGTGTGGCTACAGGTGCGTGATTACATCCATGTTGTCGATCTGGCTGATGGTCACATAGCAGCCCTGAGGAAGCTCTATGAAGATTCTGACAAAATAGGTGCGTACCGACTGTGACAGAACAGCTGACGGATATTCTAGTTCCAGCTTAACTGAAGAATGTTGTTGTAATGTAATGACTAATAAATGAGCTTGCATTGCAGGGTGTGAGGTGTACAACCTGGGCACTGGAAAGGGGACATCTGTGCTGGAGATGGTTTCTGCATTCGAAAAGGCTTGCGGAAAGGTATGTAATACTGAACTGCTAAACTGTAGAATCATCAGCTCTTTTCTCACATGCAAAGATGCTATACTCTGCTCAGGTGTTGAATACTAATGATGTGTCCTAACTTTGGCAGAAAATCCCTCTGGTTTATGCTGGAAGAAGAGCTGGAGATGCAGAGATTGTGTATGCTGCGACTTCCAAGGCTGAGAAGGAGCTCAAATGGAAGTAAGTGTACTATCCCCTTATATTTTGATCGTACCACTCCTTGGGTTTATATGATTGTAATTCTAACACATTATGATGATAATGATAAAACAGGGCGAAGTTTGGGGTGGAGGAGATGTGCAGAGACCTGTGGAACTGGGCGAGCAAGAACCCCTACGGATACGGGTCCAGCGACAACGCCCAATGATTGACTGCATCCATGATCCTTGCTCGGAGAAATTAGCAGACCCAGAAAACCAGTAGTAATAACCAATATATACAGTTGTTGCCATCAACCATCTATTTATCTACCAGAGAGAGAAGAAGACTAATGTGTATAGGAAGTCCTACCAGGCAGCATATTAATCGTATCAGTCGTCATAGAACTAATCCGTCAGTTTCCAGTGTGGAGTAGAAATAAAGAACCCTTGTATAAATGCTTTGTTCGCCGTGGAATAACTATATTGATATAAATATATGGTTTGTTCATTTTTTCGATTCGTTTGTCTTCTCTGAAGCTAGAGCTGGAATACTGAAATGGAGTAGTACATTTTTATGTCTGCCGGAAGAGAGAGAGAGAGAGAGAGAGAGAGAGGATTTGTAGCTCCCTAGCTCACCAAAACGATTTTTTGAACTATATGAAGATGATGGTTTGAAGTTAAAAAAAATTCCCCCAAAAATTATGGGTGAATATCTACACATGTTCTGTGTACTTGTGCAAAGTTTTGGTAAAAAATGCGTTCTGCCTTAGGCCGTTTAAGAAAATTATACTAGCATAAAAAAACTTCTAATTTGTTCCAAAGTTTGTATCTTTTGTGTAGCCTAAAATAAAACCTATTTTTCAACTAGACATGTGGCGCAGAAAAGCTGCGGTGCGAATATCAGTTTTCAAATATTTTTGTTTGTTTTTAACATATTTCTGTCTGCAATTCTTTTTACAGTCTATACATGGATTGGTGTAAAATAAGTTTTTGTTTTTTCGTGATGGTGTATCTTTTTTTTTTGAGACTCGAATGATGGTTTCAATAGGTCCGGAAAGCTAAACGTGCCGGAACATAACTGTTGCGGGCCGAAGATTGTCAGGCCCATAATGCAGTACAGAGCCGAGCAGACCAAATTCGAAATAACATACTCCAGTCACGAAATGAAGATATGAAATAAAATCCAGTCGCGAAATGAAGCCCAATTGCAGATCATTACATGAGATTGGATTCAGGTGAGCGGCACCTCGCCCTTGTAATTCCCGGGCGGGTCGTAGGAGCAGGTGAAGAAGGAGCCGCCGTCGTAGCATTCGGAGCGGCCGCATCCGACGTACTTGGTGGTCCTCCAGACCATGGACGTGAAGTGGCCGCACTCCTGGCCCGGGTGGCACTCCTGGGCCCGCCAGTCGTAGAAGGAGGACTCGCTGGCCCAGTCGGCGGCGACGTCGACGGGGCGCCAGTCCCGGCCGCTGCCCTGGAAGACGTTCTCGCCGTAGGGTGAGTTCTCGGAGTGCATCATCACGCAGTCGTACCGCCGCGCCGCCGACCACCGCCGCGCGTACCGCGCCAGCTTCCCGCTCCACCGCAGCGGCGGCACGCCGTACTGTTTGCGGACGCGGTTGTGCGCGTCCAGGAACTCCTTGGCCATCGCCTTGTACTTGCCGCGGCCGCCGCCGCCCTTAGCGAACGCCCGGAACCCCTTGGCCAGCGCCGCCGCGAACTTCTCGGCGTCCCGCTTGGTGAACGCCGGGCTCTCCTCCTGGTCCTTATAGTTGGAGCTGTCTTTCTTGTTGCCGCCGAGGTGGTCGTGCGAGTGGTCGATGGCCGTCGTTGTGCCGGTGGGGACGGCGGCGAGCGTGTCAGCCAGCGCCAGGAACACGACCAGGAGGAGCGGCGACAGCGCGCCGCCGGGCGCCATCAGGTTCTGTTAAATCGACCCCCAGCTGGTCTGGCCTCTCTCCCGATCGATCTAATTGTTTGAGCAGCCGGCCGGCCAGAATGGATTGGGTTCATTGCATGAGAGTTTCTTAAGCTTGCATGCTTTTCGTACCGAAATTAGCCATCCACGTTTTCCCCAGAAATGGATGGCTGACGCAGCGCAACGCGTCTCCGCGCGGCAAATTAGTTGTGGGTCCGGGAAAATGGGTCCCTGCTCAAAGTTCAATTGCTTTTCCCGAATGTCATTTTTTTTCGAATTCAAAACTTTATGTTGACCTTGTGACCACAATGAGCTTACCTTGAATGCTTGTGTGTGCGCCAAATGAAAGCACACTAAGGTCAACTAGGGGGAGGGGGGGGGGGGGTTTGAATAGGTGACCTACAAATTTTAAGTCTTTTTCAATTTTAGTGGGGGCTTTGGAAAGTTTAAAGCTTGATTATCTAAATGTGCAACTAAGTGAACACTCTATGTGACAAGTAACGAGAAGCAACGGAAGTAAAAGTAAGACACAAGATAACCACAAGTGAAAACGCGGAGACAAGGATATGTTTCCTCTAGTTCCTTCTTGAAAGAAGTACGTCTACGCTGGAGAGGTGGGGAGCCACCTAGGCGCTCCTCAATAGTACGGATGTGCACACCTTGTTCTCCTTGAACTTCTCCGATGAGGGAGTTTTTCGTTTCCACTATCAGGTCGACTTGAAGGCGTTGACCAAACTTTTACAAGAGGTTGAGGCTACTCCACAAGTGAGATGGAGGCTCTCAACAATCGGAAGCTTCTTGCTACAAGATGGAAGCTACAAGCACTAGGGTTTCCCTTGGATGACAAGGCAACTAAGAGATTACAAGATCCCAAGAGTTATGGTGTGGGAACACACTTTTTGGCTTGGTAGAAAGATAGATCTAGTCCTCCTCCATGAGATCCTTGAAGGGCATCGAGTTTGGTTGTAGGAGGAGCGAGATCGGGGCGATTTGAGCTCTTCAACAATGGAGGAGAGAGAGGAATGGACGAGCTACCTATCTAGAGGAAGAAGACAGCTATTTATAGGGTCCTCCACAATCTGACCGTTGCATGCCAGGGCCGGAATATTCCGGTGTTAGCACCGGAAATTTCCGTTCTGACCTGGCCGGAAATTTGAATAGTCCGGGGGGACGGATCTTTGAAACTTACGGGGGCGGAAATTTCCGCCCCAACATTCCGCCCCCATCTCTGCGTGCGGGCACCAGCACATGCTGAAAATCGCTAAGGACTAGGGCCGGATTTTTGAATAATCCCGGGGCGGATATTTGAATAATCCGGGCCCGGAATTTTCCGGACAATAATCCGCCCCCATCTCGGTGCGCGGGCATCTGAGAAAACTCCAATTTCTGCTAAGTACCAGAGGGCTGCATATTTGCACCGGAAATTTTCGGGGCAAATTTTCGCCCCAGCATCTGTGCGCGGGCAGAGGGAGAATAACTTGGTCGTTTCGAAGTTGCCAGAAAGGCCGGAATATTCCGGTGCCTGGGCCGGATATTCCGCCCCATAAGCACTGGAATTTCCGGTGTAGTCAGTGAAAAATCCGGTGGCAGTAAATCCAGAATAAAGAACTCCTCTTTGATATTTTTATAAGAATATATCAATAATCATCTGAGAGATCATCTGCACAGACTTTAAAAACATTGTTAGAGAGTAGATACCCGTGTTGTTATCATCACCAAAATCATTAGAGGGATCATGAGCTTTCACCAACTTTTCATCCGGCTCCCGATAAAAAAACGTTATCATCATTTTTTTTGTTGTTGTGAGCGATATACACTGTTTTTCTTTTCAAGAACGCGCGAACTGCACACCTTTTCTTTTATAGAAAGAGAGAAAAAACCAATTACAAGACAACGTACGCAATGTCTCGTTGGGACTACACAGCCAAAAACTAGAAAAACTACTAATCACAAAACCCCCATCTGATTCCACCTTTCTGCTTTCTCCATCAAGGAGTCAAGAAACAGCTGCACCGATCTCGCCATATCCTTAAAAACCATGTTATTCCGCTCAACCCAAATGGAGTGCATCACCAACAGCACGAGTGCTTTAATCTTGGGCAATTGGGACCTGGGCCAGCCCTCCACCATCTTCTCCCACCACACAAGGAGAGAAGACGAGGACGAAGGAGCCAGCTCGGGTCGATCAACACTCAAGCATCTGAAACCAAATCTGGCGGGAGAAAGAACTAGTAAGAAGAAGATGCTCAATCGACTCCGGCAACTGGAGGCAAATGGGACAAGTGTCCCCGTCCGTAAGATCGTGCTTCTTACGCCGCACCCCCGTCCAACATCTATCCAAAGCCACTTTCCACGCGAAGATTTTGAATTTAAGGGGGGCTTTGTCATTCCAGATTGGAGAGTGCAGAGGCCAACTAGTGGAACCCTCGAAAAAAGCCAAGTAAGCAAATTTCGCCGAGAAGGAATGGGAAGCCGTCCAAGACCATTGGAAGGAATCCTCCACATCTGTGCGAAGGGAGATCGAGCCGATCATCTGCTAGAGGGCAAGATATTGTGCCATGGGCGGAATCGACAACCCCAAGGAAATATTGTGAATCCACTGGTCGCCAGCACAAGAGGCGCAATTATGCCAATGCTCTGGCCATCGATCCACTTTTCACTCAAAAAAGGCTGGAATGACCGTTGCCCACCACCATAGAGGTAGAAGCCCGAAACATCGCCTTAGTAGAAGCGGAACACGGAACGCTCGAAAGAAGCCAAGGCTTGCCCGTGTCTCTTCTACTATGCCACAGCCACTTCATCTGGAAGTCCTTATTTAGGAAATGGAGATTCGGAAGGCCTCGTCTAGGAAATGGGGATTCCTAATCCCAAGCCTCCCCCAGACACTTGGGTGCACGGACACAGGCCCACGCAATGGAGCAAGCTCCCCCTATCCATACCACACCCTCTACAAAGCTTCTCGAAAGTCTCGATCATCCACTTAGGAAGGTCTAAAGCCATCATAATATAAATTGACATGGCCGCCAAAACCGCCCGCCCCTGAATCTGAAGCAGGGAACCTTTCCACGTGGGTAACTTCCGTGCCAACCGATCCACATAAGTTTGGAGCTCCTGTTTAGAAATCCTGGAAACCGACAGAGCGAGCCCCAGGTAGGTACACGGGAACACCTTAGCCGCACAAGGAAGATTATCTAGGATAGACTCCTGTTCAAGAGCTGCACACCTAATCAACATAGTCGAGAATTTTGCATAGTTGGCCCTCAGCCCCGCTGCGTCCCCAAAGAGGTCAAAGATGCCCTTGGCCAAGCCTATCTTCATAGGCGACAGCCCAATGACCAAAAGCCACGTCATCTGCAGAAAGGGAAAGCTGAATTATTACAATAATGATAAATAGGTGTACAATCAAATAGACAATATTGTTCGACATAGCTTGTGAAATGAAAGATAATCAAAATAGATACAACTTGCTACTGATTTCCGACGAAGGCCCAAATATGCTGCACCAAATCATTATGTAAAGAGTGATGTGTGTCTTGATCACGAATCTCTTGCACCACATGCATGTACTGGTGGAACGTTGCTACTACGGGAAATGACGTTAACAAGTCACCTTGAAAATCCCACTCTTGGTTGAAGATCCTGCCATCACGCTCATTTTCAACTATCATGTTGTGCATTATTGAAAGCGCAAATGCGGCAAAACCTTGTTTTGAGTGTTTGTTAACAACACAAGTATACCCTATCTATTTATGTGTCTTGATGTTTTCAGGGTCATTTGATTAAATTACATATGGTGGTGTGATATCCAAAAAGATCGAAGAGATCTACACTGCTTAGAAGCTACTGGAATTTATTCCAGGCCGGATTCTTCGGCCTCACAGAACGGAGTCTCCCGTGTGAAGAAATTCCTGCGAGAAGGCCGAGTTGGGCAAGTGGTGTCACCCGATGGACTCACTCCGGAGAGTATAAGGAGACTTACCGGAGTCTCCGGACTCCCGACTGTCCCACTTTGCTCAATGCACCTCAGACGTGTTCTACGCGAAGGAGACAAGAAATCGTTGGATACTACGCATAGTCTCCGGCCACACCGGAGTCACCGGCCCTATGGTCCGGAGTCTCCGGCCTTGAAGTTTTTCGATGACAAGAGAAGCTGGTGTCACCCGCTCGTATCAGTCCGGAAACTGTCTGGAGAATGAGTCTCCGGTCTAGCAATGCGGAGTCTCGGGCTGCAAACCAGTCCGGATTCTTTTCAGACCAAAGTCTCTAGTCTTCACACCGGAGTCTCTGGTGTTATTTTCGCAGGATTGCTTCAAACGGCTAGAATTTGGGTGAGGGTTATAAATGCCCCTTTCCCTTCTTCTTCCTAGATCTAGCTCGACTAGAATACATTTCCCCGTTGCTAGAGCTCACCCACCTTGCTAGATCTCCCAATCCCTCCCACCAAACTTGTTGATCTTCGGAGGAGTGAAGGAGAAGGCCCCGATCTACGCCTTCACCAACCGTTTTCCATTCCCCCTCATTGGCTTCAGGGGAACTAGTCTAGGGTTTCCTTGTGTGAAAAACCTAGACGTCTTGCTACTTTTGGTGATTCTTGGTGATTATTGGGAGCCCCAATTCGGTTGTGGGTGTGTGTCCAAGGACTTGATTCCCGCCTCAAAGGGGATCAATAGTGGAAAGTGGACTAGGCCTTTGTGGCGGGGTTCATCGGAGAATAGGGTGAGGCCTTTGTGGAGTTCAGTAGGGCTTCGTGGCGAAACTCACACCCCTCCAACGAGACGTACTCCCTTAACAAGGAGGAACTCGGGAATACATCGTGTCTCCGCGTGCTTCCGTTATCGGTTACCTCGTGCCCTCTCCTTTACTTTGTGCTTGTATTGTATTTATCGTTGTTCTTGTCATATAGGTAATTACACCTTAGTGGATATTATCTAGAAAACTTACCTTTGTGTCAAGCCTTAATTTGTCGAAAAATTAAAATTGGTCGTAGCACCTATTGACCCCCACCCTCTAGGTGCCCATACTATCTGTTCAATTGGTATCAGAGCCTCGGCTCTTATTTTGGGCTTAACCGCCTAACAGTTTTACTATGGCCGATGATCCGGTAGTCACTGATTCCGTGGCACATGTCACTATGGATGATCTCAAGGAGCTGCACAATTTCTTGACTCATCCATGGATGGAAAAATTGACGAGTTACGAACTCTCTTATTGCAACTCATTAAAACCAAGGAATCGGATACTTCCACTTAATCTCCTTCGGAAGAAATTCCGGGTGCTAAAGATGGGGATAATGGTGGAAAACCTAAAATTGATCCCCCTAAGAACACAACTTCTAAGGGTACGAAAGGGAAGGCAGATTACCACTCTGTCAAAGGACACTACTTTGCCGATCCTCCTATCCCACATCCTCATATCATTCCTAGAGGAGATACTCCTAAAATTGATGCACATTCTTTTGGTGATTGGCAATATTATATGACTACTCACTTGAACTCTTCCTATATTGATCTTTGGAGGGTCACTCGAGATGGATACAAGGACCATGACCCCAAGAACTTGACAAGAAGGGAAGCCATATATTGTCAACTCAACTACACCGCCTTGTCCATGATTCAACATCAGCGGGTCCAAACCACATGCATCATCTTCAAAAACATTCCTCCGCCAAAGAAACTTGGGATGCTCTTGTCGTCATGTTTTTTGACAATGAAAGCATGCAGAGGAATAAGTATGATACCTTGAGAAATTAGGCCGAAGGGTTCTATATGCATGATGGTGAGAACCATCAAGACTCTTGCCATCGCTTTCAATAATGTTGGTGCCACTCATATTGATGATGCTTGGATCAAGAGGAAGTACGTGAGAGCTCTCATGCCTTTTGAGCTCGCGAACTTGAAGAGTCCTCAAGAAAGACATGACTATGCATCTTTGAGCTCAACCCAAGTGATGCAAGCGATGTGATCTTTCCTAGTGCAAACAAAGAATGCTCTTGACAACCGTGCTCGTGCTACGGGTATGCACAAAGGAGCCTCCGTTGCTTTGAAGGCCAAGCCTGTGTCAAGGGAGGTTGATTATCATGAAGCTTGCATAGAGGAATTTGCCCCTTTGAAGGATCAAGAATATGATCTCGTGCTTAAGAATGTCATTGCTCTTTTCGTGCAAATATTTTGGAAGAATCCTCTCAAGGCCATGGCATCTGCTGAGGAGAAGACCAAGTCAAGATATGGCAGGGGAGGGACTCAAAAAGTGAGAGCTTTCTTCAATTGTCAAGAGAAGCACCATTTCATTGCGGAGTGCCCCTATGAAAATATACAACATCATGGAGGGGAACTCATTTGCAAGGACAAGTCAAAGTTTGCTTACAAGAAGCCTCATTTCAAGAAGAAAACCTTTCAACAAGAAGGCTCCTACAAAGTTTGTGCTAGTGACTCAAGAGGAGTATGATTCCGGTGATGATGAAGAAGAAGAATCCACAAGTGGAGTGGCCGCTCTTTCTATTGCATCAACATCATCATCTTCATCTCTCTTTGAATCCCCTAACGAGAATCTTCCTCAACCTTCTACCAAGTGCTTCATGGCTAAGGCCTTGGAGGTATCATCTTCTATCATCCCTAAGACTCCAAATGAAATGAATAACATTGCTTGTCCTAGTGTAGAAGATGAAATTTCCTCTTTGGAATGTTTTATGTCTAACGTGCAAGGTGGGACCAAGAGGTACTTTGACCTCCTGATGAGACAATTGGGAGAGGCCCACGAGGCTCTTGACAAGAAAGGTGAGAGTGAAAGAAGGAATGTCGATGAAAAGGCATCCCTCTCTATGACTCTTGAGGAAGAGAATGAGGGTCGAGTCTCTCTTGAGGAGGAACTTGAATCTATTGAAGAGTTACATAATAAATTAATATATAGCATTACTAAAGAACGTGCCCTTTCTATTGCTAAATATAAAATGGAGAAGGTTGAGTTTAGGTTTGGTCATGATAATCTAACTGAGGAGTTTGAGAAGCTCACGAAGGCTCACGAGGCCATGGAGAGTGAACACTCTACCGCCAAAGAGTCAAATGAACAACTTCAAACTCAACTCAATCAATTCAATGTACCTCTACTTCTTATTGTGATAATGCAAATATTATTGAGGAGAATTCTAGGTTGAACGAAGAGCTAGCAAGAATCAAGGGCAAGAGGCCCTAGTGTTGAGAAGGTTGTGGATTCTAAGTCACAAGTGGTTGCCCCTAGAAGTTGGTAAGAAAGGTCTTGGCTATGTTTCCAAGAAGAAAAACAAGAAGGAGAACAAGAACAAGGCCAAGCCCGCACAAGCTAAGAAGAATGTTGTTGCGAGTGGTATTGTCATTAGGGACGACACTACTCGTAGCAACCCCGCGGGAACTAACAACACACACCATTTCTTATATGTTGATTATTATGGTGTTGTGCAATGTTGGTCCTATTGAGGGTTTCATTTACTATACTATTTGGCTTACAAACACCCTTTTTGCTAACATGAAGGGACCCTCCTCGGGTCCTAACTCTAGTCAATGATTTCTTGTAGGACTATTCTTTCGGTGGATCTAAATGGGTAATCTACGGTGGTTGCACTATAATATGACCGAAAGAAAAGAACTTGTGACGGAGTTGAGCCAAAATATATGATGCAACCGTCACTTATGGAAATAAGTCCAAGTCTAAGGTAATGGGGTACGGCAAGGTTGTGATTGCTCTGTATATCACTATCATTGATGTCATGCTTGTCTAATCCCTTGGTTTGAATTTGCTTTCAGTTTGTTCTTTAGGGAAGATGGGTTTCTCCGTATTCTTTGAACCTGACATTGTGGTCCTTTTGTGCATCAAGACTCTAGACGTCGCATACATGGGGCTTGTCAAAAATGAGTTCTTTGTGGTGGACTTTTGAAAGTCTACCAACTCTCAAGCGATGTGTCTTTTCGGAAAGGTGGATGTGGGATGGTTGTGGCATCGCTGCCTATCCCATGTCAACATGAGAGCTTTTCAAAATCTTCACAAAGATGGCCTTATCCTCGAACTAAAAGAAAATGTTTCCTTTTCCAAAGACCATGTTTGTAGGGCTTGTGTTGAAGGAAAGATGCATGATGCCTCCCATAACTGCAAGAAATTATTTCATCAAATAGGATCATGGAGCTTCTCCATGTTGATCTCTTTGGTGGCGTGTCCGAGGGAAGTCTTGGAGGCAAGAAGTATTGTTTGGTGATTGTCGATGACTATTCAAGATACACTTGGGATTATTTCTTCAAGTCGATGAGTGAGACCCAACAAGACATCATCGACTTCTCCAACCAAGTGCAACGTTACCACAATGTTCCTATCATGGCTATTAGGAGTGACAATGGCTCCGAGTTCAAGAACTACACCCTAAATGAATTTCTTAGTGAAGAGGGCATTCGTCATTAATATTCCGCTGTATATACCCCTCAACAAATTGGTGTAGCCGAAAGGAAGAATCAAACTCTATTGGATATGTCTAGGACCATGTTGGCAGAGTATTCATCTCCCCAATATCTATGGGCCGAAGCCATATTTACGGCATGACACTCCTCCAGCCAGCTCTACATTCGTAAGGGCTTAGTGAAGACTCCATATGAAATCCTCACCGGGAACAAACCCAACATCTCCTACTTCTGCGTCTTCGGTTGTAAGTGTTTCTATTTGATAAAGGGTATTCGGTTGTCTAAATTCCAATCCAAAACTATTGAGGGTATATTTGTTGGTTATGACGCCGAATCCCACACTTATAGAGTCTTTGACAATACCTCACAGATTGTCATAGAATCTTGTAGTGTGGTTTTCGAGGAAAATGATGGCTCCCAAGTGGCGCAATTTCATGTTTCTAATGTAGATGTTGAAATGCCTCGAAAAGCAATAGGAAGGATGGGTTTGGGATTTTCTGACCCATCGACGGACACCTTGTGGCGGATCGAGAAGAACTATGCTCTACTCAAGTGGAGGCCTCGTCTACAATAGAAGAACAATCCAAGTAAGCTAATGATGCACCTAACCAAGAACAAGCTGAAGACCCGCCTCTTGTTGACCAAGTTTCTATGCTAGAACCAACCAGGCCTATCATTGAAGCTAGTCAAGGTCAAGGACAAGATCTTCCTCCTTCGTCTTATTCTCCTCATGTTGAAGCAAGTATTGGAGATGATGATCAAGGCCAACATTCTGGTCAAGACAGGACCCAAATGATCAAGATAATCAAGTGATTCCTCCTCGCAGTAATGAGGAGATCGAAGCCCTTTGTGAAAGAAAGATTAGAATAGCCTTGAAGCATCATGCTCACATATCCGATGACAAGGTGTTGAATGATGTTCAAACAAGAAAATCTACAAGAAAGCAATTGGCACACTTTTGTGAGCATCATGCTCACATATCCATTGTGGAGCCGAATAAAGTGTTTGAAGCTCTTTAGGACTAGGATTGGTTGGAAGCTATGCATGATTAGCTCAATAACTTTGAGCGCAATAAAGTTTGGAAGCTCATTGAGAAGACAAAGAATTTCCACAATGTTATTGGCACTAAGCGGATATTCAAGAACAAGCAAGATGAGCATGGTATTGTCATAAGGAACAAAACAAGATTGGTGGATCAAGGCTACACTCAAGTGGAAGGCATTGACTTTGATGAAACCTATGATCTCGTGCCTCGCCTTGTGTCCATATGTATCCTTCTTGCATATGCATCTTCGCATAATTTAAAATTGCAACAAATGAATGTCAAAAGTGCTTTTCTAATGGTCAATTGAAATAGGAGGTATATGTTAAGAAACCTCCGGGGTTCGAGAACCCCAACTTCCCTAACCATGTCTAAAAGATCGATAACGCGCTCTATGGACTTAAATAAGAACCACGTGCGTGGTATGAGCACCTTAGGGAGTTGTTGGAAGACCGTGGGTTTGAATTTGGGAAAATAGACCCCACCCTTTTCACAAAGAGGGTAAAAGGAGAGATTTTCATATGCCAACTCCACTTGGATGATATTATCTTTGGCTCGATTAACCAAGCTTTTAATAATGAGTTTTCGAAGCTTATGACTGCCAGGTTTGAGATGTCTATGATGGGAGAGTTGAGATTCTTTCTTGGATTTGAAATCAAGAAATTGGCTCGTGGGACTTTCATCTCTCAAGACAAGTATACCTAAGAAATTATCAAGAGGTTTTACTTCCAAGGTACAAAAGGGAATCCATCTTCTATGCAAGTCAAATGCCACCTCAAGTGCAATCCGAACGTAAAGACGAGGACAAAAAGTTGTATCGTTATATGTTTTGTTCTTTGATTTATCTTTGTGCATTTAGGCCTGATTTGTGTTGAGTGCAGGTGTGTGCAAGGTATCAAGCGGCTCCTAAGGAAAGTCACTTAGTGGCAGTCCATAGGATCTTTTGGTATTTAGGTCATACCTCAAGATTTGGTTTGTGGTACCCAAAGGGGGCACAATTTTCTCTCAAGGGGTACACAGAGTCAGATTGGGCCGGTGATCAAGATGATAGGAAGTCTACTTCAGGGGCATGCTAATTTGTTGGTAGGTCCTTGGTGAGTTGGTCTTCCAAGTCTCTCCACCGCCGAAGCCGAGTATGTGGTGGCCACTAGTGCTCGTACCAAATTGCTATGGATGGGGCAAACCCTCAAAGAGTATGATGTTCATTTGGATAAGGTGCCACTCTTGTGTGACAATGAGAGTGCCATCAAGATCGCGTACAACCCTGTGCAACACACAAGGAAGAAGCATATTGAGATTCGTCGTCATTTCATCCGGGTTCATGTGGCAAGGGTGATATTGATCTAGCATATGTCCCAACCAAGGATGATCTCGCGGACATCTTCACGAAGCCTCTCGATGATTCAAGATTCATGTTTTTGAGGGATGAGCTAAATATCATAGATGGAAGCAGTTTGACTTGAATATCTTGCACACACCCCTACAGTTGACTATGTGTTTGGATTTAGGTGTAGGCAAGGTGAGTTGGTCTTCCAAGAAGCAAAATTGTATATCTCTCTCACCCTCCAAAGCCGAGTATGTTGCAGCCGCTAGTGCCTGCACCCAATTTCTATGGATGAGTGATGGCTCCCAAGTGCAGGCGATCAATTGTAGTAATTTTCGAATTAGAAAGGTTCTCGAACCCACGAGGAGCAGAAGGAACTGGTAAGTAGAATAGCAAAGGAATAATAAAAGCAACAGGTGTTTTTGTGTTTCAATTGTGTAGTGCAAGTAAAGTAAAATGCGGAAAGTAAATTGCAGCAAGTAGTAGGTCTCAATGAGAGACAAAGCCCAATCCTCTAATGCGCAAGAGGACAAGCTCAAGTGTGTGTTTGTGTCTTATATGTGGAAAACGTTCCCGAGGGCTGCACGGATTTAGCTGGCATAGTGATTCATTGCATAACATGTTTGTATATCTTCTCTAGTTTTAATCTTCTTCGGACGGAGCCACAAATAGGAATAGCTAAATAAATAAACTATCACCCCTTATGATGGATCACGTGGCCAATTAAATGACAGCACGAGAATTATTAAGACATGATGTCCCACCATAGCCTTATGCCCTAAGGTCCCCGATACAAGTACCCTCATAATGCAATTCAACGACTCTGTCTCAAGTTCCTGTCACCTAAAGACATCATCACGTCACTACACTACGGTGTTCTCCTATGAGCCCATGTAGGTGAAGTGTTGTACATTCGACGTTCGTACAACACCATCATAGAATCACATAAAAGATAAATACTAGACCAAATAACAACTCATCTCATGTAAAAAATCATTGCCAATTCATCCTATGCCCTCAGGAACATGCGGGAACTACTCACAACGTGCAAACATGATCATGTATGGTGACATATGTGGTACAACACAATCTGAAATTTGGATCCACCACCAAATAATGACAAGTAATCAAACCCAAACATGCAACGGAGTACAATAACACGTATCTAGGGTGTAGCAATGATCAAACTATGAGGGGAACGGAGTGGATCACGGTGATGGTGATGGTGGAGATGCATGTGCTGGTGAGGATGGTGATGGAGATGCCTCCTCCCACGCCAAGGAGGAGATGGGGATGAAGATGGGGATGATTTCCCCCTTCTCCAGAGCTCCGGAGCAGCAGGATTTGTCTCCCCCGCGGAGAGTTTCGAGAGTTTCGCCGCCCTGGCGGCTCCGTCTCGTCTCGGGAAAATTAGGGTGTTCGTTTTCGGGGAAGACGGAGTCGTCAGCAAAAAGACCTCGGGGAGGAGGTGTTGTGGGCCCATTTGGGGGCCCCACACGCGGCCAGGGAATCTGGCCGCGTGGGCTACCCCCTTTTGGGCCTCCTGGCCCTCCTCCTTTGTGTCTTGTGCCCACGGCCTTTCTCCCGAAGAAAAACTGACAGGGTTTCTTTCCTTTCGCAATTTGGATACATGTAGCTCCTGAAACATCAAAAACATGAAAACAGGTGTTTTCTGACACCCAGAAATTAAATACCAAAAATAGGGACTTTGTAGGAAAGTCCCATAAAATCATCTAAAACATGCAAAACAATGACATAACATTGATAAAACATCCCAATAATGTCTACATGGAGGGTATAAATGATGATATAAAATGCACGTATCAATGAGGCAAAACCTCAAAGAGTATGATGTTCAATTGGATAAGGTGTCACTCTTCTGTGACAATGAGAGTGCCATCAAGATCGCCTACAACCCCGTGCAATAAACAAGCACAAAGCATATTGATATTCTTCATCATTTCATCTGGGATCATGTGGAAAGAGGTGACATTGAGCTAGCATATGTCCCAACCAAGGATAATCTCGCGAACATCTTCACGAAGCCTCTCGATGATTCAAGATTCATGTTTTTGAGGAATGAGCTAAATATGATAGATTTAATGAGTTTGACTTGAAGATCTTGCACACACCCCTATAGTTGACTATGTGTTTGGGTTTAGGTGTAGGCATGGACATAGGGGGGTGTTATCCAAACACATTGGATTCTCCCTCCCCTATTATACCCAAAGCAAAAATTCATTATTATCTCTCTATTTCTAATGTTGAATTGTGAGCTTCAAATATCGAGGATTTTCAATGCACCCAATATATATCTTCGCGGTGTCATACCATAATCTCTTACAGGGTGGTTTAGGACACCAACCTCTTCTCTTGAAGAATTGGTTCTTATTTGGATTTTATTTGACTTTATTCTCTCTTTTTGAGTTCATTGTTTTTTTGTGGGAAACACACCCAAATTTTGGTTTTTAATTTTTTAGATCTTGCAAATTTTGAATGTAAAGTACCCTCCCTATTTGGATTTTCTTTTCCCAAGAAAAAAATTCATAAAACCAAGTTTTATAGCCACATGCATGTCCCCACTAAAATCTGGGTTTTTCTGGAGCTTTGGGGCCGGAGACTCCGGTCTGGCCAAAGTCTCCGGCCTAAGCACAGAGATTCCGGTACACCGGAGACTCCGGTGCTTAGACCGGGTACTCTGGCCTGTCGCTTTCCACAGAAGTAAAAGAGGATCGGGGTGGAGAGTTTGCGCATTCTCTTCGTCCACACCCGACCCCTAGATCCCTTTCCGCGCCGCTTCTATCGCCTGGACCCCTTCCAATCGCGCCCCCACAGCCATAATCCGCCTTCGCTGGGCCCCCTCCACTCCTCCTCGAGGGGGAAGCTTCTTCGCCTCCAGGATCTACTCCATGGCTGACAAGGGTGACAAGGGTATCTCCTCCCTCCTCTCTCTCTCTTTTCATCCAGGATTTGCTCTAGATGCATGTGTTTTGGAGATTTATCCTTTGACACCTCTTGTAGAAACTCCTTAGGCAAATATTCACTATAGAAACCATAAATATATAGTGGTGCACAATTTTTTGAGTCTGCATCTGGTAGATCTGGCGCAGGGCCGGAGACTTCGGTCACCAGGAACGGAGACTCCGGTGTGATCCGGAGATTCCGCACCCTTAGGACCGAGACTCCAGTGCATAATTAAAAAAGTGTTCCCAGAATCTTTTGACGATTTCTCCTTTTTGGCTCTTGGACATGCATGCTCATCTACTGCTATCCGTTGTGTTGTTTGGCTGTTTTTCAGGGAAAAGGACCAAATCATCCTCATCGAATTCTCATGTCAATCCAAGGAAGTCCCATGCTCATTATGTCAATTACCTTGTCAACGTTCGAGAGAATGGGAGAGTAGCTCAGTGCAGAACCCTTGAAGATGAACGTAATCGTGAAGAAGCCATCCAAGAGCACCAAAGACTTGAATTGGCGAAGAAGGCCAAGTTCAATCGGATTAGTACGGTGAAGGGCATGAGCAAGCAAGACTATAGGGTGATGATAGCTCAGCCATTCTTCTCTATGACTCGCACGTCTGAGAACCCTCACTATTGGAGGAGAGAGTCAGATCTCATTTAGAGAGAGATATACAATGCTCTCTAGCATCATGTGTGTCCGCAGAAGGTTCTTGACTTAGATGCTTTGGGCAGCAGGGATTACTTTGAGGAAGGTGTCTGGGTGACTAGGAAACTTGGTGTGGTGAACCTAGTGGGCACTCAACAGAGCTATAATGTCAAGGATGTTCAGCAGTTCTTCGCCATAGTCACTTTTGGAGAGGATGATGACATTAAATTGACATGGATGAAACGTCGCGTCTAGTGCGAGTCGTCTATCTTTAGGCTCTTCGAGCTGCTTGGTTAGCCTCTCCATGGTGACAACTTGGGAAAAAGGGATGCATGTTACCACTGTTGCTTATGACAAGAAGAGGATGGATCCTATGTATGACAAGCTCTCTATTACAGGCACCGCCAAGGGCTTGAAGCGTGTCACAACATTCTCCTCCGCCTCTTCTGTAACAACATTTCTCCCAAGTCCGGTAATGTAGATGCTATTCGTGGTGGGATTGTGAACTTGCTCTATCATGTTTTTCAGTGCCACCGTGTTGGACCGAACTGTGAGGGATATGAGATTGACGTCATGAACTTCATTAAGGAGGAGATTTATCCTGCCATGATCGAGATCAAGAATGTTCAAGTGTATGCCCCATATGTGATGAAGCTCATTCTTGATCAGCGCCAGGGTCTTGTGTGTGAGACAGAGTATCCTACTAGTACTCTTCATATTCTTTCTTCTCACTTAATTGGCTATGGAGGGGGTCACCCCCATGAGTGATGCTGGGGCTGAGGCTCCGAGGGCTAGGAGGAAGAATGTCGATCCAGCTACTCACCGTCAGGGCAAGGAAGAGGTACATTCTATGCATGACTATTGCTGTACACAAGGAGAATCATGAGGCCTATAAGGAAAGGAGGGAGATGAAGAAGATGCTCACTCGTCTTTGGGATAATGCGGGTATTGTGACTACCCTTCCACTTCACCCTATTCCGGAGTCGGTGACCATGTCATATCCTGAGTGGAACACCTCCTCGTTTCCGTGGGGTGACTTTGAAGAAGTCACTTCAGCTCCATCTTCTTCCAACAACCGTGGCAAAGCTCCTATGACATAGAAGAGGAGCATTCTGAAGAAGATAAGTATCAATATGGTGATGGTGAGGATCAAGAGTCTGAGTAGCAAGATGGTGATGATGAGGACAGGAGGATGATTGATCATTGGGTTTCCTGTAGTTGCTCTTTTTTCCCTTTTTGGTGTCTCGATGCCAAAAGGGGAGAAGTAGCTATAGACTTCTCGGGATTTTTAAGGGTTGCTTTGATTTCCTTCGGAACACAGGCCTTTGGACTTGATTTTCGTTTATGGCTTGTGTTCCCTTTATCTTAGTTGATTTCGAGTTTGCTTTCCTAGGGGACCTTAAATTTGTGTGTGGTGAAGCTATACGAAGTTAGTGCTATATTGTTGCTTTACTTATCTTACCAATGAATGGATTTATATTGTTCACTATTGTTAGTGCTTGTGGTGTTAGTTTGTAGAACATAGCGGGAGCTCATGACTTTGCTGTTTAGGAGCATGTCTATTTTTTACAAACAAAACCTAGCTATGATTATCATTGCAAATATTTGTGTTGTCATCAAACGTCAAAAAAGGGGCGATCGAAAGAAGAAATGTGCCGAAACTTTGTTTTGGGTGTTTGTTAACAACACGAGTATATCTATTTATGTGTGTTGATATTTCCAGGGCCATTTGATTAAATTACATATGGTGGTGTGATATCCAAAAAGGTCAAAGAAATCTACACTGCTTAGAGGCTGCTGGAATTTTTTCCAGGCCGGTGTCTCCGGTGTGAAGAAATTCCTGCTAGAAGGCCGAGTTGTGCAAGTGGTGTCACCCGCTGGACTCACTCCGGAGAGTGTGCGGAGATTTACCCGAGCATCCAGTCCAGACCGGAGTCTCTAGGGCACAGGGGGCGGAGTCTCCGGACTCCCGACTGCCCTAGTGTGCTCAACGCACCTCAGACGTGCTCTGCGCGAAGGAGGCAAGGAATCGTCGGATACTCCGTGGAGTCTCCATCCACACCGTAGTCTCCGGCCTTGAAGTTTTTCAGCACCAAGAGAAGGTGGTGTCACCCGCTGGCATCGGTCCGAAAACTGTCCAGTGTCTCTAGTCCAGCAGCGCGGAGTCTTCGGCAGCAGAGATTACTTTGAGGAATTTGTCTGGGTGAATAGGAAACTTGGTGTGGTGAAGCTAGTGGGCACTCAAAAGAACTATAATGTCAAGGTTGTTCAGCAGTTCTTTGCCACAATCAGTTTTGGAGAGGATGATGACATTACATTGACAATGATGAAATGTCGCGTCTAGTGCGAGTCGTCTATGTTTAGGCACTCCGAGCTGCTTGGTTAGCCTCTCCATGGTGACAACTTGGGCAAAAGGATGCATGTTATCAGTGTTGCTTATGACAAGAAGAAGATGTCTCCTATGTATGACAAGCTCTCAAGTACAGACAGTGCCAAGGACTTGAAGCGTGTCTACAACATTCTCCTCCGCCCTTTCCATAACAACACTGCTCGGAAGGACGGTAATGTAGATGCTATTCGTGGTGGGATTGTAAACTTTCTCTATCATGCTTTTCAGTGCCACCGTGCTGGACCAAACTGTGATGTATATGAGATTGACGTCATGAACTTCATTAAGGAGGAGATTGATTCTGCCATGATCGAGATCAAGAATGTTCAAGTGTAAATTCCATATGTGATGAAGCTCATTCTTGATCATTGCCAGGGTCTTGTGTGTGAGACAGAGCATCCTACTGGTACTCTTCAGATTCTTTCTTCTCACTTAGTTGGCTATGGAGGAGGACACTTCCATGGGTGATGCTGGGCCTGAGGCTCCGAGGGCTAGGAGGAAGAATGCCGACCCTCCTACTCGCCGTCAGGGCAAGGAAGAGGTACATTCTATGCATGACTATTGTTGTACACAAGGAGAATCACGAGGCCTATAAGGAAAGGAGGGAGATGAAGAAAATGCTCACTCGTATTCAGGATAATGCGGGTATTGTGACTACCCCTCCTCTTCACCCTCCTCCCAAGTCAGTGACCATGTCGTATCCTGAGTGGAACACCTCTTCGTTTCCGTGGGGTGACTTTGAAGAAGTCACTTCAGCTCCATCTTCTTCGAGCAACCGTGGAAAACTCCTATGACAGAGAAGAGGAACATACTGAAGATGAAAAAGATAAGTATCAATATGGTGATGGTGGGGATGAAGAGACTGAGTAGCAAGATTGTGATGATGAGGACTACGAGGAGGATGATTGATCCTTGGGTTTTGTGTAGTTGCTATTTTTTTTCCTTTTTGGTGTCTCGATGCCACAGGGGGAGAAGTAGCTATAGACTTCTCGGGATTTGCAAGGGTTGCTTTGATTTGCTTCGGAACACAAGCCTTTGGACTTGATTTTCTTTTATGTCTTGTGTTCCCTTTATCTTAGTTGATTTCGAGTTTCCTTTCCTAGTGGAACTTAAATTTGTGTGTGGTGAGACTATGTGGTGAAGCTATCTGATGTTAGTGCTATATTGTTGCTTTATTTATCTCACCAATACATTAATTTATATTGTTCACTATTGTTAGTGCTTGTGGTGTTAGTTTGTAAAACATAGGGGCAGCTCATGACTTTGTTGTTTAGGATCCCGTCTATTTTTTACAAACCGAACCTAGCTTTGATTATCATCGCAAATATTTGTGTTGTCATCAAACACCAAAAAGGGGGACATTGAAAGCGCAAATTTACCGAAATTTTGTTTTGGGTGTTTGTTAACAACACAAGTATATCTATTTATGTCTGTTGATATTTCCAGGGCCATTTGATTAAATTACATATGGTGGTGTGATATCTAAAAAGGTCAAAGAAATCTACACTCCTTAGAAGCTGCTGGAATTTATTCCAGGACAAAGTCTCTAATGTGAAGAAATTCCTACAAGAAGGCCGAGTTGCGCAAGTAGTGTCACCCGCTGGACTCCCTTCGGAGAGTGTGCGGAGACTTACCGGAGTATCCGGTCCAGACAGAATTCTCTGGGGCACAGGGGCCGGAGTCTCCGGACGCCGACTGCCCTAGTGTGCTCAACGCACCTCAGACATGCTCTGCGCGAAGGAGACAAGGAATAGTTGGATACTCCGCGGAGTCTCCGGCCTTGAAGTTTTTCTGCGCGAAGAGAAGCTGGTGTCACCCTCTGGCATCGATCCGAAAACTGTCCGAAGTCTCCGGTCCAGCAGCGCGGAGTCTCGGTTGCAGACTAGTCCGGATTCTTTTTAGATCACAGTCTCCGGTGTGATTTTTGCAGGATTTCTTCAAACGGCTAGAATTTGGGTGAGGGGTATAAATACCCCTCCCCTTCTTCTTCCTACAGCTAGCTGGACCTGAATACATTTCCCCATTGCTAGAGCTCACCCACCATGCTAGATCTCCCAATCCCTCCCACCAAACTTGTTGATATTTGGAGGATTGAAGGAGAAGGCTCCGATCTACGTCTTCACCAATAGTTTTTCCAATCCCCCCTCATTATCTTGAGGGGAACTAGTATAGGGTTTCCTTGTGTGGAAAAACTAGACCTCTTGCTACTCTTGGTGATTGTTGGGAGCCCCAAATTTGGTTGTGGGTGTGTGCCCTAATTTTTTTGTAAAGGACTCGAATCCTGCCTAAAAGGGAATCAATAGTGGAAGGTGGACTAGGCCTTTGTGGCGGGGTTCATCGGAGAATAGGGTGAGGCCTTTGTGCCGTTGAGTAGGCCTTCATGGAGATACTCACACCCCTCCAACGTGACGTACTCCCTTAACAAGGAGGAACTTGGGAATACATCGTGTCTCCGGGTGCTTCCGGTATCGGTTACCTCGTTCCCTCTTCTTTACTTTGCGCTTGTATTGCATTTATCGTTGTTCTTGTCATATAGGTAAATTCAGCTTAGTTGCATTATCAAGAGAATTTACCTTTGTGTCAAGCCTTAATTTGAAGAAAAAATAAAATTGGTCATAGACCCTATTCACCCCGGTCTTGGTGTCCATAATATCCGTTCAACAATTACACAAGCATTCATCGCCTCCCACAAAGTCTTGTTGTCCCATAATTTATCGGGGTGGCACACAATAGCCTATCGATATTGGAGCACACCAAATGCTTGTTCCACATTCTTCCTGCATCCCTCTTGTTGTTGAGCAAACTTGCACTCCATCTCTATTGCGGGCTCGCGGATAGTGTTCATAGTTGTAGACCCGGGGTAGATGTCGTTGGCAAAATAGTAATCCTTGGTGTACGGGTGGCCATTCACCTGATAGTTGATCACTGGAGAATTTTCCTCCGCATGCCTATCGAACACATTGACTGTATTCGATAGCTCAACCTTTTGACAAAGGAATCAATCCTTTTGCCGGTTCAAGAGCTCATCGACTATGTTTCAGAGAACTATGGATGCAATGGTGGTTATTCTCAGCTTAGTCTTGTGTATATACAAAAGTGGACTCTTGAGTGAATCTTCGTACGGATACACAACCATATATAATTCATAGTTGGTGCGTAAGGGGAACAAAGTGGTAGTTGCAACGATATCAGGTTTCAATAGTGTCAACACAATTGAGGAAGCTCTAGAGGAGGTGGTAGAAAAGCAGTCAGTGATTCTACATCTGCACTGGCCACCTACTATGTATAGTTACAAAGGAGGCATCATAGACTATGAATAACTCCCACCAATTCCATTGATGGCACCACGCCCCGCTGGCATTATGTCCTAATTGTCGGTTATGGCACTGACTCCAACGATGCTAAATTTTGACGCTTTAAAAACTCATGGGGAGAGAATTGGGGAGAGGACGGGTATGGGAGAATCGGGAAATACATCACCGAAAAGCGAGGTGTCCTCGGCATGTTTATGGATCCGGCCGTATATCCAGTTTAATAGTATCTGATCTGATCATGTTATTTTGAAAGCCATTTATGTGAAAAATTTATATATCCCTTTGCTTGATATGATACCTTTGTTGAATACCATTATGGAAATTAGTAAAATCTCTTCACTATTATTAAAACACTCCACCAACTTCTAATTTTATTAGATGGAATAAGAAGAGATACACATGTAACAAGGAGATGATTTTGGAAAAGCAAAAAAAATAGTCCTACAAATCTCATTATCTCTAGACTTTCTCATTTTGGAAGCTGCTTTTTCCTCAGCCCGCGTAAGTGGGCTTCATGGGGTGATTTTGCTTTTCGACTCAAATCAAAACAAACACGGACTAGTATTCCTATAACACCACGTTGTGGATAGTTACTATTACTTTGTCTTGCTTCCGGTAAGGCCCAAGGTTGTACATGCAGTCATACAACAATGTAACACACAACTGGACTTTCACTGAACTTCTCGGAAATGTTATGACATCTTTTCATATATATACTCCATAAGATTACACGTTATATATATGGTGCATACAAAGAATACAAAAGTTTGGTAGCTCCTCCTTTCAATTAGACCGTTAAATTTCACCGACGAATTTGAAATATCCGAACACACTTTCTAGTACAACCCCTTGTAGACACCATATATACACTCCAGTTTATATGATGCACTCTACAAACATCTATATTGATATTCCTTTGAATCGTAATTTGTTGAAAACCCCTTGTAGACACCATATATATTCTAGTTTTTCTATGTACTAGACCATCATAGCGCGTGTTGCCGCACCTGTCAATTAGTACAACATAATAATAATTGATATGAATTCCAGATAATATATATTCATGAAACAAAAAAATTATATTTACGGAAGCAAATGTGTAAGTTACTTTTAACAGCTTTGCAAGCACCTATCCATTCCAACAGAAAATAGGTTGAAATGTTTTAGGAACTGATGTTAGTAGCTTGGTACATTGTTTTTTGATGCAGTATGTAGGTGATCATAGCACGAAAAAAGCAAATGCACTCTGTCCACATATCTAAGATTTTTTTTCAATGTAATTATAATCAAACATATTTACTTGACCAATTATTTATAGCAACAAAGTTATGCCAAACCTTTACAATAAGGTTAAATTAAGGTAGTAGATGCTAAGATGGTATAATAACAAAGTCAAAATTCACAGAACCTGTGATTGAGTCATTTTTTGTCATAATTATTAAACATGGATATTACTCATAATTATTGTCATGCAAGTAGCCCATGGAAATGGATATGCTATAAGAAAAAAAATGTGCGATCATAATTGGTGATCTAAAAATGCTTCTCACCTTGAAGTTGAGCCGAGCCAATGAATCCTTGGAGCAAAGGAAATTTTGTTCATCACCGTTATTTTAGCACGGCTCCTATAAATAAGCTTAGAAAAACTCACGACTTTCTGTGACCATGTACATATCTGAGATGAACAATTTGTGTGCAAAAGACTTTACCATGATGGTGAAACTGATACAGAAGCAAGCTTCTCGATGAAGTGAAGATGTATGTACACCACTGGTCTGCGAGCGGAGCTCCTTCAGTGAATAAGGGCATGCTTCCAAAAAAAAAATGGAATAGCAACATTTGATACTCTAAAGGTAGCATGGACGGAGAGGAAAAAGTTACTAAAGTATATAAGAGAATTGTGGCACACCTATAAAACAATTTCCATACAAGCTATATCAATATTGTTATAAAATAAAATACCAAGTAAGCCTGATAGGATCAGTTCGAAGTATAGAATTCTTCTGAAATAAAATACCATGTGTTGACTAACTAATACTAAAACAAATAAGAATCATGGTAGAATAAATGCAATGTTTTCTTCATTTTATTTTCATCCGCTTTCTCTTATTTCTTGTCTAGCTTCTATTGCCATTTCTTCCTGGCAGTTGCCACTCGGGAAATACTCAAGACGGAGATCATTCTTCAATGTCCATAATGGAAAATTAAGTAAACCATATAACAGTGGAAAAAATTTAAAAATTAAAGAATATTTGTAATTATCACCAAACCCAGAGTACAAGAATACATGAAAAGTATATGGCATAAATGGATGATGTTTCCTCCTAAGTTCACACCGTATAAACAACGCTAATCTTGCAAAATAGAACAAGGGATTATAACAACGTATGATGGACACGACATGAATAAAAACAAACGGGTTACACTACAGGAGTGCTAAACAACATTTCAACTCATTAACTGTTGGTGAGCAAAGTGTACACCAACTCCTGGAACATGCACTAAAAAAGGCAACTCTATAATATATGGTTTGATGTTTTGTGGTAGTATTAGTACCTATCAAAAATATGATAGAAATTCACTTCTTAACATGCCACAAATTTCATTGCGTGGGACATGATTTTAGACACCTTACTACTATCATTTAGTCATTAATACCGAGTTCTTAGTTACGTTTGATAACTAATCTTATAGGTACACGTACAAGCAAACACATCTACCAAAAAAACTAAGGGCTCCTTTGATTTGTAGGAAGCATGTAAGAAATGTACAGGGTTAGGAAATTTTTCCTGTATGCTACTGTTCATCCCTTTGATTCATAGGAATGCTGGAAGGAAAAAATAGAGGGGAATTTTCTTTGGATCTCAGTTTCTACACACGATGTACAGGAAAAATAAAAATCCACTCCAACCGCATTCTTTGAATCTTATGCAGAAGGAACAAGGAAAGGATTCACATGCCATCCTTTCCTATTCCTATCCCTTCCCTCTTCCTTTGATTTCCCAATCCTAGAAATCAGAGAGGCTCTAAGCCATTCATCTAGACGCTTTATGTTGTTGATGCGTTCCTCCTCCGCCATTCTTTGGACTTGTTTCCCTCGAAAAACATGAAATGCATGAACTCGCCTGGGAAAGAATAGAGCGCCCATGCCTCCGGCCATTAACCACGACCTCACACGGTCATGTTACTAGACAAGCATCCAACAGGACGAGTCAGAGTGATGCGAATTGCACAGATCATCGGCTGTTAAGAGTTATCTGGTCTTCGTGTACGGTCGATTGTACACCGTCCATGATCTACCACTTTGCTAGATCGCCACTCCACATTAAGCACGCTAATTAGCCTCTCCATCGCTCGCTCTTTCAGCTTCCGTTGCTCGCCCGCCGGCACTCTGCTTCGACAACCACTCGTTGTATCCCTGTCACTTGTGAGGTATGGGGCGACGCTCCAAGGGGGCTGTGGTGCTGCCACAATCAGGAGAGGGAGAGGCATAGGAGAGGTCTCTAGAGACGGCGGCGGCGCTGCCCCGATCATGAGAGGGAGAGGAATGGGAGATGTCTGTCCTTACGAAGGCGGCGGCGCTGCCGCGATCAGGAGAGGGTGATGCATGGGAGAGGTCTCTCTTGGCGATGCCAGCGGCGCACCTAGGTCGAGGAACCGCGGGTGAGCGGTGACGAATTGAACCGTGCTTGGTTGTTGTCGTCAGAAACGTGTGGCCCATTGTATCACCACCTCACTACAAGAAATATGCTGATACACGACGCTCTATTTTCGTCACTAAATCGTCACTATAGTTCGTTCATGACGATCCAATGACGAAAAACAAATCGTTGAAAACCGAGCTTCAGAAATAAACCACAACGACAATTTTGTACAAATCGTCATGAACGTCTACGGCGATTTTAGACCGTCGTAATATTACGACGATTCAAAATCGTCATGCGCAGTCCGGCCAGGACACATCAGCTCCGACGTGGCCAGTACTACGTGGCAAAATCATGACGAAATGAAATCGTCGTGGATCGAAACCAGCCCAATCCATTTGAGGGATCTGCATGGGCTAGGCCCAACAATTCTAGCTTTTTTTTTCTTTTCTGGTACGTGGCCTTTCTGGTCATTTTTTGGGCCTTATCTGTTCACGACCCTTTCAACTTTCGGGCCTTGGCCATTTTAATGAAAGATTTCTATTTTATTCAGCCCAATAGGGGGAAAAATATAATTCGGCCATATCTTCCAGTTAGGGCTTTGTTTGGGCCAGACAATGGCCGTAGAGGTACAAAATAATAACACATATTGGGACTCTTTAGGTACACACTAACAACACACATTTTTCCAGCACTTATTTTTGTCCACGTATGAGTTCTCAATCAATAACTAGAATCAGTCAATTACATCATATAATACAGAGATGGAATGGCAAACACGGTATAACAAGCTCTAAAAGTGACTAATTAATACAACGGCAGAATAACAAGCAACAAGTTTCTTCAAACTTCTTCAACATGTGCTCCTTCCATAGCATGAATTTCTTCATCCTAGAACTCCTGTAAATGAGAGGGAACATCCACATTATTTAGACAATATATAGGCAATGGCATGACCACACAGATATATCTAAAATTCTAAAATTAAATCTATGATTAAAATCACATGTCAACCACTAATATAGATCCTAAGATCAGCCACTAATTAAGACATGAAAGAGCTAGAGATAGTTATTTAACAAGGCCTAACATAATGAAAAAGTAGCTATTATACATATACAGATCTGAAGATTAGCCAGTAAAAACACGACAACCAACAGAACAGGTTTAAGTTCTCACAATTCATGCCTTACCACAATGTACATCGCAGGAAACTGAACTAGAACAAGATGGATGGGATTTTTCTAGCACCTGGTGTACCACGCCAACTCCTCAACTCTAGTATTCCAGCGACTGAAACAAGAATACTCTCGAATAAGTTCAAACTTATAGAAACTATGCAAGCTGAAATTCTTTAACCTGGAATCGGCTTGATATTGTTACAGGCACACAAATCACACCACCAGCAATTCAGTTTCAGCAACAGAACAAAACTGAAGTTCTAATACATAGCATCATCAGGAAAAAGTGGCATATATCTATGCATACATTGCATGCAGATCCAATTATTTGACACAGACAAAAATCAAGAGTATTTTGCTGTTGAACAAGACAAGTACTAGGCAAATATTATTCAAGAAATATCATATAGTATGAATTAAGACAGGAAGCAATCAGACGTTGAGTTGTGAAAGCATGCAGTGAACCAAAGCCAAAACCCCATGCTAATTTTATTTAATTGAACAGCCCGTGGCAATGCAGCATTTTGATGTATTGCAATATATGCACAGTGTTGTTCTGCTTTACCACAACGGCACCAGCGAGACGATGCCCTATTTTTCTAATGGTGAAGCCTATCAAAGAATGTGGCAACACTGTAACACATATTTAAACACACCTAGAATCAGTGTTCTGAGTAAGATAAAGTACGGTTCTGCTTCGGCACAAAAGTGCCCCAGGTAAGGATGCTGGAGGTGCTGACCTCGAAGACCTTGTCGTCGTTGTGGATGTTGGAGGTGCTGAACTCGCCACCGATGGATGAACACAACTCCAGTAAGGAACAAGTACACTTCCTCTGATGCATCAAAACAACATTTAGAGCTCGCAATTAGAACTGAAATACAACAAGAAGATAAAATAATACATGATTTCAGCAAAATCAAAACTGATGATCAGAACTGAATAATAGTGCAGCAGATTTGGCTCTCAGCGTGGAGGTACATCACCAAATTAATCAAGATTGATGTTGGAGTTTCTCTATGAGTATTCATGATTATAGTTTGTTATTTAACAACGGGCATTATTAGCTCTTAGTAAACATCATATACAACTATTAACTCACCAATTCTGCTAAGTAGAGACAATCAAAATAATCAGTTAACTTGAAGGCATTCAGTAGGAAAACAAAACAACAAATATAGTATTCTATTGTCACAGCTAGAGCTAATTAGTATAAATTCTTGAGCAACTCCACAATGATAAACAAAGGCATTAGAACATACTCAGAGTCTCTCTTTTTCGAGGCCAATTTTCTATATACGGTATCAAAATTCATACTGACCAGCAAGTACTACGTCTCCAGCTTATCCTGAACTAAACGAACTATTATATTGAACAATTATATAGAGTTGCAGTACATATTGGTGAATAGATACCAAACAGATAACTTGATCAAAACAAAATTTCACTCCACCGAAGTAGACTCGATTCAGCAAATTTATACTACCTCAGATCCGGTACGAAAGGGTGGCATCGGGTTCTTACATTGGTGGTTGATGGTGGAATCGACGAAGGTCATGTGGTGAGGACGCACACCACCAGCAGCTTCATCTGCACCCGGTTCACCTCCCATGCCTTTGAGATGGGGAACGCCACCGTGAGGGACTAGACCTGGCCAGCGAACCCACAGCAGCACCGAGTCTCGACGCCACCTGTGCAAGCGCCTGGCCCCAACGCCCGCACCCAGATCCTGGTGGCTCTCCCGGCGCTGCCGCCGTCGTCGACCGTGGAGCGATGCCTCGTCGACCGTGGAGCGCTGCCGCCGTCTTCGACCGTGGAGAGCTGCCGCCATAGCGGATCCGCTGTAAGCCGGACCACAACAGAGGAGAACAGTTGGAGATGGTGGTACAGATCTGGATCGATGGGAGTTCATGGATAGAGGGGTGGTGTATTTGAGGATGCCAGGATCTCATGCGTGCCTCCGCCACTGAGGCTGTTCATCTCGGAAGGGAAAGGTGGAAGGGGAGCCGAAGGAGGTGGCGATCTGGTTCAGAGCCGCGACGGTGCGGGGCAAAATCGATGGGGGGCGGCGGCGCACGAAGAAATTGGGAGGTTACTAGGGTTAGCCTCGGAACAGTGTCTATATGAGCCGATTCAAAAAATGGTGACCGCGCGGTCGTTTCCAAATTTTTCCCTCCATGCCTCATTTCCTTACTTGTGCACCTTACACTACAGTGGCTGCGCGTAGGGCCAACCTCTTCCTGGCCCCACAAAATGGTGTCTAAAATAAGCAAGTGGCTGGTTTGGTGTCTAGGAAACTTGTAGTGTTAATAAGCATGTTTTTATGACAACAATTGTTTGGCTAAAAATAGTTCTTTCTTAATTGAGTTGGAAATATAAATTCCTATATTACTAGTTGAATTTCACAATATATATTTGGCTAAAAATGCACTTTTTTTTCTCAGTGCTAAAACGGATATATTTTGTGAATCCACTACCAAAAGCATCATTCCAAATTGCACCGCTCTATTTATCTTGCAATATAAAAAAAATCATTTTTTGAGTGCGTAAAATGGGTCCAATAAAATGTTACATTATAAATACACACTGCCAAGAGTTTCACAAGATTAAACACCTAGATATTACGGTCATTTCCCCCGTTTTCACCGTATTTTGAAATGGGCATAAAAGTTTCAAAAAAATTAAAAAAATGAATAAGCTTCGCGATATGTCATTATATGTTACTTAGTATCCATAAAAAATAATAACTTGAAATACGACAAATATCTAAAAAAAAATTACACAAAAATGAGATATCTCCTCCGAAGATTCTTGGGTTTCGGGCCAAACGACGGGTGTTATGGCCACATCCATGGCATAGTTTGCTGAATTGTGCCCATATTCTACACTAACATGCATAATGGAACAACGAACAATGTTGACGAACAAAGTTTTATTTTTCATTGAATAAAAATATCATTTTCCATTTTCGGAGTGTCAAAAAAGGTTTTTTTTGTGAAGCACCTACCAAAAATATGTTACAGAATTAGACAAAGTAAAATTCTAAATATATTATGTCATATTTGATCTACAAATAACAAATTTACTACCTCTCAATAGCTCAAAATACACCTCCTTTGAAAAAGATAAATTTCTGCAGATTCCGTTGAAACCGGGCCAAATTTGAACTACAGGTGCCTCGTAGTTTGCTCATGGTTTTTTGTAAAAATCATTTTTAGGTACAAAAGTACATATTTCAATAGAGATATACCAGTATTTTATCAATATTCAACCTCTATCTACAAATGGTCATGCCCGCCGTCTTGACTTTTTCCTAAAACCGGCTTAGAAAATTCTAGAAAATTTAAAAAAAAATTGAAATGATGCAAGGCCTTCGCGTGGTGTGATTGTATATGTCCTAGTATCCAAAAAAAAAAACTTGATATACAACAAATGGGTTGAAAAGGTGTTCATAGAAACGAGCTATCTGCTACGAAGATTCTTGGGTTTCGGGCCAAATGACGAGTGTTATGGCCACACTCATGGCATAGTTTGTTTAAATGTGCCCATATTCTACACAAGCATGAATAATGGAACAACTAACAATGTTCACGAAGAAAGTTTTATTTTGCATTGAATAAAAATACCATTTTCCATTTTCGGAGTGTCAAAGAAGGTTTTTTTTGTGAAGCACCTACCGAAAATATGTTACAGAATTGTACAAAGTAAAATTCTAAATATATTATGTCATATTTGATCTACAAATAACAAAATTACTACCTCTCAATAGCTCAAAATACACCTCTTTTGAAAAAGACAAATTTCTGCCGATTCCGCTGAAACCGGGCCAAATTTGAATACAGGTGCATCGTAGTTTGCTCAGGATTTTTTGTAAAAATCATTTTTAGGTACAAAAGTACCTATTTCAATAGAGATATACCAGTATTTTATCAATATTGAACCTCTATCTACGAACGGTAATGCCCGCCGTGTTGACTTTTTCCTAAAACTGGCATAGAAAATTCCAGAAAATTCAAAACAAATCGAAATGATGCAAGGCCTTCGCGTGGTGTTATTGTATATGTCCTAGTATCCACAAAAAATAATAAAATTGGTATACGACAAATGGGTTGAAAAGAGGTTCATAGAAACGAGCTATCTGCTACGAAGATTCTTGGGTTTCGGGCCAAATGACGAGTGTTATGGCCACACTCATGGCATAGTTTGTTGAAATGTGCCCATATTATACACAAGCATGCATAATGGAACAACTAACAATGTTCACGAAGAAAGTTTTATTTTTCATTGAATAAAAATACCATTTTCTATTTTCGGAGTGTCAAAAAAAAGTTTTTTTTGTGAAGCACCTACCGAAAGTATGTTACATAATTGTACAAAGTAAAATTCTAAATATATTATGTCATATTTGATCTATAAATAACAAATTTACTACCTCTCAATACCTCAAAATACACCTCTTTTGAAATAGACCAATTTCAGCCGATTCCGTTGAAACCGGGCCAAATTTGAACTACATGTGCCTCGTAGTTTGCGCATGAGTTTTTGTAAAAATTATTTTTAGGTACACAACTACCTATTTCAATAGAGATATACCAGTATTTTATCAATATTCAACCTCTAGCTACGAACGGTCATGCCCGTCGTCTTGACTTTTTCCTAAAACCGGCTTAGAAAATTCCAGAAAATTCAAAAACAAATCGAAGTGATGCAAGGCCTTCACGTGGTGTTATTGTATATGTCCTAGTATCCACCAAAAATAATAAACTTGGAATACGACAAATGGGTTGAAAAGGGGTTCGTAGAAACAAGCTATCTGCTACGAAGATTCTTGGGTTTCGGGCCAAATGACGAGTGTTATGGCCACACTCATGGCATAGTTTGTTGAAATGTGCCCATATTCTACACAAGCATGCATAATGGAACAAATAACAATGTTCACGAACAAAGTTTTATTTTTCATTGAATAAAAATACCATTTTCCATTTTTGGAGTGTCAAAAAAGGGTTTTTTTGTGAAGCACCTACCGAAAATATGTTACAGAATTGTACAAAGTAAAATTCTAAATATATTATGTCATATTTGATCTACAAATAACAAATTTACTAGCTCTCAATACCTGAAAATACACCTCTTTTGAAATAGACAAATTTCTGTCGATTCCGCTAAACTCGGGCCAAATTTGAACTATAGGTGCCTCGTAGTTTGCTCATGATCTTTTGTAAAAATTAATTTTAGGTACAAAAGTACCGGTTTTTTCATAGAAACGCCAAGATTTTTGCAAAATTCGATACCAAAGTCTAAATGATCAAGCACGACATTTTGACTCCAAAACCGTAATTCAAAATCCCCTAAAGTCCTAAGAAATATATGATTATGGGATTGGATATGTTTTTTTTAACAAAAATGGTTCATATTGGTCTATAATTACTATAAATATTTTTATTATTTTGTCAAAATTTATTTTAGTCATTTTGAAGGTCAAATTCAAATTATAGAAAATGAAAACAACAAAAAAGAATAATATCGAGCCAACCCAACCAAACCCAACTAGCTAAGGAACCCCACCCCGGTCCTTGCTATCCAGGCCGAAATATGGCCCATGTCAAGAAGCAGGCGCAGTTCGTTGCACCTAGGCCCATGTTCGGTCGAACGGACACCTCAAGTAGCTGGAGTGCATCCATTATACAACAAAGATAGCTTCGCCTGGTGGTTAGCCCTTCGGTTGCGAAGCGCGAGGTCTCGGGTTCGAATCCCGCGGCGGACTATTTTTGGGAGTTTATTCTCCTGAGTTGGAGGTCATGTGTGTTGTCTCTACGGGTCCTACATGTCAGACGTGTGACATGTCAGCGGGTCTCCATGTCAGGTCGCTCTGGGTCCCATATGTCATTTGCTTCCATGTCAGGTTGCTCAGGGTCCCACATGTCATTGGGTTCAGGTGCAATGCCAACTAGAGATGACACATAAGCTAAATCGGTGATGTGGCACCCAGTAGACAGGACACATAGGCGGAATTGATGATGTGTGTGGCCTCCATGTCATGTCGCTCCGGGTCCCACATGTCATTGGGTTCATGTGCAATGACAACAAGAGATGACACGTAAGCTAAATCGATGATGTGGCACCCAGTAGACAGGACACATAGGCGGAATTGACGATGTGTCCATCCAGTCATATTAACACATTCACATGTAGTACGCCGTGACGATTTCAATTCGTCGTGATCGCTTAAATATAAGGCCATGGTCATCTGTGACGATTTCAATTTATTAAATTACGACGTTTTAAGGCAAATCGTCGTGAGAATGCATGGTTTTGATCCCCTCTAACGGCTTATGACGATTTGGAACAAAATCGTCGTAATTTTATAACGATTTTGTCCGTCGTCATTACGAGAACGTCATGTATCAACACATTTCTTGTAGTGCCTATCTTGACCGTACGCTTGCGATCCGACATATCAGGAAGACCGTGAATCATATATCACCTAAATAGGTTTGCAGAGCAGCAGCCCAGCCAGGTGGTGGGCTGCCCTAATAGACGCCAAATCTCTATGATTGCTCCTAGCTCGATGCATTTTACTGCTTCTTAATTTGTATGTTTTTATATCATACACTCTGCACTATCTTTTATCAATTTTATTAATTTTGCATGTTATGTTGCTTGAATAATCATACTTTTATATTTTAACTACTTCCTTTCCACCATTAGTGCCACCTAAAAATCAAAAGGATTCCTATATCAACACGTCTCCCAACCGTGGTTTGGTGAAATATAAGGATCGATAAACACACACACACACACACCTATATACAGGAAGCCCAAACGGGGCACCTAGGAGCATGGGCACCGGTATCAAATACCGTACCATTTTAGATATATAGACATCATGAATACCTCGAGTATGTATACCTTGGGTATGTAGTACGTATATATTCCCCTAGGTATGCACATAGTAGGGTATACATACGTAAAAAGTATATATATACTTATACGTATATATACATATCCGACAGGTATGCGTACACTTGTGTATACGTATTCTAGGTATGTAAGGTATACATATGCTCCAAACGGGGCACCGTGGAGCATGGGCACCGGTATCAAATACCGTACATTTTAGGTATGTAGACATCATTAATACCTCGGGTATGTATACCTTGGGCATGTAGTACGTATATATTCCTCTAGGTATGCACATAGTAGGGTATACATACGTAAAAAGTATATACATACTTATACGTATATATACATACCCGACAGGTATGCGTACACTTGTGTATACGTATTCTAGGTATATAAGGTATGTAGATACCTTAGGTATATATACCCAAGTGTATATATATGTCATACAAACCCAAGGTATAGGTATTCAAGGTATACATAATATACATTGTACAAATTGAACAGTATTTCGTACAGGAGCATGGGCACCATGCACAAACATATTTTCTATTCCGATCTCCTCCTTTCCATAATTAGTACCATCCTAAAAAATAGACTTCCTAGACTAATTAGCGTGGGACTAGCATATTTTGTTCAACACGAGGAGGAACGGCTACCCATGCATTGAGGACAACATGCATATAACTGTTATCATGGGCTTGCCCATGGATCTCTCATGGCCACGCTTTATTATTCTCAACATTCTATATATAGTCAATAATAGACAGCACCTTCGACACAATACAAACTTCTAATCAACAACTAGCCCCTCTCAACCCATAATATCTCGCGAAGGAAAGATCAAGGAATGGCGCAAAATATGAGGGCTGCAGCTATGGTATTTCTCCTTGTATTCCTGGTGGCCGCTGCGTCGGCGACAGTGGCAACTGCGGATGAAGGCTGTTAGGGACAATGCATCCAACGGTGCAAGGGAGGAATGGATGCATGCACACCGAAGTGCAACGAACATTGCAAAAACCTAGCTGCCGAAAAAAGGTATTTGGCCACAGCAATTGATAAAATGAAGGAGGCCAAAACTGCCTCGCCTGAAAAGGCTGCAGCCCTCAAGCATGTAATCGACTAATACTTAGCCATTGCCAAGAAGTAAAATGACGTTGCTGGCACCCCATGAGTGGCACCCCTTGCCCCCTTCGGTTCATGGGCGCCCGCAATGTTCTGGTTCCTCCATACGTTTTTGTTTACCTAGATCAATAATGTGGTATTTGATATTCAATTTATGTTTCTTTAAGTTTTCATGTAAAAGATCAATAATTTCTTCTATATTGATCGCATGGTGCACTGCTAGGGAAAAGCTTACCCCAGGCGAACAGAAAAGGTCTACCACAGGCGCATTTCGGTTCGCCTGGGACCATATCGCCAGCGGTAATGGCTTACTCCAGGCGAATAGTGAAATGCGCCTGTGGTAAGTTGGCATACCCCAGGCGAATAGGCCTTGTGCGCCTGGGGTAATACTTTTACCTGTGGCGAACAAGAGATGCGCCTGGGGTACCGTATTCGGTTCGCCTGGGGTATGGTTTTGCTGTATCAAAATATAAAAAATATCAAAATAACAGAATTACAGGAAAATGACAGAAATAAGTCTCAAAATGACAGAAATATACCATAGTCTCAAAATGACAGAATTAAGTTTTATAACAGAAATATTTTCGATCATCAACACATAGTCTCGATCCGAACCACATAGTTCAACAAAATTACAGAGTCTCGAAAAGAACCATACTACTAATTAATAAATCCAGGAGTTAGCTAGTGAGATGAAAATGATTATTTGTTCTAATTTGGGCTGATGTAGTGGATGACCATCATCATGTCCAAGTTGGGGATGTCATTATCCCTCATGGTGATCAGAATAGCTCGGCCAGCCTCCATACCAACTCTTGCGGAATGGAACTGCCTCCATGCTTAAGAGTTGAGGATGACGCGACCATCAGCATTATCCCTGGTGATCGGAACTGTGGTGACATCTCCTGATTCTCCACGGCGTACTCCAATGGTACCTTTATGCTCCATGCCAGCACTGTCCGCTACCGCCATAGGTATTTTCTAGAACACACAATTCCAAGAAAGAATAAAAGCACAATGTCACATACCGGCCACATTATAACATAAGCAACTATAGGAATAAGAAAATGTTAAAAAACATACCATGAGATGTCCATTGGAGATGTTAGTGTTGGTGATGCGATGCACGAAAGGGGACCCGATGTAGCTATCTATCTGGGCAAGTCTCTGAAGGACACGGTCCTTCTCAAGCTCGCTAAGATTCGCTCTTTGAGCAACCACCACATGTTTCCATGGGTCCTCCTCGTCCATATTATCCTCAGTGTCCATATCATCCTCAGTGTTCTCAATTTCCTCCTCACTCCCGCCATCCTCGCTCGCAATCCCGCCCATATACAGAATTTTGATACGAGGTTGCGGTCCTTCCATAGAGAAGTGAATGTAATCACCTCCGCTTAAATTGTACTTGGCGATGATAGCCTGCAATTGTTCCCCGCAGAAGTAGGTTCTGTTTCTTTCTTTCTTCACTCGAAGAATGTAAGTGGTCCCGTGAACATTGAAATCCACGTTATTGCCAACTAACTCGTTGAACTCTTCGCGAATATTGCATGGTAGAATCTAAACAAGAAATATAAAGAATCTTTTGTTAAGAAACACAAGTCTCAAGCTAGATAGTAAAACGAAAGAACAAGTTAACATAAAAAGAATTGTTAATTACCAACGAATCAACGTCACCGTCGTGGAGCTGAAGCATAAAAGAAGTCCCGGTGAATCGTCCTTGGGCACATCGGGACCGACATACTTCGCAAGCCATGTTCTATTAAATTAAGAAAGTACACATAGAGGTTAGAGGAGCATAGCTATCACAAAACAAAGACAAATGGCAGCACCTACCTATCACAAAACAAATGCACAAAAGCTATCTACTTTACTGGAATATCCAAAAACAATGCTGCGTGTGGTACCACCAGATTACTGTGTTCTAATTGCATGCTGGGGTTTGAACGCAGATAGAAAAAAGGATAAATGAGATGGGGACAAAAGTGATGGGTGCTTAGCCAAATAAAAAACTCCAGAACATGCTATCGATCCGAACGCTCGTTGCTATGAATTTCCTCTGTTTCCTCGTTCCTAAGTTTTGCGTTTACGTTCCTACATTGGGGACATAGACCATTGATCCACAACGAAAGCAAACATTCCTCTGGATCCACGACGACGGGAGCACCGCGGCCACCAGGAGCAGGCGCACATCCTCTGGATCCACAACGACAACGGGAGCACCGCGGCCACCAGGAGCAGGCGCACATTCTCTGGATCCACAACGACGACGGGAGGGCCGCGGCCACCAGGAGCAGGCGCACATTCTCTGGATCCACAACGAAGACGGGAGGGCCGGAGTGGGCTGGGATGGAGGGGGGATGGGAGGGAGGGGGATGGGAGGGAGAGGGGCTGACCTGGATCAACAACGACGACGACGACGGAGTGGGCGACGACCTGCTCTGCTCCTCCTTGACACTGGCGACGGCGGCGGCGTGTGGGTGCGTGTGGGCGCGGGTGCGGGTGCGGGTGCGGGTGAGATCTGGTCAATTAAAATACTAAAGCACATTGGCACCGGTTTGTGATACAAACCGGTTCTAAAAGGATCTGTCCACTGGGCCCCCACCCTGCCGCAAATGGCCTCAAAGCCTTTAGGACCGGTTTGTGATACAAACCGGTTCTAAAGGATCTGTCCCCTGGGCCCCCCCTCCGCGCAGCAAATGGCCGCAAGGCCTTTAGAACCGGTTTGTATCACAAACCGGTTCTAAAGGCCTTGCGGCCATTTGCTGTGCAGAGCGGGGCCCAGGGGACAGACCCTATAGAACCGGTTTGTACCACAAACCGGTCCTAAAGGTTTTCTCATTTTTTTGCAGCAACAGCGAGGGCTTACCCCAGGCGCAGAGGTTCGGCTTTCGCCTGGGGTATGTGTTATACCAGAGGCGAACACTGCTCTATTCGCCTGGGGTAAACGAAGAGTGCCAGGGTGTGGTGTTGGGTGGCCCTGCCACACTTTACCCCAGTCGCTTCCGTAGTTTGTTCGCCTGGGCTAAGGGACTTACCGCAGGCGCATCGCTCCGCTGTTCGCCTGCGCTAAGTAGCGCAGGCGCGTCTACTTTCGTGTTCGCCTGTGGTAGGATATGCTGCTATAAGCAAATCTCTAGTAGTGGTGTATAATCGATTGCAAATGATTTGGCTATGAAGTATGACAAAAGTGTTATTTTCTCCGGTGCACACCACGACAAATGGTATTGTTTGATCAACATTCAAGAGTTTGAATCATTGTAAGAATTTTTTTTTGGAGTTTCGCACATTTTGAAGGAATCTTTTGGAAATTAAATTATTATTATTTTTAACTCAATAATATTTCTTAAGAATTTACTGTTCTCAAGTGTGGAAATACTCCAAACCCCTGTATAATAGAAGGAACCCGAGCCAACAAGTCGTTCGGTTAGAAAGCCGGGTCCTTTCCGCTCTAATCAGATAAAGGGGGGTGAGGACCCGCGAGAAATGAATGACGCCCTCTAACATCAGGAGAGGGGCGTCAAGAATTTTGGTAGCGTCTCGACTCGAGGTGAGTGCTTGCTTGATCAACTAATTTTCTTGACAACGAGTGCCTACTTTGATGGTGGGCATCATCAACATGAATATTACGGGGAGCGAAAAGTGTTCACCTAAGTAAGAACTAACTTAGTTCTCACTCAACACACATCATTCCCTTGGTGGGATTTTCACGGCTGAAGTTTTTTCATGTGCAACTAGTTGCATATGTGAGAATACGTGACATAGTTCGGCATATAACCGTAACTTCTATTGACTCCACTTGTAAATCTTTTGATCTATATAATGAAAGCCCCTAGGAGCCCACGCTGAGGCCTTGCGGTCTACCCCCAATTGTATTGTGTTGTCTTACCGCATATGTCACTCAGTTTTTTTTTTAAAAACTATAACTTGAAACTAGCTAATAATCATTGCCTAAAATCCCTGTTACCTGTGCAACTCAGTTCAAGTACTCCCTCCGTCTCAAAATAATTGTCTCAAAGTTACACACAAGTGGATATATCTAGACATGTTTTAGTGTTAGATACATCCACTTTTGTCCAACTTTGAGACAATTAATTTGAGACGGAGGGAGTAGATCTATAGCTTCAAACTAGCAAAAAAAAAAAAAATCACTCCGCGAAACCCAGTTGCAGCTTCAACTCGGTCTGCAAAGTGAAAACTAGGAAAATAAAACACCAACTAATTTCAAGATGTAGCTTCAAAGTTCGGCAAAAACAAAAGCGCAAGCGCCAGCCTAAGAAGTGTGGCCAATAAAGCAACGACCGTCCCTTGCGCGAGCAAAACAATCGAGAACAGCGGCCGGGAATCAAAACTAATGTGAGACCGATCTATTATACGCAAATCTCGGCGACAAAGATCCAAGGGCAGAGGATGCGAGTGAGTTCTAAGCTAATTCTCACCTGAGTGAGAAATAGCAAAACCGAATATTAGGATGGTGCCCAAAGCGTAGCTATGATGTAGGCCAGGGTCAATGGAACCCGTCCACTTCAGCCCAGTGTCTGGTACTTCTTATAAAGCCCAGTAGGGAACGGTTACAACTGTGAAAGACCTAATGGAGCACGGCCCATCAGCGTCCATCCATGTGTGTAGTGACTGAGTTTTTGTATTTTTCTTTTTTGAGAATAAACTGAGTTTTTGTAGATGTCCAACAAACGTAGGAAGCACTACATCAATTCTAGCCCAAGAAACGGAGCAAGGAAGCTCATGATGATTTGTTTTTTTTTTTCTTTTGTTTTTTTGAGAAACACGATCTTCTTCTTGACCTCATCGCCGGGGGACCTGCAACCTCTTTTTTGATTCGCCACTTTGTTGGAAACAAATTAACAATACATTCTCGAATTTTGATTTTTAAGTGCGGGTGAAATCGAGACGTCCATCTAAAATATATATGAATGATGATGAGATTTAACATCGTCCTGGCAATACGTATGGTCATATCACCTTGCCGTGTGCTCGTGTGTGTTAGTTTTGTGGGCAATCATTCAGATTTCTCTTCCGTCGGCAATGCACAACAGATGCGACACGCATGTAGAGTGGAATACACAACATTGCCAAAACCGGCAACGCAACGCTACGTGTTGAGCGCGAACCGGTCCGCCGTCCTGTCCTGTCCTAGGTGTCCTCTGCTGTGTACGTGTCGTATCCTGTCCACGAGTTCGCCGCCAGTTCAGTTGGAGTACCGCGTACCGGCTAGCATGTGCGTGGCCACTAACATGTGCGTAGGTAGCAGGAAGAGATTCCTTGTTTAGTTCAAAAGTGTACCCGACCGTGTTACGTCCACACTACAAGAGCGATCGCATACGCCGACGGCCCGGAGGAACGCCGACGAGGATTTATCGGCGCCGTCGGCGTGCGGGCGGAGAACGGGAATGGAGAGAAGATGCCGTCGGCGTCCTGCTGCCCGTCGGCGTTTTCCAGAGAACCCCGACGGTGCCGTCGGCGTCATGATTCCCCGTCGGCGTCTCGCCGGAAAACGGGATGACCTGAAGAGTGACGACCTCCTCCCGTTCAATCTCGCATCCCGCATCCTCCCCCCCCCCCCGCCCCCCGCGTCCCCTCCGCCGCCACGAGCTTCCGCCGCCACGGCCGCTCCCTCCCCTTCCCGCCCGTCCCCTTCTCGGCCCTCCCCGCCCCTCCCCTGCTGCCGCGCCTCCCCCGCCGCCGTCCCCTTCCCGTTCCCTTCCCGGCGTCGCCCTCCCCGCCCCGCCATCCGTGAGCATGCGCCGCCGTGAGCCCCCCGCTGTCGCGCCCTCCCCTGCTGCCACTCCTCCCCGCCGCCGTGAGCCCACGCGCCGCCGCCGTGAGCTTCTCCCCCGCCTCCCTCCTCTTCGATCTGTCCGGCCCGGCCTCCTCCTTCCCTCTCGATCGGGGAGAATCCACCGCGCGCGGGTAGGAGCTAGGTGACGGGGTGGTTTTTTTTTTTGTTCTGTTTAAATTTGTTAGTTACTGTTAGGTTGTTAGGTGATGTTAGTTAGAAATTTTTAGGACTTGTTAGTTAGAAATTTTTAGGACTTGTTAGTTAGAATTTTTGTAGGACTTGTTAGGTAGAAATTTTGTAGGACTTGTTAGTTTAAATTTTTAGGTTGGTTAGATTAGAAAAAAAATTGGTGTTAGAAAATTTTCGGTCAGATTAGAAAAAAGTTATAGGTTAGATTAGAAATTTTTTAGGACTCGTTAGGTTAAAAAATTATAGGAACTTTTAGGTGTTAGAAAAAAATTTAGTTCCTAATTTTTTATCCGATATGTTCTTAATATGGTAATCTTGTTGTTATAGGAGATCGGAGTTGCGACGCCGTCCGTCGACCTTGACCCCGCCACGCCACGCCTCCGGCCCGGTCGTCACGCCGTCGTTCAACTACTTCCTCTACCGCCAAGTGTGAGCTAGAACTCCGTCTTCTCCCTCGCATTTATTTATGTCGCGTCACCTAGGTGTCATTTCCCGTCCGCGAGCGTTACGCGGATAAATATGCATTAGAGGTAGGCATATTTTGAACTGTAACGCTTGCGGCATTTACGGGACAGTCGGCGGATGCGTAGTTGGGTATGTTCTCCATGTTCTGCTCCAGTCTGGGTCAGGATTTCGGTAGCGCCTCCTCATTGTTCTCCTTATGCACATCCTCTCGGCTTTTTGCCGAGACGTGTATCGGGAGAGCAGCGGGGAGGTGCTGCCGAAATTCTGTCTCGGATCGGGGTAGAGCATGGAGAACGTACTCAATCTACGGATCCGGCGGCTGCTAGGACCCTTACCTATTAGAGATGTAGGTTGATGCTTCATTTTGCACGGTAGAAGAAAAAAATTACTATGATGCAATTAATTTCATGCTATGTATGTTGTTTGGCTCCGAAATAAAAAAGAGGATGGCTGATAATGGGTGGATATACAGTGGCCGAATTAGTGCGGTTGAAAGGTCCGATGAGTGGGTATGGAAGACGGATTTCTTAGTGAAGGAGTTAGCGCGTGGTTCAAAGGTAGGCATTCGTCCACTTTGCCCTTGCAGTCATTGCAGGAAGGGTCAGCGTAAGGGAAAAGAGGATATGATAAAACACCTTTGGTCTTATGGGTATATGCCGGGTTTCGTCACGACGGTCGACTTTGCTGAATACGAACGTGAGAGTGGCAGGGTGATGCGGCAACGGATCAATGGTAAGGAGGACGATGGGATTAGAAACTTTCTGAATGATCTCCGTGATTCCTACATGCCAGATTCGCCACCTTCACACGAGGAACCGGAGGAACCGTGTGAACAAGAGGAACCTTGTGAACCCGAGGAACCGGAGCCTACCGCGAAGGCCTACTTTCATATGATGGAAACGGCTGAGAAACCTCTGTACGAGGGCGCAAGTATTTCTCAGCTCGATGCCATCTCGCAAGTACTAGCCAAAAAGCTCGAGTATGGCAACACCCGTTCATGCTTTGAAGCTCATCTGCAAACATATGGTAACATGTTGCCCGAAGGACTTTGTTTGCCTAAAAGCATGTACGAGACGAAGAAAATCTTGCGAGAGCTCAACATGGATTATGAAAAGATAGATTGTTGTCCTAAAGGTTGCATCTTGTTTCGGCAACAGTTTGCGGATGACAAGTACTGTACCCTGTGTGGAGCCTCTAGGTATCATGAGGTAAAGGGAGCGGATGGTCAGAAAAAGCAGGCGAAAGTCGCCAAGAAGATTCTTCGTTATATCCCATTCATAAAAAGAATCTAGCGGCTTTACATGAACAAGGAGTCTGCCACACAGATGACGTGGCACAAGATGGGGAAGAGATACGAGGACGAGCACGGACGGGTAAAGATGGGACATCCATCTGATGGTCATGCATGGAAGAATTTCGATGCAAAATACCCCGAGGAGGTAGAAGAGGCTCGAAACGTCAGAATTGCGATAGCAACCGATGGATTCAATCCGTATGGTATGTCGACTGCCTCGTACAACTGCTGGCCCGTGTTTGTTATTCCGCTCAATCTCTCTCCCGGAGTGCTAATGCAAAGGAAGACCATATTCCTGTCGCTAGTCATTCCAGGGCCTGAATATCCGGGGAAGAATTTGAGTGTCTATATGCAGCCGCTTGTAGATGATCTGTATCACTCTTGGCACCACGGGACTATGACATACGACCGTGCATCGAAGAGAAACTTCTTGATGAAAGTTTGGTTCCACTATTCCATGCACGACATGCCAGGGTACGCCCTATTCTGCGGATGGTGTACAGCTGGTAAGTGGCCATGCCCAGTGTGCAGGAACCGACTTGAGTTCCTTTGGCTAAACGGGGGTAAGAAGTATTCCACGTTCGACACGCATCGCAAGTTTCTCAAAAGAAGGCATCGGTTTAGAGAAGACGAAAAGAACTTCAAAAAGGGAAGAGTTGAGCGTGAAGAGAAAGAGATACCAACTTTCGATGGTGCAACTGTTGATGCCGAGCTACGTGCTCTCGTGCCTGCTCCGGGAATTGGCCCACGATATGTGGGATATGGTGAAACACACAACTGGACTCACATGGCAGGCTTGACGCAGCTCGAATATTTACAAGGACCTCGAACTACCCCATAATATCGATGTGATGCACACCGAAAAGAATGTCGGAGAGTCTCTGTTTCACACAGTGCTGAACATTCCTGACAAGTCAAAGGATAATGTCAAAGCTAGAGTCGATGTTAAGAAGCTCTGTGATAGGGAGAGATTACACATGCAGCCTCCTGACAACCGTCGAAAAAATTGGTTCAAGCCGCATGCCGACTTCTGCCTTACTAGTCTTCAAAAGAAGGAGGCATTCATGTGGGTCAAATACGTCGTGATGTTCCCTGACGGTTATTGTTCGAACATAAGTAAGGGAGTCAATCTTGCAACAGGAAAAGTCACCGGGCTCAAGAGTCACGACTATCATATTTGGATTGAGCGGCTGATGCCGGTGATGGTTCGAGGGTATCTCCCCGACCGTGTGTGGCGAGTGCTCGCGGAGTTGAGCCATTTCTTCTGCACGCTCTGCGCTAAGCAGATATGTCCCCTGATTATTCAGAATCTGCATGATCTAGTGCCGGAGTTGCTATGCAACTTAGAGACGATATTTCCGCCATGCTTCTTTACTCCGATGGCACATCTTGTTGTGTATCTCGCGAACGAGGCTCTCTTGGGTGGACCGGTGCAGTTCCGGTGGCAGTTTTGTATTGAGAGGGAGTTTAAGTATATTTGAACCAAATGTGGAAACAAAAATCAGATTGAAGCATGCATAGCTGAGGCAACTATCCTCCAGGAGATGGCAGATGCTAGGCTAACGTACTTTCCCGACGATGTTCCCACTATGCATAACCAGGCCTCTCGATACAATGTCGACGAGCCTAAGAAAGACCCCAAGCTCCTCCTCTTCAAGTGTCCCGGTGGCAAGGCTGGTGGCGCAAAAAAGTATACTTTGACCAAGGAAGAGCTGGAGTGCGTAATGCTATATGTGCTCTTGAACATGGATCAAGTGGTTCATGACGAGGGGGAAGCAGGAAGTTTCCTCAGGTAAAATGGTGAACCGAATTACTTTGCAACTAGTAACTCGGTTTCGCTCTAATACATATTTATCTTATTTTAGCCAATTCAAGGATGAAATGTGGCCGGGAACGGTGGATCTCGATGAAGACGAGCTGGAAATTCTTCTGAAAGAGGGTGCCCCCGGAAATAAAAAATTCACGGCTTGGTTCAGGGAAAAGGTAATTTCTAGCCTGCCCCCCCCTACCTTGCAATCCATGTCTTCTCGTTTTCTATTACACATAACTAATACACTGAACTTGTAGGGAGCTAATCCCAACGTTGTGATGTCCGATGAGTTGAGATGTGTCTCCCAAGGATGTAACCGTAGAGTCGAGGCGTATGAGAAGTATGATGTGAATGGGTATCGCTTCCATACGGAGTTTCACCAGAACAGTCGGCCTAATGCAAAAACTGTGAATACCGGGGTCTTCACTAAAGGAGCCGGTGAGTTTGACTACTATGGAAGGTTATGGAACGTATATGAGCTGACGTACAATAATACGAACATAGAACTTAAGCTCGTTGTGTTCAAATGCCACTGGTTTGACCCAAAGCATGGACAGAAAAGTACCCCTTCCATTGGGTTAGTTGAAGTGAATCCTTCAACCACCTACAGCGGATCCGATGTCTTTATTGTGGCCCACCAAGCCAAGCAAGTTTATTATTTGCCCTACCCATGTCAGAAAGAGGGACTCAAGGGCTGGGAAGTCGTGTTCCAGGTGTCGCCACATGGTAAGCTACCTATGCCCTCTGACGATGATTATAACAACATTAACCCCAAAACATACGAGGGAATTTTCTATCAAGAGCAAGAGAACTTTGGGGACTTTGACATACAAGGTCTCGAGAATCTCGAAGATGATGCACCGATAGGGGGTGAGGTAGTGGTGAATATAAAGGACATAGACATGCTCAACAAGTTGCAGGAGGAAAATGACAGCGATGATGAGCCTCCACCTTGCGAGGAGCCTCCAATTTACTTCAACCGTGATAGTGATGTTGATAGTGACGATGAGAACCTAAGAACTAATTATGAGAGTGATGATTCGTGGTGAGCGTCTTTTTATGTCTTTATTATGCTTAGTATTTAACTTTATGCTTAGTATTTATTTATGTCTTTATTATTCTTGGTATTTTTTTTCTAACATGCTTCTTAATTGCATTACATCTATATGCTTACTGTTTACCCTTTCTCATGCAGGTGATCCACCAATATGATCCAAGGCAAAGAATCATCGGGCAGTTTGCTGAACTCGCTGCGCCAGAGGAAGCCTACCAACAGTGGAAGGGAGCCTGTTCCGAACCCTAGATACACTACTGATGAGGGTGGGATCAGAGGTTGAGGACGAGGGGCAGCTGTTGTTCCACTCCCTCCGAGGGAAGGACGAGGACGAGGTGGAGGACGAGGGCGAGGTGGCGGACGAGCACTACTAGAGGGTGGTGACATACCCTCCACTTCTGGCGACGTGGCTTCACACTCCCGTGAGTTGGCGTTTCGAGACGAGGAGACGCAGGGGACGGTGTCTGGCGGCGAGGGGACGGTGTCTCGTTGCGAGGGGTCCGCGAAGAAGCCACAGATTCGTGGGGAAACGACTGTCCCTGATGAGTCCAAGATGCCTAAAACCGAGGAGGAGAAAGTCATCATTGAGCCTAACGACGTTGAGTAAGTTACTATACTAATTTTGAACACGCCATTTCATTTGTACCAAAACAATTTGACATGTACTAATGTTTGATTATTCTGCAGGAACTGGAGCTGGCCAGCGGGGGCCGTCCTCCTAACACTTTGCTTGCAGCTCTGATTAGGAAGTACTGGCCGGGCTTTTACACTGTGGTCCCCAACGGCGAGAAGAAGCTAGCCCGCCATTGGGTAGACTATAAGGCCGCCGCTTGCCCGGGCTTCGAGACAGCTGCTGACGCCGTGATCAGCATGTTCTGGGTAAGGCGAGGTTTTCCAATTACGTCCATAGTTGATGCCCCCACCATGCTAACTCTTTACTCTCACAATCTTTTTATGCATGTTTACAGAGATTCTTTAGGGTTCTTCCGGAGTATCAGGCCTCGGCGAACAGGACTGTGTTGGGGGCATGTAAGAAGCTGACACGACAACGGTTCTACAATGTTAGGAATACATGCATGAATCAATTCAGTTCCGAGAAGTTCGGCAAGACGGCGCCGAAGCATGAGACTGTGATTGCAAAGCCTGCGATGACTTTGGAAGATTACGTCGCGGTAAGTCAAAATTGTCAATGGTATCATATGTTGCTGCTAAACTGCAATTTGCATTATCTGTTCTTCAAAATGAGTCTTGAATTTTTCAGGTCATGCCCCAGTGGGCCGATGGTAAAGAGGACGCATGGAAGGCGATGGTGGCAGCAATGTGGCTCGGGGAGGACGAGGAGTTCAAAGCATTAAGCGAGCGGAACAAGGCAAACCGCAGCCACGAGGGGACACACTGTGCGGGAGCCCGCAACCATGCTAGCTTCAAGAAAAATTTTGTATGTGCACAATTCGAACAACATGCATTTTATTCCCGTCATGTTTCTATCTGGTATGCATAACATTTCTTTGGCGATGAAGGAGTCCATCACGGGGAATGTCCCTCTTACGCCGATGGAAGCATGGGAGAAGATGAGGATCAAGAAGGCCGATCCATCCAAGCCCCAGCCCTCGCTTCCAGAGTACTTCGGCAGCGCCAGGGAGGACTTAGCTAGTTACAAGACGGCGTTCCAGGGTTTTCATCCTCACGTGGATAATGATGGAGGGATGATAACCTGGTAGCCCAACGCCAAGGAGTAACTCGGCCCAAAGGACGCTGCACAAAGACCCGGCTAAGGATAAAGGAGCTTCTAGAAGGCCCAAGATCGTAGGCCTGGTAACCCGGATTGTGGGTTCCGGTAAGGAAGTTTAGGGTTTTGTAAGCAGTGTTCGGGTAGGACTCAGAGTACGCCTTGGAGAACAGGCCAGGGATCCGGATGCTTTATAAGCCGGCCCCTAGGTTAGGTTGAGAGATCCAAGAGTTCGAGCAATATCGCTAGGTATCGAGTATCCAGTGTAATACGAGAGTCGAGATTAATATATCGAGATCGAGACTCGGCGACTTGCTTGCCGGCTACCAGATCGCATATCATCATGTTTTCCTCTGAGCTAAACCCTCTCCCAAACGCCTGTGTCGTCTTGCCCCAAGATAAGTTACCCCCGGTAACGTCTGCCGTGATTATCCCACGACAGTTGGCGCCCACCGTGGGGCCTGCGTCCAAAGGTGTTTACATCACGGGAGAAGCTCGGAAGAACATGGAGAATCTTGTCATCGGCGAGATCTACACCAACCGCGAAGGAGAGAAGGTGGTGGACGATTCCGGCTGGGGGCCAGAGTCGGATCACCTCGAATCCGGGTCTGTCGTGACAATCGGCCGGATCAGCGTCTTCATCGGCATGGTACGTACTTACGATTCAAGAGGACAATATCATGTGCATACTACAGGAACTTCTAACAGGGATAAAAAGATACTGAAGCAAGCGGTAAACTCGGTTTCCTCGGCTGTTCCGAGATACCTGAGGTGGTCAGAGCAGGACGTAACATGGAGCAGGAAAGACCACCCGGAAAGAATAGAGCATCCGGGAGTCTTAGCATTAGTAGTTGCACCGCAAGTTAATGGTTATGAGTTGAAAAGGGTCCTAATGGACGGTGGGAGTAGCATCAATATCCTATATTGGGAAACCTTTTCACGCATGGGTCTCAAGGAGTCTCAGCTACAGAAAAGCTCAACAATTTTTCATGGGATAGTGCCGGGTCACTCAGCGTGCCCCGAGGGAAAAATCGCATTGGAGGTAGCTTTCGGAGAATCAAAGGACAATTATCGAGTTGAGTGGCTCATCTTCGAGGTGGTCAAGTTGCGCAGTCCTTATCACGCGCTGTTCGGAAGGCCGGCTTAAGCTAAATTCATGGCCAGGCCGTGTTACGTGTATTTACAGCTAAAAATCCCGGGTCCTAAGCAGACCATCACCATACATGGAAGCCGGGATATAGCGGCTGAGTGCGATGAAGGAGATTCAGTAATGGCTGAGCAAGCTTGCAGAAAAGAGGAACTCAAGTATTACCGGTCTCAAGTAGACCCGGATGACAGAACAGCGTTGAAAAGGCCGAATGCCGAAGATGAGAGAGCGAAATTCAAAGCAGCGCAGGACACCAAGATGATAGCTTTTGTTGAAGGTGATCCCTCTAAGCAGTTTGCTATAGGGTCTAACTTGGACAGCGAGCAGGAGAAGGCACTTGTGGAGTTTATCCGTTCAAATGCGGATGTGTTTGCCTGGACGCCCAGCGACATGCCGGGTATCCCCACAGAATTGGCAGAGCACAGTTTGCACGTAGATCCCAAGTCCAGGCCCGTGAAGCAGGGCTTGAGGAAGATGAATGAGGAAAGAAGGAAAGCAATAGGAGAAGAAATTGCTCGTTTGCTAACAGCCGGCTTTATCATGGAAGTATTTCACCCGGACTGGTTAGCGAATCCGGTTCTCGTAATGAAAAAGACCAATGAGTGGAGGATGTGCATTGATTACACGAGTCTTAACAAGCATTGCCCAAAGGATCCGTTCGCGCTACCAAGGATAGATCAGATCATAGACGCAGTGGCTGGGAGTGACCTATTATGCTTTCTAGACGCATATTCCGGGTATCATCAGATCAAACTCAAGAGGGAAGATTGGGAGAAAACATCATTTATAACCCCTTTTGGGGCCTTCTGTTACAAAACCATGACATTTGGGCTGAAGAACGCCGGCGCAACTTATCAACGGTGTATTCAGAAGTGCTTCGAGGACCAAATCGGACGCAACGTTCACGCTTATGTGGATGATGTGGTTATCAAGACCAGGAAGGCGGAGACATTTATCGATGATCTAAAGGAAACGTTCAAGAACTTGAGAAGGTATCAGATGAAGCTTAATCCGACAAAGTGCGTGTTCGGAGTTCCGGCTGGGAAATTACTCGGCTTTATCGTTTCCGAGAGAGGAATTGAGGCAAACCCGGATAAGATCAAAGCTATCCAAAGTCTGAAAAAGCCGGAAAATTTGAAGCATGTCCAAAAGCTCACGGGTTGTGTAGCAGCCTTGAGCCGATTTATATCCAGACTCGGAGAAAAAGCAATACCCTTGTACCGGCTCTTGAAGAAGTCCGATAAATTCGTGTGGGATCAGGAGGCGGATGAAGCATTCGAGGCACTAAAGAAGCAGTTATCCGAAGCACCAGTCCTAGCGGCCCCAGGTCCTAAAGAGCCCATGTTGCTATATGTAGCAGCTGGACCCCGAGCCGTTAGCGCGGTAGTTGTTGTGGAACGTAAAGAGGATGGGAAAGGTTACCCGGTTCAGAGACCGGTCTATTACGTCAGCGAGGTATTATCAGAGGCAAAGCAGCGCTATCCGCATTGGCAAAAGCTGGTTTTCGGGGTCTTTATGGCCAGCCGGAAACTGAAGCCGTATTTCCAGGAACACCCCATAACAGTGGTTAGTTCGATACCGATGTCGGACATCATCAGAAACTCGGATGCAACAGGAAGAATAGCCAAGTGGGCGATCGAGATGGGGGATTACCATATCAATTACGAGCCAAGGTCCGCAATCAAATCTCAAGCTCTAGCCGATTTTATTAATGATTGGACACACACAGGCATGCCGACCATGGCTCCAAACTCCGAGTCTTGGATCATGCATTTTGATGGCTCCAAGCAATACGAGGGGTCAGGAGCTGGAGTGGTACTAACATCACCCAAAGGAGACAAATTGAGCTATGTACTGCAGATCCATTTTGATTGTTCCAACAACGTGGCCGAGTATGAGGCCTTATTGCACGGCTTTAAGGTAGCCAAGGAGATGAATATTAAGAGGATACGATGCTTCGGAGATTCGGACCTTGTGGTACAGCAGGTCTCAGGAACTTGGGATAGAAAAGATGCAACTATGGCAGCATACCGCAGAGAACTTGATAGAGTTGCCGGGTGTTTCTCCGGGTACGAGGTGGAGCACATAGACAGAAGAAAAAATGAGGCCGCAGATGCACTCGCCAGACTCGGCTCGCGCAGAGAGCCGGTTCCACCTAACGTTTTCCTGGATGAACTATGGCGACCGTCAGTTAAAACCGAATCTGAGGAAGAACTGGCAAATCAAGACCCGGATTTGGAGCTCGTGGCCACAGTACGTGTTGTTCCCGAGTGGACAGAGCCGTTCTTGGCTTACCTATCACGGGGCGAGTTACCACAGCAGGAAGTATTAGCAAGACAAATTTTGAGGCGAGCAAAAGGGTATTCTATCATCAATGGAGAGTTATACAAGAGAAGCGCAGCAGGAGTCTTTTTGCGCTGTGTAGCACCAGAAGAAGGCCGACAGATTCTCAAGGAAATCCATGAAGGTGATTGTGGGCATCATGCATCCACAAGATCTCTTGTGGCCAAAGCTTATCGACATGGTTTTTTCTGGCTCACGGCCCTAGCAGACGCGGAACGCTTGGTGGCAAGGTGTGACGGATGTCAAAGGTACGCTCGCCAAACCCATGTGCCGGCTATGGAACTACGGACTATCCCGTTAACTTGGCCGTTTGCCGTATGGGGTATGGACATGGTTGGCCCCTTTCACATGTCACCTTGCAAAAAGACGCACCTCTTGGTGGCTATTGACAAGTTTACCAAGTGGGTGGAGGTTATGCCAGTTACCAACTGTGAAGCAATTACAACAGTCAAGTTCCTGAAAAGGATTATCTATCGGTTCGGGTATCCCCATAGCATAATTACCGACAATGGAACCAATATGTCCCTTGATGAGATGGAGAAATTTTGTGGTAACAATGGAATCCGGCTTGACGTAGCTTCAGTGGCCCATCCACAGGCTAATGGAAAGTGGAGAGGGCAAATCAAGAATTGCTTCGTGGATTAAAGCCACGATTGCGAGTTCCGTGTATCAGAGCTGCTGGCGCATGGGTTGAAGAATTACCTGCAGTAGTTTGGGGTATCAACACAACACCTAACAGATCCACTCAGATGACACCGTTTTTCATGGTTTATGGTGCAGAGGCGGTATTGCCGAGTGATATCATCCATGACTCGCCTCGAGTCTCGGCCTACGTCGAGGTAGAAAACGAGAAGACCCGGCAGGACGCCGTAGATATGTTAGAAGAGCAAAGGGAACAAGCACTGGAAAGATCAGCCATATATCAGCAAGATTTACGGAGGTATCATAGCCGACGCGTGAAAACCCGGGTCTTTCAGGAAGGAGACCTGGTTCTGCGCCTGGTACAGTCAAACGAAGGAAAACACAAGTTATCACCTCCATGGGAAGGACTATTTATCATAAGTCGGAATCTACACAACGGATCATATTACTTGATAGACGCAAGGGAAGAGTCGGCTACAGTTAACGACACCGCTCATACCACTTCATCTATGCAAGAAAGAGACAGACCATGGAACGTGGCTCAGCTACGTCCCTACTATACTTAGTATAGATTATATTGGCAAGTGGAATTGCACGATGTAACAGGCAGCAGGTTTCAGACGCACTCTTTTCCTATCTAGGGTACCCTTGGGGACTGGATGGGTTTTTAATGAGGCGGCTTGCTGACCTAACTTTCTCATATAAAATAAAGAGGTGGTTATTCGTATGTTCTTCACTCTTGGTATGTTGCATATATTTAGGTCTTGGGGGTTGATTGCTCGAATAGCACAGCTACAAACTCAATGACCCGGCCTTGATGCCTATATAAGGGCCGATTACTCACAAACGAGTACGGCTGCAATCTTATAACCGGACAAAGGAGCCAAATTTTCTTGACTTTTCTTACTTAAGCTCGATGTGACTCGCACTAAAGTGGCATGATTTGCTCGCTTACGATTACAATCAGCCATGAAGCCCAATGGGACTTGCCTGACCCTGTTTTCGTATAGATGTAACAACATGATATCCACGCGAAAGCCGGCTTATAGTACAAGATAGTCAAAAGGGTCATCTAAACCACAAGTTATGCAGAGTACAGGGTTTATAGCCGGAAACTCAACGTCTATCAAGCATAACTTCAATACCTATGTGAAACGGCTCTAGGTTCGGGCTTCGCGCAAGACAACTTGTTATCTCTGGGTGACCGTGTATCCCAGACCCGGAATTTCGGGCTTCGGGGACTCGGGATTTCGCAAAAAGAAACAAAGTTGCTTAGTCACTAAGCCCAAAAAACCCAAACATCCGGGTCTTGGGGACTTGGGGACTTAGAGAAAAGTTCACCTGTCAAACCCACGAGACCCGGAAACCGAGTCTCACAAAAGAAACCATAAAGAAAATCGGATATCAAGAACAAGTGGGCTTAAAAGTAGATAAATTTAAGCGTTCAGAAGAAGCACAAGGTGTATCAAGAACTTCAAGTGCATTACAAACTTCGGTACTAGTATCAAAGGTGCACAGGCGCACCATCAAAAAATGACTGTTTAAACGGCCCATTGGCCGATTGACGCATACGAAACGGCATCAGGTAGCAGGTATCACTCGGTATTCTGGGCTGCGGCATCCATCTTCTCCTTGCCCTTGTTAATACCCTTGGTAGCAGCAGCACCCGGATCAGCAGCAGTGCCGACTCGCGCAGGAGGAGGGACGACGGGTGTGGAGGTAGCAGGCGCAGAGTCGGTTTCAGCCTTTCTTCTTTGCGGCCTCCTCCCTCAACTTGGCAGCTTCCTCCTTCCATCGGGCTAGCATATCGTACAGCTTGGGAAGGTCCGACTTAACCGCTTCACCATCAGCATCATATGCAGGGACAATGGAATTGACATCCAAGCCGTCAGCAATCACGCTGGTCGGGTAACAGACTTCCTTCTGGATGGCCTTGAAATCCTTCGCGGAAAACTTGGACCCATCACGGTTGAATTCCGGAAACCCGCCCATAAGCTTGGCTGGCTCGAGCTTAGGGAAATAAGCTTTAGCCAGCGCAAGCCCCCGGGTTACTCCAACCCGGCAGGACGAGCGCTTCCAATGCCAAATCCACTCGGGAATAGTGGAGCAGGCGTCCAGCATTCTCTTCAGGTCGACATGCCCAACACCCGGACACCGTAGTTCTTGAAGGATCCATTTGGTTCCGGCACATAGCTGCCGGATAACGCTCTTGATAGTTTTCAGCCTGGCAATATCATCTTCGTCCGGCATCACTTCATCCGGACCTGCAGAAAGAAATGGAAACACGAGTAAGGAAACTCTGGCTATTTATCAGAAGGATAACCCGGATTAAGAATCATACCAAGCAAAGCACGATACGTATCAGCAATCTGAACAGAAAGGCTCGTTAGATTATCTTCTGCTGTATGAGCCCTCCTCCTATACTTCCTCATGATCTTCCCACTCCTCCTGGCCTCAGCTTCGGCCGCCTCACGCAGAGCCACCTCCTTCTCAATGAGCTTGGTGGCCTTTGCCAATTTCTTTTCAGACTGAGTCACGAAGGACTGCACGGATGCAAGGAAGGGTTAGCCGGGTAAAAGGCAAGCTATCAGTCGGTTATACCGTAAAGTTCCAAGCAAATTATCAATCAATTCACTCGGAACTTGGGGACTAGATAAGGTCACAAGCAATATTGTTCAGGTTTACCTCGTGTTTGGCTATTAAAGCCTCCAAGATATTTTCTTCATCAGCCCTCAAGGTGTGCAGGGCTTCGAGCATCTGGGCAAACGTCATGTCTTCGGGTCGGACACCAGAAGAGCCGGCAGCCTGGTCGCTTGGTTGGTGAACTTTCCCCGACTTTGGGGTCGAGACCCAGACAGTCTGGGTATCCGGGTTTGGAGAACCCATCCTCGCGTCCGGGACCTCGATCTCCTCGTCCACTGCTTCAGATGACTCTGGAGACCCGGCGGCTTGGTGAACTAGATAGCCCAAGGGGCCTTGTTCCTGGTTGTTCTCAGTGTCACCGCCAGTCGCGGCGTCTATGTTTTCAGTCGGCCCCTCAGTCTCCCGGTTATCCGTCTCCATGTTCTCCGGGTCGCTAGTCGTGACTTGGGCGCTAAGGAAAAGAGAGGAATAGTCAACAACAGCGGGTGGAAATTATCAAGTACGCAAGGATATCGTACAACGGAAGACTTACCCGGTGTTCACAGTGTAATCCGACGGGAGTTCACTGCTGGAAGCCGATGAGTTTGTCACAGTAGTTGATAGCGGAACCTGGAGCTTCCCGGCCAAAGGATGGTTGGGGGAGGGGTGACGCCGAGGAGATTTGGAGGGGCGAGGAGGAGGAGTATCGGCCCGACGGTTTGGTGAGGTGGAGATACCCGGGTTAAGAGGATCGTCGCCCGGTGAACTCCGGGTCACTCTGCGCTTGGTCGGGAGAGAGTCCTTCAAGTGCGATGAGTTGGATAGTTGTTGGTTAAGTCTGTGCATGTTATCAAAAGAGTAGGGTTCGGAAGACATGGTGGAATAAGGAACCTTGGACACCACTCCTCTGGTTTTCCTCTTGGCCCCGACTGTTATTTCTAGATCGGACTCGGTGGCCTCCGGGTCTTCCTCATCCTTCTCATCCTCGTCCTCCAGCCCTGCAAGCCGAGTATGTATCGATGGAAAAAGTTAAATGAGAGGAAATTTATGCAAGTGAAAATGACACAAGATTCGGATAAATACCCTCATCATTGTCAGCCGGCTCGTCCTCTTCCTCCGGGTCTCCGGTAGTAGGAGAGGTTTCAACATTCCAGAAAGCGTCATCAGCCTGAGATAAAAACAGGAAGGTGAGAATCGGTGGTTGCATCAAGTCAAAGGCGTGTGAATAAGGTTACACGTATCGGGTCTTACCGCTGGGGCCGGGTTTTCCCGGGTGAATGGCGGCAACCCGGCAATGCTCTTGATCGTTTCCAGCTTTTCCGTCAAGAAGCCCTTGATGGTTTTGTTGGTGTCGCTGGCTGGATAGTTCTTGGAGGAATACCGGAGCGCGTCCGTGGTATGCCCCGAGTAATCGCACATCAGTTTAGTGCGGATGGAGTTGGGTTGGATCCGGAAATCCACCCATGTCTTGACTAGATTGAGCCCAAGGAGACCTTGGGCGGATAAGACAGATATTTTCGAGAGAAGGGGCTGGATTGCCTCCCTGTCCGAGTCAGGGGCAAAAGCGTTGAATTTCTCGGAAATGTCGAGGAGGCCCTCCGAGTGACCCGACAGTTTCTTCTCGCCGTGTGGGGAGGTGTCGTGGCAGTAAAAGAAGAATAATTGCCAGTGCTTAACGTGGGAATTCAGATTAAGGGTTGGCATTGGTGAGTTCTTACGGCGTTGGATGGATACCCCGCCGCAAGTGAGAAGTGCTCCGTCACCGCTTTCGCGGCACGGCTTGCACTGGAAGAGTTCGATAAAGAGAGCCAAACTTGGCGGAGTGCACAAGTATGACTCGGATAAGACAATGAAATGGGAAATATTCAACATAGAGTTAGGCCCTATGTCAAATACCCGGAGGCCATAGTGGCTCAGGACATCTCGAAAGAAGGGGTGACCTGGAGGACGGAACCCCCGGGTCACGTGTTCAACGAAGCAGATTACCTCGTCGTCGGCAGGCGTGGGCCGGGTCTCGTCACCCGGCACCCTCCAATGGATATCTTTTTGAGAAGGGAGAATCCCTAACTCGGCCAGCTCTTCTAACTTAGCCTTCGTGACCGTGGATCGCGCCGAGTTGGCGGATATGGAGTTGGAGGTCTTGGCCTTGGCGGGCTGCTTCCCTTGCCTCTTGGGAGCCATGGGATCAACCTGCAAAACACAAGGCAAAAAGGTGCAAGAAGTAAGACTCGGAAACCATGGGCTATCCGAGTATCTGCGAGTGGTATCAAGAAAGCATGGAAGTTAAGAATTATCCGGGTGTCATGCTAGAAGGCAAGGTTACAAGTTATCCGGGTATCAAGCATCATTATACAAACTATGGGGTACTTACGTATTCAAAGGTGTTTGAGGAAGACGGATGATTGCCCATGTATCTACTGCAAGCAAAGGAACCGGAAGAAGAGGATTTTCCGGGTGTCAATGACATGCGCGGAAAATTGGGACGAAATGGATCTAGATTGGAAAACTTGCGGGCGATTCTATGGAGAAATTAATGGTTAATGATGATAGGAGAGTGGTGTGCGACCGTCAATCAAGCTATTGGAGGAATTAGCAAGCATCTAAGCTACCTAATCCGGCGTGACAAAAAAAATTTCCGCGGGTTGACCTAGATCCAATCTAGAGTAAATCGAGAAATTGCGAGGTTGAATTGATGGGTACAAGAAACTTACTGAAGGGGATTGGAGTAGCACGCGGCGGCGGCGAATGGCGCGGTCTGAGTGTTCCTTCGCGACCCTCGGCGGGCCAGACGAGGGTGTGGAGGCGGAGCTCGGCGGCGGCGCGGAGCGGCTCGAAGATGAGCGTAGCCGGTGGCGGTTTGCTCCGGCGGGGGCTTGAGGTTCTTGTGGTGGTGTTGCGCAAGCACGAGAGATGAGGAAAGAGGAGCTGGAATGAACCGTTGAGGGGTTAGGTTATCTCCTGGGCACCTATTTATAAGGTGCGGGCGGATAAACCTAATCCAGCGGGCGGGAGCCGGGAATTTCGGAATAACGGATACCTGCCTGGATTTGGTGAGATATGCTTTAAATGCTGGACGAGATATCCGGACAGAGATAAGGAGGAGATCTTCTCCGCGATATCAGGATCAGTTATCGAGTAAAGTAAGCCGGATCTTTGACATTCTTATCAGGGCGTTGACCCGGAAAAAATAAAGAAGGACCTGGAGAAAGCCGGGTTATTATATGGCCACCTTGGAGTTAGGCCTAGTTATTTATCATAGCGCCTTAACCCGGCCTCTATGGACTTGTATGTTTGATATTTTTACAGGGAATAGCAAGCGCTTCAAGGAGGATCCCGTGAAGCCCAGGCTATTCTGGGGACTACTGATGGAGGGATGATAACCTGGTAGCCCAACGCCAAGGAGTAACTCGGCCCAAAGGACGCTGCACAAAGACCCGGCTAAGGATAAAGGAGCTTCTAGAAGGCCCAAGATCGTAGGCCTGGTAACCCGGATTGTGGGTTCCGGTAAGGAAGTTTAGGGTTTTGTAAGCAGTGTTCGGGTGGGACTCAGAGTACGCCTTGGAGAACAGGCCAGGGATCTGGATGCTTTATAAGCCGGCCCCTAGGTTAGGTTGAGAGATCCAAGAGTTCGAGCAATATCGCTAGGTATCGAGTATCCAGTGTAATACGAGATTCGAGATTAATATATCGAGATCGGAGACTCGGCGACTTGCTTGCCGGCTTACCAGATCGCATATCATCATGTTTTCCTCTGAGCTAAACCCTCTCCCAAACGCCTTTGTCGTCTTGCCCCAAGATAAGTTACCCCCGGTAACGTCTGCCGTGATTATCCCACGACAGATAACCCTATTCAGGAGGAGACAGACGTGAGGGCTTTGGTCGTGGGCGGGCGCGGCAGGGAGCATGGCCGTCTTCGCTGCCTTAACCAGGTGATCCCGCATACTCCCGAGTTGAGCCTCACCGCCGACGACCCCGTTGTCCCTCCTCCTCGACTGACTTCCAAAGCTCGCGCCCAAGTAAGTTCTTCTCAATCTCATTCCCTTTTCCTTAGTGGCTAACTTGACGAGATTCAACTTACATCGAGATTCATTTTTCTTGAAATTTTAGTGTGCTATAGGCGATGCCTACGATGCAGCTATGGCGGAGTACAGTCTTAAGTATGCCGAGTGGGAGGAGAAGCAAAGGGCCTATAAGGTCTGGGAACGAGCGCGCGATGATGTAAGTTTCACCATTTTCTTTCTGCAAATGATGACAAGTCTTACTTCCCACTACTTTGAACCTTTATTTCTGCAAAGTCTAACATCAAAAATATCTTTTAGGCGGACGAGAGGTTTTATTCCACTGGAGAGCGGATGACAATACAAGTTCCGTGACCACCTATGCCTGATATGCCGCCACGGTTTCCAACGAAGGAGGACTTCACTCGCGTAGCCTACGTGAGTACACCGGTAAGTTATATGCCAAACCAGTCGTTACCGCTGTCATGTGCCCGCCACGTTAGAGTTGCTAAGTTCTGCTAAAAAAATGCATGTAGGGATCGGGACACTCCGGGGCTACTCCCTTCGGCCATGCTGATGACTCGCCAAGTCGCACGATCACACCGTTTCATCACGCTCCCGGTGCATCGCCGAGTCCGTCGCCCGATGCCGATGCCCGTGCTACTCCCTCGCCAAGTTTCGGGCATGGTTCGACGGCGGCTACCCAGCGCAGAGCGTCGCCTATTCTCACTTGGTCCGAGATGGGCACTTCGAGCTCCCGCGAGATCTAGCTAGGATGATGATCTTTGTATCGCACTATCGATGATGTTCGGATGATTTTGTACCTTGTACGATGTTTGGATGATATGGCTATGATGTTTGGATCTTCTTTGTATCATTTCTATCATGTTTTTAATTTTTCTCCAATTAATATTGTATGAAAACGTGGCCTAAACAAAACAGCACAGGAAAAAAATTGCCAAAACTGGCCAGAACGTGCCTATAGGCCGACGGCAAGGCCGTCGGCGTCCTCGAATGGCCTAGCAGCCTGCCCAGTATGGCGGCCCATAGGCCGACGGCACTGCCGTCGGCGTCCTCGTGCGCGCGCATCCCAGCAGCGGGCACGTGGCCCATAGGCCGACGGGCCGTGCCGTCGGCGTCTGCTCGAGTCCGCCCGTTCCGTTCTGACGTGTGGGTCCCACGTGGACGCGATACGCTGACGGGGACGTGATAGGCCGACGGGGATACTGTTTCGCCGACGAGGCAAGAGGCCGACGGGGAGACGCCGACGGCCCCCGTCGGGCACTCCATACGCCGACGGGCTAACGGCTTTCGCCGACGGCAGTTCACCGTCGGCGTACCACCTGTCTCCTGTAGTGCCACCTCAATGCCTACTTGTTAATTGCTCCTACTTAGAGTAGAGCATCTCCACCCAAAGCATGTCCGGATTTGTGACTTTGGGACTGTTGTGTCCGAACAATCGGGGAGCGTGTTCTATAGCGGCACCGCGCGGATGGCCTCCTATTTTCTTTGTCAAAACAACAATAACTTTGTGGGCGGCTTGGGTGACCGGTGCTCCGCAGCCACAGATGGACCACGCAGCCTAGCCACTGCTCGCTGCGGCGCACAATGATGACGAGGCAGGTGCACGAGCGCAACCGCCACCTCTCGCCATCCCCCCGTCTTCTTTCCCAAAGCACATTTCTTTCCTTCACTCGCTCGCTTGCGTGTATACATTATTTCCGAGTCATCACTCGAGCAATGCCGCCGTGGTGGCTGTACGCGCGCAACCCACACCGGTGCTAGATCCACCGAAAAGCACAACAAACGCGCGTGCAACCAGACATGGGTGCTCCAGCGGTGGCGGCGGCGGAAGAGGAACGCGCAGCAAAAGAAGAATAAACAGGTGTGGCAGGCGGGGATAGGCGGGAGCGCCCAATGCACGAGCACACCCTGGCGAGGGTGTGGGAGGCGACGGTGCGCAAGGGGCAGCAGCATCAGCAACAGGTGTCGGGTGGCCCCGATGTTAGCCGCCAATGACTCCGAGACGGCCTCCTCCTCGGCCTTGTCTTCCAAGGGCGTCGACGATGCCGACCACCACCACCACAACCAGGAGTACGTCGAGCGCGCCCTCCCCAATGGGGACTTCTACACGGGCCAGTGGCGCGACGCACGGCACCGGGAAGAACCTCTGGACGGACGGTTGCATGTACGAGTGGGAGTGGCGCCACGGGAAGGCCTTGGGCCGGGACCCCGCATGACGCCGGCACGACGCGACCCACCGATGGCGAGACCCTTCACCTGCTGCACCTCCGCTACCACTGGTTTCTACCACCGGAGGCCGCCCATCTCGACGGTAGCAGCGTCCACAAGGACGAGGATGAGGCGTTCCTCCTGCCAGTCCCCCCTCCCTCGCGTGTGCAGCATTGCTCCGCTATGCTCTCTCTCTCTCTCTCTCTTTTCCCTCGCTCTCGCTCTCGTGGTAGATGGATGTTGTTGGATTGACAAGCGGACGAACCGATAAAAATAAATGACTAGACAATGTCGGGCGCACTTCAATTCCCCCTCCCCCAATTTTGGCGGGTGGCCTAGGGACCTAGACAATATTTGATGCGTGGATATGCTTTGGGGGGTGCTGTTGTGATCTTTTTTCTTGTCCGGACCGCAATAAGCCTTTGGATCAGTGTCATTTGGAGGTGCCGCACTAGTGGAAAACAGACTATCAGTACCGGTTTCAGAGGGCTTCTAGTATCGGTTGGACAACCGGTACTAATTAATCGGTACTAAAGGTAGTCCCGGTTGGTAAGGGCCTAATACCCCGGCTGCCCAACCGGGTTCCTCAAACCCGGGCTAAAGACCCCCCCTTATGTCCCGGTTGGGTTACAAACTGGGGTAAAAGGCGTGCCCCACGTGGGCTCTGCAGCGCGAGCAGGCAGACGCCCTTTTACCCCGGTTGGTAACACCGACCGGGGCAAAAGGGTTTTTTTATAGCTGTTTTCTTTTCCTCTGAGCTAGATTAGAAATTCTATATATTCTTATCTGTTTTCCTGTTCTCTCCACTAAACATTTATATTAAGAAAGATGGAAAATTATCGCACAAAAACCAGATGAAAACGAACAATAACATAAATATATAGTCTGCCACGAATACAAATATTGTTCGACACAATGGCATAATTAAACATAGTTCGACATAAAACATAGCTAGACATCGTACGACAATATAGAGCGACATAAGTACGTAAGAATAGATCGACATAAACATATATACTACACATCGGCGTCGGAGGCAGCCTTGCCCTTGCCCTCGGCGTCGGAGGCAGCCTTTCTCGGGCTAGACTCGCCGGAGTCAGACTCGGAGTCGGATCTGCTCTCAGATGAGCTATCCTGGCAGCAAAGGGGCGGACTAAGGTGCCGTCAAAGATCTTCACCTCCAACACGTGGCCCTCCTCGTCCTTGTAGTATCTGAATGTGAGCATGTTGCCCACATTTAGCTTCTGCATGCGCGTGGACTACCCCACCCATAGCGCAGGTAGACGTCATCGCCACGTCGCTGTAGGACAACGCGCACGGGCCCGTTGTCACAACCCTCCAACTGGAGGGTGAAACTATAGGGGCCGCCCTTGCGCCCGAGGAGGATCGCCGATACCTTCTCTGGAAGACGGAGCCTATTCTCCTCTGGGTGGAACAGGTGGACGTAGAACTCCGATAGCCGGAGACCGTCCTCCTCCTCCACCGCCGCAGCCTCCTCCTCCTCCTCCTCCACCTCCTCCGCCTCCGCAGCAACAGCGCCACGCCGTTTACGGCGTGTTGACCCCTTTGCACCGCGTTTTGCCCCTCTTGCAACACTTGATGCCCCCTTGCACCGCGCTTTCCCCCCTTGCAGCGTTTGATGCCCCCCGTGCTCCACGTCCACGTCCACGAGTAGGAGGCGTCGCTTCCTCCTCCTTGATGACTATGACGTCACCACCACTTGCATTCGATGCACGCGATCCATTTGTACGCGATCCACGTGGACGTCCAGGCCGACGTCCACCACGTTTTACCGGAATTTATTCGACGTGGACGACGCCGCGCCCACCGCCGGTTACACGCGAACCATGGGGACGTCTCGCCATGGATAAAGAAATAGCAAATAGCATCAATTTCATCAGTTCGCAACAATTGCATATAATTTAATAAAAACAATAGGTAAATAGCATCCATTTCATCAAAATTGCTTATAAATAACAGCTAATGGTACTAATAGCTAAACAAGTCCGAAAAAAGAGTAACTATATGTTAACGTTCCAGATACCCATTTCAATTATAAATGCAACATTGATGAAATATTGAAACGTATGATAATACACACACCAAGAGTTACATAACTCGGGTTCATTTTATTTAACCCTAGTACATCACGATGTAATAATATCACTTATACATATTTATGAAACATCTCTCAAACTAATTAACTCCGATCGGGTCCTAAGCCGCGGGGTGCTGAGTCGCGGGGGCTACGGGCCCATAGGTAAGGAACCCTCACAGGGTCATAGCTCACGTGGCAAGGAACCCTCCGAATAATCGATCAACTGCTGCTATACTCCCTATAGAGCAAGTACATGTAGCGACGGATGTGCTCGTTCTCCTCCCTGATACGCTGTTGTATCACCTCCAGGGGCCGGCTCTCTCCGTACCGAGCGTGCCCCACGCGATGGCCACCAAAGAATATCCGGGTCGACCACGTCACCCGGATTTCTCACCAAGCCGCGTGCCCCGGTACTAAGGACCTCCCAGTGCCATCCCGGCGGGGCCTAGTCCCGGACATCGCCCGACGGGTCCAAACAGAGACATCGTCGCCAAGGAAAATAAACTAAAACCACATGCATGATATATAGACTAAGTAAATAATCCTAATTAAGTACAAATTCACTAAGTAAAAAATCCATTAATTATAAACAGTCACTAAGTAAATTTCTAAACTAAAATTCCTATATTATAAAATTCATCTAATGGAACTAAGAAAAACTTATTTCACTTCTAAACTAAACATTCACTAATAAAAAAATAGCTAAGTCCAAAACCTAATTTTTTTCTAAGTCTCCAATACCTAAATTTTTTCTAAATCTATAAAACCTAAATTTTTTCTAAGTGTCTAATACCTAAATTTTTTCTTTAAGACCTAAATACCTAATACTAATCTAACACTAAATACTAAATCTAACACTAATCAAAGACAAATACAAATCTAACACTAATCAAAGACAAATACAAATCTAACACTAATACTAAATCTAACACTAATCTAACACTAAATCTAACACTAATCTAATACTTAATCTACCACACTCTAAATCTAACACTAATCTAAGTAATACTAAATCTAACACTAATTAATCTAACACTAATGCTAATTAATATAACGTTAACGACTAATGCATGCAGAGGATGAGGGCGCGGAGGCGATCTCACCTCAGGAGTACGGCACGGCGGCGAGGAGGAGGGCGGCCCGGGCGAGGAGGGCCGGCGGCGATCTCTCGGGCGGCGCGGGGACGGGTGGCGCGAGGACGGGCGGCGTTGAGTAGCGGCGGAGGCGAGGATCACCGGCGTCGAAATCGGGCAGCCTCACGGCGTCGCTCTGGATTTTGGCGCCGGGGACTTAGCTAAAACTGCGAAACTGATCTGTGTTGCCCCGGTCGGTTGCTCCGCCCGGGGTTATATAGGCGGGAGGCTTTTGCCTCGGTTGGTAACAAGGACCGGGGCAAAAAGCCCAAAATTTCAGTTTTTTTTCTGCCGCCAATTTTTTCGTTTCGAACATTTCAAATACTATTTAAAATACGTTTTCAAATACATTTGAAATGGTTTAGAATTTGGAGAAACATTCAATATGAAAAGTGTTTAAAATTGAGTAAACATTTCAAATAAATTTTCTGTTTTATAAAATAATTATTCCAACTATTTAAACTAGTAACAATTTTTTTTAATTTTAAACATTTTAAAAAGCCTATTTTATGAATGGTTACAATTTGTGGAAACTTTGTATATGAAAAGTGTTTAAAATTGCGTAAACATTTCAAATACATTTTCCATTTTATAAAATAATTATTCTAACTATTTAAACTAGTAACAATGTTTGAAAATTCAAACATTACAAAAAAAACTAGTTTATGACTGGTTTAATCTGCAATGTTTGATACATTATTACAAAATGGTTTAGCAATATTACATGAACCATGAAGGTTTAATACGTTATCACCAACTATTGCCGCCCTTGTTTACTTCTCAGTCGTAGCTACGGAGCATCTTCCTTATTTAACGCGATGCTTGGGTCAGTTTTCACTCTAAAGGTCGGAATTTCTTCAAATTTATCATAATCTTCTGACATGTCTGTCCTGTCCTTCACTCCCACAATGTTTCTTTTCCCAGAAAGAACTATGTGCCACTTCGGCTCACCGCATGATGTACTAGAATTTTTTTTCCTCGGTTGGGTAGACATGTCTTTCACATAGAAAACTTGAGCAACATCTTTGGCTAGGATGAATGGTTCGCTTCTGTACCCAAGATTGTTGAGATCCACTTTTGTCATTCCGTACTGCTGGTCTATCTTTACTCCTTTCATCTTGACCCATTGGCACCGAAATAGAGGGACCTTAAAATTAGGTCCATAGTCAAGTTCTCATACATCCTCTATGTAACCATAATATGTGTCCTTTGTCTCATTGTATCCGGTTGCATCGAAACGGATGCCACTATTCTAATTGCTGCTCTCTTATCTTTTGCGATCGTGTAAACTGTATTCCCATTTATCTCGTACCCTTGGAAAGTCAGTACAGTCGAAGATGGTGACCTGGCCAACAAGTAGAGCTCATCTCCAACAGTGTTGTTATTCATGAGTTCTGCCTACAACCAGGCGCCGAAACTATCGATGTGTTCATCATTAATCGAGGATTCAGACTGTTGGAACGCTTAGAGATAAACAAAACTTTTTCCTACGCGGTACTTTCAAGATCTAGCCGAGGTAGAAGGCCACGATGATTACCACTAGACGCGTGGTTGCGGATTATCGATGAAGCGCGTCGGGGCAGTGCAGTCCACGATCCGATCCAGCCGATCCGATCCCGCGAACGTCGAAGTGCTGAACGTACAACACCTCTGCCGGTATCCACACGTACGAGGAGGAGCTCCGACGGCAGAATGTTAGGTCTGGTGCGACGGCTGGACTGAGTGGGGCTAGGGTTCCCAACGCATGGGAGTGGACTAAATTGCCCGCTGGGCAACCTGCGACCCTCTTTATATAGCGAATGGTAGTGGACTTCACAACACATGTGGCCCATTCCCTCTGTGAGTCCGACTCACAAATCAGTCCATTTCCGGTTCGGGTCCAACCCGACCAATACAATTGCTCCCGCTCTTAAGTGTGCGGCCCTGCAGGCTCATGGCGACTTGGACACGATTAGAGTCCGACTCTCAATCGATCAATCGGTAGCGGCTCCTAGCAGAACGTGCCGACTCCCAAGTCCCATTGAGTCATGACGACATACCATCCAATGTGATTTACATCTTAGTCCCTTTTGCCTCACGATATACCTTGTCGAACTATAGGCGATTTATCGTCATCCCTTAAATAGCTCGACTCTCTTCTCGATCTGTGATATGTGATTCATCTGACTAACTATTAGTCAACAGACACAGTTAACACTTAACTGAGTCGCGCATGGCCATGCTTCCTGAATCATATCACTCGAGAGGGCCCAGAGTATATCTCTCCATTCGAAGGGGCAAAATCCCATCTTGATTATCCACATCATGCGGCTTGCTTCTCATTTGACCCGAACTCTGCCTTTATAGCTGCCTTGTCACAAATCAGCGTTTAACAGAACCTAAGTCGGTGATCCACAACTCGGATTGTGCGACAATCTCAGGTCTAAGGATTACATTGATTGAGACATACAAATGACGACTTGCTCGTTGCATCTCAATGTGGGTCAGTCCGACTTGCTAAACTCTTTAGCCAAGGCCGTGATCGTTGAAATGGCATCACCATGCCCATGACAAGTGGAACCGTGTCATCAGCCAACACTCACATTAGTCTAGGGTGTGTGTCCAGCACAACCTAAATGACCAAGGACAATCTAGTATGAACAACATGAATACAGAGTTCCACAATCGAATCACATATTCAATGACATGTATCAGATGTTCAAAACAAGGACAACTTAATAACTTTATGAATACATTGGGAATAACATCATACATGATTGCCTCTAGGGCATATTCCCAACACAGACAACCCCGGGTTTTTGGACCGTATAATATTCTTGAGTTCTTGGATATAAGAAGCCAACAAGGTGGACATTTGTAGAACTGTGTAGTGTGCTTTAGTGAAAGAATGTCCATCCATAAATATCGTTGCTTTCCTTCCTAGCGTGCCTTTTCCACTCATTCTTCCCTCATGCCGCGATTCGGGAACACCAATCAACTTAAGGTCTGGAAGAAAGTGAACACAAAACGCAATTACCTCCTCTGTTCCATAACCCTTGGAGATGCTTCCTTCTGGCTTAGCACTATTGTGAACATATTTCTTTAAGAATCCCATGAACCTCTCAAAGGGCAACATATTGTGTAGAAACACAAGACCGAGAATGGTAATCTCTTTGACTAGGTGGACTAGGAGGCGTGTCATAATATTGAAGAAGGATGGTGGGTACACCAACTCGAAGCTGACAAGACATTGGACCACATTTGTCTGTAATGCTGATAGACTTTCTGGATTGATTAGCTTCTGAGAAATTGTATTGAGGAATGTGCATAACTTCACAATGGGTAGTCGCACATTTTCTGGTAGAACCCCCCTCAACGCAATCGGAAGAAATTGTGTCATCAACACGTGGCAGTCATGAGACTTCAAGTTTTGGAATTTTTTCTCCGCCACATTTATTATTCCCTTTATATTCGACGAGAAGCCAAACGGGACCTTGATACTATTTAGTGCTTCAAAAAAGATGTTCTTCTCTTCCTTGGTAAGAGCATAGCTGGCAGGACCACCTTGAAACCGCTCAGGATTCTTGCTGTCTCGTTCTTTCGTGTGTTGCTGGTCCTTCCGTGCTTCAGATGTATCTTTTGACTTCCCATACAAGCCAAAGAAGCCTAGCAGATTCACGCAGAGATTCTTCGTCAGGTGCATCACGTCGATCGCAGAGCGGACATCTAGGATTTTCCAATAGGGTAGTTCCAAAAATATAGATTTCTTCTTCCACATGGGTGCGTGTCCGTTAGCGTCATTCGGAACAATTTGTCTGCCCGGACCCTTTCCAAATATTACTTTCAAATCCTTCACTATATCAAATACATCATCACTAGATCGAAGGATAGGCGTCTCCCGGGTATCTGCCTCACCATTGAAATGTTTGCCAGCTTTTCTTAAGCGGTGCTTGCGCGGAAGAAAACGACGATACCCGAGGTACACAACCTTCTTACATTTATCCAGATATACACTTTCAGTGTCATCTAACAGTGTGTGCATGCATTATATCCCTTGTTTGTATGTCCTGAAATGTTACTAAGAGCAGGCCAATCGTTGATGGTTACGAACAACAGCGCTCGTAGGTTAAATTCTTTTTGTACGTGCTCGTCCCACACAGGTACAATTTCTTCACGCCACAACTGTAAAAGTTCATCGACTAATGGCCTTAGGTACACATCAATGTCGTTGCCCGGTTGTCTCGGGCCTTGGATCAGCACTGACATCATAATGAACTTACTCTTCATGCACAACCAAGGAGGAAGGTTATAGATACATAGAGTTACATGCCAGGTGCTATGGTTGCAGCTTTGCTCACTAAATGGATTAAATCCATATGTACTTAGACCAAACCATAAGTTCCTTGCCTCACCTGCAAAGCGCGGGAACTTTATCTCGATTTTTCTCCACTGCGACCCATCAGCGGGGTGTCTCAACATCTCATCTTTCTTACGATCTTCCATGTGCCATCGCAAAGGTTTGGCATGCTCTTTGTTTCTGAACAAACGTTTCAACCGTGGTATTATAGGAGCATACCACATCACCTTTGCAGAAACCCTCTTCCTGGGTCGCTCACCCTCAACATTGCCAGGGTCGTCTGGTCTGATCTTATACCGCAATGCAGTGCATACCGGGCATTGTTCCAAATTCTCGTACTTCTCACCGCGGTAGAGGATGCAGTTATTAATGCAGTCATGTATCTTCTCCACGTCTAATCCTAGGGGGCATACAACCTTCTTTGCTTGGTATGTACTGTCGGGCAATTCATTGTTTTTAGGAAGCTGCTTCTTCACTATTTGCAGCAACTTTGTAAATCCGCTGTCAGTCACACCGTTCTCGGCCTTCCATTGGATCAATTCGAGTGTGCTGCCCAGCTTTTTCTGCCCGTCTTCGCAAGTTGGATACAACAATGTTTTGTGATCCTTTAACATCTGATCGAACTTCACCCTCATCTTTTTAATATCGCTTTCTGTCTTTGCATCCGTAATAGCCTGGCCAAGATCATCAATGGGCTCATCTGGTGCCTGCAACTCTGATTACACTTCATTGTTATCTTCCATTCCAGTACCGGCACCGTATTCAGGGAACATGTCATGATAGTTGTCATCATTCTCTTCTTCTTCGTTGTCTTCCATCATAACCCCTCTTTCTCCGTGCTTGGTACAACAATTATAGCCGGGCATGAAACCGGATTGAAACAGGTGGAAGTGGATGAATCTGTGAAAAGAGTGTTCCTTCTGATTCTGACATACATCACATGGACAACAGATAAAATTATTCCGGTTGTTTGCCCGGGCCACCTCGAGAAAATAACCCACGCCTTTCATGAACTCGGCAGAGCGTCGGTCAGCGTACATCCATGGCCGGTTCATCTGCATTATATGATTATTAATTAAGAACTGTTACAGAACACCATGAATAGAGAAATGACCAATGTTACATCGACAGATGAAAGGTTAAAGTTGGTACCTCGACCGAGGAGGAAAGAAGGACGAGAAAGCTTATATAATTAAGTGTGGCTCGGAGAAATTAAATCGTGCTTGTTTTCTGTGAGCTGATATGGCGTTATTCTCCCGGGCATTTCATCAAACACCTCTTGTGCATAGGAGGAAAAAAAGTGAGCACACACCACACAACTAGAAATATGTCCTCCAAAGTGTGTGGCATGAGGAGAAGAGAGGGCTGGCAGGGTTTATATATAGTGGGGGTGTCATTTGCCCCGGTTGGTGGCTCCGACCGGGGCAAAAGACCCCCCCACACCACGAGCCTGAACGGGCTCTGCTCATCGAGGGCCTTTAGCCCCGGTTGTAGGCACCAACCGGGGAAAATGACCCCCCCCCCACCACGCGCCCTGCTCGCACCGGCCCCACCTCTGCAATCTTTTGCACCGGGTGGAGGCCGAGCCGGGGCGAAAGGGGTGGTCGCGGGTGAGCAAAATCCTCGTTTTCCACGAGTGTTTAGTACCGGTTCCTTACGAACCGGTATTGACGGTGCCTCCACGTGGCCTCAGGGGAACCTGCGGGGCTGGAGACATTTGGTACCGGTTCGTAACACGAACCGGTACCAAAGGGTTGGGAGGGGTTTAGGTTTTTTTTGAAACTAAGGGGTTTAGGGTTTAGGATAGGTTTACGGTTTAGAAAAGGTTTAGGAGGGGCCGTATCGGACCTTTTCATCGTATGAGGATCGCGTCGATGCTCACGACCTTGGTGCATACATATATATAACACATGTAATTAATTAAATGAGATCGCAAATTGAGTAGTGTTTCATAGTTGTACTCTCTGAGTCATACTATATATATAATATTACATGTAGCTAGCTCACTATTACATTGAGGCATACACAATGATGCATGGTGGTACTCTCCGAAAGGAGCTATGACGTCTTGGAGGGAAAATCCCGCCATTTCATCGCAAATTTCTTAGAAGCGGCGCTCGAGGGGGAGATTCTCCCGCTTTTTTTCCAACTGTAAAATAATGAGAGAGATACAAATGAATACATATGTAAACTATCAAATCATAAAAAAACAATTATGACTAAAACTCAGCAGAACTGATGGTAACAAAATAAATTGTAAATATAGTTTACATAGCTCCTTATTTCTATTATTATTTATTCTCTAGGAGACAATCTTGTGAATGTTCTCACAAACATAGTAAGCACATAGATTAGTCCCCTTTGGTTGTTGATCGCATTTCTGTGCAAGAATATAATTCAGTCAAACAATAACCAAGTATGATAATGGTGTGTCACTAGTGGAAAGAACCCCTCTCGTCCAGGGGGCCAGGGGGAAGCTGTCCCGGTTGCAACCGAATCCGGGACAAATGCCATGCTTTGGTCCCGGTTCGTGCGCCCGGGGCAACAGGAATCGCCTGGGGGCATTGGTCCCGGTTCGTGGGGGACATATCGGTCCCGGCTCGTGCCACGGACCGGGACCAATGCCTAGCCACATGCCACGTGGCACGCGCATGAACATTTGTCCCGGTTCAGTCCACGAACCGGGACCAATGCCCCCCTTCCCCTATATATACTGCCCCAGCCACTCCCCCCTTCCATCTTTTTTTTTTGCTTGGAGGTGTGAGAGAGTGCGGTGTTAGTTTGTTTTATTTTACTATGCACACGAGGTGTTCGACGAAATTCCCGAGCCGCACATAAGCTCACTGAAAATGGTATCTTCGACCGAGGTTAACAAATTTATCTTTTTCATCTGTAACTGATACATAAAAAAGTAGTATTTGTCGTATTAATATGTTATTGTAATGTATTTTGATAAACTTAATTATACGATGCAGCTGGATGCACGGCAGCGATGGATGTATGGTGACCGACGCACTTCCGAGTATATGGCAGGCCTGAATGCATTTCTTGCTGTAGCTCAGGCAAACAAAGATAATGGCTTCATGTGTTGCCCATGTGTTGATTGTCGGAACGTCAGAGAGCACTCTTCCGAAAGAATCATTCACGGCCATCTACTTCGGAGAGGTTTCATGCCCAGCTATAATTGCTGGACGAAGCATGGAGAAAGAGGGGTTGTGATGGAAGACGATGAAGAAGAAGAAGAAGATCCTTTGTTCCCTGAATACGACGATACTGCAATGGAAGAGAATGGAGAAGAAGGAGGTGATCAAGAACAGGCATCAGAAGAGCCCGATGATGATCTTGGCCGAGTTATTGCTGATGCAAGGGAAGACTGTGAAAATAAATTGGAGAGGTTGAAGCTGGACAACATGTTACAGGATCACAAAAAATTGTTGTACCCAAATTGCGAAGATGGTAGCACAAAGCTCGGTACCACACTGGAGTTGCTGAAATGGAAGGCACAGAACGGTGTGACTGACAAGGCATTTGAGAGTTTACTTCAACTAATGAAGCCAAAACTTCCAAAGGATAACGAATTGCCTGAGAGTACGTACGAAGCAAAGAAAGCTCTCTGCCCTCTAGGATTAGATGTGCAGAAGATACATGCATGCATTAATGACTGCATCCTCTTCCGCGGTGAGAAGTACGAGAATTTGGATGAATGTCCGACATGCACTGCACTGCGGTATAAGATCAGAGCAGATGACCCTGGTGATGTTGACGGAGAGCCCCCCCGTAAGAGGGTTCCTGCTAAGGTGATGTGGTATGCTCCTATAATACCACGGCTGAAACGTCTGTTTAGAAACAAAGAGCATGCTAGGTTGTTGCGATGGCACATAGAAGACCGTAAGAAAGACGGAAAGTTGAGGCACCCCGCCGATGGATCGCAGTGGAGAAAGATCGAGAGAGACTTTCCAGACTTTGCAGGAGAGGCGAGAAACTTATGGTTTGGCCTAAGTACAGATGGCTTTAATCCTTTTGGGGAGCAGAGCTCCAGTCATAGCACTTGGCCTGTAACTCTATGTATGTACAACCTTTCTCCTTGGTTGTGCATGAAGCGCAAGTTCATTATGATGCCAGTTCTCATCCAAGGCCCGAGGCAACCTGGCAACGACATTGATGTGTATCTAAGGCCATTAGTGGAAGAACTCTTACAATTGTGGGGCAAACCAGGTGTACGTGTGTGGGATGAGAACGAACAAAAGCCATTTGACCTACGGGCGTTGCTTTTCGTAACCATCAATGATTGGCCTGCTCTTAGTAACATTTCCGGACATACAAACAAGGGATACAATGCATGCACACACTGTTTAGATAATACTGACAGTGTTTTTTTGGATAAATGTAAAAAGATTGTATACCTGGGGCATCGTAGATTTCTTCCGATCAAGCATCCCGTAAGAAAGAAAGGAGGGAAGCATTTCAGAGGTGAGGCGGATAACCGGAAGAAGCCTGAGCTGCGTAGTGGTAATGATATATTCGATATGGTCAAGGACCTAGAAGTAATCTTTGGTAAGGCTGCTGGCAGCCAACCAGTTCCGTACAGCCCTGATAAGCGCGCACCCATGTGGAAGAAGAAATCTATATTTTGGGAGCTACCCTATTGGAAAGTTTTAGAGGTCCGGTCTTCGATCGACGTGATGCACGTGACAAAGAATCTTTGTGTCAATCTGCTATGCTTCCTGGGCTTGTATGGGAAGTCCAAAGATACGCCAGAAGCACGGGAGGACCAGCAACGTATGAAAGACCCAAGCAACAACCACACAGATAGGCGCCATTACTTAAGCAGCTACGCTCTTACTAAAGCAGAGAAGGAAATATTCTTTGAAGTCCTTTACAGTATCAAGGTTCCGTCTGGCTTCTCGTCGAATATAAAGGGAATAATAAACATGGCAGAGAAAAAATTCCAAAACCTGAAGTCTCATGACTGCCACGTGATTATGACGCAGTTGCTTCCGATTGCATTGAGGGGGCTTCTACCGGAAAATGTTCGAGTACCCATTGTGAAGCTATGTGCATTCATGAACGCAATATCTCAGAAGGTAATCGATCCAGAAAGTCTGACAAGATTACAGAGGGATGTGGTCCAGTGTCTTGTTAGTTTTGAGTTGGTGTTCCCACCATCCTTCTTCAACATTATGACTCATCTCCTGGTTCACCTATATGAAGAGATTCATATTCTTGGTCCGGTATTTCTACACAATATGTTCCCCTTTGAGAGGTTCATGGGAGTCTTGAAGAAATATGTTCATAACCGTGCTAGGCCAGAAGGAAGCATCTCGAAGGGCTATGGAACAGAGGAGGTCATTGGGTTCTGTGTTGACTTTATTCCTGACCTTAAGACAATTGGTGTTCCTGAATCGCGGCATGAGGGGAGACTGAGGGGAAAAGGAACGCTGGGAAAGAAAACAATGATACCTAGGGACGGGCATTCTTTGACCAAAGCACACTACACAGTTCTACAAAATTCTATGTTCATGGCTACGTATCTCGAGGAACACAAGAATATTGTACGGTCTGCAAACCCGGGGAAGGATGACTCATGGATTAAACGCGAACACATGGAGACTTTCGGAAGTTGGTTGCAAACACGTCTTATAAATGACACCACTGTTGAAGATCAGCTATACATGTTGGCAGGGTCACCATCTTCGACTATTGGGAGTTTTCAAGGGTACGAGATAAATGGGAATACATTTTACACGAGCTCCCAAGATAAGAAGAGCACCAACCAAAACAATGGTGTCCGCTTTGATACAACAAACGAGAATGGAAAAAATGACACATACTATGGTTACATAGAGGAGATATGGGAACTTGACTATGGACCTTCTTTTAAGGTCCCTTTGTTCAAGTGCAAATGGGTCAACCTGAATGGAGAAGGGGTAAAGGTAGACCCGCTTTATGGAATGACAACAGTGGATCTCAACAATATTGGTTACAATGACGAACCATTCGTCCTAGCCAATGATGTGGCTCAGGTCTTCTATGTGAAGGACATGTCTTCCAGACCGAAGAAAAGAAAAAATAAGGAAACAAATTCATCATACGATGAGCCGAAGCGTCACATAGTTCTCTCAGGGAAAAGAAACATCGTGGGAATCGAGGACACGACAGACATGTCAGAAGATTATAATAAATTTGTTGAAATTCCACCCTTCACAGTGAAAGTTGACCCCACCATCCCGTTAAATAATGAAGATGCTCCATGGTTACGGCCGAAGCGATCATAAGCAAGGGACACGAAGAAAATTCAGAAGACTAGATAGGGATGTTGTTGGTGATGTGTAATAATAAACGTGGAATACATGATCATAGTTCTTATAACGCAGTATGAACGAGATTTTTTTAGCCAAAAGGATATTTATACATATTCTGTGATTATGAATGGAGTAGGTGCAAGTTTGACCAATAATTTGTATTGATCGGTCAAAAGCTGGCAAGCATTGAGTGCTTGACAACTATGACCAGCCTGACTTCATTATTGCAGGATTATAACTACTTTCGAGATGTAGTATGTGTTGACACACGGTATAGAACAAGTGATTATGGCAGGCCTCTATTGTTATTCATTGGAGTTAACCACCATAAACAGCCGAAAACAGTTTTGACTGACTGCTTTACATCGATAGGGGATGCAGTTGCTTCTACTTGGCCAGGGACTGTCCACCGCTCGGATATATATCAAAATGCAACGAAAGTATTAAGGGATATATTGCACTGTTCGGAAACTTTCGCTCATGATTTTAGTAGGTCTTGGCGAAGTACAATCTGAAGGATAACGAGTGGCTAAGTAGATTGTATGAGGATAGAGAAAAATGGGCTTTGCCTTATGGGTGTCATATATTCTGCGCAAATATTGCAGTCACACTTCGAATTGATAGCAGGGATACCATCCTGACAGATATCCTTAAAACAGAAATAGAGCTTCGGTACTTCTTTAACAGATATGATAAATTTTTGGAGGAGAAACGTCTAACTGAACAACGAAGATCCCAAATGTTGAAGGCGGAGGGGAGCGCGACGGAGACGGCGTACGAGCAGAGGAGAGGAAAGCGCGACAGCAACGGCGCGGTCTCCCCCGCCCGACCGCCCGCCTCTGCTTTAAGTCTGATGCTCCCGCTGAGGCTTGCCGCGTACACGGAAGTTACTATGTTTTCAAGCGGGGGTCGGGATAAAGGGAGACGAAGATCTCAAATTCACCGTGTCAATAAGGTACAACTCGCTTTGTCGAACTTTATATAAATCACCCGGGATGCCTTGTATGCTCTGGACTAACTCGGCAGATCACGAGAGAAAAAAAAAATTGTAACATTTTTATATTCAAATTATATACAAATGGTAAAATAATTAATAGTTTCAATAGTTAGAAAAATTATTTAGTTAAACGAAAAATGGATTTAAATTAGTTATGCAAATTCTAGTGTTTTTCATGTTGGAATTTTTGTCAAATTCAAAAGTATATATAAGTTGTTAATGTGCAAACTTAATAATTTTCAAACTTTGGCGCTAAAAACTTTTGGGCGCGCAGGGTGCCACCCCCAAAATTCGAAATATGTTTTTGGTCCCGGCCCGTGGTACCAACCGGGACAAAAGGGGCTCTAGTCCCGGTTGGTGGGACGGGCCGGGACTAGAGGCCCGGTTGTATAAATATCTCGGGCCTCTCTCCAGGCCGAGCGACCACCCAGGACAGCGGACATGGCTTGGCGAAGCCCTGCCGGCGAGGGGGTAGGAAGATCCCGCCGGCGAGGTTCCGCGGGCGGGGCTAGGGGGTGAACTAGGGACGCGTTACTGGACACGAACAAACATATATTAAAAGGCCCGAGGCCGTGCTTACATAGGAGGGGGGGGGGCGGCGCGGCCACAGGCGGCCGGCCGTGCTTACATCTAGGGGGCGGCGGCGCGGCCACAGGCGGCCGGCCGTTTCTTGGGGGGGTAGGTAGCTTAGCCTAGGGGGGGCGCACCGGCGCCGATCTACTCCTCCTCGTCGGAGGAGATGCACTGGTAGGGGGGTGGTTGCCACAGGTGGGCAGGCGGCTGGGCCGGGCCCGGCGGGGGCGGAGGCATCGGGGGCGCGTACGGCGGTGGCGGGGGCAGCACCTCCTGCGGCGGCGGCGGTGGCGGGGGCAGCTCCTCCTCCTCCGGCGACCAAACGCCGCCGGTCCAGGCCCAGGACATGCCGTACTCCAGGCCTGGGGGAGCGGCTGCGGCGGCGGCTGGTCCTCGGACGCCTCCCACTCGGCGTACAGCGCGTGCCACCAGGGGGTAGGCTTGGTAGGGGGCAGCGGCGGCATGGCGGCGGCGTTGGCGGCGGCGGCGGCCACGACCCGCTCCCACCGCTTGATTTCGTCGTCGATGAGGGAGCGGCGGGAGGCCTCGCAGGCCTCCTCCATGTTGGCCCGGAGCTCGGGGTCCTCCTCCCCGGAGAAGTCCTTGATGTCCTCGAGGAACCACAACTCCCTCTCCCGGCCGGGTGGTGCCGCGGGGTAGTCCGCCACGTTCAACTCCTCGTGGGGGACGGGGATGAAGGAGCGCCGGCGCTGCTCGTGCTCCTGCTGGAGCCAGGTGGCCCAGTAGGGGGAGCTGCGCGCGTACGCGCGGTCCCTGAGGAGGGGGGCCGGCAGGAGGCGGCGCCGGCGGTCGATCTCCTCGAGCAGCGCCTCGCCGGTCGGGGCCGGCGGCACAGGGATCCGCTGGGGTTCAGGTGCCAGCCGTCCGGGAGGTGGACGTCTGGCCAGAACACCGGCGTGGCGTTGTTCCAGTGCCACTCGGCCTCCACCACTCGGATGTACCGGCGGAAGCGCTTGCCCTTGGGCGCGGCGCGGGGCGGCGGGCGTGCCGCCGGAGGTGGCGCGGGGACGCGCGGCGTCCCGCCGATGCGGACACCTCCAGGGCCGTAGCCGAAGGCCTCCGCCGGTGGGGGTGGGACGCGGCCGGCGCCGCTCGAGGAGCCTTCGTGGTCGTTCCTGGGGCGCTTGCCGGAGCCGCTCGAGAACCAGCGGGACATGGTTGCTTTGCCTTGGGCGCGGCCGGGGCGGATGGGTTGTATGGGCGGCGGGGGCCCTTTAAAAAGGACCCGGGGGGGCTGGCATGCCAACCGGCGGCCTGAACGTGGCGGCGGTTGCAGGCGGCCATGAATGCGGGGCGGGAGCCGAGGCGTGGCGGCGGTTGCTGCTGTGGCACGCGCGTGTGGGGAAGTGGGGGCGCGGGAAGCCGAGGCGGGGCGGGAAGACGAGGCGACAGTGGGCCCATTGACCGCCCCTGTGGTCTTAATTTAAGGGACCAGGCGAGCCAGCCACTAGGCCGCTGGCCAGTGGCCCCTTCGAACCATTGACCGACCATAAAAAAAGACGCGGGCCAGTGGGCCCTTTTGACCAAAAAATGTGGCCAGTGGGCTTAATAAAAGACGTGGGCCTGGACGCGGTTGGGGAAGGGGGAGGCCGGCTGGGGATTGGGAGACAGGAGCCCAAAAAACGAAAAAAAACCTGCCGCGGCAGGCGAAAATTGACGGCTATATACTTTTTTTTAAAAAAAAAGTATCCATCTCGGTCCCTTGAACGAACCGGGACGAACTCCCTGGCCGACCCCTGGCCCAGGTTCGCCACGTGGCCTATCCTTACCATCCCGGGTCCTGGCACAACCGGGACCAATGGGGGAGGGCCATTTGTCCCGGCTAGCCCATCCCGGTTGCACAACCGGGACAACTGGCCCTTACGACCCGGGACAAAAGGCCCTGTTTCCACTAGTGTGTAGACCTAGGTAGTAGAACTTACTTTCCCTTTTCATATCATCTTCACCGGCCATCCACCTTCCGGATCTTCCTTGATGAACGTTTCCCATACGCTGCCCGACAAAGAATTGAATAAAAGAGTTATTAATTTGTTGACATCAGAAAATTAACAAAAAAGCTGATAAGAATTAAATAAAATTACCCTTGGAGCATATCAAACAGTGCTTGTAATCTATATGCGGTTTGGTCATTGAGTCGTAGACTTCAATAAGTCCATCGTGCATTTTAATGACGATAAGCATGAAGTGGAAGTTGCGCACGTTTAAATATGAAGTGTCATAGATATAACTCATTAGTTATAAGGAAAAATAGAATGTGTTAGAAGACAGTAACACTCACTTGTAGTTATAAGGCCAAAGTATTTGTTCTTTGTCACGTTGTCGCTTCAAAAACCTTAGCAAAGTCTCCGGTGTATCCTTGTTATACAGGGAATTCTTTATGGTTTCTTCATGCATTGTATCCGCGTCAATGAACCCAATGTCCTTGACTTCATTCCTTTTGCATTCGAGCATCTTCAATATGCATAATAAGGCGCAAACAATATTAAATTGAGGATAATTACAGAAAATTAAAGAACTCAGCTAATTCCTTCTGAAATTACATAAATAAAACACTTACAGACAATAGCAACTGATCAACGATTTGTCGAGTTCCCGAAGATTGTATAACGCAAAAAGAGCCTCGAAGTCAATGCTCACAACGTAATATTGGAAGTAATGCTCCTCCTTAGCGGCCACCATCATAGCCGTGTACCCTTCCTTTGTCCTAACCAAGTACCACTTATACAAATTGCGCATTTTTGTTGGTAGGATGGAGACATTATCGACACTTTTTTTTCCCTTTTTCATATTTTTATGCTACTTCAGCGATGGCATAAACGATATATGTGGTGTGTTGTTGATAAGTACTTTGAACGTCTTCTCGTCAAACACCTTGAGAGGGGCAACCGATTGACCGGCTTGTTCTCCGAGCTGGGGAACTTTTTCCCCTTTTTCCCCTGGACTTGTTGTTTCCTTTTCGGCGCCTGCTGGACCACCGGTTTCTTCCCTTTAACCTCCTGGATCATCTCATCATATGACTTTTCAATAGAACGCCTATAGTCTGATGGAGGCGATGGTGGAGGGTAATATAGGTTCTCAACGGTAGGCACAACTTTCACCGGATCTAGCGTCTTTTCAAAAGGTATCTCTGGTACTTTCTTAGCAAAATGGGCAGCCACCTCGGAACGAGAGATGGCCCTGTTTTCCTCGTCAGGTCATTCCCAAGGTAACTTCTGAAGAGGCGACAGTGCTCTCTCTATTCTGGGTCTCTTCCTAGCCGGCGAACGGTTCCGCTTAACGGGCACTTCCTCACGCGGGGGATATCAAGATGCTGGACACGCGCTGCCCCCTCCCCTCAGGTAGGTGTGGCCCTTGATGCTCATGTGGACTTTCAACATGAGAGATCAATGGCCCTTGCTTCTCATGTGGACTGTCAGCAGGAGTAGTCGATGGCCCTTACTGCTCATGTGGACTGCGCTGCTCATGTGAACTGCGCTGCTCATGTGAACTGCTATCACGAGGAGCCGGTGGCCTTGGCACGGGGCCTGAAAAGACGATGTATTTTTTTTTCCGGAGGGCGAAACCACGCTTGACATAACCCCGTGTCTTCTCCTCGTCACCTCCAGGAAGATCAAGATACATTGTTTCATAACCAGGCAGAATGTCATCCACCCCGACAAGAGCACAGTCAGCTGGAATGGGCTGATGATGGTGCGTTGCTCCATCTTGTTGTGGGTAAACATAGCCGACCTCCACCTTATTGGACATGTTCCTCATTGGCACATGTAGCTCGCACTTTGTCTTCTCCGTGACATAATCCATGGGGTAGCTTGCTCCACATCCTTCAAGATGCGAGGAACCCATGCTGCTTTTCGGTTGACATGGGGAGGCATCGGCTTGATGATCTTCTATAAAAAGCTGCTGATAAGGTCCCCTCTGCCGATTCTGCTCCAGCTGCTGCACCCGTTGTTCCAATGTCGATAACCGGTCAGTGCACTTCTTCTTCGTTCTCGAATGGCTTCTATAACTCTCAGCGCACTCCGTCCACGCATCCTTCATGGTGAGACCTGGGACGGTTCGTACTCGTCCAAAGTGTTCGGGATTCCCCAGAGCTAGTGTCAACTCGTCATTCTCTCTATCAGGAATGTACACTCCCCTTCTAACCTTGTCTATTGCAGCTACAAGCTGCTTGGTGATTGTTTCACATTTATCCTTCTATTTTCCCTGTGCAACGATCTCCCTTGTCTTTGGGTCCAACCCTGCCCCGTGCGCGAACAACCAGAACTTGGACCGGTCGGGCCAGTCGTATGTCTGTGGAGTGACCCCGGCTGCCAGCAATTTAGCTTCATATTCTTTCCACAAGGGAATGGCAGTCTTGTAGCCACCTGACCCCAATCTATGAAAATATAGCTTCTTCTTAGCATTATCTACATTTGTGCTTGATCGGGACTTATATCCTGACGAGGTCCTATACGCCTTAAATGCGGGCCAGTGAGCTTTTAGCTTCTCATATCATCCATGGAATTCTGGACCTTCGGGTCCAAAGTCTGCCCATAATTTTTTCTTCCAGCTCTGGAATTGTACGACCATCTTCTTAAGAGTCCATTCCTTGAGCTTCTACCTCTGGGCTTCCGTGAGTTTTAACGGGAGGTTGAAGTTTGTCAGTAGACTCTCCCAAAGTAACTCTTGTAGTGTCGCTGACATAACTAGCTTCGTCAACCGCCGTCTTCTTCGGCTTATGCCAATCTGCAATGCTGATCGGTACAATGTCCCTAACAACAACTCCGGCTTGATTGACAAATTTCTTCATGTTATCTGCGGATTCCACCGGTTCGCCAGTAGCCTTAAATATGCTGAGAAGCATCTTCAAAATTATCTTTTAGGAGAATATTCATAATAATTTGGAGCCAACTGAACTTTTACCAAACTCAATTATCCAACAACTATTATTTTCCCATGATTTGACAGAATACATTGTTTGAGAAATTTATACTATGATCATAACTGATAATCAATTTGATACTTTCTCACCATAGTTTTACAACTTTGGATTTTTCACTTGAAATCCCAATTTCTCCTAGGAATCTAGTTCTCTCAAGTTTCAAAATTTTCATTCCAAACTTCATGAATATTTATCTGATAGTACTATATTAATTCACACTTAGTATTTTACTCCTTTGTGAACTAATAACATTGCTATCATATATATCTCAGAAAATAATATTTTCAATGATAAATTTTACAAACAAGCCCTTTAATGATTTTTAATAACTTAGATCCTTAAAATATAGCTCCCACGGACTTTAAAGATAACAAGACTTCTATAATTTCAATGAAGTCAAAACAACACTTGTTTTACTTCATAAATTATATTGTCACTCCAAAATTCTATATGACCGGCTTTTATTCGTATATAAGCGAATTTCTCTATGAAAATATGAATCCACTTTACAAAAGTTGATTAATCCAATTTTTCAATTTATACTCCAGAAGTTTCTATATGTTTGCTTACATCACCATACACTACAAACCTATATTAAGATATTTGTTTGGTTGTATAACTTTTAATCTCTACCAATATATATTTAATAATATTAAAATTAGGGAAGAACATTCCCAAAATAATATACATATATAATCCATCAACTATAAAAAGATAATGTGTCGGGCATTTTTCTAGCTTTTTTCACATTAAACCGGTCTTTTATCTTGTTACGGAAAATATTTCACAAAGAAAAAATTGCGCAACTTAAATATTTTTTTAGTAATATACATTACAACTATATAACGGAAAACAATTGAAAAATTTATTACATAGTTTACACAGAAACGGAAGTTGTATACACCACATGTTTGTTAAACCTACAATATGATAAAAAAACAAAAAAAGTATAAAAGTTTGGTATAATATTATTTCTTTTCACGGGACCCGTGTTCAAAATTTAGTTGGAACATCCCTCAAAGCAACATGTTTCCCAACCAAGGAGCACCATTGGTTATTATGAATGTTAATGCAACTACTGATGTAAGTAATCTGGTAGGAATATCATGAATCGACATGGGTCAAAGGTAAGATCAAATAGGTTGGGCTAGAAGGAGGGTATTGGGGTGTGTGTGTGCGCTTATTGTAGCAAGACACACATGTAGTGGTGATAGAAGAGTCAGGGAAGGGAACCATCCATCCATGTGACTATCATGTCCTGGATCTCTGACTCACCCGATCTGGAATAGTGAACAAGACTAACAATAAGAAGGACAGAGTGAGATGCGGGAGAAGCAGACATGGCCTATGCAGAATGGTGGCGCTGGTTGTAGTAGGAAGAAGGTGGAGAGAGTGACCGAGCGCAAAGAGGAAATGTTTAGCCAGGGTATCCCACTCGTTAATGCACCTAATCACCGGTGAACCATTTTTTCTTCTAAAAAAATATTGGTTTTCGCGAATAAAATAATTCAAAAATCAAATTTATGGGTCTTAAAATTTACCAAAAAAATTGATTTGTACGATTAATAAGCTGGCCAAGTGGGTTTACACACGCAAACTATATGAGAATTGTGAAGTTGATGACCCCTAGAGAAACCTATCCAATATATTATACTTGGGAGTAACGTCATATTTCTTGGATCTTAAAACCAACAAAAACAATCTTAAAAAAGGGCACTAGAAGACCTTGCAAACTCCACTAAAATTTTGATTACACCAGGGAAACAACGGGAACATTGACGAATAAAGAGTCAATGGAAAAAAATCCTCTGAATTGTAAACGCATCCACTCTAACATTGACGATTGAGAAGTCTATTGAAGAACTACTCTTAATCGTGAACACATTGACTCTCATGGCGAGGGAAGAAAATGGAACGAAAAATTTCCGACTTTTCGTGAAAAATGGAAACAGAATGGAAATATGGAAAACAAAACGTAATTTTGTGGAATGGAAAAGCAATTGGAAAGTTCTACGCGTAAACGGAAACCGAATGGTTTATTCCCGCGGAACGGACATGGAAATCAAAATTCTCTTACAGAACATTCCTTTTTTTTCTACGCGGTGCTTTCCGAATGCAGCAAGGCTAACAATTATAGCGGGAACATTTAGGCACAACCCAAAATCTGAATTTATAAGAATAAAAGGATCCGAAGCAACCATGTTTACGTCCTATGTACTCGCATATCGTCTCCCTCTTGAAATATTCCCCATTTGCCATTTTAGTGCTAACTTACGATCGTGGTATGTCCTTATATTTAGTTCACACCTTAGAAAAGTGATAAGTTTGTTTATTTGCTTGATTTTTCTGCATTATTCAAGGAGTCTCTTGGTTCCGGTGAATATCTACTTTTTGTTCTGTTTTCGACAATATTAATTTTTTGTATTTGTTTCCTAGGTTTCAATATCCGTTTCTATTTCAATAAGAAAGTATGAAAACAACTATGGCAGCACTCAGTTTCGTCTGTATCCAATCCGTTTTCATCCCTAGTCACCAAAGGGATAAAATTGAACATGGAAAATTGAATATTCCATGTAAAACTTATGTTCGGTATGACGAAAACATGAAGATAACACTCATAGAGTTGACGGAAATTTTTCAAATATACGACCTTGACGGATAGAACTCTTAGGAAAGATCATTATTTCCCGGAAAAAACCACAATGTCCCTACATAAATGGTTGTCCAAGTACTATACTAAGGATGGGGCGTAACTGTTCTCCTAGGTAATATATATGCATGTCATGTTTTAACTCTATCTCTTCGTTCAATGCAAATGTGGGGATTCACATTTTGGTCCGCCTAGTTATGTTGAAGTTTTTTTTTCTTCCGATTCAGAACTTTTAATAAAATAGTGGGGGAATATACATGATTTTGCGAAGACACGAGGCCCGGGTGTGTTTGGGACGGCTCCACTCCACCTAACTCCACTTAACCACTAAACTCCACTCCACCAATAAGCACTATAGCAGATAAATACCCATTTGGCTCATAAGTTAGCTCCTGGTCAGATTTTAGAGAGGTTGTTGTAAATTGTCAAGACTATCCTCACTTATGTTTTTTCTACCAATTTGGTATTATAATTTCGTGAGGTTTGTACCGTAACATTTTTTTCCCAATTGGGCTAGCCCCTTTCTATTACTTTCATAACAGAAATAACAGGTTCTTACAAGAGAAATAAGAGACAGAAAGGGACAGGAGAAGTCCAGCTAGAAAGGAGGGGTATCATCCAGGAAACCCGCTGCGAATGTTCGCCGTCGAACATCCCTACGGGGCAAAAACCTGCTGATAGAAATCCCCTCCAACCTAACTAAAAGAGTACGCATAGTTCAGATCAACATCAAATAGGCTACACCACAGGCAGATAACCTCACAAATAGTCTAAAAACAAAACGACAGCCAAAGTAAACAACAAGCCCCAGCACGAACAAGTGAAGCAACGTCAGCCCTCCAGTAGTAGAACACTGCCCGCCCTTGCAGGTGCAGCTGCATCTCCCAAGGGTCCAAGTAGCGAAGCTCGTAGCCATCTTCTTCAGTTGTGATCCACCTTCCATGATCGCCTCTTTATCACCTTCTGGATAAAAACCTGCTCAGTGCAACAAAAATGAACATACCATAAAGACAACGGCAATATGATCCCTTAACAAGTATTTGTCAAAAGTCACTTTGTTTCTCATCATCCAAATCGACCAACAAATAGCCGATATGACAAAATTATAATACCCCCCCCCCCGCCAAAAAGCATAGCACCAAGCAAAGCACTGCCAAAGAGAGTTTGGGCAAGTTTGAGTCCCCAACACCGCACCCAACACACCCCAGAAAGTTTTAGCCGTGGTACAGGCAAAGAATAGGTGATTTTGGGTCTCTACGTTTCCACAGAAGGAACAAATAGGAGTACCAGGACACTTCCTCTTCCTCATATTCTCCCTAGTAAGCACAACATCTTGCAACAACTGCCAAAGGAAAATTTGGATCTTCAAACGAATCTTAGTTTTCCACACCCATCTATAGTTAGGCCCAGCCACAGTTTTTTCTAGGAATTGATATACGGATTTTGTCGATAACTTGCCATTCTTATTAAACTTCCACACCACCCTGATCACCCTCACCCAGGAGGGTCATACTCCCAGCCCTCTCATGTATATATTCCCATTGTTCCTTAATATCAGGAAGAAGGCGCCTTCTAAAAGTTAACTCAAATTTTTTGCAGAACATTCAACAAAGGAGATATCTTGTTGCTGGCAAATACTAAAGACCAAGGGATAAGTACCGAACATGGGAGTATTATCCATCCAGGGGTCATGCCAAGAGCTCACCAAATCCCCTTTTGTCAAAATAACACTCCTTCCCGCCATATAGATATCTTTGACTTTCAGCAAATTTTTCCACGCCGGTGATTCATTAAATTTTACCTCCATAGAAGCAACATATTTTTCCTAAGGTACTTATCTCTCACAATATATTGCCATAATCCTTTTTTAGTATCAAGCTTACACCACCACTTAGTTAGGAGACTAATATTCTGTTTTCTCAAGTCTTTAACACCAAGGCCACCTTTACTTCTCGATCTACAAATTCTTCTCCATTTGACCATATGATATTTTCTCTTCTTATGGATACCTTGCCAAAACAATCTCCTCATATGTTTATTTAATTTCTCAATCATAGTTTTATTCAACAGAAACATGAACATATAATAGGATGGCAACCCAGCCAAACAAGCTTTCAATAGACTTAACCAGGAAGTTTTTCCCCTTGTCTAAAAAAAATGCCCCAGAGGAAGCAGACCCACAAATCCAAGCATCAAGTTTTTTAATGAATTTCTTATCAAGTCCCAATCAGCATTTTTTATACTAGCAAAGGTCACATGCATACCTAAATATTTCAAAGGTAAAGCTCCAATTTGACAATTAAACATATCAGCATAAAACTTGGAAATGTCATCATCTCCTCCCACATTGAAAACTTCACTTTTGAGGTAATTTATTTTAAGTCCTGACATGATTTCAAACAAATAAAGGAGCATTTTCATGTTCACAGCTTTCTCAAGATCATGAGACAGGCAAATAATCGTATCATCCGTGTATTGTAAAATAACAACCCCATTATTAATCAAATCAGGGGCAAGACCAACAACCAACCCATTTTTTTGTGCCTGCAGCACCATCTTAGTGAGACTCTCCCCAACAAGGTTAAACAAAGTAGGGGATAGTGGATCTCCCTGCCTAACTCCTTTAGCACTTTTAAAATATGACCCAATTTCATCATTAATTTTGACACCTACCGAACCATCATGAAGAATTTGTTCTATTCAAGAACACCAAGTACTATTGAATCCTCTCTTCCTATGACAATCCAACAAAAAGTTCCAATTAACTTTGTCGTACTCCTTTTCAAAATCGAGTTTCAAAATAATACCCACTTGTTTTTAAACATTAGTATGATGTAAAAGTTCATGCAAAGACATAATTTCATCCATGATATTTCAATTTTTAATAAAGGAATTCTGTTGCACACTGAACAATTTTGAGTTATAAGGTTCCAGTCTTAGACATAAAGTCTTTGTGATCAATTTATACACACATCTTAACAGGCAGATAGGTCTAAAATTTGAATTCTTAAGGCATCACAAACTTTAGGTAAAAGAGTGATAATACCATAATTCAACCTACTCACATCCAGCCTGCCAACATGGAAAGAATCAAACAAGAACATAATGTCAGGCATGACAATATCCCAACAGCGTTGGAAAAATTCAATGGGAATACTATCAGGTCCAGGGGCCTTGTTACGTTTCATCGAGAATAAGGCATTTTTAACTTCATGAACCGAAAAGAGCCTAGTTTAATTGTTATTATCCAAAACATCCAACTTTTCATGGATCTCCCACAAATCTTCAGAGATAGACAAGTAATTACTAGGAACAGGACCAAACATGTCTTTATAATAACTAGTGGCATGATTAAGCAGGTTAGTAGTCCTCTCAATTCTTAGATCACCATGTTTTAGGTGGTGCAAGTTATGTTTCCTCCTTCTACCATTAGCCACTTTATGGAAAAAAGCAGTATAATTCCTCATTGCTCGTTGGACCTCTGATGCCAATATAATTCCTCTTCATCATACATAGAGAAAAGGGTAGCTTGAATCTCACACTTTCTTTCCAACTGAACAGGGAGCAAGTCATGTTGCTCTTCCAACTTTTCAAGGTTACTTAGTTCTTCTTGTAACTCTCCTTTTAACTTCTTCATGGCCCCAAATCTATTAGCCCCCCAACCTTTAAAATATCTTTTGAATCTTTTCAGTTTAATATTCATGATATCCACAGGATCCCTACTATACACATGTTTCTCCCAAATCTTTTCCACAGTACCAAGGAAATTAGTATCATTAAAGCAAGTGACATCAAATCTAAAACTTTTTTTCTTAGTCACCATATTACCCCCAGTATCAATCATAAGCATGTTATGATCAGAAACCTCTCTCACCACTTTCCTCATATCAACCAAGGGAAAAGGTTCTTCCCAAGAAGGAGACATCAAAACTCTATCCAACTTCTCAAGGGTAGGTGACACATGATTATTGGTCCACGTGTATAACCCACCAACCATACAAATCTCTTGCAAACTAAGGATATGAATAATAGAATTAAACACCTCCGAAGAATGAGGAAGCACAGTATGTTTATTTTTTTTCCCAACATGTCTTAGGATATTAAAATCTCCACCAACAATAAAAGGTTCAGTAATCACATTACAGTAAGCAGCTAATTCAGATAAGAAGCCCTCTTTTAACTCCTCATGTGCAGGTCCATAAACAGTAATAAGAGTCCATCTACATTTTTTTACCTTATCCCAAATATTAAATTGAATATGGTGTCTCCCCAATTTCACAGCAGAAACCTCCAGGAGGACTGTCTAACACCACATAAAATCCCACCAGACTTACCAATAGAGGGAACCCATTTCCAAAACAATAAACCTTGTGGATCAAACTTTCTGAAAAAGCTATCATTGTACTCCTACTTCATCGTTTCCTCAAGTCCAATAAAGTCTAGCTTATTTTCTCTAATAATGTTAGTGAGACAAGCAGCCATGCCTTTCTTGCTTATCCCCCTTAAATTCCAAAAGCCACCTAACATTTTAAACGTTCAGGTTTATCTTTTTTTTTTCTAATATTCCTCCCAGGATCCAGGGGAGAAACATTAGCTTTCTTTTGGCTCCTTGTCAGGGGTCTAGAAGCCACTACAGCCTTTCCTTTAGATTTTCTTCTAGTTTTTCTAGATTGGACAGTAATAAAAGGACATCCCCTTTCATCATCTTTATCCGAAACCCAATCCAACCGTAAAGGAGTACCATCCCCAAGATCATGATTAATAATATGGTTATTATCCTTGTCATGTTCATTACATTTCTTAGCAAGTTCATGTCTAGCCATTTCCATATTTCTCAACATGTTCACAGTTTCAAAATTATCATTTGGCATATTCACACCCATATCAGTAGCTCTAGCAATAATTTCACAGTCCGAGAGAACAACAAATGAATTACTACAAGAGGGAGGAGATTTTGTACCTTCCGGGTTTCTTTTCTTTGCCACCCCTTCCGCTTGATCGCTCACAGTTTGCATCTTCTTCTCCTTATTACGAAGACTCGCCCTGAAATTTTCCACTTCTTTTACAGGTTCCACCACTTGGTCATAAATCACCGGGGATGAAGTATCAGGAGATTCCACAGTATACTCAGCTACAGGAATACGAGACCCCCCGTCAGCCATTTCAGTAACCGTGAAAGAATTCAGAGCCAGCCACATTGTATCATCCATTTGACCATATTCACTCACAACAGCAGGTGTAATGGGAACCCAACTGATCACTCTTAGTTCCTGCACCGATGAACCAACACAAGGTGGTGTGGATTCGGGTTCCTTCTCCCCAACATCCACAACAGAAGCCACCACTGTGTCAGTAGCTCCCAATTCCTCTTGAGTAGGCAACTTCTCAGTCAAATTCTCCTCAAGCAATTTTTCCTGTAACCTTTCAGCAGCAATTTGCTTAATCAGGAGACCCTGCAGCTCCTCACTTTCCTCTTCAGATTCATGCTCAGATACGGCCGCCAAAGGTCTGCCATATGTTTTACCTCCTATGTAATTAGACTGGCTAGAAATCCCCCTGACCTTAGCATTTGACTCAGATTGAGTATTTGACACGAAACCATTATCCCCTCTGGTCCTCTTAGGAGAAGAAGCACTGTGAGAATTCACTGAAACAACAGTCTTATCCCTCGGGTTATCCCCCACCACCACAGTCTCAATTTCATAAAAGAAGTCATAGAAGTAATCCCCCAACACCCCTTCTGCAGACTCAGGAAGCTCATTAATGTCCCTGCAGCCAATAAGGACTCTGCAAAATTCAGATTTATGGAGTGTTGCCTGGTCAATTTCCAGTGAAATCCCAACCAGAGATCCCACATAGGATGCAGCTGCCTCACACCTCTTGTCTACAGGAATATTACGAACTTTCACCCAAGCTTTGTGCATAGGAAACTTGTCCCAAACCGAATCAGACCAGGGAGATAAACTTAACACCACATTGAAGGTTTTCATCTCCATATGCTTGCCATAGTAACATGTTCTTTCCACCTCTTTTGAACTAGGAAACCGCATAATGAACTGCCCAGTCCCAACCACTCGAGCCGTGCATCGCCAACCAGACCCCAAAAAAGCATTAAACTCCCGTAACATTTGACAGCCTTTTATTTTTCGTTGCACAAATGTGACATATACGTAAGATAATGGTAGCATTTTTTTCCCTCCGAATGAACGAGAAATACTATATATTCCTCAGGTACATATCATATCATATATATGAACATAGGAAATACCATCTATCATACCATGTACGGATGATATATACAAACAATATCATGTGTTCGTACTGTACCATCTACCAATCATATAGCTCAACTTGTACATATCGAAAACAAACACTACTGACTATCAACGTCTGTTCATCAACTACTACTTAGCATCCGTATTCTACCTATCAGACGCATCAATTACTGCTCAGCATCCACATTGTACCAATCAGACGTATCAATTACTGCTCAACATCTAGCATGTATTAATTTTATATACTGTGTACTTCATGTGCTGCTGCTCAGCATGCGTACGAGCAGAGACGTCAGTAAAAGAGTTAACTGAAACCATACGGGAGACGAACAGAGAAACATTTGTAAGATGAAAATTCCTGCAGTTCCTGCAGCGACCTCTTCGTGAGGAAGTATGGGGGATCTCAAGGTGCACGGGAAACTTGACTGCGGGCGCGTCCCTGGTGTAGGCGGAAATCGACGGCGGCATATCCCCGATGCAGACAAGCTGGTCAACGGGGGCGAGTTGCCTGGTGCAGGCAGCAGGACGTTTGGCAGCGACAGTGTCTTCGTGGTGCAGGGGACGGTTGGCGTCGACGGCGTCTCCTTGGTGCAGTTTGACGTCGGCGAGGCCGAACACGGATCTGGTAAGTGTACATGTAGGTACCACCTTATCCTGGCCCTCCATTTCTATGTTGGATGGAGAGGAATCTTGGTGGGCCCCACCGGTGAGAGACACGCATGTTATGATGGGCAACATATAATAGTCCAGATCACAGATCTCGAAAAAAAAATGAAGGGCCAAGATAAGATGGTACCTACTCATAAGCTTACTCATATGTTTTCCCGGCGAGGCTCCCGCGCTGTACTCCTCGAGTGGATTGGCAGCAGCGGCACGAACTCAAGATGCGACGCAGGCGGGCGAAGACACAAAGGACCGGGTATTTTGGGGAGAGGAGAGAAGGGAGGAATGGCTCCTCGGTGGTCACTGGAGGAGCTCTAGAGAGGAGGGGTTGCGCCGGAGAGCGTGGAGGCGGCGTGCCGTACTTGCCTATCCATGGGGAAGAAAAGAAAAGGGAAAATTTGCTAGAGGACATCGTTATTTCGTGGCATTTGCTAAAACACACTGCCCGATTATGACTTTGCCAGGTACCATTAAAGTTATGTGATACATTTGCCAAAACACACTGTCTGTCCGAAAAGGAAAAGTTTGACTTTTCCATGAAATTAACATTTTACCCGCCCACAATTTCTAGTAAAAAAATATGTCGAATCTATGAACTATATATGCCAATGTTGAATCAGTTCGGTCTTATGTTGAACTTATTTTTGACAAGATCCGTCACATTAATATATGGTATTGTTTCTGGTACTCAAAATTCATAGTACGTACATGATAAGTGCCGTCAAATTTTCCTTTGCATTAATGTCCAAAAACAGGTACATACAAACTGCCTTGAGTTTGAATTAGAAAAGGAAAATTGTTCAAAACTCCAAGTAGGATGGTCATCCTAAGCAAAAAACGTCAAAAATTCCCTTTCCGGACATATGGTGTGTTTTGGCAAATGTGCCGCAAAACTTTAATGGTACGTGGCAAAGCCATAATCGGGCGGTGTGTTTTAGCAAACGCCACGAAATAACGGTGTCCTCTGGCAAATTTAAACGAGGGGTGTGAGAGAGAATACAGAAAAACGGTTCGACACCGAATACTAATTCGGTGGTATCGAGAGTTAAATTTCTCAAAAAGTAGGTGAAGTGAATCCGGTGAAGCACCTCTTCTCTTGCTCCGGCAAAATACACTACGCGTGTGGCAGCTTCGCTCTACCTGATACATGGAGCTTGTGCGTTTGGGACAACTTCACGTGCTCCACCTACAGATCTGTGAAGTGGAGTTGTCCCAAACACGCTTACTTCTAATTTGTGTCCACCCCAGAGTGTTCCAAATATGTTCGCTGGGTTTTTCTACATGGCATCCGTTTGAAGTTCAGATCAAACATCCTGGTGGGCGTAGTGGCTTTACGTTGGACTTTATGGTAGCGTTAGAACGATGTGGAATTGGAAAAAAGGAAGATTTCCTCACCACTCCAGGTCATGCATTGGTTCATAACACATCCTTCGAGCATCTCCACTCGCCCCCCATGGCCCCAAGGCCACTTCTTCAGCGTTTTTTTGCCGGCGGAAGAAAAATCGTCCACTCACCCCCACCGCCAGGAGCCCAAAATTCACCAATAGTGTCGGCAAACCTAGGCCGAACCCAGCGCGCTAGGGGCAGCTAGGGAGCCGCGCGGAAGAAAAAAACGAGGGAAAATCGCCCGCGCCATTTTCTCCGCTGGTGCGCCCTAGCTGCTGTGGGCTAGTACGTGTTGCTCGCCTCGTTTCCCTCCCGGTCAGTGTTCCGAGGAGAGTAATGGCGCCGCAGTGCAGTCCCGCCCCTTCTTTCGTCGCTTTTAGAAAGGTTGCAGCCGCGTCTCGCCACTCCGCACACCTCCCCCCACATCCCTCGCGTCTACCTGCTCGTTGGAGATCCATGGAGGTACGGTTCCTGGAGACGGCTTAGTGGCCATTGGATTTGACCGGCGTTGGTTACAGGAGGACGAGCTTCACCTCATGTACGAGCCGGGGTACCACGTCCCGCCGGACACCCGCGTCCATGACAGATGGAGGATCAACGCGGAGGACTACCCCATGCCTCCCGTGCCGAAACCGAACGAGCTCGCGGCGGCTATCAAGGAATCGCGAGCCGCCATGACGCTCGAGAAGCGCGCCGAGCCAACCAGGCACCACCAAAATCTCGCCTGGTGGCGCGCTCGTGACGAGCAGCTCACCGACTACGACGGCTGATGACCTACAAGTTTAGAGGGTGTATCGTAGTGATTTCGATAAATATGAGTGTCGAAGCCAACGAGGAGCAGAAGGTGTTGACAAGCAGATTGGATAGAGGATTCATTGTAAACACTAGCAAATAGTTTTTTGGTGGTTTTTGATATATCAGCTAAATAAAGTGCGAGTAAATAAAAGACAGTAAATATAATTGCAGCGAGTGGTCCAATCCTTTTTAGAGTAAAGGACAACTTGGTTGTTTTAATGATTACTAAACGTTCTCGGGGACACATGGGAAATTCGTCAACCGCTTTTGTTTCGTCCAGTTGATTAATATTTATTATTTTGATAGGTGTTCTGTGGGTGAAGCTATGCTAATGCACCGCCCAAGTAGGACTAATACATACTTGTCATTATACCTCTTATAAGCATCCGCAAATACTGGAAGTAATTAAGATAAATCTAACCATGTTGTTAAACTCTAGGATCCTACACTCCCTCATGCATCAGTTTTCTAACGGGGGTTTGGGGTTCTGTCAATCCGGCAACCCCGTAATTAGTAGTCAAATACACAATGCATCCTTATAGTCCCATAGAAGTGAAGTATCATGTAGTCGACATTCACATGACACCACTAGAAGAATAACACCACAACTTAAATATCAAACCATATAGATATTACTTCAACATAATTCCACTACTAACATCTTGACTTCTCGCATATCTTCAAGAACTAAACGTACTACTCACGAGACATCATGTGGATCATGATTAGAGCTGACATAATGATAAATAACAATCTGGTCATAAAGTGCAAACACCGATTAATCTCACAAGCATCCACTACTAACAAGTAATCCACACCGGGAGAGAGATCTAGTGAAAAAAATTGATAAGAACCCCAATTGTTACAGCTGATTGAAGGTGGACGTTGAGGGTGATGCTGCTGGTGGTGAGGATGATGACGACGATGATCTTTATGATGCCCGGAGCGATGACGATGACGATGGCGATAATTTCCCTCTCCGACGAGGAATTTCCCCGACATATTTCTCCCTGCCGGAGAGGTTTTCTCCCTGTGTTGTTTTCCGCCCCGAGCCGATGGCGGAATATTTCCTCGATGATGTTCTGGGGCTTAGAGTTCCTGGGGGTCAAGTACCCGAAAGGAGGCGGTTAGAGGTGGGCTAGTGTGGCCACACCACCCCTAGGCGCGGCCAAGGGGGGGGCGCCGCCTGGTGGTGTGGGCCTCTGATGTCCCCCTCCAGGTCTCCTTATGGTTGGCTTCCTCTTTTGGACTTCTAAGACTCCACTGATACCCCCTTCTTCTTCTTCTGATCTTCAGAAATAGGGTCTCCTCGCGGTGCTTTTTCCATAAGATTTCTGGTCCCGGTGTTTATACTCCAATAATTATTAAACATGGAAAATAAGAGGAAATAACATAAGTAATGCATCATAATATGAAATATATTGATGAATAACAGAAAATAACAATATAAAATAGTGATGCAAAATGGATGTATCAACAGCCCGCTGACCGTGCCAGCGAACAAAAACTCCGCGGGGAAGACGAGGTGGTGCAGCGGGGAAGGGCGCACCCTCACCGCCATGCTCGCCCACATCGAGGCGGGCAACAGCCCACCTCTGGGTTGGCTGGAGGCACCCGTCGCCCCTCTTCAGCAGCGGCGCCGATCAATGGTGCCCAAGTCCGCACCGAGGGTGGTTGCCTTCGTCATTGTCTTCGGCGCGCCTCTCCACCACCTCTGCCCTGCCGGCGAAGGTCAAGACGGAGCTGGCCAGCCCCCCGACGCGGGCATACCAGGGAGGCATCACCATCGGCGGCCCACGCCTCAAGACGTAGCCTTTAGCCGTCGTGAAGAAGGAGGGCGCCGTCACCTCGGCGAAGGAGTACGATGCCTTGGCCACGAAACTCGAGGACAGACTCACCTGGTCCAGGGACCAGTGGATCGCCGGCGAGATGGCGCGCCAGAAGGCCACAATGGAAACCTTTGAAGCCCGCCACCGCAGTCGTAACGAGGGCGACATGATCATGCTCGACGACAGCGACGACGAGGAACCGCCGGCGAAGAAGCCCTTCCGCATCGGCGACCTGGGCCAAGGATCCAGTCGCGCCCGAAGGACGAGCTTCCCAGCAACGGTGAAGACGGCGACAGCGGTGATTACGACGAGACCAGCTACCGCAGCCTCTGCATGGGCTTCTTTTTAGTTTTATGTTTTAAATTTGAATTTGTATCGAACTGGCCTATATGTGGCCGTTTAGGCTATAAAATTAAGGCAATTTGAGTTCCAATTTTGAATTTAGCGTAATTTGGATGCATCGATCTGTCGTTCAGATTTCTTCTGTCGTGCATCGAACTGGCCCACTCGTTGGCTGACAAACTAATTAAAAGATGCATCGATCTGTGGTTCAGATTTCGTGCATGGTAGATCATATGGCTAGCGATGAATGGCATGCATGGTCGGATCGGTGCTGCAACTAAAACATGGTTTGTCCATCCTGGCTATATGCTTATATGGCTTACGTGTCGACTTGGGTGCACATGCGGTGCGGCTGTCTTTGTGAGTGTCCATAAGACCATAACCGTGCATTTCTGGCAAGTGATACATACCGTGCATGTTGCGACACAATGCACGACAAACAGCAAAGCCGACACGTGGCTAGCTAAATGCACGCATGCTCGTGGGTACTCCCCTCCGTCCACAAATAAATGTACTTCTAGTATTATCTTTGGTCCAAAAATTTAAACTTTGATCAACTTTAAAAATAATAACATCAACATATAAGATATAAAATCTATATATTATGAAATTATGATAACAATTTAGTAACATAAATGTTGCTATGTTTTGCTATAAAGTCGACCAAATTTTAAAATATTTAACTTTCCAAAAATGAAAACGTACACTTATTTGCGGACGGATGTAGTATGTGGGAAGCACGGCATTGGTAAAACTGGCGGTGCTACGTGTTACAATCACTTTTTTTATTGCACAAGTACAATCACTAGCTTATGTAAACTGGGCCGATGATGAGTCTGGCCGGCCAACTTATGTGCCTAACAGTCTAAGACCGATCGGTCAATCAGTGATCGCGAATGACGTATTCGTACTTTCTTTTTTGCAATTAATGAAGTACATGTTTCTTACTCGCCAATGTTATGGACATGATACACTGTATTATGGTATGCGCTGTGTACTGAACTGCTGGTGCATGTGAAATACATTACACAGCTAGCATTGGTTAAACCTGCAGCGCTACGTGTTGAGCGGGAACCGGTCCAGTCGGTTAGGCCGCTGCCCGCTGTCCTTCCCACGAGCTCGCTGCCTGTTCCAGTACTGCCTACCTAGGTCGTGCCTGCCCGCTACACGTGCGTACGTAGCACGGCCAGATTCCTTGGTTGGTCTCGTATGTACTCCTTCACTTCTAAAATATTCAATTTTATTTTTCAAAATATGCATATATGTATACATTTATATTGTGACAAATGAAAATCATGTATTTTGGAACGGAGATAGTTAGGGCAGCACCAGCCCCCACCCCATTAGCAACTTTTTTTTGGCGCCGACACCCCATTTTTCGCCAAGTCGTGCTCCTAGCACGTCCAATAGGACCGGTTTAAGCCAAATTGTCACCCAACGCACCGAAGGGCTGCGGCGGAAGCAAAACCACGTTTATGGGGAGTATCTAACCCCGAAAGTTCTATTTCAGGGGGCAATGCCTATAACTAAGTAGATAAGTCCCAGATGTAAATTCAAAATTCCTATATCAGTCAAAGCGCTATTTGAGCCTATTATATGCATCTATCTGGGCATCATAACAAAAAAAAAAGAGACCGAAGTAGTAAGACTAATGTCTACTTATTTATATCTTTGAGAGGTCCACCGATGCGTTTGTCTTTGCTCTTGCACGTTGATAAAAACACGAGGTCAACTAAGACTATGATGGGAACCTTTACACGACGCGCCTTCCTTAGAATGTGCGCTCTCTTTTTTAGATTGAGAATGACGACACAGCCTGGACGTCTTTTGTCTACTTCTTCTATCCAGGCTTAGTATCATGATCAATCAATTCACTTCTTCTCGAATCTTCTGCTTGAAGCAAGATACCATGGATACCCGGAGGAGCAAGTAGGTGAAGCCGACTGCGTCCCTCAGAGCCAATATCCACGCCAGGAAATCCAGTAGCCCAAACAAGATGTCCAAATAAGAACATCCACGCCGCCCTTCCTGTAAGTTTAAGTATTAGAAACTCTTCCCAGAATTAGATTGTTTATTTAGTCTAGAATAGGAGAAGAAGAGCTCCATTGCCCCCAGTATTCCTGCTTTTAGCTTTGAAAAGAACGAGGTGTTTGTTCGCTTGCGTTCCTTTATATGACCACTAGAGTCGGTAGAGTAACAAACGGAGGTAGAACTTAGCAATCCAGCTTACTCACCCGACTAGGTCCACCCGTATGCGAGGTTTGGGTATCCTAAGATACGTGGTAGGCTTCCGCCAACAGTGAACTACTAAGGATCGCATCCCGCGCATGTTCTACTTTATAGTCAGCAACTAATTTAGCTTCTGCTTCTGGAAGATCAGACGGAGCTCGATTAGTTTCTGCTGGTTCATCAAGATAGGCTAGATAGTGGCACATCTCCATTTCTTCCATTACTACAACTTTCAAGCCTACGTGTGTAGGAGAACACTTCCGTTTTCTATGTCGGGGCAGCATAGGTCACGGGAAGGGCGACTTTTCACGCCTAGTTTCCCCTCCTGGGTGCATACCGCCCATTCCCGCTCTCTCGCATGCCAATGTCGTCGACACCCCTCCACCCCCAGTCGCCGCTAGACATCCATTCCGCCGCCGCAATTACCCGCCTTAGACAGGTCGACCTTCCTCTCCCTCTGGCCGAGCTTGCCGCTTCCCAGCGAGGCCACATGCAGCCCACGGTCCGCCATGCTCGTGAGGTGTTCGGAGTTTTGCCTCTACAGCAATGGACTCCGATAATAAGGATCCTGAAACATATTTTAAACAGGGTCCTCTTGCAGTTGTTAATCATCAGGTGCCCGCAACATGTACTACATTACTCGCTATGCGACAGGAGATCCTAGACCCCACGTGCACCAAGAGCTGCAGCATGATCTGGTGGTGCATCTGTGAAGACTCAAGGGGAACGCCTAGTTTGATGTGTTTTTGTTTGTGCTCAAAACTTGTTAAATATTTGATTTTCATCGACTTGTGTGACAAATTTTGTGATAAAAAATATATTGTACTAAATCTGTGCAAATCATACCGGATTTGGTTAAATATCATGGAACGGCGAATATATGCCGAATTTATGCAAAAAACAAGAAATCTATGCCAAATTTGGGCGAAAACCAAACAACTAGGGACGAGCGTTGCTGGGAGACGCACCCCAGGACGAAAATAGGGTCGCGTAATCGAAACAGCCCTATTTTCCGTCGAAAAACGGTCCAGGGCAAATGGTTGGAGATGCTCTTAACCCCATGTCTTTACGGTTGCCCAAAACGAGAAGGCTTTCAAGACTGGTCCTATGTGTGTACTCTCACGCTTGACCATGGCTAACTACTAGTGCATTCCGCTTAAACAAAACAGACTTTTCACTGTATCAGTCCCATCTAAATATATCCAACTCAACGACACTTATTTTGAAATGAATAATTACAAACTCATCCACCAGATTAGTGATATATGATTGTCCCGGGCAGCAAGTACGTGTACGTTAGTTCAGTACAGAACCAGACACAGATTATAGGCTCTGTCAACGTCGTCTAAGCCCAATTCGCCGTGTGCTCTGTTTCTTGTAGATGTCTGCCGATTATGACAGTCAGTAATTGATTACTCGGTTTCTTCTATCTCCAGGCTAATTAAGCAGCAGGAAAAGTGTCGAAAGCGGACATGATCGACCGACGAGACGAGAGAGGGCCGCGGGCCACAGTCACTGTCTGCCGATAGATCCATCCGTCAGATCATTCTCCATCGATCGGCCCCACTCTACCTAGTGCACTTATACAGGGATTGGCATCACTTGGCCGACGAACAGCTGACCAAACTAAAGCGATGCTACGAAACAAATCAAGACGAGCTAGCGGCCAAAGCAGGGGCGGATCCACGTGAAACTATGTGGGTTAAACATACAATTTTAAATATAGTTATATTTTCCTTGCGAAATAATATAGTAAATATAATTTTTTTAGATAAAATGTTTTTATTGCCCGACTTTGCCTAGACAAAGCCACCGGGTTCACATAAAACAGTTGTTACACATGCTGCGGCGTACAGCTTCGTCAAATAAAAACAATATGCTACGGCATACAGCTTCGCCAATAAAGACAACATGTTGTGACATGCAGCAACTAGATAGGAAAGGCGAACAAACGAGACTGCAGGAGTAGACAAAGCACCGCGAGGTCTAGGGGCGAGGGAGGTAAAGAGCATGTAGTGTCTTCAATGCGCCAACCAGCCCCTAGAACCCTCCTGATCCTCAGTCTTCAGCGCTGAAAGCCACAGCTGAAAAAACAGAGTTTTGAAGATAATATCAGCCGGCCGGTTAATCACTTTACGCTCAATGGAAAGTTTATTCCTAATGTTCCAAAGAACCCACAATTGCGCAAGGAAGAGCCACCAGGTTAGTCTGCGTGCTTGCCCCGACAGGCTCGATAGAAGGGAGTGGAACTGCGCAAAGCACCCCGGGCTCCAGTCCCTCCCCAGGGCCTGTCGCAACACACTCCACGCAAACTTAGCGAGCAAGCATATAAAAAAAGATAAGAGACGAGTTCTCATCTCGGCCACACAGTGCACATTTATCATCAGAGGAGCCTTTTTTGGGCAAGAGCTGTAGTCCCGTGGGCAGCTGATCCCGAATCAGCTGCCACGAGAAAACTTTAATCTTCAAAGGGCTTCCAAAGGTCCTGAAAATGCGGGACCGAAGTCCCGCGCGAGAGCAGATTGTAAAGAGAGCTAAACGAAAATTTCCCAGAAGGGTCCAAATGCCACGAAACTTTATCGAAATCCTTGGCGAGGGTAGTGGCAGCGAGGATAGCCTGGAGGAGGGTCCACTGAGCTACCCCGGCCAGGTCGAGCGTGCGACGGAAATGACACCCGCCAGCCACATCGTCAGCTACCGAAATCTTCTGGTTGTCCCAGATGTTAAAAAGGAGCGGGAATCTTTGGCATAGGGGGTCCTCCCCTGTCCACCAATCCAACCAGAAGAGAATGCGGTGGTCATTTTGGATGGAAAATTTGGCGCCTAATTTGAATAGATGATTCACCTTATGCAACCCTTTCCAAAACTGTGAGCCACCTCGGCTCAGGATGGAGAAAAGTCCCCATCGGGGACATATTCAGCTCTAACTAGGGAGGCCCAAATGGAGTCATCCATTTGGTAGATATTCGAGATCCACTTAACTAGGAGGGCTTGGTTCATGTGTTTAGAGTGAAGTATCCACAGGCACCCACTTTCTTTTGGCCGACACACCTCCGGCCAGCGCACCATGTGGTATTTGTGATCCGGGCCTACCCCTTCCGAGAAGAATCTGGCACAGTTGAAAGTATAAGGATGCCGCCTAGAGGGGGGGTGCATAGGCGCTTTAAAATAATTATGGTTTAGACTTGAGTAAATGCGGAATAAAACTAGCGTTTAATTTATCAAGCACAAAACCTATGCAAAGCTAGGTTTACCTATGTGCACCAACAACTTATGCTAGGCATGATATACAACTATGAGATAGCAAGATAGATTACTTCAAGCACGATGGCTATCACTGTCGCACCCTGACTTCTAAGGGATACTCATCGGGCCGAACTGGATAGCAGATGCTTGGATTATGGGGCATATCTGCTCCCACATCCTCGCTTCCGAGTAGGCCAGCACTTATGTGCGACAACACAAGCTCTGCTATTCCATCGTCGATGTAAACTATCCACTAGAGATCAAAGGTACTACTGTCGACGTACTTCATACCAATCACACATGGTACGTCAACAGCGTTAAACGGAAATGATACCACAACATATCTCTAAGACACAAAAGATTGAAATAAGGTTGCAAATGGCTCTCACTAGAGCAGAGATAGCAAATAAAATCATCCAGAGGACACATGTCCCAACATAGTATCATTACATCACAGCGGAAGCATTCAACAGGTCTGAGTACAGACAAGATCCAAATAGGCCTAAGAGGCCGGCAATGAAAGGAAAACGGAGCCCATCCACGAAGTCTCGGATCCTGCCCGGGTCCGCTATCTACTCGTCGGCAGCCTCGTCGTACTCCACGTAGTAGCCACCACAGGGATCCTCGGAATCGTAGTCTGCGGAAACCACAGCCCCAAAGGGGTCAGTACATAAACGTACTGGCAAGCAAGACTCACAGTTCACCAAAGTGTAACCCGTCAACACCAAGCACAGATGCCTTGGGTTCAACGGAAGAAAGGGGTTATAAAAGATGCTGCAACTGGCTGCGCTAACCAACTACAGAAACACTACCACTTCCAGCTAACAGAAAGGAGATAAGATAGCGTAACGTAACCAACTGTTGGTGACCATCAAACAAACCCATCCTGGATCTCGCCCCTTATCCAAAGAAGCAATCCGAGGATAACTCACACAGTTGGATTAATGATGGTTCAGGTTATTGTGTCAATAAACCTATTACTAGTCAAGTTATCATTAGTTAGGTGTAAGTTGTCTGAGTACTTGTTAGCCAGTACTTTCACCAAGTCGTCACATAACCGCGGACAACACGGCTTCTCGAGAAGATTCATCCCTGCAGGCCGGGTGTGCTCCAGTACCCGTACACTCTCAAGCCACCAACTAAAACTCAGGTTGGCTTGACACGACTCGAACCATCTCTACAGCCTGTCCTAGGAGCCACGGAGCTATAAGGTCCCAGCCACGCAGCCGAATACTCAGCGCAAGTGTGCAAAACTCCCGCAGGACGCAACACCCCGGCAATACAGGCCTCGCCCTATATGTGTGCATCATCATCATCATCAGTAACCATGGGAGCGACCCATTCATGCGTATGAGCCAAATGGAACACCCGAACTAAGTGTGGCTCTTCGGACAAACTGCGGATCAGATCAAAGTCGAGGGGGGTTCCATACCACCACCCGGATGCGGTGAGCATGCTCATCATGGATCGGTAGACAAGACCCTTTTCCTAATTAGGGTCGACACTAGCAGGCCTCAAAACCACGCCGGGCCTCCTGTCGGTGCCTTAACATCAAATTATTATTATTACCCGAGCATTAACAGGTTGTTGTTTAAACATCGAGCCCATAACATAATAGAATATGATAACAGAAAGTAACGGGTAACAAACTCGAGCAGAAACAACCCTAAGCATGCTAGTAAGACACGGGCAACAATCAATGGGGTTATAGGAGTGGAGGTGAGGCAATATCAGGGTTAAGGGATTCATGTGATAGGTTCGGAGAACAAGCAACGATACATATGGCTAGCAGAAATAGACAACGGAAAGTATCGGTAACCAATGTTGAAAGGAACACAGTGGTTCATGTGAGTGATAACTTGCCTGCAAGCTCAGCAGCCTGGTACTGGGCTAACTCTTTTGAAGGGGTGTCGTATAGATCGTCGGTCTCAACGTCGTCGTCTATTCGAGAAGAAGCAAACAAACAACGCAGAGAACAAACAATCAATATCATGGCATAGTGCACAATCATGGGGATGATGCATGTCATGTTAATAGTTGCATCAAAATAAACTAGTTGACATGGTAACACAAATTAAATGGACACATATGCAATTTTGAGTTGCATATGAAAAGCCCATGAATTTTGGGTTAGATTATTTGTTTTCTAACTAATCAACAGATGAAGGTGAATTAGTATGATGCATGGATGAGGAAAAAAACAAAATAACAACAATAGAACCAATTTAAAAATAGGGTTTACCAATTTAGAAATTTATTTAGTAAGTTATGGAATTTTTGGTTCCTTAAAGTTGTCACACAAGTATTTGTTGTTTTTACCAAGTTAAATTGTTCAAAACAGATAACAAAGTTTATATTTGAAAAGAACACCAAATTTTAGTTGGATTACATGTTTCAAATATTGAAAAAGGAGTTAGGATGAATTTATTATGATTGAAACAATATTAAACAAGTTTAAATGAATTTAAAACAAGCATGAATTTGATTTGAATTTTATTTGTTCAAAACATAAATTCAAATTCATATTTGAAAAGTTTATACTTTTCTAGGTTGAAAACATATTTTGCATGTTCAAAAATAATTTTATTTGAGCAAGTTATGATTTTATCAAATTTAAATGAATTAAACAAGGATTAAATTATTTAAGCAATTTTAAGTATTCAAATCATGAAACAAAATTTATATTTGAATTTGTGGTTCAAAATGGTATGGAAAACATATTTTGTTTGTATGATTTGGATTAATAATGAATTAGTTATGGATTTTAGCAAATTGCAATTGAATTATTTGAATTCAAATTTGAATTGCATTTTGAAAATTCAAAACAGAAAACAAATGCTATAGATAGATAGACAAGTTAATTTAGAGCAGTGCACATATTTTATTTGTATTAATTGGAGTTATGAAACAGAAGTTATTCATTTTCTAAGTTTAGGGACCAAACTGCAATAAAAACTGGACTTAAATTGAAGAAAAGGGCCGAAATAGCTAGGTGCACCGCGCAGTGGCCAACCCCCAGGCACTGACAGTAGGGCCATCGCCACTGTGGCGCTGAGGTGGAGCGGCTAGAGGGTGACGTGGCCGCACGGGTCCATGACGTGTGGGCCCCGCGCGGGTGCGGCCAAGGAAAAAAGGGGAGGCGAAATTCGCCTCCCGTGGGATTTGATCCCGGGACCTCGCGCTTCCGCACACGGTGCTCTGCCAGTTGCGCTGGGTTCAGTTTGGTGTTAGGTAACATAAACGAAGCAGGTTTACATGTGTTAGGGCGCACAAACTGAAACTAACTGAATCTTTTGCGTGCAGGTTCAGGTACAGGCACAGGCAGCGAGCGGACAGAGGGCGCCGGCGATCGCTGCGCGGTCGTTCGCCGCGGCTCGCTGCCGTGTGCGTGCGGTGGGGCGGTGGTCGTGCGGCCGCGTGGGCCGTGTGCCCGTGCGAGAGGAGGAGGGAACGAGGAGAGGCGACGAGGGCTCACATCGAGGAGGAGGTGAACGGCGCACGGACGATGGCGACGGTGAGGGGCGACGGTGGCGGCAAACGGAGGATGGCGGCGGCGCTCCGGCGATCCTCGGGGAAGGCCGAGGCCACGGCGAGGAAGAGGGGGTCGGGACGTTTCCGTTCCCGGCCCTAGCTCGGCCGCTAGGGCTCCGTGATGCCGGCGGCGAGCCGGAGAGAAGCGACGGTGATGAAGCTCTCGGTACAGAACCAGAGGGAGGAAGAGAGGAAGAAGGAGAAGTGGCGGCGGTGCGAGAGGAAGAAGGAGGAGGGAAGAATTAGGGCAGGAGGGGCTCGAGGGCAAGGATAAAAAGGTGGAGGGGAGCTCGGATCGACCGTCTGCTCCCTGGACATGTCGACGTGGGCACCATGGATGAGCTCCGTACGAGAGGTTAGGGAAAGGGGTGGGGGGTACGGGCCAGTGGGAGGTGGGCTGGCCCCAAAGTGGGCTGTTTGCCCCTTTTCCCCCTCTCCCTCTCTTTTAATCTTTTCTTCCTTTTTTTTCAGATTTGGGAAAAGAGAGGAACAAATGGTTCTAGGGTTAGCAAAATTTTGGAACAAATTTCTTATTGATTAAGTTTTGTAATAGCATCAAGTACCCACTTTGGTTTTTCCAAAAAAAAATTAAATAGGTTGCTTGTTGAAAAATTAAATGAATTGAGTCATTTGTGGTATCAAAATAAATAAATGAAACTTAGCCAATTTAAAGATTTTGATTCCAAGTTTTAGTGGAACAATTTGTTTGTTTGTTTGTAGTTTTTATTTGACACAAAGTAACATAACAAGTATGAACCACAATTGAATTTTTGTTTTGGAATTCAAATAGAAAACAGATGGAAACAAATCAATTCAAATGCAAACAAAAGCAATGGTTATGATGACATGATGCAAACATAAATAAACAAGAAACAAACATCTATGGGGGAGATTTTCATACTTGGGATGTTACAAAACGCCCCCCCTTGAAGGAATCGCGCCCCGAGATTCCTACTGAGAAAGGAAAAGGTCCGGATACTTCTTGCGAAGATCCTCTTCGGTCTCCCACGTTGCCTCTTTATCGGAATGATGCGACCATTGCACTTTCAAGAACTTGGTGCCCTTGTTGCGAGTCTTACGCTCGGTCTCATCGAGAATACAAACAGGGTGCTCCTCATAAGATAGATCATCTTGCAGTTCAATGGAATCATGATCAACTGCACGATCTGGATCTTTGAAACACCTCTTGAGCTGTGACACGTGAAACACATCGTGCACCTTGGATAGTTTTTCTGGAAGTTCAAGACGATAGGCATTTTCCGCACGCCTTGAGAGAATGTTGAACGGACCAATGTATCTCGGTGCTAGCTTTCCTTTGACACCAAAACGATGAGTGCCTCTGAGGGGAGTTACACGGAGATATGCTTTGTCACCAGGTGCATAGATCATATCCCTGTGCTTGCTGTCATAGTAACTTTTCTGACGAGACTGAGCAATCTTGAGATTGTCACGAATGATGCGAACTTTATCTTCGGCTTCCTTAACACTGTCAGGGCCTAAGAGTGAACGTTCACCAGCTCCAGACCAATTGATTGGACTCCTGCATCTGCGGCCATAGAGTGCTTCAAACGGTGCCATGCGTAGGCTTGCCTGGAAACTGTTGTTGTAGGAGAATTCAGCATATGGAAGGCATTCCTCCCATTTCATGCCAAAGGAGAGACCACATGCTCTGAGCATATCCTCTAGAATCTGATTGACTCTTTCGACTTGCCCTTGAGACTGAGGGTGATAAGCTGTGCTGAACAGAAGTTTGGTGCCCAATGCTTCTTGAAAACTCTTCCAGAAATGAGAAGTGAATATGCTTCCACGGTCTGAGCTTATTTCCAATGGAACACCATGAAGAGGAACAATCTTTGTTGTGTAGAGTTCTGCTAACTGGCTAGCTAAGATTGTTTCTTTGACAGCAAAGAAGTGAGCTACCTTCATGAGACGATCAATAACAACGAAGATTGCATCGTTGCCCTTCTTGGACTTTGGAAAACCAGTGACGAAGTCCATTTCAATCATGTCCCACTTCCACTCAGGAATTTTCAGAGGTTGGAGAAGACCGGCTGTTTTCTGATGAACTGCCTTAACACGTTGACAAACGTCGCATTCAGAAACGTATTGAGCAATTTCACGTTTCATGCCAGACCACCAATACAACGTTTTGAGATCCTGGTACATCTTTGTACTTCCAGGGTGTATGGAGAGAGGAGTTGCATGAGCCTCCTTGAGAATGACATCTTTGAGACTTTGAATTTGAGGAACTGCAATGCGTCCTTCGAAGAACACCGTTCCCATGTCATCAATTGAGAAACACTCATACTTCACATTGCCTGCTTTGATGTTATTTGCGATCTTCTTGATCTCAGCATCACGAAGTTGTTCAGAACGAATCTTGTCCTCGAGAGTTGGGCTGGCTGTCAAGTTCGCAAGATAACCTTGAGGAACAAGACCAAGGTTCAGCTTCTGGAATTCTTCATGAAGTGGAGGTTGGCTTTCCATGATCATGAGATTATTGCAATATGACTTGCGACTGAGAGCATCGGCCATAACATTAGCCTTGCCTGGAGTGTAAGAAATAGTGAGATCAAAGTCTTTGATCTTTTCAATCCATCTCCTTTGCCTGAGGTTTAGATCTGGTTGAGTGAAGATGTATTTCAGACTCTTATGATCGGAAAAGATTTCAGTGCGATTACCCAACAAGTATTGCCTCCATTTCTTGAGGGCAAACACAACTGCTGCAAGTTCAAGGTCATGTGTGGGATAATTGAGCTCATGTGCATTCAACTGACGTGAAACATAAGCCACAACTTGACGTTCTTGCATAAGAACTGCTCCTAGACCTTGGAGAGAAGCATCACAGAAAATCTGGAAAGGTTTGGTAGTATCTGGGCCAACCAGAACTGGTGTAGAAGTGAGTTTAGTCTTGAGGAGGTTGAAACTTTCATCACATTGTGGAGACCAAACGAACTTCTTGTCCTTCTTTGTGAGATCAGTGAGAGGTTTGGCAATCTTGGAGAAGTTTTGGACGAAACGACGGCAATAGCTAGCCAAACCAAGAAAACTTCTGACTTGCTTCACCGTCTTAGGAGGTTTCCAATCAACAATTGCCTTAACCTTTTCTAGATCAATGGCTATGCCCTTGGCAGAGATGACATGACCAAGGTAAGCAACTTCTGGAATCCAGAACTCACATTTGGAGAATTTGGCATATAAACGATGCTCGCGAAGTTTCATGAGAGTGAGACGAAGATGTTCTCCATGCTCTTCCTCGGATTTTGAGTAGACAAGAATGTCATCAAGATATACCACAACGAACTTGTCGAGGTATTCATGGAAGACGGAATTCATGAGTCTAGAGAATGTCGCCGGTGCATTGGTGAGACCAAAGGACATGACGGTGTATTCATATAGACCGTACCGAGTGGTGAAAGCTGTTTTTGGAATATCTTCCTTTCTGATCTTTATTTGATGGTAACCCATCCTCAAGTCCAACTTGGAGAATATTGAGGCTCCAGCAAGTTGATCAAAAAGATCATCGATACGAGGAATTGGATATTTTTTATTGATGGTTTTCTCGTTGAGAGGACGATAGTCAACCACGAGTCTCTTTGTTTGATCCTTCTTCGCAACGAACAGAGTTGGGCAACCCCAAGCCGAGGAACTAGGTTGAATGTAACCTTTTTCCATGTACATATCGATTTGCTCCTTCAACAACTTCAGTTCAGGAGGAGCTATCTTGTATGGATGCTTAGAGATTGGAGCAGTGCCTGGTTCAAGTTCGATGACGAACTCAACAGCTCTGTCAGGAGGCATTCCTGGCAATTCTTCTGGAAAGACATCAGGGAATTCACAAACCACCGAAATAGTTTCAATAGATGGTAGAGGATTTGCATTGAGAGTGTAGAGTTGAGCAACTGGATTTTCAGCATGGAAGTAGACTATCTGGCCAGAAGGGTGTGTGATTTTGACAGACTTAGCAGGACAATCAATGACTGCTTTGTTGGCTACCAGCCAATCCATCCCAAGAATGACATCAATATCTGAAGAGTGGAGAGCTATCAAAGATGCCTGGAATGGAAGGTTTCCAATTGTGATCTCGATGTTCTGGCTAACTTTATTGCTTTGCCAGCTAGATCCCGGTGATTTCACTAGGAAAGGGATAGACAACTGTTCGAAGTTGATTCCACTGTTGTTTGCAAAGCATTGAGAGATGAAAGAGTGTGAAGCACCAGAATCGAACAAGACTTTAGCACGAAATGAGTTCACAAGAAGTGTGCCCATTACAACCTCTGGAGATTCTTCTGCTCCCTGGGCCTTAACATGGTTCACCCTCACAGTTCTCAAGACAGACTTGTTCCTGTTGCGGGGCCTAGGCGAAGAAGTGTGTACCATCACATGATTGACATTAGAGGTAGGTAGTAATGGTAGCTTGTTTTGCGGGCACTTGTAGGAGTAGTGTCCTGATAGACCGCACTTGAAGCATGTACTAGCAGAACGAGGATCTGTTGGACTTGGCTGAGATGGAGCACCTCCTGAAGATACCACTGGGGTGGGAGGGAGGGCAAGAAATCCTGCCGGGCTTGGCAAGCAGATGGGCGGTGTTGTAGTGGTATATGGAACCCAAACTCTTCGTTTTTGTGGAGGCATGATAGCTTTCGAGAGATTAGCCTGTTCACGAGAATGCTTACGAGATTCCTCAACCAATTTGCGCCCATGCTCTTCATTTAGAGCGATGTTGATGAGGTCCTCAAAATTCTTGGCCTTGACGTTGGTGAGAGCATACTTGAGTTCCGGGTTGAGACCCCTGCGGAACTTTGCCATCTTTCTCGCTTCCGTGGAGATCTCATCTCCGGCGTAGCGAGCCAGACGATTGAACTCTCTTTGGTATTCGAGAACGTCCAATTTGCCTTGTGTGAAAGAATAGAATTCCTCACGCATTTTCTCCATGAGCCCATCGGGAATGTGATGGCGCACGAAGGCTTGCTTGAAATTCTCCCATGTGATTGCCACACTAGGACCTCTCATTTCTTGGAAATTCTCCCACCAAGACATGGATTGCCCACGGAGAAGGTAGGTCACGTAAAGAACACGGTCCTCGTCAGCCACATGAGCTACCATAAGAGTACGGTTCATTTCACGGAACCAGTCATCAGCATCCAATGGCTCGGAGGAGTTATCAAACGTGCGCGGATTGAGCTCAAGGAACTCCCGAATAGACACCCGGGCGTTGCCATTACTCCCAAGGTCTTGGTTCTGCTGCATCTGCCTTATAACTTGTGTCATCTGAGACAGCACTTTCCCCATCTCAGGTGGCAGTGTGGGTTCTTCGTCACCACTTTCCATCCTGAAGAGGATACCAAGATTAACACAGTAACCGGATAACAAAATCCAATATAAGTGCTTAAAAGGATTACTTCAGACGATAAGAAGGTAGCATAGAACAAGGATGGAGGTTAACAACGGATCAACAGATAAGTTGTTACAACGGAAGAGAAGATTTGTGAAGGACGATATCGAAGCAACAACTGGGAAACAGAGACCACAAACACCTGAGGTACTACGGAGAAAACCCATCCGGGCTTCTAAAGGATCAATATCTACTGCTTAAGGAATAGAGGATCTGCTTCCGGGGCTTATTTGCCACCGTTCTCAATCGTGAGTAGGCAACATGATAAATCATGTCACAACCACCTCCATTCCTATGGTCTAGTAGATATAACCATCCTAGAGAAACCAGGATTCGTGAAAACCTAACTTGAAAGTTTAGATGAGAAGAGAAAACAACGTTGCACTTCCTTACCAGAAAAGGGAGGGTGGGTGGGGAAAGAAATAAAATGGCAGAATTCCTACTCTCACGTTTCATTTTTCCTATATAGCTACAAAATAGTTTCTAGACTCAACTGCGACCAGTAAAAGGGATCCTACAGGCAGACAGGCTCTGATACCATTTGTCGCACCCTGACTTCTAAGGGATACTCATCGGGCCGAACTGGATAGCAGATGCTTGGATTATGGGGCATATCTGCTCCCACATCCTCGCTTCCGAGTAGGCCAGCACTTATGTGCGACAACACAAGCTCTGCTATTCCATCGTCGATGTAAACTATCCACTAGAGATCAAAGGTTCTACTGTCGATGTACTTCATACCAATCACACATGGTACGTCAACAACGTTAAACGGAAATGATACCACAACATATCTCTAAGACACAAAAGATTGAAATAAGGTTGCAAATGGCTCTCACTAGAGCAGAGATAGCAAATAAAATCATCCAGAGGACACATGTCCCAACATAGCATCATTACATCACAGCGGAAGCATTCAACAGGTCTGAGTACAGACAAGATCCAAATAGGACTAAGAGGCCGGCAATGAAAGGAAAACGGAGCCCATCCACGAAGTCTCGGATCCTGCCCGAGTCCGCTATCTACTCGTCGGCAGCCTCGTCGTACTCCACGTAGTAGCCACCACGGGGATCCTCGAAATCGTAGTCTGCGGAAACCACAGCCCCAAAGGGGTCAGTACATAAACGTACTGGCAAGCAAGACTCACAGTTCACCAAAGTGTAACCCGTCAACACCAAGCACAGATGCCTTGGGTTCAACGGAAGAAAGGGGTTATAAAAGATGCTGCAACTGGCTGCGCTAACCAACTACAGAAACACTACCACTTCCAGCTAACAGAAAGGAGATAAGATATCGTAACGTAACCAACTGTTGGTGACCATCAAACAAACCCATCCTGGATCTCGCCCCTTATCCAAAGAAGCAATCCGAGGATAACTCACACAGTTGGATTAATGATGGTTCAGGTTATTGTGTCAATAAACCTATTACTAGTCAAGTTATCATTAGTTAGGTGTAAGTTGTCTGAGTACTTGTTAGCCAGTACTTTCACCAAGTCGTCACATAACCGCGGACAACACGGCTTCTCGAGAAGATTCATCCCTGCAGGGTGTGCTCCAGTACCCGTACACTCTCAAGCCACCAACTAAAACTCAGGTTGGCTTGACACGACTCGAACCATCTCTACAGCCTGTCCTAGGAGCCACGGAGCTATAAGGTCCCAGCCACGCAGCCGAATACTCAGCGCAAGTGTGCAAAACTCCCGCAGGACGCAACAACCCGGCAATACAGGCCTCGCCCTATATGTGTGCGTCATCATCATCATCAGTAACCATGGGAGCGACCCATTCATGCGTATGAGCCAAATGGAACACCCGAACTAAGTGTGGCTCTTCGGACAAACTGCGGATCAGATCAAAGTCGAGGGGGGTTCCATACCACCACCCGGATGCGGTGAGCACGCTCATCATGGATCGGTAGACAAGACCCTTTTCCTAATTAGGGTCGACACTAGCAGGCCTCAAAACCACGCCGGGCCTCCTGCCGGTGCCTTAACATCAAATTATTATTATTACCCGAGCATTAACAGGTTGTTGTTTAAACATCGAGCCCAGAACATAATAGAATATGATAACAGAAAGTAACGGGTAACAGACTCGAGCAGAAACAACCCTAAGCATGCTAGTAAGACACGGGCAACAATCAATGGGGTTATAGGAGTGGAGGTGAGGCAATATCAGGGTTAAGGGATTCATGTGATAGGTTCGGAGAACAAGCATCGGTACATATGGCTAGCAGAAATAGACAACGAAAAGTATCGGTAACCAATGTTGAAAGGAACACAGTGGTTCATGTGAGTGATAACTTGCCTGCAAGCTCAGCAGCCTGGTACTGGGCTAACTCCTTTGAAGGGGTGTCGTATAGATCGTCGGTCTCAACCAATGTTGAGGATATCGCTTATCGTTAACTTATCGGTCGACCCATGATAAGAGATATATCGGCTTATCGGCCGATAAATCGTTTTTATCGGTCGACTATTTATCGGCCATTTTAATTGTAAATCCCAAATTGTACCACTAAAACATCTAAAATATGCTATAAAAATCTATCATTTCGTCACTAAAATATCTAAATTATGATATATATAGATATATTGTATTAAATAATGCAAAACATTTTATGATGGATGTCATTAATCACATGTTCTTGTGCTGCAAAATTGATATGTCGGCTGATTTATTGCCATATCGACCGATAAATCGCTTGTAAGACCGTTAAAATGGCCCGAATGATAAACTCTACCGATATTCATTTATCTTATCGGTCACCACCCGATAAGCGATAAATCGGCCGATAAATCGGCATATCGGATGATATTTGGAACAGTGGTCTCAACGTCGTCGTCTATTCGAGAAGAAGCAAACAAACAACACAGAGAACAAACAATCAATATCATGGCATAGTGCACAATCATGGGGATGATGCATGTCATGTTAATAGTTGCATCAAAATAAACTAGTTGACATGGTAACACAAATTAAATGGACACATATGCAATTTTGAGTTGCATATGAAAAACCCATGAATTTTTTGTTAGATTATTTGTTTTCCAACTAATCAACAGATGAAGGTGAATTAGTATGATGCATGGATGAGGAAAACAACAAAATAACAACAATAGAACTGATTTAAAAATAGGGTTTACCAATTTAGAAATTTATTTAGTAAGTTATGGAATTTTTGGTTCCTTAAAGTTGTCACACAAGTATTTGTTGTTTTCACCAAGTTAAATTGTTCAAAACAGATAACAAAGTTTATATTTGAAAAGAACACCAAATTTTAGTTGGATTACATGTTTCAAATATTGAAAAAGGAGTTAGGATGAATTTATTATGATTGAAACAATATTAAACAAGTTTTAAATGAATTTGATTTGAATTTTATTTGTTCAAAACATAAATTCAAATTCATATTTGAAAAGTTTATACTTTTCTAGGTTGAAAACATATTTTGCATGTTCAAAAATAATTTTATTTGAGCAAGTTATGATTTTATCAAATTTAAATGAATTAAACAAGGATTAAATTATTTAAGCAATTTTAAGTATTCAAATCATGAAACAAAATTTATATTTGAATTGGTGGTTCAAAATGGTATGGAAAACATATTTTGTTTGTATGATTTGGATTAATAATGAATTAGTTATGGATTTTAGCAAATTGCAATTGAATTATTTGAATTCAAATTTGAATTGCATTTTGAAAATTCAAAACAGAAAACAAATGCTATAGATAGATAGACAAGTTAATTTAGAGCAGTGCACATATTTTATTTGTATTAATTGGAGTTATGAAATAGAAGTTATTCATTTTCTAAGTTTAGGGACCAAACTGCAATAAAAACTGGACTTAAATTGAAGAAAAGGGCCGAAATAGCTAGGTGCACCGCGCAGTGGCCAACCCCCAGGCACTGACAGTGGGGCCATCGCCACTGTGGCGCTGAGGTGGAGCGGCTAGAGGGTGACGTGGCCGCACGGGTCCATGACGTGTGGGCCCCGCGCGGGTGCGGCCAAGGAAAAAAGGGGAGGCGAAATTCGCCTCCCGTGGGATTTGATCCCGGGACCTCGCGCTTCCGCACACGGTGCTCTGCCAGTTGCGCTGGGTTCAGTTTGGTGTTAGGTAACATAAACGAAGCAGGTTTACATGTGTTAGGGCGCACAAACTGAAACTAACCGAATCTTTTGCGTGCAGGTTCAGGTACAGGCACAGGCAGCGAGCGGACAGAGGGCGCCGGCGATCGCTGCGCGGTCGTTCGCCGCGGCTCGCTGCCATGTGCGTGCGGTGGGGCGGTGGTCGTGCGGCCGCGTGGGCCGTGTGCCCGTGCGAGAGGAGGAGGGAACGAGGAGAGGCGACGAGGGCTCACATCGAGGAGGAGGTGAACGGCGCACGGACGATGGCGACGGTGAGGGGCGACGGTGGCGGCAAACGGAGGATGGCGGCGGCGCTCCGGCGATCCTCGGGGAAGGCCGAGGCCACGGCGAGGAAGAGGGGGTCGGGACGTTTCCGTTCCCGGCCCTAGCTCGGCCGCTAGGGCTCCGTGACGCCGGCGGCGATCCGGAGAGAAGCGACGGTGATGAAGCTCTCGGTACAGAACCAGAGGGAGGAAGAGAGGAAGAAGGAGAAGTGGCGGCGGTGCGAGAGGAAGAAGGAGGAGGGAAGAATTAGGGCAGGAGGGGCTCGAGGGCAAGGATAAAAAGGGGAGGGGAGCTCGGATCGACCGTCTGCTCCCTGGACATGTCGACGTGGGCACCATGGATGAGCTCCGTACGAGAGGTTAGGGAAAGGGGTGGGGGGTACGGGCCAGTGGGAGGTGGGCTGGCCCCAAAGTGGGCTGTTTGCCCCTTTTCCCCCTCTCCCTCTCTTTTAATCTTTTCTTCCTTTTTTTCAGATTTGGGAAAAGAGAGGAACAAATGGTTCTAGGGTTAGCAAAATTTTGGAACAATTTTCTTATTGATTAAGTTTTGTAATAGCATCAAGTACCCACTTTGGTTTTTCCAAAAAAAAATTAAATAGGTTGCTTGTTGAAAAATTAAATGAATTGAGTCATTTGTGGTATCAAAATAAATAAATGAAACTTAGCCAATTTAAAGATTTTGATTCCAAGTTTTAGTGGAACAATTTGTTTGTTTGTTTGTAGTTTTTATTTGACACAAAGTAACATAACAAGTATGAACCACAATTGAATTTTTGTTTTGGAATTCAAATAGAAAACAGATGGAAACAAATCAATTCGAATGCAAACAAAAGCAATGGTTATGATGACATGATGCAAACATAAATAAACAAGAAACAAACATCTAGGGGGGAGATTTTCATACTTGGGATGTTACAATCACAAAGGTAAATGCATAAGTAACGAGTTAGAGTATAGAAATAACCGAAGCACAAGGAGACACCGGTGTGATTACCGAAGTTCCTTCCCAAGGGAAGTACGTCTTTGTTGGAGAGGTGGGGAGCCACCTAGGCGCTCCTCAATAGCACGGATGTGCACACCTTATTCTCCTTGAGCTTCTCCGGTGAGGGAGATGCTCGTTTCCACTATGAGGTCGACTTGAAGGCGTTGACCAAACCTTACACGGGGTTGAGGCTATCTCCACAACTCAATTGGAGGCTCTCAACGAAGCTTTTTGCAACAAGGTGGAAGCCTCAAGCACTAACCGTATAGGGTGCTCAATACACCCAAGAGGAACAATCTCTCCGGTGACCAAGCACCCAAGAGTAACAAGCTCACGAACTTCTCTTTCACGAATCTCGTGGGGAACTCAAACTGATGCACCTAATGCAATGGCAAGAACACACAAAGTGGTCAAGAACTTCTCTCCCAAATCCCACCAAAGCAACTAATGCTATGGAGGGAGGAAGGAGGAAGAACAAGGAAAAAAAATGAACCCCTAGATCTAGATCCAATAGATTCCCCTCACAAAGAGGAGGGATTGATTGTTGAAGTGGTAGACCTAGATCTCCTCTCTCTTTTCCCTCAAGTGGAAGCAAGAATCATTGGAGGGATTGAGAGATAGAGCTTTTGGAGGTCAACTATGGAGGTCAAACTTGCCCAAAAGGTTGGGGAACCATTGGGGAAGAAGGCCCCTTAAATAGGTCACCCGAATATCCAACCGTTGGAGGAAAAATCGCGCAGGGGCGGAACCTCCGGTGAAACCACCGGAACCTCCGCCCCCCGGATAAGTTAGAACACCAAAATGGCTGCAAAAAATGCCCCAACCACCGGAGCGTCCAGTGGTTTCACCGGAGGCTCCGCCAACATCATCCCGAAGGGGTTTCGGGCGGAGCCACCACCGGAACCTCCGGTGGTGGAAAAAACTACAGAACACCCTATATGAAAACGATCGTAACGTTTGCATCCGGACTCCGTTTTAGATGTTCTTGGGCTCGTTGAAATCGCAACGACGAGCACTACAAGAATATACAGAGAAACATCATAGTCCAAAATGGGAATATAAAACCAAATGATGAAAGGTTTGGCCCATCAATAAAGGACAACCGGTAGAAACCTCCAACAACAAAAATGCGATAAGTTTTTCATACGATATCCATTTTTGATGAACTTGAGCTTGACATGAAGAACATGACAAGCTCTAAAACCTTACATGGAGAAAACCCAAATAAGAACCAAGAAGGATGATGCCAAGTATGCAAAGGTTTGAGCTCTCTACGATAGATACGATCAAGATATGCATTCAGGAGCCCCTCTTGATAGTACGGTTATCTATCCTATAATCCGGTCTCCCAACTAGCATAATGAGACCGGTAAAATAGAAACCCTATCTAAGTCATACCTTTTCCTTGCGCAATCCAATTGAGCTAGATGATGACGATCTTGACTCTCTCAAGTTGGATCTTCTTTCTTGATCGTGCTTGCTAGCACATGCTCCACTTGATGAAGACTTGCAAGTTGCTCCCCCATACACCACTATGGGAGAGGATGCTCCCCCATACACCATTATGGGAGAGACCCTTAATGGAAAATCTTCACGAGGCCACAAACTCCAAAAGGGTGGCAAGCATCAAGCATAGGATTTTTTCTAGATGCTTCACTTGAGCTTCCACGTCAAGCTAGGTGACGAACACCTCTTGACGATGACATAGACCATGGGCAATATGAAATCTTCCTTTTTGTTCATGCCCATGGAAATATACCTAACCACACATAGAGATGCCACACACACATATATGGGTTATATCACAAAGCTATATTGACAATTGCTTACCATACCATGAGATACACAATCCCACATGGTACATCGTGTAGCTTTGTGTGTTGATCACTAGCTTGATCAACCTTGTATCTTTTCTTCTCACTTCAAATGATGATGTCTTGAAGATAACCATGAAGGATAACCTAATACTTTTATTCAAGACACACAAGCAATAAGCTCAACTCAAACCATGACCATTCTTCATGTAAATCCTTGAATATACATGAACTCCATTATTTCCTATGGACAAGATCTACAAGGATAACTCAATGCAAACATTAGTCCATAAGGATTGTCATTAATTACCAAAACCACATATGGGGCACCATGCAATTTCAACAGTGCGAGACAATTTGCTCGTGCACGCCATCTTGCAGCAAGAAAAGACCCATGACATAGAGAGGGAGGATAGCGAGATAAGAATTGGAGAGAATAAGGCGACCACCCGAAGAGAGGAATCTACCCACCCATGGTTCGACTATGTCCACAAGTTTTTGCACGAAAAAGGCCCACTGGACGGCCGCCAGCTTGTTGTCCGCAATGGGGAGGCCCAGGTAGAAGAAGGAGAAATGCCCCAGCTTGTAGTTGAGGTGGTTAGCTACCCAAAGCTGGGATGCTGGAGAAGCGTCGAGCACCAGCACCTCACTCTTGTGATAGTTGATTTTGAGGCCGGATATGTTCTCGAAACAGCCTAACGAGAAATTGAGATTGGCAATCGCAAGCTCGTCGTGTTGGATCAGAATGATGGTGTCATCCGCGTACTGGAGGTGAGAAATTCCGCCGGGAAACAGGTGTGGGACCACCCCTGGATGTGACCCGCATCACACGCTTTTGACAGGATGGCCGAGAGCCCCTAGGCCACGAAATTAAACAGCAGAGGGGAGAGCGGGTAACCTTGGCGAACTCCCATTTTTATTACGGAAGAAAGGTCCCATTTCTCCGTTTATAGAGATGGCAGTTTGGCCCCCCTCCCCCTCCCCCCCGAGACCAACTAGGAGATCCTATGGATGAAGCCCGCGTTGAAGCCATTTCTACGGAGCACTTCGAGGAGAAAGTCCCAATTGACCCTATTGTAAACCTTTTCAATAATCAAGCTTCAGGGATGTCTCCCAGTTTCTTACTTTTTAATTCGTGGACGATCTCGTGGAGGGCAAGGGCCCCATCCAGCATGAACCTACCCTTGATGAAAGCGGTCTGAGTGGGGCTGATCACTTTGTTGGCAATACGGTCAAGTCTGGAGGCATAGGCTTTAGCAACTGTCTTGAAAATAACATTGATTAAAGCTATGGGTCTGAATTGGGCAATGTTGTTTGCGCCCGACACTTTTGGGATAAGAGAGAGAACCCAGAAGTTCAGTCTCGCGATGTCCATTCTCCCAAGAATGAAATCGTTGAGGATGTGGAGGATGCCGTGTTTCGTTAAGTTCCTAATCTTCTTGATGAAAGGCACCGAAAACCCATCAGGCCCGGGGGCCGTATCCGATTTCATTTCCCTAACTAGCACCTCTAGCTCGGTTCGCATCAGGGCGTGGTTGTCGTCCTCGGAAACCATACGGGGTCCCTCCCACAGGTTGGGGGACAGACCGTAGTTTCTAGGTGCAGAAGAGCCGAGGAGTTCATGGTAGAAGTCGTAGATATGTTCCTGAAGAGCTAGTTTACCGGAGATGACCCCATTGGCAGAGGAGAGAGAAGTAATCTGACACTTCCTACGTTTTCCATTGGCTACGGCGTGAAAATAGGCTGTGTTAGCATCACCCGAGAGGGTCCACCTGGATCTGCTACGCTGGCGCCAATACTCCTCCTCCAAACAGAACAGTTGAAGGAGTTGATCCTCAAGGCGATAGTAGAATGCCCAATCATCGTCTTCCAGGCCGTCAACATCCGCCTTTAGGTCCAGGGCTTGAATGGAAGAGAGGAGAGACTCCATTTTATGGCGCGAGTCTTTGCCCAGATTGCGACTCCATCCACGGAGGAACTGTCTGAGCCCCGAGCTCATAAAGTTCCACCAATCGAGGATCTCGCGACCCCCCACCCTAGAGGCGAGCGAACCGCAGACTGAGCCAACTTGCTCAGAGAAGGAGGGAAGTACAAGCCAGCCAGTCTCGAAGAAGAAACTGTTACTGCGTCTGGGGAGCCCTCCCCAAATGAGTGTGGTCTGAGCCCAGACAAGTATCCGCAAATAGGGAGCACATCGGAAAGGTGTGAACGAGGCTGGCTGAAATGAAAACCCTGTCTGACACGCAGCGGACTGGATTAATTCTCTTGTTGGTCGAAGTTTATCTAGCGCCCAATCTCTGGATCTCGTGCTTCCCGTACAACATTTCTTTATAAACTGTTTTTTCTCATTTTGCAATTAATTAAACCCGGTGTATGCATGTTATGAATTCTTTCACATAAACATGCACCAACCCACAAGATATTTCAAATGTACATCTATATAGAATGCCAAAGATCATCCTTGATATCCATATATGGAAAACTAACTAGCTACCAATTTCGATCAGACACTACTTTGGCTCGTTCCCAAACCATACTCTGCTCTTATAGTGGAAAATATAAAATGTATGTGAGGTCACTTCAACAACTGTGACATGCCTGTTATTTTGGCCGATTAGATGGTGATTAGCTGCCGTAGGTGGAGTGATATACACATAAGTAAACAGTGCAACTAGATGGATGCACGGTGTGATGTGTTGATGCATGTCTAGTGACATTGAAGTTTAGCTTCTAGCTCATGGTTTACTTTCGTTGTTTGTCTGGTTCGTTTATAGTTTAGTGAGTGGAAGGAATAAAGGAGCCATATGTGTCTACATATGCACCTTAAGTAGTCATATCTTAGAAATGATATTTATGCATGAAAATGATCTATACTAGTAAAACAACAGTTTAATGCTCGCCTTCACATTACTGCCTACAGTCAAAAGTGTTCAAACAAAATTTCAGGAAAAAGAAAATTGAGAAGGGTATAAGGAAAATATAATTGACGTCCTTGTCAGTGTGATGCCAGTTCAATCGTTCATCATGTGTCCCTATCATCTGCTGGAATTGATTAACTCATCTTAGCCAGGGACCAGGGGCATGTTATTTTATTGTGTTCCGAATCCCATACAATTGGTGTACTACATATGGAGTCCTACGAGACTAAGGCATGCCAACCGTGCTAGACGTGCACGAGTACAACTCTATTTCTTGTCCGCCAAGAAAGAGAGTTGTTTGCCCCAATATATAGTACGAGTTAGTCATAGAATAGATTGAGAGAGAAAAAGATGTGAGATCAAGAGAGATCCACCAGATTAGCACGTAGAGGGTTTATCCTCTCATGTATTGTAATACTCCTCCCAATTATAGTGATACGCCTTTGTGCGTGCCGTGGTTTTCTCCCGCAAGGGTTTCCACGTAAAAATCTGTGTTCTTGTTCTTGGTTGATCCGCGATTCGCTGCGCCTATTTGTAACAAGTGGTATCAGAGCTCCGGGTTTGGAGATTGTTTCGCTGCCCGGGAGACTTTCCGCTGCGCTACCGGGCAGCACGGCGCATCGTTCAATTGGATCATCCGCCGCAATCGTGTGGCGTCACCTGTAGCGGTTCAAGCATGGTCTGAGGTCAGATCGGATATCTTCACAGTTGTTTTCATCAGCGTTCCGTATGTCGCTTTGGCGATCCATCGATCTGCGGTTGGATTCGTCGACGTTGTGGCGACATCGCCAGCGCCGTCCTGGTAATTCATCTGTGTGTCGTGGACGGGCTATTCCTAATTCACTGCTACACCTTCCATCGATTTGAGTATCGATTTGTCGTAGCTGCTCCCGTCTGTAGCGATACCAGGTCAGGCAAGAGAAAAGCGATCTGACGTGTTAATGCTATCTCCGTTCCACGTGATGTCCTGTGAATTTCCAGGTTATTTTGAAGCAAACTGCACACGGGATCAAGTTCCAAGGAGAAGCATTACCACGTGAAGCATGAAAAGCAATTTGCTGTGCTACTGTGATTTCCTCACGGGAAGCCCCTAGGAGGAAAAGTGTGCTGCTGCGTTGTTGCTAGTCCACGTGAAAGGCAAATTGAATTTTGGATCCTTAGTCTCAATTGCTATGTCCACCCAAACAGTTACCAGGTGCTATTTACTCCCGTTATTTGCTCCACTAGTTTAATTCAACAAAGAATTTTTCTCCGGCTTGTACTGCTTAGTGTTACAGATTATTCTACTCATGGCTTCCATGAAGTACCAGCTTTCGTTGCTGGAGCGTGACACAAGGTTTTCTTATGGCAAGTCAAAGATGCGAGCGTTGTTGGCGAAAGCCTATTATGAGGATGCACTGGATAGTTGTTTCGTTTATGGTGGAGTTTTTTTGGGATTATTGCCCATTGGATATAATGGATACAAATATATTGCTGCAGTTTATTTGAAGAACACAGTTCAGTTGTCAGAAGAAAAATTAAGGAGGAGGTAATTATTAAGCCTGTTGGTAGCCAGCATATACTCTTTTGCTCTCCAGAGATATTTGCTGTTATGCATGTGAAGGTTTTGTTCTGTTATTTATGTTCGTGATGAGGATCAGTTGTGGTGCAAGAGGAGATGTGTTTTCTGCTAGATACTACAACATTTAGTACTGTTGGTTTCAGTGCAATTAAGTTGTCTTTGCTCTTTCAAGAGGGGTCTATTGCAGAGTTTAAGCTCCACTGCATGTTCAGGAGGTTCCTTCATCCGACAGTTGTTTTACATGGACAGTTTTAGACCATGTCATGGATTTTTCAGACGGCAGTTTTTTTGTGTACGTGATATGCTCCGTACAAGATGCTCTTGCATGAGTATTGTTTGCCGAGATTTATGCTATGGGTTTTGTAGCATGTTCAGATTCCATGAAATGAGTTCTTCACAATGCGATGTGCATCAAGATGTTGCACTATGAGCTATGCGCTCGTTTATGCACCACAGGAGATATGATGACTTATGTCATTTGATGATATTTGAGCAGTTTCGGTTTTTTGAGGTCAGTGGCACAGACTCAGACTTTTTTTGGGAGTTTTCCAAGTTTCGTATGTCTGCTTTGTTGACAGCTGTGTGTTTTCTCGACGGCCTACCGATTGATTTGCTCAGTATGACTTCGTGAGAAGTTTATAAGTCCTATGGACGTTTCAAGACACAAGGTTACTTGTGATGAGTTTAATTGAGGAGTTGATGCTATCTATGATTATTGTACGGGATTTCGTCTCAAGGTGGAGTGTTATTTTATTGTGTTCCGAATCCCATACAATTGGTGTACTACATATGGAGTCCTACGAGACTAAGGCATGCCAACCGTGCTAGACGTGCACGAGTACAACTCTATTTCTTGTCCGCCAAGAAAGAGAGTTGTTTGCCCCAATATATAGTACGAGTTAGTCATAGAATAGATTGAGAGAGAAAAAGATGTGAGATCAAGAGAGATCCACCAGATTAGCACGTAGAGGGTTTATCCTCTCATGTATTGTAATACTCCTCCCAATTATAGTGATACGCCTTTGTGCGTGCCGTGGTTTTCTCCCGCAAGGGTTTCCACGTAAAAATCTGTGTTCTTGTTCTTGGTTGATCCGCGATTCGCTGCGCCTATTTGTAACAGGGCAATGCATACGTTTTGATCCTGGTGTTGTACAGCACCGAGTACTCTTCAACCACATGAATGCTCATAAAACTATTCTATGCTAAATAGTCTATATTGATAAATTATACAGGTCAATTGTGTGTGGTCTTTAACCACGTGAATAATTTTCCACGGTGTTAATAAATTAAGCTATCACTAACCCTTCCAATATAATAAACTACTTCCTCCGTTTCAAAATATAAGCATTTTTAGCGAACTAAAACAGTTTGCTAAAAGGGCTTACATTTTGGAACAGAGTGAGTAGGTGGCAATAGATAACACCAAGTGGACACTGATTCATGCATGCCATCACATAAGAGTACAATATACTAGGTGATATGTTTCATTCTTTTTTCCTTGTAAAAAAAAGAAAGAAAACTTATACTCAGCGAAGTGATGTGTAATATGTTTGCCTTAGTTTGATTTTAGTTATTTGGTACTACTAGAAAACAGCATGTTGCACCCAACCGAGGAGCAGCACGGGTTATTATGCATGTTGGTGCAATTACGGATGAATATAATCAGGTAGGAAGAGTATGAATAATCAGCACGGGTCAAAGGTAAAACAAAATAGGTTGGCATAGAAAAGAAGTAATCAGTGTGCATTTAGAGCATCTCTAGCATATACTCTATAATCCCAAGCCGGGTAACTTGTTTGGGGGCACCTGAAACTTTTTATTTGGATTGCAAACTCGTCGAGAAAAGTAGACACTGAATATGGTACTGGAAAACCAAAAATGAAATTGCGCTACAAATATATCAGCGAGCTCATCCGAGAGCCATCACATAGTTCATACAAAGAAAGCTAATTATTTAGAACACGGTACCAACCTACATCTAAGCCCTAGTAGCACCTATCGAGGAAGACGCACCGACGGCGGTACTTCCGTCCCCATTCCCGGTGTTTAGATGCATGATCGCTGCTCAACTTTAGCCCCTCCTTCAGGTCCAATGTGTTCCATCATTTGTACTGTTTTCGGGCCACGTCCTTAAGCCACACCACGCGAACATTGGTGCGGATAGAATTGTCCTTGACGCGGCGGAGGAATTTTGCACCGTTGGTGATCTCGGCGAGATCCGCTTCGTCGCGCGCCAGTGCTGAAATCTGCGGGGTTGTCGGGGACGTCACTGGAAATGTCCGAGTTGTCGCTGGAGGACTCTAACTCCAACGCCAGCACGTCGCCGAGGCCGACACCACCGAGGAGCGTTGCCGATACCGCAAAAGCTTGCGGGAGAAGCATCGCCCATGCCGCTAAAGTTTTTCCCCCGATACCGCTCATATATTGATTAAGGAGGCCATTAGCCGGGCCACCGGATCCATGTTCCTAGGCTCGACCGATATGCGGGGACTGTTCATACCAAAAAATGGCCCAAGCTACATATCGGCCGTTATTTTCCGCGCCGAGAGCTATATAGCATATCCACTAGAAATGCTCTTAATGTGTTTGGTTACTGCAGTATGCCACGTATGTAGTGGAGTGTATGCCAGTCTTTTGTCGGACCTAAAAAGTGTGACCCTCGAACCTTAGAGCATCTCCAGCCGTTCGCCCCCAGGGGCGATTTTCGGCGCTGAATAGCGCCTCCTGGGGGCGCCCGGGGCTATTTTTCGCCCTGGGGGTGTCGCTTCCCAGCCGCGTACCCAGGCGAAGTGCGCCGAACGGATCATTTTCGCCCGAATTTGCATAGTTTCGTCCGTTTCGCCCAAATTCGATAAAATTCGACCTAATTCAGCATGATTTCGGTATAGAACATATATTTATCACAAAGTTTGGCACACAAATCGCCGAAAACCAAGTATTTCAACATAATTTAACAAGTTTTGAGCACAAATGAAAACACATGAAACTAAGCGTTGTCTTTGAGTCTCCAGAGATGCTCCACTAGATCGTGCTGCAGCTCTTGGTGCACCTGGGGGTCTCGGATCTCATGTCGCCTAGCTAGATATGCATTCCATTCTACCGGCACCTGATGATCGACAGTTGGAAGAGGACCCTGTCTGAAATATGGTTCAATGTCAAACACTGGGTCGTCACGCTCATTCATTATGATCATGTTGTGCAAGATCACACAACAGTTTATCACCTCCCACATATGCTCCTTGTATCAAGTCAGAGCAGGGTACCAGACAAGAGCAAATCGAGATTGAAGCACATTAAATGCTTGCTCGACATCCTTCCTGCAAGCCTCTTGGCGCTGAGCAAACCAAGACTGATTGCCTCCTGGTACTGGGTTGGAGATAGTCTTCACAAATGTTGACCATCTTGGATAGATACCATCCGCGAGGTAGTATCCCTTATTGTACTGGTGACCATTGATCTCATAGTTCACCAGAGGGGCATGGCCTTCAACAAGATTTCGAAAGACCCGGGAACATTTGCATGACGTTGATTTCACTGTGAGTTCCAGCCATTACAAAGAAGGCGTGCCAAATCCAGAGGTCCTCTGTAGCCACTGCCTCAAGTATCACACTGCAAGATCCTTTCGCGCACTTGTACATCCCCTGTCAAGCAAACGGGCAGTTCTTCCATGCCCAATGCATACAGTTGATGCTTCCAAGCATTACCGGAAATCCTCTTGCTTCATTCTGTGCTAGGATCCGAGCAGTGTCTTCAGCAATGGGTGATCTCAAATATTTTGGGCCAAACACTACCACCACTGCTTTGCAGAATCTCTTCAAACACTCAGAGGTAGTGGACTCAGCCATGCGCATGTAGTCATCTTGGGTATCGCATGGAGTGTCGTATGCAAGCATTCTCATAGCCACAGTGCACTTCTGGAGAGAGGTCAATTCAACCATCCCGGTGCAATCCTTCTTGCAAATGAAATATCTGTCGAACTCCCGAACGGAGTGCACAATGGCGAGGAAGAGCTTCCGGCTCATGCGGAATCGGCGCTGAAACACTGCCTCCCCATGCAATGGAGCATCGGCGAAATAGTCGGCGTAGAGGATGCAGTAGCTCTCCACTCGCTGCCTCTCTTTGCCCTTCTGGCGACCGAACTTTGATCCACCACGCCGGGGTTTCTCGTTCTGCGCAAGCAGAGCGTCCAGAGCGGCGAGACACATGAGATGCTCGGCGTCGTCAATGGCTACGTCGGCTTCTTCATCCATCCGAGCGGCGAACAACTCCTCATCGTCGGAGTCCAATGCCGAATAGGCAAAACGCCGAGCACCTCATAGGCGTGCTGGAGAGCCGGCTGCCTGTGGCCTCGTCTGGAAGCGGCGAGCTCGCCCAGAGGAGAGAGGGAGGTTGGCGTGTCTACAGCGGGGCTACAGTAGGAAGTTGCTGCAGCAAAATGGCTTCTAGCGGCGGTGCGGCGGTTTGAGGTGGAGGGGCGGCGCCGACATCGGGAAGAGAGAGAACGAGGATGGGCGGTATGCGGCGAGGGAGGGGAAAGAGGGCGTGGAAAAGTCGCCCTTCGCCTTACTATGTTAGCCCACAAACGAGATTTTGCTTCCGCCGGAGCCCCAGCAGCCCTCAACGCGCTGGTTTCGGCCTGGGTTCGCCGGGCTCTAAATTGGCCCAAACTGACGTTATTCGACGCGCTGGGGGCGCAACAAGGCAAAAAAACGGCGTACCAGCACTAAAAAAGTCGCCCTGTGGGCTCCTGGAGGCGCTGTTAGAGATGCTCTTAGACCAAGTCTTTGCCCGGCCCGACCGTTGGGCCATAAATTTGTGCCCAAGCGCGGCCACGATCTGTCTCGCCCAACCACGAGCAAACGTGCATGTTTTGAGGGCCAAGGCCGACATCCGGGCCCGAAAAACATGTCCGAGTCTGGCTCAGCCCAGGATATTCGGGCCGGGCTGGCCATGTCCATGTATAGTGCGGTGACACAGTAGAGCTATGAAGCGTAGCCATCCAGCCATGTGAGTGCCCTGTCGTGGGTCACTCGAGCTGGAGTAGCGATCATGTCTAGCTGTGAGAAGGAGAGAGTGAGAGGCAGTAGAAGCAGACATGATCGATGCAGATTGTTGTGTTGGCAGTAGGAAGAAGGTGGAGAGAGTGACGGAGTGAGAAGCTGACATGGATAGTGGCACCAAAGGCAGCCTCGCTCCCACAATGCGGGGTGGCCACCGTGTCTTCCTAGGCGGACCCCGTGATGTGATGTGATGGATGGTGACACCACGTTGTTTCCACATTCATCCTCTCTTCTCTGCCGCTCCGGCTCCTCCCCTGCTGTGCGACGAACGTGCCAGCGTCCACCATTTCCTTTCTGTCTTCAACCTCACCCGATTCATTTCATTCATGTCACTCGCCCCAACCTAGTTGCTCTACTACTACTGTAGCTCAATCAGATCGAACGAGAGTGGGACAAAGCAGGCAGCTTGCTAGCTCGTCCAGTACTACTGTTACCTCAACCTCCCACCAGCCTGTTGGAATTTTAGCCCATGTAAGTGTGCTGAAATAATTGGGCCCAAGGCATGTGAGCCCAATAGCAAATCCTGAAATCTCAAAATGGCCCATGTGTACTAGTGAGTGGTGGGAGTGGGAAGTTTAGTCCCACATTGGAAGTTTGAGGAGTTGCACACCACCTTATAAGTTGGAGTGTTGTAGGGATGGTATGTGAGTGAGAACAAGAGAGCCTCTCGCGCACTCCTCCTCCGCCGCTCGCTCGCTCGTCTCGTCTCGACACGACACGACACGTCGCGATCGCGTTTCGTGAATCGTGAATCGAGCCTCGAGCCGAGACAATAATTATCTTTATTTTGCTGTTTTGGAAAAACCGATTTCGTAGTCGTGACGGACGCGTCACAGCTGAGGCGGTTCGGGTCGCTCCCGTATCGCGTGCTGCAACCGACTCGGACGTGCGGCGTGGGCCTCCCACGTCGCACGCGTTAGGGTTTTCCGAACCGCATTATAAAAGACGCGCATCGTGTGCGCTGTACGGGAGAGGGCGAATTAGGTTTTTGGGAAGCGCTTCGCGCGACTGCTCGCTGCTTCCACGACGGCTCGTCTGCCTAGCAAGTCAGGCGGTGCTGCGTACCGCCGTCTCAAGCGTCGTCTACTCCGACCCGTCATCGCCAACGTTGTCATCAACAACGTTACCACAAACGAACGGTACGGAATCTGCGTCCTGATCTGTCTGTTTAACATGTCTACTGTTTACATGTTTAGAGAGATCGTGCTGCTATTATTCATGTTGTCTGTTGCATCTAGTATGTTCAAGCTTCACATGTTAATAGCTGCTGTCATCATGATTTATATTCTGGAATTAATCGTGGAAATTATGCCTAATTATTCAACAATCCAAAAACCTAATTGTAGGCAATTTCCTGAACTGACTATGGCCCACTTAAGTGATTCGATGAAACCGGATAGGTTCAATGGTACCACCTTTAAGAGATGGCAACTGAGAAGCCAACTGTGGCTCCAGTCCATGAAAGTGTCGGACATTGTTATGAGTGGCCTTCCTGAAGGAGCTTCTGACGAGGTTCAGAATAAGTTCAAGGAAGCCAATAACAATTTCAGAGGCTGTATTCTGAGTGTCCTGGAGGGACGTCTGTGCGATGTGTATATGCACATCGAAGACGCTAAGGAGCTCTGGGATGCACTGAACACTAAATTCGGTGCGTCCGATGCTGGCAGTGAGCTGTATATCATGGAGAGCTTTAACGACTACAAGATGGTGAATAACCGTTCTGTAGTCGAACAGGCTCATGAGATACAGTGCATTGCGAAGGAGCTTGATCTGCTCAAGTGTGTGATTCCTGATAAGTTTGTGGCTGGATGCATTATTGCAAAACTGCCTTCTTCATGGAGGAGTTTCGCCACATCTCTCAAACATAAGAGACAGGAGATATCAGTTGAAAATCTGATAGCGTCTCTTGATGTTGAGGAGAAAGCTCGGGCAAAGGACACAACTGAGAGAGGTGGTGATTTGCAGTCTAGTGCCAATATGGTGCAGAAAAATCATCACGTCAAGAATAACAGCAAGAACAAAGGGAACTATAAGCCCCAGTTCAATGGCCCTGTGAACACTACTGCCTTTAAGAATAAGAAGAAGAAGAAGGTGCTGAACAAAGCTGGGCTCGAGTGCTTTACGTGTGGAGCGCTCGGCCACTTTTCTGTGGACTGCCCAGACCGTGCAGACAAGAAAGGGAAGAAAGGCTCCAAGAATGTCAACGTGGTGACCGCTAGCAACACTGATGGGTACGGTAATATACCGATGGTACTTTCAGTTCTTCAATCTCCATGTTGGTGGATTGATACGGGTGCTAATGTTCATGTGTGTGCTGACATCTCTATGTTCACTTCTTATCAGGTCGCACGGGATTCCTCCGTCCTAATGGGGAATGGGTCACATGCTTCTGTTCGTGGTGTTGGCACGGTAGATCTGAAGTTTACTTCGGGGAAGATCGTGCAGCATGTCCCTTCTATGAATAAGAATCTCGTCAGCGGCTCTCTTCTTTGCAGAGATGGGTTTAAAGTAGTGTTTGAGTCCAATAAAGTAGTTGTGTCGAGATTTGGACAATTTATTGGTAAAGGCTATGAGTGCGGAGGCTTGTTCCGCTTTTCTCTTTCCGAATTTTGCAATAAGTCAGTAAACCATATTTGTGGCAATGTTGATTCAGATGCTAGTGTTTGGCACTCTCGTTTATGTCATGTTAATTTTGGTTTACTGTCGCGGCTATCCAGTTTAAGTTTAATTCCGAATTTCACCATTGCCAAAGGTTCTAAGTGCCATAGTTGTGTGCAATCTAAGCAACCTCGGAAGCCTCACACGGCAGCTGAGGAGAGACACTTGGCACCTCTAGAACTCATACATTCTGATCTATGCGAGATGAATGGTGTGTTGACAAAAGGTGGAAAGAGATATTTCATGACACTCATTGATGATGCTACTAGATTCTGCTATGTTTATTTGTTGCAAACTAAAGATGAGGCTTTAGACTACTTTAAAATCTATAAGGCTGAAGTTGAAAATCAATTAGAAAGAAAGATCAAGCGTTTTAGGTCGGATCGTGGTGGAGAGTATTTCTCTAAAGTGTTTGATGAATTCTGTGAGGAACACGGTATTATTCACGAGAGGACGCCTCCCTATTCGCCACAATCAAACGGAATTGCTGAGAGGAAAAACCGCACGCTGACTGACTTGGTGAATTCCATGTTAGACACTGCTGGTTTATCTAAGGCATGGTGGGGGGAGGCTCTATTGACTTCGTGTCATGTCCTGAATAAAGTTCCTAACAAGAATAAAGAGAAAACCCCTTATGAGGAGTGGGTTGGGAGAAAACCATCACTTTCTTATTTGCGTACTTGGGGATGCTTGGCAAAAGTCAACGTTCCAATTCCAAAGAAACGCAAACTCGGACCGAAAACAGTGGATTGTATCTTTCTAGGTTATGCTCAGCGTAGCATTGGTTATAGATTTCTAGTGGTTAAATCCGAGGTGCCTGATATGCATGTTGATACTATTATGGAATCTCGTGATGCAACATTTTTTGAGAATATATTTCCTATGAAAGATATGCATAGCTTTGCTGAATTTTCTTCTGAATTAATTCCGGAATCTAGTACATCTAGTGATCATACTGAACAACCACATGATGAGAACGTCCTTGAGAAGGATGACAATGAAGCTCCTAAACGGAGTAAGAGACAGAGGATTGAAAAATCCTTTGGTGATGATTTCATTGTGTACCTTGTGGACAATACTCCTACGACTATTGCAGAGGCATTTGCATCTCCAGATGCAGATGACTGGAAAGAAGATGTCCATAACGAGATGGACTCCATTCTTTCTAATGGGACGTGGGAGTTATCTGAACGACCTTATGGTTGTAAGCCAGTGGGCTGTAAGTGGGTGTTCAAGAAGAAGCTAAGGCCTGATGGTACTATTGAGAAGTACAAGGCACGGCTTGTAGCCAAGGGCTACACTCAGCGAGAAGGCGAAGATTATTTTGACACCTATTCACCTGTTGCTAGACTGACCACCATTCGTGTACTACTTTCCCTGGCTGCCTCTTATGGTCTTATCGTTCATCAAATGGACGTAAAGACAGCTTTCCTTAACGGAGAGTTGGAAGAGGAAATTTATATGGATCAGCCTGATGGGTTTGTGGTAAAAGGTGAAGAGAGAAAGGTGTGCAAATTGTTAAAATCTTTGTATGGACTGAAACAAGCACCTAAGCAATGGCATGAGAAGTTCGACAGAACTTTAACTTCTGCGGGCTTTGTCATTAATGAGGCTGACAGGTGTGTATACTACCGCCATGGTGGGGGCGATAGTGTTATATTATGCTTGTATGTTGACGACATACTGATTTTCGGTACAAGCATAATTGTGATCAATGAGGTCAAGTCTTTTCTATCAAAGTGTTTTGATATGAAAGATCTGGGAGAAGCTGATGTAATTCTGAACATTAAGCTTATTAAGGATGAGAGTGGGATTACGTTGACGCAATCACACTATGTTGAGAAGATCTTGAGCCGTTTCGGCTTTATTGATAGCAAGCCTTCTCCAACACCTTATGATCCTAGCGTGACGCTTCGAAAGAACAAGAGGATTACGAAAGATCAATTGAGATACTCTCAAATAATCGGTTCACTCATGTACCTTGCGAGCGCGACGAGGCCTGACATCTCTTTTGCTGTGAGCAAATTGAGCAGGTTCATGTCAAACCCGGGTAATGATCATTGGCATGCACTTGAAAGGGTCATGCGCTATCTGAATGGTACCATGAGCTATGGGATTCATTATTCAGGGCACCCTGCTGTGCTTGAGGGATATAGTGACTCTAACTGGATCTCAGATGTAGATGAGCTCTACGCCACAAGTGGATATGCATTTCTTCTTGGAGGTGGCGCAGTGTCATGGAGGTCTTGTAAACAGACCATATTGACGAGGTCAACCATGGAAGCAGAACTTACTGCTTTAGATACAGCCACTGTTGAGGCAGAATGGCTGCGTGAGCTCTTGATGGACTTGCCGGTGGTTGAGAAACCATTACCGGCTATCCTCATGAACTGTGACAATCAAACGGTGATTGCCAAGGTGACCAGTTCTAAGGATAATGCGAAGTCATCAAGACACGTCAAAAGACGTTTGAAGTCTGTCAGGAAATTGAGAAACTCCGGAGTAATTACTGTTACGTATATTCAAACAGACAAAAACCTGGCAGATCCCTTTACGAAGGGACTATCACGTAATGTGATAGATAGTGCATCGAGGGAGATGGGTATGAGACCCGTGAGCGTTACACCATAGTGGTAACCCAACCTATGTGATCGGAGATCCCGTGAATTAGGATCTGGGAAAAACAAGCTAGTGGTTTGACTGAGGAGAGTATTTGATAAACCCTCTCTAAGTAATGATGCATAACTCTCAAAAAGCTGTAAGGCAGGTTGGCAACATGCCTTAATGTGTTTATGTTGGCTATTCATAGCAAAGATGCTGTCCTACAGAGCATTCTTGAAAGAACACACCTATGTGAGTCCGACTGTAAACGTCGCAGTCTATGAGATTTGGGTGATCTCTAGTAAACTCATGAAGAGACCACGGAGTATGACGCATATGCTCCACCCGCGGGGTAGGCTACTGGCAGCCAAGTACTAGTTATGACTTTGAGTAAAGTCTATTGGCACAAAACTTGCAATTCAAGGCATAGTCCATTGTTCAAGTTGCTGATAGATGTAGCTTAAGGCTCTAGGCGGAAGTTCAACTTAACAGTCTCTGCTGAAACACTGGTATATAAACAAGTAGCGAGGATTGGCAAATCTTCAAATGGGCATTTGAGATCTGGTGGGGGATTGTTGGAATTTTAGCCCATGTAAGTGTGCTGAAATAATTGGGCCCAAGGCATGTGAGCCCAATAGCAAATCCTGAAATCTCAAAATGGCCCATGTGTACTAGTGAGTGGTGGGAGTGGGAAGTTTAGTCCCACATTGGAAGTTTGAGGAGTTGCACACCACCTTATAAGGTGGAGTGTTGTAGGGATGGTATGTGAGTGAGAACAAGAGAGCCTCTCGCGCACTCCTCCTCCTCCTCCTCCGCCGCTCGCTCGCTCGTCTCGTCTCGACTCGACACGACACGTCGCGATCGCGTTTCGTGAATCGAGCCTCGAGCCGAGACAATAATTATCTTTATTTTGCTGTTTTGGAAAAACCGATTTCGTAGTCGTGACGGACGCGTCACAGCTGAGGCGGTTCGGGTCGCTCCCGTATCGCGTGCTGCAACCGACTCGGACGTGCGGCGTGGGCCTCCCACGTCGCGTAGGGTTTTCCGAACCGCATTATAAAAGACGCGCATCGTGTGCGCTGTACACACACCGAAACCAATCTAGGTTTGCCACCTCGTTCCTTGCGCCGCCACCGTAGTCTACTCCATCCCGAGCGCCGGCGTCCACCGGCGAACGGGAGAGCAGGTCTCCGGAACCAGTCGCCTTTGTGATCCTGTACGGGAGAGGGCGAATTAGGTTTTTGGGAAGCGCTTCGCGCGACTGCTCGCTGCTTCCACGACGGCTCGTCTGCCTAGCAAGTCAGGCGGTGCTGCGTACCGCCGTCTCAAGCGTCGTCTACTCCGACCCGTCATCGCCAACGTTGTCATCAACAACGTTACCACAAACGAACGGTACGGAATCTGCGTCCTGATCTGTCTGTTTAACATGTCTACTGTTTACATGTTTAGAGAGATCGTGCTGCTATTATTCATGTTGTCTGTTGCATCTAGTATGTTCAAGCTTCACATGTTAATAGCTGCTGTCATCATGATTTATATTCTGGAATTAATCGTGGAAATTATGCCTAATTATTCAACACAGCCTACTATTGCCCGTACGCAGCCCGCAAAGAAGAAAGATGAATAAGGAGAGCATACTCACTTATTCTTCGAAAACTCGTTAACGCATCTAAGCACCTGTGAGCTCATTTTTCCAAAACAATCTAAAAAATAATATTATGAGTACTAAAAAAATTGCAAAACAAAATATACAGATACATAAACGTATTTGTATTCGCATTTACTACCTGGGCTAGAAGTTTCCTTTAAATTTGTTTTGTTTTGGCCGCACAGAGAAGACAAATTGCTGAACAAAATGAGTTTTATACTCCTTCATTAAACAGCCAAGATGTTGATGTTTTTCTATAGCCCGAAATAAAAACGTCTTCTTCACCTAAACTTTGCATAAATACCACGTACCATGCATGCCAATTCACATTCAAAAAAATTGGAATTTTTATTTTAACTTCAAAGTACCATTTTCTTAATTTAATAAAAAAACGAGATCAAGTGAGCTTGGATCCACAACACAAATCTATGTCCGCCAACGTTGTGTTTCGACTTCTCGGCCTACTCGCGGACGGTCTTTGGCTTCTCCCCCGACTTGTCCTCCTCCACTACGCAAGGATACTCGTGAGTACCCCTATTATTTCCCCTTTCTTCTCGCCTTGTTTCCTCCCATCCTAATTAATCTTTACTTTTTCTAAAAAATTATAAGCTATTTATTTACTCTAATTTCATTTTTATGTAAAATAAATATAGTGTGAGCCATGCATGAGGGCACCATATCCCATCGTTGATGCAGAAAATTGTGTGGCCTCGAGAAAGAAAGATAATCACTTCATGTTGACCTGTCAATGGTCAATGAGTTGTGTTTTATTTTAGTATTTTTGAGCGGATTATCTTCTACGTCATTTTCATTGAGAAGATTTTCTTTTACTTTTCTATGTCGAAGTTATAGGAAGGGACCTTGGAAAATTGTTTACCGCCGTTCCCGCGGGAAGATATAAGGGCCTGGTTTTACTATTTTAAATTATCTTATCACAGCATCAAATTGACTAATCTAATATCAGAACACCAATAGACTTACAATCTCTCCAAGTACATTCCATGGGCTAACCCCTTACGAAATAAGAAACTATTGTAACATTATTTACAACTTGATGCAGAACCTTGAAGACCTAGAACCTTGTAAAAAACACTACAATTGTGTTAGCTTGCCAATGTTACTTTGCGAGAACACATTATTTTTGAAAAAATCCAATTAATGGGTGAAATGTGTTCTTTTGGCCGGACATCGATCGAGATAACCTCTATAGATTCATTACGTAGTGTTAACACCACATCCTTAAGAAAAAAACAGAAGAAAAATAGAGAATTAATCAAAACCATTTGATCTGCCAGATTACTAAGGTGGCCAAGAAATTGTGTACCCAACATGCATGGATGGCAGTGTAATTTAAAAATCGGCCCTCCGGTACCATAGGCCAATGTATGTCTTGATTTTTTTCGAGAACTCTGGATTTTCTTGCAAGGGCTTCATGCGACGATTAGAGGCAGCAAAAATTCCCTTGATCTACTTTTCAAAAGAAAATTCCCATTGTCTTCATAGTACCTCTAAGAGAACATGTATTTGTATAGGATAAAAATAATTGTGTATGTACTTTATGGGACAATCATTTTTTAAATAAAAACTTAGTTTTGAATAAACATGTAACTGTCATTTAAATTTAGCCGTTTCGGCTTTCATGGCATCACTCAACAATAATGATTTTGAACTTTTGGTTTGTGGAGCCCAGGTGCACCAGCCCCCGGGCCCTAGATCTAGAAAGTGTGCCCGGAGCCGGGGTGAAGATAATTAGCCCACATGCATGACTATGGGATCTCGAATCGCGTTAATTGTCCTGTATCTTGTTTTTTCCTAGGGGCCAGAGTGTTGTACCTTCCTGCAGGCAGAGAAAGTATAGATGCATGGGTCTGTCATCAGATTTCTCCTGTCTTGCAGGGTACATCATATATATTGCTGGGGATCAATGGCATGCCATGCATGCATGGATCGGCGCTTGTCATCGTTCATGCGTGGCGTGTCGATGCTCCCTTACGTGTCGGTTGTCCATGAAGATGTGAAGAAGAAAGTACGAAAGAAAAACTTGGGCACGTACACACGTGGATGTCATTGCGCAGATCGACACGTACAGAGCGTGACAAGGAAAAGTAGGTTTATGCATGGGCCGGTAATCGACCGATTAATTGTTTGGACGATCGATCACCATACGTACAAGATAAAGTAGATATGTGCAGGGGCGGAGCCAGGATTTTGATATAGGGGGGGCGAGGCGCAGGCAAGTCAAAAAATTATTTGGTGTCCACGCAAATTACTCAATATTTTTTTCTTAAAACAATCCAGTACGTGACGGTAAAAATGGAAAAATCACACAAAGTGATGCTACATGTACAACGAAATTCATCCAATTTTGGTACCACACATAATCTCAGCTTCTCATGTGGGTATCATATATAGATCGAGCCATACATACTTCAGTCGTGCATGAAATAATTATAATCACAAAATGAGAGCCTTAAACAGGATAACTAGGGCTCATAAATACATATTTTATTATCAACTTTTTTTATACAAATAGATGATATTGTTAGATTTTCAGCTAGCACTTTCTACCTTGCGTTAATGGGAAATAGTTGCTGATCTTGGCAGCAATTTTACTAGGCTGACAATATTGCATAAACTTTCACAAAAATAATTGATCAATTCTGTGTGTAGAATTACCAACATACTTTTAGATTGAGTGTTTGATCAGGTATAAGAGGTCGACGTCTTGTATGCTAACGAGGCGGGGCATGCTCAACACTTCAACACACGATTCGCATGAAGGCTCTTCGCGTCATTTGGGAGTTGTGGCAATATTCATTGCAGGCCCATCTGAGATTTGGGGAAAGATATGATCGCTCGGCCGCTGCAAACAAAGAGGAAGACATGAATTTACGATAAAGGGAATCGAACTCCTATAGAAAATCCTAAATTGGGTCGGACCTCTGGATATGCACATGCACATGTGGTAGGTGTAGTCTTTGTAAATCACGTAATTAGCTGCATAATAGGACCCAAATTAGCCTTGTCTCCGCCACTGGATATGTGAGACGAGGACGAACAAGCCAATTGTGGCAAGTGATACATACTGAGCACGTTACGCTGCAATGCACGACACACAGCAAAGCCGACAGGAACGCATGTGAAGTCGCGTACTACCAACTTTTAGGTAAATACTATGTATCCTAGTCCGATACCCAACAAAACGCCGGATTAGCATATGGTCACACATTCACAGATACCCATCCAACGACTCATGCTTGGCTTATATAATGACCCGTACCACAACATTGGGAGCTACCAGTGAGCCCTAGAGGAAGCGACACCGTTGCCACCAGCGTCGCTCGTGATGGGTTTCGGCTGTCGTTGCCGCCGTGTTCGGCCCTCTGACGCCGGCGTGCTTGGTACCTCGAGAAGGGGTCGGCCGGGCCAATGAGGGAGGAACAGAGCATCATCAACGACTGCATTGGCGCGTGACCACGATGCAGTCCTACGCATGTCGCATCATGGCGAGAGTGAGCGCGGCGCCTAGATATGTCGCATCACGGCAAGGGTGAGCGCGGCGAGGATGCACTGCGCCCTGTTGGTGCTGCGAGGATGCACTGCCCCTGCTTGGTGTAGTTCGTCGTTCTCGTCCGCAAACCGGTGGTCTCGACCTTGGCCAAGGGTCACGAGCAGGGAGGACAAATTCTCAACCGGAGATCGCGCCGTGGTGTGAAGCGTCCATCGCCGCCTATACCGCTGACGATCATACGATGCTTCCTAAACCAAATCTTGTTACTAATGGATTACACTGCTTCCTTAAAATAACACTGCCTCGGACGAATTATCTATGTGCTTCTTTTACCAATGAAATGTGCTTCAGAATATTCAACGTTGCTTCACTTCGGAGGTCGTGGATTCCAATAGCCTCAGATGTGTGCTTGGTACTACCAATTTAATTGCTTCCAAAGCACAAAATAAATTATTGTATCGTCCCAACTTATAGATTATGTATAATGGTATGCTTCTTACATAAAAAAGGATGCTTCACGTACACTTTTCATGGAATGTGTTCGGTTTCCCTTGCTATGGGGAAGAAGTACGAAGCAAGAAAACCAAGGAAGGCATGAGAGGTTAGCGATATATCCGGTATAGTAAGGAATCAATTAACTCGAAGCAATTTTAGGGAAACCGTTATTTGGAGCAGTTCTATGTCGCAATTGATTGCTGGAATCACGTACGGAAAGGGACTTGGTGGGCTATTAATCCTACGGTCTGGTTGCTTCCAATCAGACGGATAAACTGGGGTCCGATGAGAAGCAAACTACCGGCATCCGATTCCTAGTAGTTGCCCAACTTTTACGTACCTAGAAAGCACAAGATTGCCTAAACCGGCATGTTGAGAAGAGACGGTGTGGTAGTCGGTTGGGCACGTAGAAAACACAAGATTGTCCTGTCACGTCATGGAATTCAGCTTGCCAGCTCCATCGAGCACGTGTACTCGTCAAGTGGCCAGCTGGTACGTACTCCCTCCGTTTAACAATAGATGACTTCCACTTATCTATATATGAATGTATGTAGACATGTTTTAGTATCTAGATACAGCCATATATAGACAAATGCAAGTCATCTATTGTTGAACGGAGGGAGTACATGCATATGCGTACCACAGCCGTCCTTGCAGCTCCAAGCATCCTCCTTTGCTCTGCATAAGCATTGTAAAAAGGGAAAATCTTGACAAGTGTAACTGACCCCACGAGAGAAAGAATGGTGTTTCCGTCACCAAGGTGATTAAGCAAATAAGGCATATGTCTTTCAGTATTCCCTTCTTTCACAATGAAGCGTGTCTTCGTACAAACAAGTACTCCCTCCGTCTCAAATTAGGTGTCGCAAAGTTTGACAAAAGTGGCTTAATTTGAGACGGAGGGATTATGAAATTGTAGGGATCGAGTAACGAAATCGAATCCTTAAACCTAGCATAAATCACCCAAGTTGACACACATATTTAACGTTTCCTTTTCAATCTCGACCATACCTAGAATTGTTTAACGCACTGGAAAAATAACTCCAAGTGACTGGCTACTCGCATTGACAGTGGGGGCCACCTGTCACACGTGGTGCTAATACGTGTGGAAGACTGATGAAGACGATGAGAAGTAAACATGCATTGCACTACCGCACCACACACGGCAAAGCCGAGCTTTACTTTCCCCCCCCCCCCACCCACCGCTCTCGGGAGATAAGGTTAGGGTTTGAGGGTCGACTTTCGTCGGCGCCGCCCGGGCCGATCCCGGATCTTCTCCGGTGGCGCTGCCGCTAGGAGTTGGGATGGGAAAGGGCTGAGGTGTGCCTCTGTACAGAGTAGCTGTAGGATTTCCTGCTTTCGTGTTGTTTCCGTTGTGAAGCTTGGCGTCATGCCGAGAGGGGATATGCGAGAGATGCACTCGGGCTGCATCTTCTGGCGGTTGTCTTCTTCGATTCTTCCTGATGAGCTCCAATGGGTGGAGCTGGAGGAGGGAGAGATGGAGATGGCACCCCTCTATAATAAAAAGCCTGGTTATCGCGGATCTGGAGGCCCTCGTCAGCAGGTTCAAGCCTTCTTCGATTCTCGCTGTGGAAGCGAGCTTGGGGATGGTTTTCGTTTGCAGGCGGTGCGGTTGCTGGTGATGCAGCAGGGGAGCTCGGAAGCTGCTCCCGAGAGGGCTCCAATGGCAGCTCCTACTTGGCTGCCATTCAAGATGGTCGAAAGGCGACCCCTCTCCTTCTTCGCGTCGATTGCGACTGATGTCGGCCGGCGCGCCTTGAAGATCTTAACCTCCAGGCCTTCGTGCCAAGTTGGAGGCCCTGTAGAGTTGCAGCAGTTGGCTCCCGGAGCACCTCCCCAAGTGGTATCGTCCCCGGCGGCGGTGTTCTTGACTGCGGCGATCTTGGAAGCGGCGGATCTGGAGCTGGACCCGATGGCGTTTTTAGGTTTAGGTCTAGGGTCGTTTGTGCAATTTGTAAGGACCTTGTTGCCATTTCTTTTTCTTTTAGGTCCTCTTTGTAAGTCTCCGCTGCTAAATGAAAGCTTCTAGGTCCCTCGGGACCATCCCCTGTTCAAAAAAAAAAACACGGCAAAGCCGACACGTCGGCACATGCATGCATGTGAAGCGCAGTAGTATACGTACCTAGAAAGCACAGCATTGCCAAAACCGGCAGTGCTACGTGTTCGGTCGGTTGGGCCGCCGTCATGTCATGTCCTCCAGCTCAGCAGCTGAAGTTACCACTTCGATCCATCGAGTACTGGCTAAGCTAGCTAGGTAGTGTACGTGCTCTATGCATGCATGCCGACCAACTGCATAGGCACGAGATACACTTTGTTGGTTACTAATGCCGAAAAACAAAAGTGGTGCATCCACGTGTAGCTCCATGTAATTCTGGTAATTAATAGAAAATGACTTCTCACCAAGGCATGCGTGCACGTAGGTGCGACCCAAATTCGACTAGCTAAACTAGCTAACCAGTAACTCGATTGGATTAAGGAATTAATTATGGCACTGCTATGCTATGCTATGATCGTCAGTTTCGGTACAGATTGGTGCTACCAACCCAACTAGGCATCCAAGCTTCACCACAGGAGACACGGCCGACGGCCTGACCTTTTTGAACAACACAATTTTTATCGATTCAGTTGGAAACGGGTTAAATTTGAAACATATGTGCCTTGTAGCTTGCTCATGATTTTTGGCAAAAATCATTTTTAGATACACAACCAACTATTTCGTTATAGATACACCGAGAGTTTCTTAATATTCAACTCCTAGCAACGAACGGTAATGCCCGTCGTCTTGATCTTTTCTTAAATCGGCATAGTAAATTCAAACAAATTCAAAAATAATTAAAATGATGTATGACTTTCGCGTGGTGTCATTATATATGTCTAGTATCCCAAAAAAATAATAAACTTGAAACACGACGGTTATATTGAAAAGGTGTTCACAGAAATGAGCTACTCTTATACGAATTTTTTTTGCTTTCGGGCAAAATGACGGGTGTTATGTCCACATCCATGACATAGTTTCTTAAAATATACACATATTCTGCAGAAACATGCATCTTGGAAGCACTTAGAATGTTGACGAAGAAAGTTTTCGTTTTCATTGCACACAAAAGAACACATTCCCATTTTTCGAGCGTGAAAATTAAGTTTTTTGTGAAGCACCAACCCCAAATATGTTGCAAAACTTTAGAACTAATTTTTTTGAAAATATTATACCATATTATATGCAAAAATAACAAAATTGCTGCCTCTGAAAAGGTTTCCATCCATCTCTTCTGAAAAACACAAGTTTCTGCAGATTCGGTTGGAAAATGGTCAAATTTGAACTATAGATGCCACGTAGTTTTCATGATTTTTGGAAAAAATCATTTTTTAGGTACACAGCTTCTTATTTCACTAGAGATAAACCAAGATTTTCTCAATATTCAACACCTAGCTATGAACGGTTATGCCCGCCGTCTTGACCTTTAATTTAAATCGACATAGAAATTCAAACAAATTCATAAATAATCAAAATGATGTAAAACCTTGGCGTGGTGTCATTATATATCTCCTAGTATACAAAAAAAAACTAGGAATATGACGGTTATATTGAAAAGATGTTCACAGAACTGAGTTATTCCAACAAAGATTTTTGGCTTTCGGGCCAAATGACGGGTGTTATGTCCACATCCATGACATAGTTTGTTAAAATGTGCCAATATTCTGCATAAACATGCATCTTGAAAGCACGGAGAGTGTTGACGAAGAAAGTTTTCGTTTTCATTGCACACAAAAAAATCATTTTCCATTTTTCGAGCGTGAAAATTGGGTTTTTTTTTGTGAAGCACCAACTCCAAATATGTTGCAAAAGTTTAAAACTACAATTTTTGAAAATACTATACCATATTATATGCAAAAATAGCCAAATTGCTGTCTCTGAAAATGTTTTTATCCACATCTTTTGAAAAACACAAGTTTCTGCAGATTCGGTCGAAAACGGGTCAAATTTGAACAGTAGATGCCATGTAGTTTGTCATGATTTTTGGAAAAAAAATCATTTTTATGTACACAACTACTTATTTCATTAGAGATACACAAAGAATTTCTCAATATTCAACGTTATGCCCGTCGTCTTGACCTTTTCTTTAAATCGACATAGAAAATTCAAACAAATTCAAAAATAATCAAAATGATGTAAGACCTTGGCGTGGTGTCATTATATATCTCCTAGTATACACATAAAAAATAAACTTTAATACGACGGTTTTATTGAAAAGGTGTTCACTAACATGAGCTATTCTTTTATGAAGATTTTTGGTTTTCGTGCCAAATGACGGGTGTTATGGCTACATCCATGTCATAGTTTGTTAAAATACGCACATATTCTACACAAAATGCATCTTGGAAGCATGGAGAATGATGACGAAGAAAGTTTTCATTTTCTTTGCACAAAAAAATCATTTTTAATTTTTTGAGTTCAAAAGTTGGGATTTTTTGTGATGCACCAACCCCAAATATGTTGCAAATTTTGAGAAATGTTTTTTTAAACTCCTATACTATGTTATATGCAAAAATAACCAAATTTATGCCTTTGAAAAGGTTTCCATCCACCTGTTTTCAAAAATACAAGGTTCTGCCGATTCGGTTGAAAACGGGTCAAACTGTACTATAGATGCCTCGTAGTTTCACATGATTTTTGGAAAAAAATTATCATATTTTACACAACTACTTATTTCGTTAGAGATACACCAAGAGTTTCTCAATATTCAACCCCTAGCTACGAAAGATTATGCTCGATGTATTGAACTTTTTTAAAAATCGGATAGAAAATTCAAACAAATTAAAAAATAATAAAAAACATGTAAGACCTTGACGTGGTGTCATTATATATGTCCTAGTATCCACAGAAAATAATAAACTCGGAATACGACGGTTATATTGCAAAGATTTTCACAGCAATGAGCTATTCTTCTACGAATATTTTTGGCTTTGGGGCCAAATGACGGGTGTTATGGCTATATCCATGACATAGTTTGTTAAAATATGCCCATACTCTGCACAAACATGAATCTTGGATGCACGGACAATGCTGACAAAAAAGTTTTCGTTTTCATTGCACACAAAAACCATTTTCCATTTTCAAGGTGTGAAAAATGGCTTTTTTGTGAAGCACCAACCACAAATATGTTGTAAAACTTGAGACCTAATTTTTTCAAAATACTATATCATATGCAAAAATAACCAAATTGCTGCCTCGGAAAAAGGTTTCTATCCACCTTTTTTGAAAAACACAAGTTTCCGCCGATTCAGTTTGAAACGGATCAAATTTGAACTGCTGGTGCCTTATAATTTTCTCATGATTTTTGCCAAAAATCATTTTTAGGTACACAACTACCTATTTCATTAGAGATACATCAAGAGTTTGTTAATATTCAACCCCTAACCCCGTTGAAGAAAAACCTAACTTATATGTGTACACCCGGTAACCGTTAATCATTTCTTGTTAGTTCCGTTCTTGCTCATTATTTTTTTTGAAAAATGTAGCTTGAAAAATATGCATCATGGTGTAGATCTATTTCTCCTTTTCGAAACGAGATAAAGAACGTAAAAAACCGATTTCAAATGCAAAAGTTCAAAACGGTGAGTAAGTCAAAAAAAAAAAAAACAGAGCTAGGCTACCGACAGCGTGGGCATTGCCGTAGGCGTAGCAAGAAAAAAAAAACATAGGCCGGCAGGGTTGCCGTCGGCGCAACCCACTTGTTAGCATTTTTGGTTCTCATGTCGGGGTCTACGCCGACGGTCCTAATATTTTACCGTTGGCGTATATCTTGCCCGTCGGCGTATTCCCGTAGTGCTTCCCTTAGTTACTTTCCGGTAACATGTAAATTGTCTTGCACGATGAGGCAGGCCGGTGATTACCATAGTAAATTTGTTTGTTCTAACTCCGGGCCACAAATTCCGGGCGCAATCGCTATATAGGAAGCGGACAAGATGCGACGAGAGGGGCTGGGCCGCAGTCACAATCTGCTGACGGATCCATTCGTCAATCAACCATCCATGCATCGGCCTCGCTCTCCGGCCGTGTGCGTTTGCATGATTGGCCGGCAGACTAAAGCTAGCTACAAAACAAATTTAAGACAAGCTAGCGAGCCAAGTGATATCGTTATGGCATTACTCGGTTGATCGATGCCGTACCGGCCGGGGTTGCCGGCGAGATACACCTAACCAGCGTCACACGTGTCCTATGTTTTGCGACGTAGCTATCAAATATGTACAAACTTCTTCCGTCTGCAATAAAACAAAAGAGCTGGGAACGCTTGCGATGGCTCGTGACACGACACCATCCACCGAAACACACCACCACGCCATCGCCGCCGACGTTGGGCCTGAGCACGTCGCCGATCCGGTCTGGCCTACATCTCCCGTGACGCTACGATGGAGTGCGGTCTTTGGTGCTACACGGGAATCGCACACCACGAAGGGATCGGTCCTGCTCCGGTGCGCTAAACATAGATTGGTTCTCGTGGGCGCAGATGGGATCGCCGTCGATGTACGGCAGCTCCGACACGATGAGGTGGGGGTTACGGGGACACGCCTCCAGTTTCCGTCGATCGTACGAGAGTAATTACTCTCGCCGCGTGTCCAGCTACATGAGACGCGTGCCCCTCAGCGGCCGTGCCATGCGCTGGGCCCTCGAGCTCTATTCCGTGACCCGCCGGTGGGCCTCCGTGCGCCGTCTACCCCGCCCGCTGCGAGTGGGCCAGTAGCTGGTACGTCTCCATTGACGCCGTCACGCCACACCCAGGGTACTTTATCCCCTCGCCTCCCACCCGCTTCAGATCTACACGCCAGATTTGCTCATATCTGGGAGAGAGGGAGAGCCGCGGGGAACCCTAAGGTAGTTTTCGTCCAGATCCAGCCGCTGAAATCGATCCTCCGCTTCTCAGATCCAGGTCCTACTCGTCCTTGGGAGGGAACGGTGCAAGGTGATCATCGGAGTTTCACGGCTGTTCTCTCATCTCCGCCTCGCGCCATGTCCTTCAACTACGGCAGGCGTGGAGGTGCTCGTGGTGGAGGGCCTCCTCCGCGGGCCAGCTACCCACCGCGCCGACCACCAGGCATAGTTGAAAAAACCGAACCGGTAATCGAACCGGCGTGGCTGTCGGTTCAGGTTTTCACCGGTCGGACCGTCGGTTCATCGGTTCATTTGCGACAAAAAACCGGAATATTTAAGCTAATTTTTCAAAATTCTGACCTCGAAACAAATGAGTACACATAATATTTGATGCAATGCACTAAATTATCATAAATTGGCACTAGCATAGATGGTTGCTGAGCTTGTAGTGGACCTTGAGTCATGGTAAGGGTTCAATTCCTTTTTTATGCACCATTTTCAATTTATTTTTCTGGTTTTTTACTAAAAGACCAATGCTTGTTAAAAAACCGGACAAGGCTTCGGTTCTCGGTTTTTCTGGTCGGACCGCCGGTCTGGTTCGGTTTTTAAAACTAGGCCACCAGGAGGATACGGCACGGGCGCTTTCGACCCCAACCGCGCAAATCCGGCAGGGGGGTACGGAGTTCCTGCTCAGCGAGGGAGGATGGAGGCTCGCCGCGATCAGGTACGTGGTGACTCCCGTTCCCGCAGCCGAGATCGGGGTCGGGGTGCTGGTCGTGACTTTGGTAGGAACAACAATCGTCTGGGTGCAATCAGCCGTGCGCCGACAAGGAATGTTGAATCTAATCAAGCACACAGGGATCGTTGGAATCACCGTGCAGAGATGCGCAAAGAGGACTCTGAGAACTCTATTGAGGAGAGAAGGGAATCAGCTTTCTCTAATCCTAACCAACCACCACTAGACAACTCCTCAGCAGTTGCTGGTTCCGGTGAGGTTGGGAGGGATCAGGACATCGTCCCTGTTCATCGCACTGGTACAATCCAGGTTGGCAGAGAGAGTGCCTTCGTCACCTTCGATGAGCCATCTGAGGAAGAAACTGATCGTGATGCTCATACAAGGTCAGTGAGTTTCCAAGAGGAGGATAATGTGCCAATTGATACTGATTCCCTGTGTGTTCTGTGTGGAGATGATCATGGAGACAGATTTCTTTATGACGAATCTAAACCTTGGGAAATTGCCACTCCCTTTGTGGGTGCAGCAACTCCTGGAGGTGGTTTCTTCGTTATTCCTGACATTAGGAACGCTGCTCCACCAAAAGAAATGCATCAAGCTGTCATCGAAATCCTTGAAGGTAATCCATCAGGTCGAGAGATTGAGGAAGAGTTCCTCCAGTGGGCTGGCAGAAACTGCACATGGAGATGGTATGCGAAACCTCTCGCTGCTAAGAAATTTCTCATGCGTTTCCCCAGTTCCAGGGATATCGATGCCTGGGTCCATTTTAGTGATGCCCGTCTGCGCACCATTCCTGGGGTGGTGATCAGAGTTGCACACTGGACTCCAGAGTATGGAGCCACTTGGGAGCTTGACATTGCGTGGTTTCAAGTCAAAGACATCCCCCTTGATAACAGGAACTGCCCTACTGCAGCCTTTGTTGGAAGTATGGTTGGCAGGACAATTTTTGTAGACATACATAGTTTAAACAATGTTGATTATGTTCGTGTTAGGATCAGTGCCATCGATGTTTCTCTGGTTCCACCGGTAGTCTCCAATGTCAATATCGCCAACAAGTTTTATGACATTGAGTTTACTCGAGAGATTCCTGTGACCAAGCAAACCAAGAACTCTACCTCTGAAGCTGCATCCAGGGGCAATGAGAAGACGAATCCAGGAGGGAGTGACTCCCAACACACTCCCAAAAGACCAAGGCAGGATCCCCCTAGTGCAGGGCGTACTGATAACCCTGTTTCTGGAGGGTTCATGAGAGATGCCAGGGCAGCTTATGCCAGACAGCAAGGGGTCCCTAATGCAACTGTTAACACAAGAGATTCCACTGGTGATTACAAAGGGAAGAGGAAGGCTCCAGAACCTTCTCAAAGCCTTGATGAGGACAGTGATGATGATTCTTTTCCTACCCAAGTGCATAGGCTTGGATACAATGCTAATGACCAAAGACAGTTAATCCATGTCCCTGTGGGATCCACTTCTAGGGCTGATGCAACTCCAGCTGTTGACCATTATGACAGGTATCTTGAATATCTGGCAGCTCCCAAGCAAATAACAACAGGAGTTGTTGAGAATCCCGAGGAGCCCCTGCAGAATGAATTAACCTATGAAGAATTTCTTAAGCAACTTCTGAAGTCTAAGAGTGATAAAGCTGTCATGTGGAAGGGGATGCTTCAACAGATCCCTGGTGCTGAGCTTCCTCCTGTTGTGGAATCACCTGAAACCACCTATGAAACTGAGAGCCAGTCAAGATCTTTATCTGCTATGTCGGCTAATACTGCAGAGAGTAATCAACAGGTGCACTCCTCTGCAGTGCACATCATGGAAGTGGACAAAGATACTGATATGGCTAATGTCTCCAGACCACCCATTACCCAAGTCTCTATTCCTCGTGAGAGTGTTCCCTCATCCTTCACTCCTGCTCAACCTGCACCTGCTCCCTTGAGGAGTAGTGCTAGGATCAGTGCTTCTGGAAGGGCCAATGAGTCCATTCTCCAAAGGGCTACCCAATCCATTGCCTCCCGAGATAAAGGTAAAACAGCATTCTCTAATTCTTTTTCTGTTCTTGCTGATAATGATGTCTTAGATAAAGCACTTGAGTTAGGAATAGACCCATCCTCTATCTCTTTGGAGACTGTTGATTTAATGCTTAGTTGGGAAGTGGCTAGGGCCAATCTACTTAACAAAAAATACACTCTATCTGCGTCTAATCCTGTGAATGCTGCTGCACCAACACCTGATGGGGATGCTCCTTTATACTTACCAGCAATTGAGGAGGAATCTAGAGAACTATCCTCTGATAGTGATGAGAATCCATTTAATCATGTTATTTCTAGAAGAACAGCAAAAAAGTTGAAGCAGAAATAAATAAAAAAAGACAAATCTTCTCAGGGAGTGCCCCTTTGTGGCACAAGATCCCTCAACAGGGTCCATGCCAACCACCCTCAGAGTGGTATTGTTAATGGGCCCAGGGTTAGAACAAAATCAAAAAAGTTATTATGATAGGTGTTTTTTTGAATTGCAGAGGGGTGGGCAAGAGAGGTTTTGCCACTAATATGATTGATCTAATCAGGGAGTTTGATTTTGACTTCATTGGTCTACAAGAAACCATGAAGAGTGTTGTAGGTCCTGAAGTGTGGAGAAAGTTTGATCCTAATAACCAATATCTTTGGTTCTGGTCTCCTTCTGTTGGTAGATCTGGAGGCATTCTTTGTGGTATCAAATCCTCTAGGTTTCATGTCATTAATGCCTCAGTGGATAGGTTTTATGTTAAAGCTGATGTGTTGGATAAGAAAATCAATAAAAAGATCACTCTCATGGTGGTTTATGGTGCAGCGCAGGACAGGGATAAGACTGATTTTCCAGCTGCTTTTGCTAATGCGTGCTCTCTTTTGAATCTTCCATCTTTGATTGGTGGTGATTTTAATATTTTGCGTTTTTCTTTTGAGAAAAACAAACCTGGAGGGGTTTCTAAATTTTCAGATGTTTTCAATTCTATCATCAAGAATTACTCACTAAGGGAGGTGGACATGTCTGGGGGTCTGTATACTTGGACCAATAATCAAAAGAATCCAACTTTGGAAAAGCTAGATAGGGTTCTTATGTCTACTGATTGGGAAAACATCTTCCCCTTGACAAATTTTAGGAGAAATCCTAGAGTCATCTCGGACCATAATCCTTTGATTGTGGACACGGGAGAGGTAGTGACTCCTAAAAACAAAGAGTTCAGGTTTATGAAAGCTTGTACTTCACATCCTGATTTCTTGGAAAGGGTTCAGAAAGCCTGGATGGTAACTGTCCCCTGTGTGGATAGTGTATCAATAATCCAGACCAAGTTGAAACGTGTCAAAAATAGCTTAAAAGGCTGGGGTGCTAATATCAGAGGTGATGCTATCAGGTTAAGGAGAGATTTATCTGAGGAATTGAATAAGCTAGAGCTGCTGGAGGAACAATTCACTTTATCAACAGAACAGTTTGAGAGGAAAGGTTACATTCAGAGTGAGCTGTTTAGGCTTTGTGAAGAGGAAGAGAAATTCTGGCAGGAGAGATCTAGTGAACAATGGTTGTTGCAGGGAGACTCAAACTCTGCTTTCTTTCACAGAGTTGCTAATGGAAGGAAGAGAAAAACAATTATGTACTCTTTGGTTAATGGGGATCAATGCATACAGGGGACTGAGGAGCTGCTAGCTCATGCCACCTCTTATTACAAGAACCTTTTTGGACCTGGGGAAGGTAATCTCATGAGGTTTTCTATAGGTATTTGGGGGGCAGAAGAGATGTTATCTGACACTGATAATGCTGCTCTTGATGCTGCATTTACTGAGAAAGAAATAAGGGTAGCCATTGACTCTATGGTTAGGAATAAAGCTCCTGGACCTGATGGGATTCCTATTGAGTTCTTTCAGGTCTCATGGGACATTGTTAAAGCTGATGTAGTACAATTATTCAATGATTGGTATGTGGGTAAGCTTGGGCTTTACAGATTGAATCTTGGCATGATCATCTTGCTGTAGAAGACCCCTGATGCAGTCTGCCTTCAGAAATACAGACCTATCTGCTTGTTACAGGTCCTGTACAAAATCATTACTAAGGTGGCCACCCTCAGAATGGAACCTTACATGGACAAGCTAATCTCAAAATGCCAGACTGCATTTATCAAGGGCAGGAACATCATGGATGGCATCATGTCTCTCCATGAAATCTTGCATGAGGCTAAAAGGAAAAAAACAACAGGGTGTGGTCTTCAAAATTTACTTTGAAAAAGCCTATGATAAAGTAGACTGGGCTTATCTGATGCATTGTGTTTCCTTAAAAGGTTTTAGTACACTCTGGAGGAGATTGATTGAAGAGATCATCAAGGATGGAACTTTGTGTGTTAAAATCAATAATACTAGGGGTAAGGACTTTGGTAGTCACAGGGGGGGTTAGACAGGGAGATCCCTTTTCCCCTTTCCTGTTCAATCTTGCTGCCGAAGGGCTGGCCAAACTTATTCAACAGGCTCAGGGCAGTGGTTTGATCTGTGGACTGGTACCTCACTTGGTTGAGTGTGGAGTTGCTATATTCCAATATGCTGATGATACACTGCTGATGGTTCAGGATGAGATTAGTCAAGTCAGGCAACTCAAGATGATACTTTACTTGTTTGAGGCTATGTCTGGTCTCAAGATCAACTTCATGAAAAGTGAACTGTTCATGGTTTTGGAAGACTCAAACAAAAGCATCATGTATTCTGATATGTTGAACTGTCAAATTGGACATTGGCCTATGAAATATCTTGGAGTCCCTGTTTGTGGCTCTAGGTTATTGGTGGCTGATCTAAAACCTCTTGTGGAAAAATTGAGCAGAAGATTGGAAGGTTGGGTTGGCAACAATTCTTCTATTGGTGGAAGACTGATTCTGATCCAGTCATCACTTAGCAGTATTCCCATTTACCACATGTCTATGTATCGGCTACCTGCCACTTGTTTGGAGCAGATGACCAAGATAATCAGGAGATTCTTTTGGCAGGGGGCTAGCACTAAAAAGAAATATCATCTTGTTCGATGGAACTTAATCAATAAACCCAAAGAAAAAGGGGGTTTAGGCATCAAAGATTTGAGACTGTTCAATATTAGTCTCCTGTGCAAGTGGTGGTGGAGACTGTAAATGGAGGAAGGACTGTGGCAAACTTTGGTAAAGCACAAGTATGGGATTACACATGGTATCTGGCGAGTTAAGATGAGACAACAGGATTCCCCTGTGTGGAAGGATCTGTTAAAAGTTAAGCATTGGTATTTGCAATGTAGATCAATGATGGTTGTTGGGGGGAATGAGACAGATTTATGGCATGATCAATGGTGCGGCCCAACACCGTTCTGTGACAGATTTTCAGAGTTGTTTCAGGTGTGTACACTGCAGGTGTGTACCGTTCGAGAGATGGCTGACAGAAACTGGCAGATGGATTGTAGGAGGTGGATGGATGTACAGATGCAGCAGCTGGCGTCAGTCCTGCGCAGCTTACTCATGACTGTGGCTCTGGGGGAAGGCCCTGATAAACCCAAATGGAAACTCACCAAATCTGGAAAGTTTACAGTCAAATCAAATGTATAAAAAGATGTCTTCCTCTAATGTGGACAGATCTTTTTCCCATTTGTGGAAAGCCAAGATCCCTTTGAAGATCAAAGTTTGGCTGTGGCTAATTTGGCATAACTCTATTGCTACCAAAGATAAGATGAAAAAAAGAAACTGGAAAGGAGATTTCTCTTGCAGTTTTTGTTATGATCTTGAAACAATTCATCACCTTTTCTTTGCTTGCCCTGTTGCTACTTACATGTGGAGTGTCATTTGCTCGGTTTTGGGAGCCTTCAGTAGACCTACTAATTTCACACAATACTTTTGGTGGATCTCTTCTTATTTTCCAGCACGTTTGAATTTGCATGTTGTTGGGATTGCTGCCTTGTGCTGGGCAATATGGAAAACTAGGAATAATGCATGCTTTAATAAGAAATTCATTTCAGCCCCTGTTGAGCTGATCTGTTACTTTTGCGCTTTTCTTCGTTACTGGGCAGGTCTTCAAAATGCAGAAGGAGATAGGAGCCAGTTGGAGGCAGGAGCCAGGATGATCCAGGACGCTGCTTTGGCACAGCATGCCCACAGTCAAGCTCGTGGAGACAGATTGATCGAAGCGGACGCCACCTCGGATGAAGAAGTTGACGTTGTTGGTTGATGACCGCATTAGATTGTGTTGGAAGATCTTGAGCAGTTCGCGTCGTTCTTATAAAACTCCCCAAGGTTTCAGTACTGATCCGTTGCTGCCTGCGTGCAGCTTAGATGTTTTGCTTTAAACTTCCTCGGGCCGTTTGTGCCCCGATCCGTTACTTGTCTGATACTTGCCTGTGTGGCTGGGTTTTCTGAGCTCTTTAAAGGGGGTCATCTCCTTCCTTCCTTGGAGGGGAGGGTGTGACATGTTTCCTTTTGCTCTTACCCAGGCCGTTTTCGTTTCCTCTTTTTCAGTTTTTCTTTTGGGGTTTGTAAAGACTTTGTTCTGTTCTCCGTTTCGGTTAATGGAACCCGGCTGTCGTCGTTTGTAAAAAAAAAACAAACTTCTTCCGTCCTAAAATATATATAAGTATGTTGTTATGTTTGAGATTAACATTTTAAAGTTCCTAAACATAGTGAATATATTTCAACATGTAGTATTCTGGGTGCAAATGCTGGGGTCATCAACTAGTAGGTAGTAGAGATCGGACAATGAGAAAATGTTGCATGTCAAGAAGGCAGAAGGAGAGGGAATTTTTTTATTATTATTGTTGTTGCTGTTATTATTGTTGTTGTTGTTGTTGTTGTTGGTGTTGCTAAAATTTCTACCACGCGCGGATGACCGTCAGTTAGCATTGTCGCTTGGAAACAAAAAAAAAAAACATTATGGAAACTTGGAGAAACTGTAGTTTACTAACTAATCACTTCGTTCTGAAATACGTGATTCTGAAGTTAGTGTATGTAGACATTTTTTTGTCTAAATACACTCATTCAATGTTTCAAGCATACTTTTTTAGTAACAAAGCATGGAAGTTAACGTGCAGATTTCTCAGACGACGACAAGTATCTGGGAACGGGGTTCATGCAGCTAGCTAGCTAGCTGTGGCCGAGTAACGAGGCACGGGTCCGTATAGCAAGCGTGATGATGTTTGCGTGCATGTACGCTAGCTCAGCTCCACCGGTCCGTATAGCATCCCAGTCTGTAAAGAAGAAAAAGGAAAGAAAACGATGGAGCCAGAAACGGCTAGCAATGCCCCTCCTTGCTTCTTGCTTGCTAGCTAGAAACAAAAAGTGAATTAAGCAGCTGGACGACGACGAAGACATAAATTCGAGACGTACACGCGCCAGCATGGCAGTGCCCCAACTTTGCCTTCACCACCACCACACGTGCAATGCATCGGTAAGGTCACAACTCCCACGCGGTCGCGGCTGAACGTTTGCAGGTCAACGCGCGTAATTAAGTCTTTTTTTAGGGTTTACACACTACTAATCAACAAGAACAATGTTTGCTCCTGGAAAAGCGATCCAGGAGGCGATCGCGTGCGGCCTAACTACAGCGGCGGCGGCCGGTCCCTGCCTCCTCCGTTAGCCACTCCGGCGACGCGAGGAGGTGGGGACCATGGCGCTTCGACGCCGGTGTGTAGTTAGGGTTAGCCTACTGCTTTCTTGGGGCGTCGTTGGGGTGGTGGGAGCGGCGTCCGGACAAATAAATCTGCCTCAACTCCACTCCCATACCGGCGGCTACCTTCAGGGCGGCGTCTCGGAGTTGATGGCAAAGTGTGCGGCTTGGTCCTTCAGATCAGCAGCTTGGTCTTCTCGCCGTTCTTCAGATCTGGCGAGATCAGTTTCTCGGTGTGTCGCTGGCGTTCGTGGTTATTCACGACGGCGCTGGCGGCCGGGGCGAGATGGTTCTTCTGGAGCGCGGATACTGGTCCGGAGGTGGTGGATCTGTCGTTCCTCTCCGACTTCGTCGATGGGAGGCGACATATCTTGGTCCAAGACAGCACGGGGACGTCCCCCGGTCGACGTGCCACAGCGACATGTGCCTTGCTGCGTGCAGCGGGCCTGTTCATCGACTCACAAAGCCTCGTTGGCGATGGTGCTTTCTCGGATCTTGCAATGGTGGAGGCTCGGCGTTTCCTTCGGTGTTCGTCTCGACGGCGCTGGAGGAAAACGGCGGCCGCTCGCTACGGTGGTTGCAGTAAACCCTAGGGGTCGTTTTGTATTTCTCGATCTATTAGGGTTTTATTTGCAAATTCAGGATAATCATTCTATCCCGGTTTGTCTTTTAGTTTCCATATATGTTGCTTATTGTAACTTGATTCTCTATTAATGAAATATGTGGTTGCTCTCAAAAAAAAAAAAAACAAGAACAATGTTTACAGGTAAATTTAAATCAGTCGGTGGCCGTCCCAGCCACACATATCTCCCGCAGGTAGTGAAGAGGCAAATCTTGCCAACCGGTGGGCTTCCAGTTGTGTCTCCATCCCTCATGCATGAAGGATGTGTTGCCCCTCGTACGAGCTATCGCTTTGATCTCCATTACGATGCTCCCAAAGACACCCCTGTACTCGTTGCGGAATCCATTGATTACCTCCATGCAATCAGATGCGACTGCTAACTTCCCCAACGACAGGCCATCCGCGACATCCATAGCTTCCCTGCACGCCAGAGCCTCTAGAATCCCGGGATGAGTTATGCCATCGTATACCATTGCCGAGGCTCCCAGGTATACTCCAAGTGAGGATCGACAGACAGCGCCGACCGATCCCTTGCCCTCTGCTTTAACCACCGCAGCGTCAACATTTACTTTGGTGGAGTCACCCGGCGGTGGTATCCAACTTACATTGGGAGTGCTCATCGGTCTCCTTCCCGCCCTTGTCAGCACCAAAATCTCAATCGCACTTGTTTCCAGATCAACCAAGAACCTGTTCACAAAGGCGATAGTAGCCATCGGACTTTGAAAGAGATCCTCATGAATCGCTTTCCGTCTCGCATGCTAAATTTCCCACAGAGATAAGACCTCTTTGTTCATCGTATCGATCATCAAAAATAGCCATTGTTGCGCAGCCGGTTCCCTTGATAGCGAGATGTGTTCTACCACATCCTCCTCTGTCAACCACCCATACACACCTTGCCATCTTGCATTCCAAGAGTGAGTGACGCCATGAGTCTTCGTGCCCGCAGATCATACAAGACGCTGTTGCCGCCATGTTCCCACAGTTACAGACATCCCCCGTGGGTAGTGAATGCTTTGCCAGTCTCCAAAATAAAAAATTTACCTTAGACGGTACTGCAATATTCCACATACGAGTCCACTCCTTACGTTTCTCCACTGTCCGAGATGAGCTTGGCCTCTCGTCCAGCCAGTCCTCCCACGTCCTCTTTGTCACCGACAAGGCTCGATAACAAGAACTGACCGAGAAGTTGCCAGTGCATTCAAAATGCCACGCACAAAAATCCTCTTGCACTCAGTGGTTCACCGAGATATTTAGGATAATATTGGCATCCATTGGTAAGAACCAATCATTGATCCTCTCCACATTCCAGGCTGCAATGTTGTGGATTATGCAGTCAGCAACTAGGGCTGGAGCATTAGTCGTCACCGGTGACACGGGTCTCCTCCGTTCATCACGTGGAAGCCAGCTATCTGACCATGCTAGCGTAGATTGTCCAATGCCTATGCGCTTGATTAAACCCAGATTTAGGGTATCTCTTCCCTTCACAATTGACTGCCACACCTACGATGGGTGCGTCCCGAGCTCTGCCGACAAGATATCCCCACCCGGGTAGTACACTGCCTTAATGTAACAGCCCAAGTATGAAAACCTACCATTTAGAATGTTTTGTTTCTTGTTTAATTCAAGTATTGCATCATGTCATCATTTTACTCCCTTGTTTGCATTTGTTTACTATTTGTTTGCACCTGTTTTTATTTGTTTTCACAATAAAACTCAAACAATTTCAAATGCTTTGTTTTCATACTTGCTCTGTTACAACCTTTTAAATAAAAATTTCAAATAAAAACCCACCAATTGTTTCCAATTAATCCATAAGGTTCAAACCATTTAAAATTATGGACTTTAATAATTCACTTAATTCAATTGTTATTCAAATCCAATTGCAAATTGCAAAACAGCAACCAATTGAAATTTATGAAAACTACAAACAATCCTAAGCAATTTGTTTCAATTAAAATTGAGGGTTTAAACTAATTGAAATGGTTCTTTTCTTTAATTTTCACTTAATAATAAAAACTCATTCAAATTCAATCAAAATTCAAATAGCAACATAATTTAATTATTTTATTTTTTAAAACAAAAGTTGGTAATTGTTGTGGTTACCCTAAATAACCTATAACCAAATTTTCTAAATTTTTCTAACCTAAACAACTAACATTCTCTCTCCTATTCCAATCTGCAAAAATAAATAATAAGGAAGAAAAAATAAAAAGAAAGCCAAGGGAGAGAGAGGCAGGCAGCAGGCCCAGCCCACCATCCAACTCCCCAGGCCCAATACCCCTTCGCCCTTCTTCTTCCCTGTACGGCTGCAATCTGGAGGTCTCCACGTCGATGGCAGAGGAGTAGGGACGGTTGAGCAGCGCCCCCTCCTCCTATTAAACCCTACCCCGATGCTCTCCTCTCTGCCCTAAATTTTCTCCTCCTCCCTTCCTCTCTCACCGCCTCCATTTCCCTTCTTCCACCTCTTCTCTCTGTGCCCAGTCTCTGAACCTCCCTGTATTCTCTGTACCTCACCGAAACTCCCTTTTCCCCGCCGGTGATCGCCGCCTTAGACTCCTCCTCCGGCCGGGCAAGGCATGGGAATGGAAACGCCGCGGCACGGGCTCCCTTCTCCCCCCCTCGGCTTGGGCGGGGACGCACCGTGCCGCCGCCGCCATCGCCGACATGTCGCCGGCCTTCCCTGCGAGCTCCCTGTCCGCCCCAACGACTCCTCCTGCTTCGATGCCCCAAGGTGAGCCCGACCCCCTTCTTTCCCTCTCCATCTTCTTCCCCACCTTGCAGCAGCCCCCCACGGTGTCCCTCAGGCCGCAAGCACCGCACGCACAGCAGCGTCAAGCTGCAGCTCGCCGGCAGCGATCTGTTGTCCGCAGGAAAATTCAGTTAACCCGCACAACTTCAGCATATCCTCACCCCGACCCCTTTCTATCACAAGCCATCGCGCAGACCAACTGGTACTGCCTCTCCTCGCGCCCCCTAGAGATCCCGAGATCGAATCCCAGCTCCCCCCACTCTTTTTCTGCACCTTTTTTCGTTTTAATTCAGTTACAGCCGCACCAACAGCTTATCCCCCTCCGAGATGCCTTTCCACCAACACAGCCGCATCTAGCCCACTGGTTCTGTTCCTTTGCTTGCAACCAGGAGGTGGGGGGTTCGAGTCCCCCCTCTCCCAAATAAAACAAACTTTTATTTTTTTGCATTGTTTGGTCACAGAACTTCTCAGTAATCACACATAGGCCCCTGGTAATAATTTCTAGCCCCTGCAAAAATATTTCCTAAGTCCCTAGATCATAAAAAATGGCAGATTTGCACTATATCTTGTAAATTGCATAAGAAAATCATTGTAACTCCAAATTTAACTTTTTAAGTATGTTTTCTGTCCCAAATTAAATGTTCTTTCCAAATATAAAATTTGTTTCCTGTTTTGAATATTTTAAATTGGTGAAACATTTGAATTCTTGTTAAATTCACTTAAACTTGCAAAAATCATAACTTGGGCCTAAAAATTCCAAATTCAACAAACTAAATATATTTTCCAATCAACATTTCATGTACTTTCCAAATATAAATTTTGTTTGCTGTTTTGAATAATTTAAATTGCTGAAAACAACTGTTTCTTGTTTATTGCATTTAAAATTGCCAAAATAATAACTTGCTCATTTTAAATCCAATTTCCACAAATGAAATATGTTTTCCATGCAAAATTAAACCACCTTTCCAAATATAAAATTTGTTTCATGTTTTGAATAATTAAAATTGGTTAAATAATTTAAACCTTGTTTAATTCATTTAAAATTGTTAATTTCATAACTTGATCAACTAAAATTCTTTTGGGACATATAAAATATGTTTTCGAACCACAAAAGTATAATCTTTTCAAATATGAATCTCACTTAATGTTTTGAACAAATAAAAATTCAAATAAGTTCATGTTTGAATTAAATTCACTTAATTCTTGCTTAAACTTGTTTAATTCGTAAAATAATTTATTTGAAATCCTTTTTCAACAAGTGAAACATGCAATCCACCTAAAAATTGTGTGTTCTTATCAAATATAAACTTTGTTACCTATTTTGAACAATTAAACTTGATGAAAAAAACAAATGCTTGTGTGACACCTTTAAGTAACCAAAATTCCAACACTTAATAAATGAATTTCTAAACTTGGTAAACCTTAATTTCTATTTGATTCTATTGTTGTTATTTTTTCTGTTTTCCTCATCCATGCATCATACTAATCCACTTTCACCTGTTGACTAGTTGTAAAACAATTATTCCAACCTTAATTGATGGGCTTTTCATATGCAACTCAAATTGCATGTGGATCCATTTAATCATGTTGTTACCATGTCAACTAGTTTATTTTGATGCATCAATTAAATGGTCATGCATCATCCCATGATTGTGCACTATGCCATGATATTGATTGTCTACCTTTTCTGCATTGTCTGTTTGCTTCTTCTCGGATAAACGACGACGTTGAGACCGACGATACTTACGACACCCCTTCTAAGGAGTTAGCTCAGTACCAGGCTACTGGGTTTTGCAGGCAAGTTATCACTCACATGAACCATTGTGTTCCTTTCAACATTGGTTACCGATACTTTCCGTTGTCTATTACTGCTAGCCTTAATAGTAGTTGTTTCTGTTACGATCCTATCACATGAATCCCTTAACCTTGATATTGCCTCATCTCCCTTCCTACAACCCATTGTTTGAGCCAGGGTCGTACTAGCATGCTTAGGTTGTTTTGCTCGAGTCTGTTACCCGTTACTTTCTGTTACTATTTCTATTATGTTCTGGGGGGCTCGATGTTTAATCAATCAATCAATCATGCTAATGTTATTGTTAAATAATAATTTGATGATAAGGCACCGGCAGGAGGCCCTTTGTGGTTTTGAGGCCTGCTAGTGTCGACCCTAATAGGAAAAGGGTCTTGTCTACTGATCCATGATGAGCGCACTACCCGCATGTGGGAAGCGAGTATGGGCGCCCCCCTCAATTTGACTCGATTCGCATCTCGTCCAAATCGCCTCATTTAGTTCGGGCTTTCCATTTGCTGCATGCATGATCTTGCGAGCCCTTGGATCCCGGGTGGAACTTTCGTAGTCGGCATATAGGGGGACACGGTCTTAGAGTGCTATGAGGGTCCCCTTTCTTCGGGGCTCGATTAGCCGTGCGCCCAAGGTTCTTTGGGCTTGATGCGAAGAAGAGTCGAGTTGTGTAGAGTACCTCGCTTGGTGGGTTTGATTCCCGTCTGGCGGGATATTCTTGCCTGTACGGCCAAATTGGTGCAACCCTGCAGGGATAATCTTCTCGAGAAGCCGTGTTTTCCGCGGTTATGGATTACTTGGTGAAAGTACTGGCTAACAAGTACTCAGGACAACTTAAACATAATGATCAAACATGTTACACCCAATGATTAATAACTTGACTAGTAATAGGTTGTTGACACAATAACTTGATTCACCTTTAATACAACTGTGTGAGTTATCCTAGGATCGCTTCTTTGGATAAGGGGCGAGATCCAGGATGGGTTTGTTTGAAGTTATCTTTCAGTTGGTTACAATCCTCGATCTTATCTCCTTTCTGTTAGCCGCAAGTGGTAGGAATCTCTGTAGTTGGTTAGTGCAGCCAGTTGCAGCATCTGTTATATTTCCCTTCCTTCCGTTGAACCCAAAGCATCTGTGCTTGGTGTTGACGGGTTACACTTTGGTGAACTGTGAGTCTTGCTTGCCAGTACGTTTATGTACTGACCCCTTTGGGGCTGTGGTTTCCGCAGACCTACGTTTCGAGGATCTACATGGTGGCACTACGTGGAGTATGACGAGACTGCTGACGAGTAGATAGCGGACCCCGGGCAGGATCCGAGACTTCGTGGATGGGCTCCGTCTGTTTGTTCCCGGCCTCTTAGGCCTATTTGGTTCTTGTCTGTACTCAGACATGTTGAATGCTTCCGCTGTATTGTAATGATGTATTGTTGGGGCAGGTGCCCTCTGAATGATTGTATTTGCTATCTCTGCTCTAATGAGAGCCATTTGCAACTTATTTCATTCTTTTGTGTCGTAGAGATCTGTTGTGATATCAGTTGTTCAACGCCGTTGACGTACCATGTGTGTATGGTTTGAAGTACGTCGACGGAAGTGCCTTTGATCTCTAGTGGATAGTTTATATCGACGATGGAATAGCAGGGCTTGTGTTGTCGTGCATAAGCGCAGGCCTACCAGGAAGCTGGGACGTGGGAGCAGTTATGCCCCATAATCCAAGCATCTGCTATCCAGTTCGTACGGTGAGTATCCCCTAGAAATCAGGGTGCGACAAATGGTATCAGAGCTTGTCTGCCTGTAGGATCCCTTTTTACTGGTCGCAGTTGAGTCTAGAAACTATTTTGTAGCTATATAGGAAAAATGAAACGTGAGAGTAGGAATTCTGTTCTTTTTCTTCTTTTCCCCACCCTCCCTCCCTTTTCTGGTAAGGAAGTGCAACGTTGATTTCTCCCTTCTCATCTAAACTTTCAAGTTAGGATTTCACGTGTTTTGGGTTCTCCGTAGTACCTCAGGAGTTTTGTGCTCGTTTTCCCCGGTGTTGCTTCGTTATCCTGTTCTTCTAAAGAACCTTTCGTCCGTTGAAATCTTGTTGTTGTTTTCCACTTCAATTCTTCTACCGGCAGCTAATCAAAGTTTCACCGTTCATCTGCTAAACTCTATTCCAGCTAAAGTGTTGTTTCATACCGGAGCATCACATTCTTTTGTGTCAAAGATCCTTTCCACAACAAACAACATAGTTCTGGTTCCACTAAACAATCAAATCTCTGTTCACTCCCCGGGATCTCAAATGTTGACATCCAAGTTCAGTCACAGAAATCAAATTCTAATTAATGGCCACATATTCCTTGCTTCTCTCATACTACTTGGAAATTCTGACATTGATGTCATTCTTGGTTGGATTGATGTCAATAACTCTGTTCCACCATTCTAGCCAGATAATCTATTCTCCAAATGAATCAAGTTCCATTCAGCTATACACCCTTGGTACAAAACCTCTTCCTTCAATTCAAAATGTTCCGGTGGTTTGCTAATTCCCTGACGTCTATCCAATGTGCACAATGTGTTCACGTGTCACAACTCAAGAGCATCTTCCCAAGAAGTATCCGGACCTTTCCTTTTCTCAGTAGGAATCTCGGGGCGCGATTCCTTCAAGGGGGGCGTTTTGTAACAGCCCAAGTATGAAAACCTACCATTTAGAATGTTTTGTTTCTTGTTTAATTCAAGTATTGCATCATGTCATCATTTTACTCCCTTGTTTGCATTTGTTTACTATTTGTTTGCACCTGTTTTTATTTGTTTTCACAATAAAACTCAAACAATTTCAAATGCTTTGTTTTCATACTTGCTCTGTTACAACCTTTTAAATAAAAATTTCAAATAAAAACCCACCAATTGTTTCCAATTAATCCATAAGGTTCAAACCATTTAAAATTATGGACTTTAATAATTCACTTAATTCAATTGTTATTCAAATCCAATTGCAAATTGCAAAACAGCAACCAATTGAAATTTATGTAAACTACAAACAATCCTAAGCAATTTGTTTCAATTAAAATTGAGGGTTCAAACTAATTGAAATGGTTCTTTTCTTTAATTTTCACTTAATAATAAAAACTCATTCAAATTCAATCAAAATTCAAATAGCAACACAATTTAATTATTTTATTTTGTAAAACAAAAGTTGGTAATTGTTGTGGTTACCCTATATAACCTATAACCAAATTTTCTAAATTTTTCTAACCTAAACAACTAACATTCTCTCTCCTATTCCAATCTGCAAAAATAAATAATAAGGAAGAAAAAATAAAAAGAAAGCCAAGGGAGAGAGAGGCAGGCAGCAGGCCCAGCCCACCATCCAACTCCCCAGGCCCAATACCCCTTCGCCCTTCTTCTTCCCTGTACGGCTGCAATCTGGAGGTCTCCACGTCGATGGCAGAGGAGTAGGGACGGTTGAGCAGCGCCCCCTCCTCCTATTAAACCCTACCCCGATGCTCTCCTCTCTGCCCTAAATTTTCTCCTCCTCCCTTCCTCTCTCACCGCCTCCATTTCCCTTCTTCCACCTCTTCTCTCTGTGCCCAGTCTCTGAACCTCCCTGTATTCTCTGTACCTCACCGAAACTCCCTTTTCCCCGTCGGTGATCGCCGCCTTAGACTCCTCCTCCGGCCGGGCAAGGCATGGGAATGGAAACGCCGCGGCACGGGCTCCCTTCTCCCCCCCTCGGCTTGGGCGGGGACGCACCGTGCCGCCGCCGCCATCGCCGACATGTCGCCGGCCTTCCCTGCGAGCTCCCTGTCCGCCCCAACGACTCCTTCTGCTTCGATGCCCCAAGGTGAGCCCGACCCCCTTCTTTCCCTCTCCATCTTCTTCCCCACCTTGCAGCAGCCCCCCACGGTGTCCCTCAGGCCGCAAGCACCGCACGCACAGCAGCGTCAAGCTGCAGCTCGCCGGCAGCGATCTATTGTCCGCAGGAAAATTCAGTTAACCCGCACAACTGCAGCATATCCTCACCCCGACCCCTTTCTATCACAAGCCATCGCGCAGACCAACTGGTACTGCCTCTCCTCGCGCCCCCCAGAGATCCCGAGATCGAATCCCAGCTCCCCCCCACTCTTTTTCTGCACCTTTTTTCGTTTTAATTCAGTTACAGCCGCACCAACAGCTTATCCCCCTCCGAGATGCCTTTCCACCAACACAGCCGCATCTAGCCCACTGGTTCTGTTCCTTTGCTTGCAACCAGGAGGTGGGGGGTTCGAGTCCCCCCTCTCCCAAATAAAACAAACTTTTATTTTTTTGCATTGTTTGGTCACAGAACTTCTCAGTAATCACACATAGGCCCCTGGTAATAATTTCTAGCCCCTGCAAAAATATTTCCTAAGTCCCTAGATCATAAAAAATGGCAGATTTGCACTATATCTTGTAAATTGCATAAGAAAATCATTGTAACTCCAAATTTAACTTTTTAAGTATGTTTTCTGTCCCAAATTAAATGTTCTTTCCAAATATAAAATTTGTTTCCTGTTTTGAATATTTTAAATTGGTGAAACATTTGAATTCTTGTTAAATTCACTTAAACTTGCAAAAATCATAACTTGGGCCTAAAAATTCCAAATTCAACAAACTAAATATGTTTTCCAATCAACATTTCATGTACTTTCCAAATATAAATTTTGTTTGCTGTTTTGAATAATTTAAATTGCTGAAAACAACTGTTTCTTGTTTATTGCATTTAAAATTGCCAAAATAATAACTTGCTCATTTTAAATCCAATTTCCACAAATGAAATATGTTTTCCATGCAAAATTAAACCACCTTTCCAAATATAAAATTTGTTTCATGTTTTGAATAATTAAAATTGGTTAAATAATTTAAACCTTGTTTAATTCATTTAAAATTGTTAATTTCATAACTTGATCAACTAAAATTCTTTTGGGACATATAAAATATGTTTTCGAACCACAAAAGTATAATCTTTTCAAATATGAATCTCACTTAATGTTTTGAACAAATAAAAATTCAAATAAGTTCATGTTTGAATTAAATTCACTTAATTCTTGCTTAAACTTGTTTAATTCGTAAATAATTTATTTGAAATCCTTTTTCAACAAGTGAAACATGCAATCCACCTAAAAATTGTGTGTTCTTATCAAATATAAACTTTGTTACCTATTTTGAACAATTAAACTTGATGAAAACAACAAATGCTTGCGTGACACCTTTAAGTAACCAAAATTCCAACACTTAATAAATGAATTTCTAAACTTGGTAAACCTTAATTTCTATTTGATTCTATTGTTGTTATTTTTTCTGTTTTCCTCATCCATGCATCATACTAATCCACTTTCACCTGTTGACTAGTTGTAAAAGAATTATTCCAACCTTAATTGATGGGCTTTTCATATGCAACTCAAATTGCATGTGGATCCATTTAATCATGTTGTTACCATGTCAACTAGTTTATTTTGATGCATCAATTAAATGGTCATGCATCATCCCATGATTGTGCACTATGCCATGATATTGATTGTCTACCTTTTCTGCATTGTCTGTTTGCTTCTTCTCGGATAAACGACGACGTTGAGACCGACGATACTTACGACACCCCTTCTAAGGAGTTAGCTCAGTACCAGGCTACTGGGTTTTGCAGGCAAGTTATCACTCACATGAACCATTGTGTTCCTTTCAACATTGGTTACCGATACTTTCCGTTGTCTATTACTGCTAGCCTTAATAGTAGTTGTTTCTGTTACGATCCTATCACATGAATCCCTTAACCTTGATATTGCCTCATCTCCCTTCCTACAACCCATTGTTTGAGCCAGGGTCGTACTAGCATGCTTAGGTTGTTTTGCTCGAGTCTGTTACCCGTTACTTTCTGTTACTATTTCTATTATGTTCTGGGGGGCTCGATGTTTAATCAATCAATCAATCATGCTAATGTTATTGTTAAATAATAATTTGATGATAAGGCACTGGCAGGAGGCCCTTTGTGGTTTTGAGGCCTGCTAGTGTCGACCCTAATAGGAAAAGGGTCTTGTCTACTGATCCATGATGAGCGCACTACCCGCATGTGGGAAGCGAGTATGGGCGCCCCCCTCAATTTGACTCGATTCGCATCTCGTCCAAATCGCCTCATTTAGTTCCGCTTTCCATTTGCTGCATGCATGATCTTGCGAGCCCTTGGATCCCGGGTGGAACTTTCGTAGTCGGCATATAGGGGGACACGGTCTTAGAGTGCTATGAGGGTCCCCTTTCTTTGGGGCTCGATTAGCCGTGCGCCCAAGGTTCTTTGGGCTTGATGCGAAGAAGAGTCGAGTTGTGTAGAGTACCTCGCTTGGTGGGTTTGATTCCCGTCTGGCGGGATATTCTTGCGTGTACGGCCAAATTGGTGCAACCCTGCAGGGATAATCTTCTCGAGAAGCCGTGTTTTCCGCGGTTATGGATTACTTGGTGAAAGTACTAGCTAACAAGTACTCAGGACAACTTAAACATAATGATCAAACATGTTACACCCAATGATTAATAACTTGACTAGTAATAGGTTGTTGACACAATAACTTGATTCACCTTTAATACAACTGTGTGAGTTATCCTAGGATCGCTTCTTTGGATAAGGGGCGAGATCCAGGATGGGTTTGTTTGAAGTTATCTTTCAGTTGGTTACAATCCTCGATCTTATCTCCTTTCTGTTAGCCGCAAGTGGTAGGAATCTCTGTAGTTGGTTAGTGCAGCCAGTTGCAGCATCTGTTATATTTCCCTTCCTTCCGTTGAACCCAAAGCATCTGTGCTTGGTGTTGACGGGTTACACTTTGGTGAACTGTGAGTCTTGCTTGCCAGTACGTTTATGTACTGACCCCTTTGGGGCTGTGGTTTCCGCAGACCTACGTTTCGAGGATCTACATGGTGGCACTACGTGGAGTATGACGAGACTGCTGACGAGTAGATAGCGGACCCCGGGCAGGATCCGAGACTTCGTGGATGGGCTCCGTCTGTTTGTTCCCGGCCTCTTAGGCCTATTTGGTTCTTGTCTGTACTCAGACATGTTGAATGCTTCCGCTGTATTGTAATGATGTATTGTTGGGGCAGGTGCCCTCTGAATGATTGTATTTGCTATCTCTGCTCTAATGAGAGCCATTTGCAACTTATTTCAATCTTTTGTGTCGTAGAGATCTGTTGTGATATCAGTTGTTCAACGCCGTTGACGTACCATGTGTGTATGGTTTGAAGTACGTCAACGGAAGTGCCTTTGATCTCTAGTGGATAGTTTATATCGACGATGGAATAGCAGGGCTTGTGTTGTCGCGCATAAGCGCAGGCCTACCAGGAAGCTGGGACGTGGGAGCAGTTATGCCCCATAATCCAAGCATCTGCTATCCAGTTCGTACGGTGAGTATCCCCTAGAAATCAGGGTGCGACACTTAAGCACCCTAGCACTTAGCGAGTCAGGAACCTGCAACAATCTCCAAGCCTGCAACAATCTCCAAGCCTGTCGAGCCAAGGGAGCAAGGTTAAAAAGTTCAATGTCTCTGAACCCTAAGGACCCTTCAAATTTCGGTTGTATCATGTCCTCCCAAGAGACCCAGCTAGTTCTTCTATTTCCTTTCTTACTCCCCCACCAAAACTTTGGTAACATGGTGTTAATATGTTCACACAACCCCCTCAGAAGTTTGAAACAAGACATTGAGTATGTGGGAACGTCTTGGGCTACTGCTTTGATTAAAATTTCTTTACCTCCCACAGACAACAATTGTTCCATCCACCCAAACACCTTCTTCTAGACTTTATCTCTAAGGTATTTGAAATCCCATTCTTGTCAGTACCCACAACTGAGGGCATGCCCAGATATTTCTCATTGAGAGTCTCTCTCTGGACATCCAATCCCTCCTTTATTTGTGTTCTACCTCCCTCCGGACATCCTTTACCGAAGTAGATAGAGGATTTATCCGAATTTATCTTTTGGCCAGATGTGTTACAGTATTTGGACAAAACTTTTTTGATTTCCCGTGCACCCTTCGAACTTGCTTGAAAGAACAGCATGCTGGCATCGGCGAAGAGTAAGTGGTTAACTGCTGGGGCAGTCATAGCCACTTTAATTCCGTTGAGCATAGATGACTGATCTCTAAATTTTAGAAGGCACGAGAGGCCCTCTGCTGCTAGCAAAAACAAGTACAGTGATATGAGATCTCCTTGGCGAATCCCTCGAGAGGGATAGAATTCCTTATGTGTGTACTCCATTAAAAAGCACCGAGAAAGACATTGTCGTAACGAGGCGCATTATGAATGCCACCCAAGAACTACTGAAACCTAGTTTCACCATAACTGCCTCCAAGTAACCCCACTCCATCCGGTCATACGCCTTCCTCTTGTCCTACTTTAGTGCACAAGACATGTGCTTATTTGCTTTGTTGCACTTCAAAAAGTGCAAACTCTCACAGGCTGTTATAATATTATCGGTTATGAATCTTCCAGGCACAAAAACCTACTGTTCCTCTGACACAATCTCAGGGAGGATTTGTTTCGGCCTATTCGCCGCCACCTTGGAAGCTACCTTATAGATCAAATTGCACAAACTAATGGGACGAAATTTCCCCAGCTCCCTCGGGCTTGCTATCTTTGGAATCATTACGATGAACTTTTTGTTCACCACTCTCGGGTTATCCTCCCGCGATAAAACCCTCATGACTGCCTTAGTAACATCCTCTCTACACACTCCCAAAGCCAGACTCACTGAAAATACATCTAACCAAGTTAGGGCCTCCCAAATAGGACCAAAATCGGTCCCGATTTGGTCCATTTAGTGTGTTCCACGAACTCGCGCTGGGCAGGATCTCCAATTTGGGACCAAATCGTCCCAACACATGACCAAACTTTTTTTTCCCGAATTGGACCGATAAAACCAAGCAACTGAATTCAACTAGATTAGTTTCAATAAAAATACAAAATATGCGCATATTTGTGCATTTTCAGTAGGGGTCTAGCCCTTTACATATTTTTTTAAAAAAAAACCATTGCAAGGGCTTCGACGGTCTTCCTCGCCAAGCCACCGCCGCATGCGTCGTGGGCTACTCCAGGATGACGTAGTACGGCGCCACGTAGAGATGCGCCGGGGCCCTCCGTCATGCATTAGACCTGGTGGCTGTGGCGGCACCCTGGAATGCGTCGCCTGCTGTTGTGGGGCTGCCTAGCCTGCCTAGTCTGATCCTTTTCTGAATTCCTCGAGATTTCATTTTTCTCAGATCTGTTTTTCCTTTTAGATTAACATCAACTTTCTATCATGCAACTATCTACAGTGCAGTTGAAGCCGAGGAGAGGGTCATCTTTGACACTCTGGTGAAGAGGGTAACCTTCCTAGAAGCTAAGCTTGAGAAGACCACGAAGCTCGCGCGCGACAATCTCAAGAAGGCAGCTGATTCCACGAAGGAGCAGGCGCGGCAGGGCGAAGCTTGCAACACAGCGTCGCGGAAGTTGCTGGATGATCAGTCGAAGATGATGGCCAGCAACCTCGAACTAGCCTCGAAGGTTAGGAAATTGAAGATCGAGTTAGTCATGGCAGAGCAGGAAACTCTGATCGCTCTTCACGTAGCTCTGATGGCCCAGGGAGGGGAGTTTCCAGCGCCATCGGAGGAGCAGTCGGGCCCTTCTGATGCTCTTTTAGTCCTAGCTAAAGTTCTCTCGTCGTGCTTCAAAACTATAGGTCAATCTGTCTATATATATGTGTCTGGGTGTGTTGACTGCTGCTCCCATCCTATGTTCTGTTTAGATCGATAATCTCGTTGGTTGTATTGGGTGGTTGCTGTTAATATGCGTTCTCTGTTTATGTTTCTTAAGATAGATAATTCGAGTTCACAATATAGAGAAATAAATACAGAAATTTCGATAGCTCTAAGTGACAGAAATTAAAAGGTTTACATTCAACTAATGACGATGCAAAAACATATACCGGTCAATAATTTGATTTCATAATATTTAGAAATAAATGACAGGAATGAAAAGAAATACATTCGACTAATCTGCGACGTTTTCGACGATCGAAACTCGCCTCGAACTGGGCGTATTGGGCCGGGAACGATAATCCGCAACGGAAAATGTGAAAAACGTCGAGATCGACCGGCCCATGATCAAGGGATCCAAAACATCGAGAGCAAAATCCATTTTCACCCCTCCGCGATAGAAACACGTGACGTTATCGAAACTTCGCGTTCAAAATGTCCCTGATCGCACGGAATTTGGTAGTGTACTACACATATACGTATTCTTTTATAAGTCATTTAACAAGCTATTGTAGATATGCGTTTATGTGGGTAATTTCGTCATGGGTCGCCGCCAGTTAGTCACTTGCGAGCAACGATGTACATATGGAATCCGAACAAATTATTGGAAACTGCGTTATGAATGCAAATATTGGAGGAAGACATAGTGCTCCAGATGAATAACTTTGCAAGCTTTACCTGCATGGTCTTTTGCTTTCTAATTTGCAAAAGCTACCTAGTGGGCACTTTGAACTCACCATCATCCAACACTTTTTCTACAACAGAAATGGTGTTGAAAAATCAACATAGATTGATGTGTGCCCTTCTCAAGAATCCACTACAGAAATAGCCGGATACGCCGACGGCCCTACTACCGTCGGGGAAACACTAAACCCCGTCGGCGTATGCCCCGTCGGCCTTTTGCTCTGTCGGTGTATCCTAGCGGCCATCGGCGTATGCATCCCGTCGGCGTATACGCAGGCAATTTTTTTGTAAATTTTGTTTTTCAAAAAAAAAATCTGCATTTTTTATTTCACTTGTTGAACCACTTAATCACACTATAGTCACATTTATCTTTATCTCTAACTATTTTTATTTTTAATCTAAATTACTCGCTTCTACTAAAACTTCCCGATTTGTCACCCATCATGAGATTGCTCCAGCCTCGCGCACGCTTAACTTCGTAGTTCCTTTCGTGTGAGCTACATAGAAACAACAGATGTCTTGCTGACAATATTATCCAATCAATCTTGTTAACCCTTGTACCATCATGTCACACTCTTGGAAGCACGGACAATATTGATAGAGGAACTTTTCCTTTTCATTGAATAAAAAACCATTTCTATTTTCCAAGAAAAAATGGGTATTTTTGTGAAGGACCTACCACAAATATGTTGCAAAACTTGAGAGCTACAATTTTTTAAAATACTAGACCATGTTATATGCATAAATAAACATTTTTTCCTATGAAAATGTTTCAATCCACCTCTTTTGAAAAACACAAGTTTCTGCCGATTTCGTTGAAAACTGGTTAAATTTGAACTAGAGGTATCTCATAGTTTGCTCATGAATTTTGGAAAAAATCATTTTTAGGTACACAACTACCTATTTCATCATAGATACACCAAGATTTTCTCAATATTCAACCCTTATCTACGAACGGTCATGCCCGTCGTCTTGACTTTTTCCTCAAACCGGCTTAGAAAATTCCAAAAAAAAAATCAAAACAACCCAAAATGATGCAAGACCTTCGCGTGGTGTCATTATATATGTCCTAATATACACCAAAAATAAAAAACTTTAAACAATGTTGACAGAGGAAGTTTCCTTTCCATTGAATAAAAAAACCATTTTCTATTTTCCGAGTGTAAAAATTGTTTTTTGTTGTGAAGAACCTACCACAAATATGTTGCAAAACTTGGGAGGTGCATTTTTTGAAAATACTAGACCATGTTATATGAAAAAATAACCAATTTTTTTCCTATGAAAATGTTTCCATCCACCTCTTTTGAAAAGCATAAGTTTCTGCCGATTCAGTTGGAAACTAGTTAAATTTGAACTATAGGTACCTCATATTTTGCTCATGATTTTTGGAAAATATCATTTTAGGTATACAACTACCTATTTCATCATAGATACACCAAGAGTTTATCAATATTCAACCCCTAGCTAAGAACGGTCATGCCCGTCGTCTTGACTTATCATTTTAGGTATACAACTACCTATTTCATCATAGACACACTAAGAGTTTATCAATATTCAACCCCTAGCTAAGAACGGTCATGCCCGTTGTCTTGACTTTTTCCTCAAGCCGGCTTAGAAAAATTCCAAAAAATTCAAAACAACCCAAAATGATGCAAGACCTTCGCGTGGTGTCATTATATATGTCTTAGTATACACCAAAAATAATATACTTTGAATACTAAAGTTGTGTTGAAAATATATTCACAAAAAATAAGCTATCTCCTTTGAACATTCTAGGGTTTCTTGCCAAATGACGGGTGTTACGGTCAAATCCATGGGATAATTTGTTTAAATGTGCCCATATTCCAAACAAACATGCATATTGGAAGCATGGACAGTGTTGATGGAGGAAGTTTTCCTTTTCACCGAATAAAAAACCATTTTCTATTTTCCGCGTGTACAAAATGGGTTTTTTGTGAAGGACCTACCATAAATATGTTGCAAAACTTAGGAGGTGCATTTTTTTAGAATACTAGACCATGTTATATGCAAAAATAACTAATTTGTTTCCTATGAAAAGGTTTCCATCCAGCTCTTTTGAAAAACACAAGTTTCTGTGCATTCAGCTGGAAACTGGTCAAATTTAAACTACAAGTATCTCATAGTTTTCTCATGATTTTTGGGAAAAAAATCATTTTTAGCTACACAACTACGTATTTTATCACAGATACACCAAGAGTTTCTCAATATTCATCCCCTAGCTAAGAATGGTCATGCCCCGCCATCTTAACATTTTCGTGAAATCGACATAGAAAATTACAAAAAATTAAAAAAAAAACTCAAAATGATGCAAGACCTTCGCGTGCTGTCGTTATATATGTCCTAGTATCCACTAAAAATAATAAACTTGGAATACGACAGTTGTCTTGAAATGGTGTTCACAGAAATGAGCTATCTCCTCCGAAGATTTTAGGGTTTCGGGCCAAATGACAAGTGTTATGGCCAAATCCATGGCATAGTTTGTTGGAATGTGCCCATATTCCACACAAACATGCATCTTGGACTCACAGACAATTTTGACGGAGAAATTTTTCCTTTTCATTAAATAAACAAACCATTTTTCATTTTCTGAGTGCGAAAAATGGGTTTTTTTATGAAGGGCCACCCACAAATATGTTGCAAAACTTGGAAGATGAATTTTTTGAAAATACTAGACCATGTTATATGCATAAATAACAAAATTGTTTCTTCTGAAAATGTTTCTATCCACCTCTTTTGAAAAACACAAGTTTTTGCAGATTCAGCTAGAAAGAGGTCAAATTTGAACTACATGTGCAACGTAGTTTGCTCATAATTTTTGGAAAATATCATTGTAGCTACACAACTACATATTTCATCATAGATACACCAATATTTTCTTAATACTCAACCCCTAGCTACGAACGGTCCTGCTCCGGAGACCTTTTTGACGAAAGCGTTGACCCTTCATTGTTAATTTCGTTCTTAATCACGATTTATTTTAATAAAGTATGCATGATGATATAGATATTTTTCTCCTTTTCGAAACGAGTTAAAGAACGTCGAAATCGAATTCTTATGCAAAAGTTATGCTCAAAACGGTGAATAGCTCCAAAAAAAAGACCGACGGCTTGCCGTCGGCGTAGGTAATTTTTTCTTTTGGCATTTTGGATTAGCATGTCTTGTCTACGCCGATGGCCACGACCTTTCCCCGTCGGCGTATTAGGGCTCTCCCGTAGTGATCTGGTTCCATCTAGCCACTCCACGCAATTCCGATTCAGAATTGTGAGATTAAAATTTTGTTCTAATTAAGAATTGCGAACCGCCAAGAGTTCCCATACTACATGTCTTTATAAACTATTTTGCCATTTTGAAATTAAACCCGGTGTATGTTATACATTCTTTCACGTAAACATTCACCAACCCACAAGATATTCCAAATGTTCATCTATATATATATATGGACAAAGATCTTCCTTGATCTCCATATATGGAAAACTAACTAGCTACCAAATTCTATCAGACACTAGTTCGACTAGTTCCCAATTAATCATACTCTACTTTTATAGTGGAAAATATAAAATATATGTGTGGTCATTTCAAAAACTATGACATGCCTGTTATTTTGGCCGACCGCAGGTGGAGTGATATACATTGCAACTAGATGGATGCACAGGCTGATGTGTTGATGTCTGTCACATGACATTGAAGTGTTGCTTCTAGCTCATGGTTTAGTTTCGTTGTTTGTCTGGTTCGTTTATAGTTTAGTGAGGGGAAGGAATAAAGGAGCCATATGCGTCTACATCATGCACGACAATGATTTATCTTTGTGAAAAAACCGTTTAACGCTCGCCTTGATATTACTGGCTAGTCGAAAGAGTCAAACAAAATTTGCGGTAAAATAAAATGAAGAAAGGTATAAGGAAATTATCATTGAGGTCCTTGTCAGTGTGATGATGGCTCAATCGTTCAACATGTGTCCTTATCTTATGCTGGAATTGATTAACGCATCTTAGCCCGGGGGGGGGGGGGGGGGGGCAGGGGCAATGCATACGTTTTGTCCTGCGTTGCTGTGATGTTTCCCCTGGCATTGTACATTACCGGGTACTCCTCAACCCCATGAATACTCATAAAACTATTCCATGGTATGCACGAAATAGTCTATATTAATAAATTATGCAGGTCAAATGTGTGTTATCTTTAACCACATGAATACTTTTCCATGGTATCGAGTGCAACATTTGCCTTATATATGTCATGAATAAATAAAAACATGAATGAAGACACCAATAGGTCGCCACGTTGGATTCAGATGAAAAGAATGGCCCACCAGAGCAGTGGCGGAGCTAGAGCGAGGCGAACCAGGGTGCACAAATGATGCCAGAGGAGAGAAAACCGATTGTTTCCGGGTGCACACATGGTGAAAATGTGCTATTATACGAAGAAAATAAAATTTTCCCGGTGTCCTGTGCACCCCCTTGGCCCTATGTGGATCCGCCACTCACTAGTGGAAACAGGGGCATTAGTCCCGGTTGGTAAGGCCCATTTGTCCCGGTTGTGCAACCGGGATGGACCAGCCGGGACAAATGGCCCTCCCCCATTGGTCCCGGTTGTGCCAGGATCCGGGATGGTTGGGATGGCCCACGTGGCGAACCTGGCCAGGGAGTTCGTCCCGGTTCGTGTTAGGAACCGGGATGGATACCTTCTCTGAAAAAGCTATATTGCGACCACTTTTTCTACCGCGGAAGGTTTTTTTTTCGTTTTTTGTTTCATTTTTTTCGCTTCTGTCTCGCAATGCATACGTTTTGTCCTGCGTTGCTGTGATGTTTCCCCTGGCATTGTACATTACCGGGTACTCCTCAACCCCATGAATACTCATAAAACTATTCCATGGTATGCACGAAATAGTCTATATTAATAAATTATGCAGGTCAGATGTGTGTTATCTTTAACCACATGAATACTTTTCCATGGTATCGAGTGCAATATTTGCCTTATATATGTCATGAATAAATAAAAACATGAATGAAGACACCAATAGGTCGGCACGTTGGATTCAGATGAATAGAATGGCCCACCAGAGCAGTGGCGGAGCTAGAGCGAGGCGAACCAGGGTGCACACATGATGCCAGAGGAGAGAAAACCGATTGTTTCCGGGTGCACACATGGTGAAAATGTGCTATTATACGAAGAAAATAAAATTTTCCCGGTGTCCTGTGCACCCCCTTGGCCCTATGTGGATCCGCCACTCACTAGTGGAAACAGGGGCATTAGTCCCGGTTGGTAAGGCCCATTTGTCCCGGTTGTGCAACCGGGATGGACCAGCCGGGACAAATGGCCCTCCCCCATTGGTCCCGGTTGTGCAGGATCCGGGATGGTTGGGATGGCCCACGTGGCGAACCTGGCCAGGGAGTTCGTCCCGGTTCGTGTTAGGAACCGGGATGGATACCATCTCTGAAAAAGCTATATTGCGACCACTTTTTCTGCCGCGGCAGGTTTTTTTTTCGTTTTTTGTTTCATTTTTTTCGCTTCTGTCTCGCAATGCATACGTTTTGTCCTACGTTGCTGTGATGTTTCCCCTGGCATTGTACATTACCGGGTACTCCTCAACCCCATGAATACTCATAAAACTATTCCATGGTATGCACGAAATAGTCTATATTAATAAATTATGCAGGTCAAATGTGTGTTATCTTTAACCACATGAATACTTTTCCATGGTATCGAGTGCAATATTTGCCTTATATATGTCATGAATAAATAAAAACATGAATGAATACACCAATATGTCGGCACGTTGGATTCAGATGAAAAGAATGGCCCACCAGAGCAGTGGCGGAGCTAGAGCGAGGCGAACCAGGGTGCACACATGATGCCAGAGGAGAGAAAACCGATTGTTTCCGGGTGCACACATGGTGAAAATGTGCTATTATACGAAGAAAATAAAATTTTCCCGGTGTCCTGTGCACCCTCTTGGCCCTATGTGGATCCGCCACTCACTAGTGGAAACAGGGGCATTAGTCCCGGTTGGTAAGTCCCATTTGTCCCGGTTGTGCAACCGGGATGGACCAGCCGGGACAAATGGCCCTCCCCCATTGGTCCCGGTTGTGCCAGGATCCGGGATGGTTGGGATGGCCCACGTGGCGAACCTGGCCAGGGAGTTCGTCCCGGTTCGTGTTAGGAACCGGGATGGATATCTTCTCTGAAAAAGCTATATTGCGACCACTTTTTCTGCCGCGGCAGTTTTTTTTTGTTTTTTGTTTCATTTTTTTCGCTTCTGTCTCGCAATCCCCAACCGGTCTCTTCTTCCCCAACCGCGTCCACTGGCCCACGTATTTTAATTAAGCCCAGTGGCCATATTTTGGTCAAAGGGCCGACTGGCCCGCGTCTTTTATTAAGCCCACTGGCTACATTCGGTCAAAGAGGCCACCGCAGCCACGCGCGGTCAAAGGGCCCACTGGCCGCCTCGTCTTCCCGCGCCTCCACTTCCCCGCGCGCGCGTGGCCACGAACGGCACGCCTCGGCTTGCCCGCGCATTCATGGCCGCCTGCAACCGCCGCCACGTTCCGGCCGCCGGTTGCCATGCCAGCCCCGCCCGGGTCCTTTTTAAAGGACCCTCGTCACCCGTACACCCCCATTCACCCCGCCCGTGCCCCAGCCCACCCAAAGCCTAGCCGTCATGTCGCCCCGCCGCTGGTTCAAGCGCCCGAAGAACGAGCACGAGGCCGGGTCATCGAGAAGTGCCGGCCAGAGAGGCTCCGGTGTCCTCCGCGCGCCGCCGGAGGCCATCAGCTTCGGTCCGGGAGGCGTCCGGATTGGGGGGCAGCCGCGCGTCCCCGCTCCGCCTCCGGCAGCGCGCCCGCCGCCCGGCGCCGCGCCGGGCAAGCGCTTCTGCCGCTACGTGCGGAAGGAGGAGGCCGAGTGGCACTGGGACCACGCCACGCCGGTGTTCTGGCCGGACATCCACCTTCCGGACGGCTGGCACCTGAACCCGCAGCGCATCCCCGTGCCGCCGCCCCCGACCAACGAGGCCGCGCGCGAGGAGATTGAACGCCGGCGCCGTCTCCTGCTGGCCCACCTCCTCAGGGACCGCGCGTACGCGCGCAGCTCCCCCAACAGGGCCATCTGGTTCCAGCAAGAGCACGACCAGCGCCGTCGCTCCTACATCCCCACGGCCCCGGAGGAGAACGCCGCCGACTACCCCGCGCCACCGCCCGGCAGTGAGCCGGAGCTGTGGCTCTTGGAGGACATCGTCGAGGACGAGTCCGACCCCGAGCTCCATGCCGGCTTGGAGGAGGCCTACGAGGCCTCCCGCCGCTCCCTCGTCGAGGACTAGGTCAAGCGGTGGGAGCAGGTCCTGGCCGCCGCCACCTCCGCCGCCGACGCCATGCCGCCCCCTCGAGCGCCTGCGCCTTGGTGGCAGGCCATGAACGCTGAGATGGAGGCGTCGGAGGACCAGCCGCCGCCACAGCCGCTGCCCCCCGGCCTGGAGTACGGGATGGTCTGGGCGTGGACCGGTGGCGAATGGGCTCAGGAGGAGCTGCTGCCGCCGCCGCCGCAACCGGAGGAGGAGCTGCCCCCGCCGCTGCCCCACGCGCCCCCGATGCCTCCGCAGCCACCGGCGGGCCCGCCCCAGCTGCCTGCCCACCTGTGGCAGGCACCTGCCTACCACTGCATCTCCTCCGATGAGGAGTAGGCCGGCGCCGGTGCGCCCCCCTCCCCCTAAATAGATATAGCCTAGGCTACCCTCCCCCCCCAAGAAACGGCCGGCCGCCTGTGGCCGCGCCGCCGTCCCCTATGTAAGCACGACCGGCCGTCTGTGGCCGCGTCGCGCCCCTATGTAAGCACGGCCCCCGGGCCTTTTTAATATATACGTTTCCTGTCGAAAAACGCGTCCCCTAGTTCAACCCCGCCGGCGGAACCAGCACCGGCGGGATCTTCCCATCCGTTCCCGCCAGCGGCAGGGCTTCGCCAAGACATGTCCGCTGCCCTGGGTGGTGGCTCGGCCTGGAGAGAGGGCCGAGATATTTATACAACTGGGCCTCTAGTCCCGGCCCGTGCCACCAACCGGGACTAAAGGTACCCCCCTCTTTGGTCCCGGTTGGTACCACGGGCCGGGATCAATACTTATTTCGAAATTTGGTAGCACCCTGCGCGCCAAAAAAAATTAGCGCCAAAATTTAAAAATTGTTTGAGTTTGCACATTAATAACTTCTATATAGTTTCGAATTTGACAAAAATTTCAACATGAAAAGTGCTAGAATTTGCATAACTAATTCAAATCCATTTTTTGTTTAACTAAATAATTATTCTAACTAGTGAAACTATTAATTATTTTACTATTTGCTTATAATTTGAATATAAATATCGTATAATTTTTGTTTTCTCTTGTGATCTTCCGAGTGAGTCTAGAGCATACAAGGCATTCTGCGTCGCCAAATGATGATGACCCGATCGAAGGCGTTTCTCCTCATAATCACTGCGATCGCCGCGACGGATGCATGGATAGATGAACCCACTAAGCCGAATTATTTAAGGCAAGGCCAATCAATTTCGTCAATGCTCCTCATAATCACTGCAACTTTATATAAAGTTCGACAAAGCGAGTTGTACCTTTTTAACACGGAGAATTTGGGATCTTCATCTACAATAGAAAAACCATAGTTCTCCTTCGAAGGTTCACTCTGAGCATCATTTCGCCATATTTTCAAAACATAGTGTGGTGGAATTTCTTTGATATTTCTGATCTCAAGAACCTTCAGCTACCTGGCAACACGGAAGAACCTTCTGAAGTGCAGGAGTGTATGCATTAGCAGCTTGCCAAAGTAACCGCAGAGGTGCAACCCTTTGCGTCATTTGAACTCCAAGGTAGTACCGAAGATCTATTTCTGTTTTAAGGATATCTGTCAGGATGGTATCCGTAGTATCACTTTGAAGTGTGCCTGCAATATCTGCCTACAGTTATCTCATACTCGGGTGGGTGTGCCGCTGTTTGGAATAATAATGAAATCAGGCTGGTCATAGTTGTCAGCTTTTTACCGGTCAATACAAAATACTGATCAAACAGAACTATATGATCATGTATTCCACGCTTATTATTACACATCACCAACAGACGGAGGAGAGAGAAACAAAAAAGTGGGTGGGTGTGCCGCTGGTTGGAATAATAATGAAGTCAGGCCGGTCATAGTTGTCAAGCACTCAATGCTTGCCAGCTTTTGACCGATCAATACAAATTATTGGTCAAACTTGCACCTACTCCATTCATAATCACATAATATGTATAAATATCATTTTGGCTAACAAAATATCGTTCATACTACGTTATAAGAACTATGATCATGTATTCCACGTTTATTATTACACATCACCAACAACATCCCTATCTAGTCTTCCGAATTTTCTTCGTGTCCCTTACTTATGATCGCTTCGGCCGTAACCATGGAACATCTTCATTATTTAACGGGATGGTGGGGTCAGCTTTCACTGTGAAGGGTGGACTTTCAACAAACTTATTATAATCTTCTGATATGTCTGTCGTGTCCTCGATTCCCACGATGTTTCTTTTCCCTGAGAGAACTATGTGACAGTTCGGCTCATCGTATGATGAATTTGTTTCCTTATTTTTTCTTTTTTTCGGTCTGGAGGACATGTCCTTCACATAGAAGACCTGAGCCACATCATTGGCTAGGACGAATGGTTCTTCATTGTAACCAATATTGTTGAGGTCCATTGTTGTCATTCCATAAAGCGGGTCTACCTTTACCCCTTATCTATTCAGGTTGACCCATTTGCACTTGAACAAAGGGACCTTAAAAGAAGGTCCATAGTCAAGTTCCCATATCTCCTCTATGTAACCATAGTATGTGTCATTTTTTTTCCATTCTCGTTTGTTGTATCAAAGCGGACACCACTATTTTGGTTGGTGCTCATCTTATCTTGGGAGATCGTGTAAAATGTATTCCCATTTATCTCGTACCCTAGAAAACTACCAATAGTCGAAGATGGTGACCCTGCCAACATGTACAGTTGATCTTCAACATTGGTGTCATTTATAAGATGTGTTTGCAACCAACTTCCGAAAGTCTCCATGTGTTTGCGTTTAATCCATGAATCATCCTTCCCCGGGTTTGCGGAGCGTACAATATTCTTGTGTTCCTCGAGATACGTAGCCATGAACATAGAATTTTGTAGAACTGTGTAGTGTGCTTTGGTGAAAGAATGCCCGTCCCTGGGTATCATTGTTTTCTTTCCCAGCGTTCCTTTTCCCCTCAGTCTCCCCTCATGCCGCGATTCAGGAACACCGATCGTTTTAAGGTCAGGAATAAAGTCAACACAGAACCCAATGACCTCCTCTGTTCCATAGCCCTTCGAGATGCTTCCTTCTGGCCTAGCACGGTTATGAACATATTTCTTCAAGACTCCCATGAACCTCTCAAAGGGGAACATATTGTGTAGAAATACCGGACCGAGAATATGAATCTCTTCACATAGGTGAACCAGGAGATGAGTCATAATGTTGAAGAAGGATGGTGGGAACACCAACTCAAAACTAACAAGACACTGGACCACATCCCTCTGTAATCTTGTCAGAATTTCTGGATCGATTACCTTCTGAGATATTGCGTCCATGAATGCACATAGCTTCACAATGGGTACTCGAACATTTTCCGGTAGAAGCCCCCTCAATGCAATCGGAAGCAACTGCGTCATAATCACGTGGCAGTCATGAGACTTCAGGTTTTGGAATTTTTTCTCTGCCATGTTTATTATCCCCTTTATATTCGACGAGAAGCCAGACGGAACCTTGATACTGTAAAGGACTTCAAAGAATATTTCCTTCTCTGCTTTAGTAAGAGCGTAGCTGCTTAAGTAATGGCGCCCTGTATCTGTGTGCTTGTTGCTTGGGTCTTTCATACGTTGCTGGTCCTCCCGTGCTTCTGGCGTATCTTTTGACTTCCCATACACGCCCAGGAAGGAGAGCAGATTGACACAGAGATTCTTTGACACGTGCATCACGTCGATCGAAGACCGGACCTCTAAAACTTTCCAATAGGGTAGCTCCTAAAATATAGATTTCTTCTTCCACATGGGTGCGCGCTTATCAGGGCCGTACGGAACTGTTGGCTGCCAGCAGCCTTACCAAAGATTACTTCTAGGTCCTTGACCATATCGAATATATCATTACCACTACGGAGGTCAGGCTTCTTCCGGTTATCTGCCTCACCTCTGAAATGCTTCCCTCCTTTCTTTCTTACGGGATGCTTGATCGGAAGAAATCTACGATGCCCCAGATATACAACCTTTTTACATTTATCCAAAAAAACACTGCCAGTCTTATTGTAACATCCCAAGTATGAAAATTCCCCTTTTACATGGTTGTTTCTTGAATTTTATTCAATGCATCATGTCATCATAATGCACTCATGTGTGGAATTTCAAATTGCAAATAAATTCGAATCATTATGTTTCACGCTTGGTCTGTTACAACTTTTTCAAATAAAATATTCAAATCAAACAATTTACTTGTTTTCCATAAACTTGATCTTCCAAATAAGTGACTTGGGTAATTTTCAAATAATTCAATTATTGCAAACATTCAAGCAAATTCATTTAAATTTCAAACAGCAACAAATATTTAAAATTTTGAAAAACAAAAGTTGGTGCAACTGGACATTTTCAATAAGGAACTTATAAAAATTATCACCATAATTTTTTGGATCCCAAAAAAAACCCCTTCTTTTTCCTTCTCTTTCCTTTATACAAAAAAAGGAATAATAAAAAGAAAAGAAAAGAAAAGGGGGTGGCAGCCTAGCTGGGCCCAATCCAGCCCAATACCCCTTGGCTGTCTTCTTCCTCGTACGGAACAAAGGGCACGAGGAGCAGGTGAGCTTCTGTGTGGTTTCCCTGCCTCCACGTCTCCTCCTCCTCTCCCCTTTCCCCTCTACTTAAAGCCATCCACACCCCAAACCCTAGCCCCTTCCTCCTTCCTCCTTGCCGCCACCAACCTTTCTCCTCTTGATCGTTCTCCTTCCTCCCAGCTTTTCTGAACCATCGAGAGAGAGAGCACCCTCCCTGGCCGGTAGTAGGATCACCAAGGAAACGCCGCCTTGTTGACTGCTAGGATCTCCGGAAGCATGGAACGGAAACATGGGTTCTTCCTCGTCATCCTCGTTCCCTCGGTCGGAGCTGCGAGGCACCAGGAGCACCGCGCCATCCTCGTCAAGCGCTTCGTCCGTCCGTGAGGAGGTCGGCGGTGCGGCGCCTTCTTCTCCTCCGTGCGGTCAACGCCGTCGTTCCTGCGCCAAACCCTCGCGCCATCGACCTCCCCAAGGTGAGCCGCACCCCCCAAGACCTCTTTCCCCTCTCCCCAACCTACTATGGGCGTCCGCCGTCGAGCGGCGTCATCGTCTGCTCGCCGTCATGGAAGTTCAGTACTAAACTTGGTTCAGTTTCCGTATATCCGCACGGGATCCACCTCAAAAGGGGCCGAAGCCCAGTTCTAGCACAACCCCGCTCCCAGCCCAGTGGCTAGCGCCTCCGTGTGCGCCCGTGAGGTCCCGGGTTCGAGTCCTCCTTCGCGCGGAATAAAACAACCCCTTTTTTCCACTTTGCCACGCGCGCACGCGGGCCCCACATGTCATGGGCACTGGAAGCCACGCAAGCACACACACACGCCACGCAGGCGCCAGCTGGGTGCTGGCCCACTGGTCAGTGACCCAGAGCAGGTCTGCACTGCGTGACAAAAGTCCCTGGCCTCTATTTAAATTCCAGAATTTAATTAAAACTTCTAAAATTCATATCTTTTACATATTTGCTCGAAACAGAAAACTTAAAACATGAAATCCATTCAATTTTAAATGCTCTACATGAATATCATTTTTGTTTGACATTCCGGGCAAGTAAAATTGCATATTAAATTAAATACTTTAAATAGCTATTTTACATTGTAAAATTCATATTTAATTATTTAAAACTCCAAATTTTGCAATTAAGGTATAAAATTTAATCATAAGTCAATTACTTTCTGGTTATAAAATAATATCTCTGTTTCTATAATTTCAATTGTCGGAATTATTAAATGCATTGATTAAATCATTTAAACTTGTTTAATTCATAACTTATTCATGTTAATTCCAAATTCAAAAAGTAATACATGTTTTCCAATCAGAATTACATGCTCTATCCACATATGCAATAAAATTAAGGTTTTGAGAAACTAAATTTTGCACTATTTTCAGTACTGATTTTTGTTCAATTAAAATGCCAAAAGCCATAATTAAATATTTACAACTCCAAATTTGGCACGTAAAATACCTAAGTGAAGCTAAGATCATTTCCTTGCTCATTCTAACCTCTCTCATGCATTTAACACACTTTAACAAAATGTTTAGTTGTAACTCATTAAACCCTCAATTAATGCATATGGACTTTTACCATATGCAATTCAATTGCATACGGGTCCATTTAATATTGGTCATAATGTCTCTAGCTTACCTTCAATGCACCAATTAAAATGTCATGCATCATCCCATGTTTGTGCATTATGCCATGTTATTGATTGTCCGTCTCTCTTCGTTGTTTGTTTGCTTCTTCTCGAATAGACAACGACGTTGAGACATACGAGGTTTACGATACCACTTCAGAGGAGTTAGCCCAGTACCAGGCTACTGAGTTTGCAAGCAAGTATTCACTCACATGAACCATTGTGTCCGTTCCACACTTGATACCGATATTTTCCGTTGTCTAATCTGTTAGCCTTATGATTCGTTGCTTGTGTTCCGATCCTATCACATGTCATCCTCCAGCCATGAATATAGCCTCACCCCCACACCTACAACTTTGTTGTTTGTTAGCCTGTGTCGTAGTATCATGCTTAGGGTTGTTTGTGCTCGAGTCTTGTTGTCATTTATCTTATCACCTGTTTAGTTTGATAGATGCGCTTGTTATAATCAATATCATGTTAATGTTTGGGGTAATAATAATTTGATGATAAGGCACCGGCAGGAGGCCCGGGTTAGGGTTTTGAAGCCTGCTAGTGTCGACCCTAATTAGGAAAAGGGTCTTGTCCTCTGATCCATGATGAGCGTGCTCACCGCATCCGGGTGGTCGTATGGTACCCCCCTCGACTTTGACCTGATCCGCAATTCGTCCGAAGAGCCACACTTAGTTCGGGTGTTCCATTTGCGCATACGCATGAATGGGTCGCGCCCATGGTTGATGATTATGATGATGATGATGACGCATGCATATAGGGCGAGGCCTGTGGTGCCGGGGGGTGTGGTTTTCACCCTTGCGCTTAGGTTAGGTCGGACTGGCCGGGACCTTATAGCTCCGTGGCTCCTAGGACAGGTTGTAGAGATGGTTCGGGTCGTGTTGAGTCCACCTGAGTTTTAGTTGGTGGCTCGAGTGTGTACGGGTACTGGAGCACACCCTGCAGGGATGAATCTTCTCGAGAAGCCGTATTGTCCGCGGTTATGTGACGACTTGGTGAAAGTGCTGGCTAACAAGTACTCTGACAAGTTACACCTAATTAATAATAATTTGACTAGTAATAGGCATATTGTCACAATAACCTGAACCTTCATTAATCCAACTGTGTGGGTTATCCTCGGATTTCTTCTTTGGATAAGGGGCGAGATCCAGGATGGGTTTGTTTGAGGTTAGCGGTAGTTGGCTCCGATGCGCTATCTTATCTCTTTCTTTTAGCCGGATGTTGTAGCGTGTCTCTGTAGTTGGTTAGTGCAGCCCGCTGCCGCACCTTTGTGTCACCTATCTTCCATTGAACCCAAAGCATATGTACTTGGTGTTGTCGGGTACACTTTGGTATCTTGTGCGTCTTGCTTGCCAGTACTCGTCCGTACTGACCCCTTTGGGGCTGCTGGTTCTGCAGACTACGTTTCCGAGGATCCCCATGGTGGCTACTACGTGGAGTATGACGAGGCTGCTGACGAGTAGATAGCGGACCTGGGCAGGATCCGAGACTTCGTGGATGGGCTCCGTTCTTTTCGTTTCCGGCCTCTTAGGCCTATTTGGATCTTGTCTGTATCTCAGACACTTTGTTTGCTTCCGTTGTGATGTAATGATGACTTGTTGGGACATGTGTCCTCTGCATGACTGTATTTGCTATCTCTGCTCTAGTGAGAGCTTTTGCCACTTATTTCTATTTCTTTGTGTCTTAGAGATTTGTTGTGATATCACTTGTTCAAATGCCGTTGACGTACCATGTGTGTATGTTATGAAGTACGCCAATGGAAGTATTCGGATTCCTATTGGATGGTTTCACAGACGATGAATAGTAGAGAATGGTTGTCACACGTTTACGTGTCGGCCTACTCATATTGAGATGCGGGTACAGGTAGGCCCCGTAAGCCAATTACCTACTATTTAGCGGGCTGTGTGTATCCTCTAGAAGTCCGGGTGCGACAAATGGTATCAGAGCATGGCTGCCTGTAGGATCCCTTTTACTGGTCGCAGTTGAGTCTAGAAACTATTTTGTAGCTATATAGGAAAAATGAAACGTGAGAGTAGGAATTCTGTTCTTTTATTTCTTTCCCCACCCACCCTCCCTTTTCTGGTAAGGAAGTGCAATGTTGTTTTTTCTCTTCTCACCTAAACTTTCAAGTTAGGATTTCACGTATCCTGGTTTCTCGAGGATGGTTATATCTACTAGTCCATAGGAGTGGAGGTGGTTGTGACACGATTTTCGTGTTGCCTACTCACGATTGAGAACGGTGGCAAATAAGCCCCGGAAGCAGATCCTCTATTCCTTAAGCAGTAGATATTGATCCTCTAGAAGCCCGGATTTGTGGTCTCGTGTTTTTCAGTTGTTGCTTCGATATCGTCCTTCACAAATCGTCTCTTCCGTTGTAACAACTTATCTGTTGATTCGTTGTTAACCTCCATCCGTTTTGTTCCAGAGATTTCTTCTTCAACACCGCATCCGTGTGGTACGCGAACCATTTATGGTGAACGTTGAGGGTAGTATATGTTTGCTCCATGCTACCTTCTTACCGTCTGAAGTAAGCCTTGTAAGCACTTATATTGGATTTTGTTTTCCGGTTAGTGTGTTAATCTTGGTATCCTCTTTAGGATGGAAAGTGGTGACGAAGAACCCACACTGCCACCCGATATGGGGAAAGTGTTGTCTCAGATGACACAAGTTATAAGGCAGATGCAGCAGAACCAAGACCTTGGGAGTAATAGCAACACCCGGGTGTCTATTCGGGAGTTCCTTGAGCTCAATCCGCGCACGTTTGATACCTCCTCCGAGCCATTGGATGCTGATGACCGGCTCCGTGAAATGAACCGTACTCTTATGGTAGCTCATGTGGCTGACGAGGACCGTGTTCCTTACGTGACCTACCTTCTCCGTGGACAATCCATGTCTTGGTGGGAGAACTTCCAAGAAATGAGAGGTCCTAGTGTGGCATTCACATGGGAGGATTTCAAGCAAGCCTTCGTGCGCCATCACAGTCCCGATGGACTCATGGAGAGAATGCGTGAGCAATTCTATTCTTTCACACAAGGCAATTTGGACGTTCTCGAATACCAAAGAGAGTTCAATCGCCTGGCTTGCTACGCCGGAGATGAAGTCTCCACGGAAGCGAGAAAGATGGCAAGGTTCCGCAGGGGTCTCAACCCGGAACTCAAGTATGCTCTCACCAACGTCAAGGCCAAGAATTTTGAGGACCTCATCAACATCGCTCTAAATGAAGAGCATGGGCGCAAGTTGGTTGAGGAATCTCGTAAGCACTCTCGTGAACAGGCTAATCTCTCAAAAGCTATCATGCCTCCACAAAAACGAAGAGTTTGGGTTCCATATACCACTCCAACACCGCCCATCTGCTTGCCAAGCCCGGCAGGATTTCTTGCCCGCCCTCCCACCCTAGTGGTATCTTCAGGAGGTGCTCCATCTCAGCTAGGTCCAACAAATCCTCGTTCTGTTGTTACATGCTACAAGTGTGGACAGCCGGGCCACTATTCCGATAAATATCCGCAAAGGCACCTCTTTCCACCTCCACTTCGCCACAGGTCAACCCCGACAAGAATACGTGGTCCTCCGTTGGGTTGCTACAACAGCAACGAGCTTGGTGTGAGAACCGTCAAGGTGAACCATGACAAGGCCCAGGGAGTAGAAGAATCTCCAGAGGTTGTAATGGGCACACTTCTTGTGAACTCGTTTCGTGCTAAAGTCTTGTTCGATTCTGGTGCTTCACACTCCTTCATCTCTCAAAACTTTGCAAACATCAGTAAAATCAACTTCGAACAGTTGTCTATCCCTCTCCTAGTGAAATCACCGGGATCTAGCTGGCAAAGCAATAAAGTTAGCCAGAACATCGAGATCACAATTGGAAACCTTCCATTCCAGGCATCTCTGATAGCTCTCCACTCTTCAGATATTGATGTCATTCTTGGGATGGATTGGCTGGTAGCCAACAAAGCAGTCATTGATTGTCCTGCTAAGTCTGTCAACATCACACAACCTTCTGGCCAGATAGTCTACTTCCATGCTGAAAATCCAGTTGTTCAACTCTACACTCTCAATGCAAATCCTCTACCATCTATTGAAACTGTTCCGGCGGTTTGTGACTTCCCCGATGTCTTTCCAGAAGAATTGCCAGGAATGCCTCCTGACAGAGCTGTTGAGTTCGTCATCGAACTTGAACCAGGCACTGCTCCAATCTCCAAGTATCCATACAAGATAGCTCCTCCTGAACTGAATTGTTAAAGGAGCAAATCGATATGTACATGGAAAAAGGTTACATTCAACCTAGTTCCTCGGCTTGGGGATGCCCAACTCTCTTTGTGGCAAAGAAGGATCAAACAAAGAGACTCGTTGTTGACTATCGTCCTCTTAACGAGAAAACCATCAAGAATAAGTATCCAATTCCTCGCATCGATGATCTCTTTGATCAACTTGCTGGAGCCTCTATACTCTCCAAGTTGCTCTTGAGAATGGGTTACCATCAAATAAAGATCAGAAAAGAGGATGTTCCAAAGACAGCCTTTGTCACTCGCTTCGGTCGCTATGAATACACCGTCATGTCCTTTGGCCTCACCAATGCACCGGCGACTTTCTCTCGACTCATGAACTCTGTCTTCCATGAATACCTCGACAAGTTCGTTGTGGTATATCTTGATGACATTCTTGTCTACTCAAAATCCGAGAAAGAGCATGAAGAACATCTTCGTCTCATCCTCATGAAGCTTCGCGAACATCGCCTCTATGCCAAGTTTTCCAAATGTGAGTTTTGGATTTCTGAAGTCACTTACCTTGGTCATGTCATATCTGCCAAGGGCATAGCTATTGACCCAGAAAAGGTTAAGACCATTGTTGAATGGAAACCGCCTAAAACGGTGAAGCAAGTCTGAAGCTTTCTTGGTTTGGCTAGCTATTGCGGTCGCTTTGTTCAAAACTTCTCCAAGATTGCCAAACCTATCACAGACCTCGCAAAGAAGGACAAGAAGTTCATCTGGTCTCCACAATGTGATGAAAGCTTCAATCTCCTGAAGACTAAACTCACTTCTACACCAGTTCTGGTTGGCCCAGATCCTTCCAAACCTTTCCAAATATTCTGTGATGTTTCTCTCCAAGGTCTAGGTGCAGTTCTCATGCAAGAACGTCAAGTTGTGGCTTATGCTTCTCGCCAGTTGAACACACATGAGCTCAACTATCCTATTCATGACCTTGAGCTTGCAGCAGTTGTCTTTGCCCTCAAGAAATGGAGACAATACTTGTTGGGTAATCGCACTGAGATCTTTTCCGACCACAACCGTCTAAAGTACATCTTCAGTCAACCAGATCTAAAACTCAGACAAAGGAGATGGATTGAGAAGATCAAAGACTTCGATCTCACCATCTCTGACACTTCAGGCAAGGCTAATGTAATGGCCGACGCTCTCAGTCGCAAGTCCTATTGCAACAATCTCATGATCATGGAAAGCCAACCTCCTCTTCACGAAGAATTCCAAAAGCTGAATCTTGGACTTGTTCCTCAAGGCTATCTTGCAAACTTGACAGCCAGTCCAACGCTTGAGGACAAGATTCGTTCTGAACAACTTCGTGATGCTGAGATCAAGAAGATCGCAAAGAACATCAAAGCAGGCAATCTGAAGTATGAGTGCTTCTCAATTGATGACAAGGGAACAGTGTTTTTCCAAGGACGCATTGCAGTTCCCGAAATCCAAAGCCTGAAAGATGTGATTCTCAAGGAGGCTCATGATACTCCTCTTTCCATACACCCTGGAAGTAAAAAGATGTACCAGGATCTCAAAACAATGTATTGGTGGTCTGGCATGAAGCGTGAAGTTGCTAAATATGTCTCTGAATGCGATGTTTGTCAACGTGTCAAAGCAGTTCATCAGATATCAGCGGGTCTTCTCCAACCTCTGAAAACTCCTGAATGGAAGTGGGACATGATTGAAATGGACTTCGTTACTGGGTTTCCAAAGTCCAAGAAAGGCAATGATGCTATATTTGTTGTCATTGATCGACTCTCTAAAGTCGCTCACTTCTTTCCCGTCAAAGAAACAATCTCAGCTAGTAAATTGGCAGAACTCTACACCACAAAAATTGTTCCTCTTCATGGTGTTCCATTGGAAATCAGCTCAGACCGTGGAAGCATATTCACTTCTCATTTATGGAAAAGCTTTCAAGAAGCTTTGGGCACTAAGCTTCTGTTCAGCACAGCCTATTATCCTCAGTCTCAAGGGCAAGTTGAAAGAGTCAATCAGATTCTCGAGGATATGCTCAGAGCATGTGGTCTCTCTTTTGGCATGAAATGGGAGGAATGTCTTCCATATGCTGAATTCTCCTACAACAACAGCTTCCAGGCAAGCCTAGGCATGGCACCTTTCGAGGCTCTCTATGGTCGCAGGTGCAGGAGTCCAATCAATTGGTCTGGAGCCGGTGAACGCTCACTCTTTGGTACTGACATTGTTAAGGAGGCCGAAGAGAAAGTCCGCATCATTCGCGACAATCTGAAGATTGCTCAGTCTCGTCAGAAAAGCTACTATGACAGCAAACACAGAGATATGGTCTATACAGCTGGTGATAAGGCCTACCTCCGTGTCACTCCTCTTAGAGGCACTCATCGTTTTGGTGTCAAGGGAAAGCTTGATCCACGTTATATTGGTCCCTTCAACATTCTCTCAAGGCGTGCAGAAAATGCCTATCGTCTTGAACTTCCAGAAAAGCTATCCAAGGTGCACGATGTCTTTCACGTGTCACAGCTCAAGAAGTGCTTCAAAGACCCAGGTCGTGCAGTTGATCATGATTCCATTGAACTGCAAGAAGACCTCTCTTATGAGGAGCACCCTATTCGCATTCTCGATGAGACCGAGCGCAAAACTCGCAACAAGAGCACCAAGTTCTTAAAAGTGCAGTGGTCTCATCATTCCGATAAAGAGGCAACGTGGGAGACCGAAGAGGATCTTCACAAGAAGTATCCGGACCTTTTCTCTTCTCAGTAGGAATCTCGGGGCGTGATTCCTTCAAGGGGGCGTTTTGTAACATCCCAAGTATGAAAATTTCCCTTTTACATGGTTGTTTCTTGTATTTTATTCAATGCATCATGTCATCATAATGCACTCATGTGTGGAATTTCAAATTTCAAATAAATTCAAATCATTATGTTTCACACTTGGTTTGTTACAACTTTTTCAAATAAAATATTGAAATCAAACAATTTAATTGTTTTCCATAAACTTGATCTTCCAAATAAGTGATTTGGGTAATTTTCAAATAATTCAATTATTACAAACATTCAAGCAAATTCATTTAAATTTCAAACAGCAACAAATATTTAAAATTTTGAAAAACAAAAGTTGGTGCAACTGGGCATTTTCAATAAGGAACTTATAAAAATTATCACCATAATTTTTTGGATCCCAAAAAAAAACCCCTTCTTTTTCCTTCTCTTTCCTTTCTACAAAAAAAAAGGAATAATAAAAAGAAAAGAAAAGGGGGTGGCAGCCTAGTTGGGCCCAATCCAGCCCAATACCCCTTGGCTGTCTTCTTCCTCATACGGAACAGAGGGCACGAGGAGCAGGTGAGCTTCTGTGTGGTTTCCCTGCCTCCACGTCTCCTCCTCCTCTCCCCTTTCCCCTCTAATTAAAGCCATCCACACCCCAAACCCTAGCCCCTTCCTCCTTCCTCCTTGCCGCCACCAACCTTTCTCCTCTTGATCGCTCTCCTTCCTCCCTGTTTTTCTGAACCATCGAGAGAGAGAGCACCCTCCCTGGCCGGTAGTAGGATCACCAAGGAAACGCCGCCGTGGTGACTGCTAGGATCTCTGGAAGCATGGAACAGAAACATGGGTTCTTCCTCGTCATCCTCGTTCCCTCGGTCGGAGCTGCGAGGCACCAGGAGCACCGCGCCATCCTCGTCAAGCGCTTCGTCCGTCCGTGAGGAGGTCGGCGGTGCGGCGCCTTCTTCTCCTCCGTGCGGTCAACATCGTCGTTCTTGCGCCAGTCCCTCGCGCCATCGACCTCCCCAAGGTGAGCCGCACCCCCCAAGATCTCTTTCCCCTCTCCCCAACCTGCTATGGACGTCCGCCGTCGAGCGGCGTCATCGTCTGCTCGCCGTCATGGAAGTTCAGTACTGAACTTGGTTCAGTTTCCGTATTTCCGCACGGGATCCACCTCAAAAGGGGCCGAAGCCCAGTTCTAGCACAACCCCGCTCCCAGCCCAGTGGCTAGCGCCTCCGTGTGCGCCCGTGAGGTCCCGGGTTCGAGTCCTCCTTCGCGCGGAATAAAACCACCCCTTTTTTCCACTTTGCCACGCGCGCACGCGGGCCCCACATGTCATCGGCACTGGAAGCCACGCAAGCACACACACACACGCCACGCAGGCGCCAGCTGGGTGCTGGCCCACTGGTCAGTGACCCAGGGCAGGTCTGCACTGCGTGACAAAAGTCCCTGGCCTCTATTTAAATTCCAGAATTTAATTAAAACTTCTAAAATTCATATCTTTTGCATATTTGCTCGAAACAGAAAACTTAAAACATGAAATCCATTCAATTTTAAATGCTCTACATGAATATCATTTTTGTTTGACATTCCGGGCAAGTAAAATTGCATATTAAATTAAATACTTTAAATAGCTATTTTACATTGTAAAATTCATATTTAATTATTTAAAACTCCAAATTTTGCAATTAAGGTATCAAATTAAATCTTAAGTCAATTACTTTCTGGTTATAAAATAATATCTCTGTTTCTATAATTTAAATTGTCGGAATTATTAAATGCATTGATTAAATCATTTAGACTTGTTTAATTCATAACTTATTCATGTTAATTCCAAATTCAAAAAGTAATACATGTTTTCCAATCAGAATTACATGCTCTATCCAAATATACAATAAAATTAAGGTTTTGAGAAACTAAATTTTGCACTATTTTCAGTACTGATTTTTGTTCAATTAAAATGCCAAAAGCCATAATTAAATATTTGCAACTCCAAATTTGGCACGTAAAATACCTAAGTGAAGCTAAGATCATTTCCTTGCTAATTCTAACCTCTCTCATGCATTTAACACACTTTAACAAAATGTTTAGTTGTAACTCATTAAACCCTCAATTAATGCATATGGACTTTTACCATATGCAATTCAATTGCATATGGGTCCATTTAATATTGGTCATAATGTCTCTAGCTTACCTTCGATGCACCAATTAAAATGTCATGCATCATCCCATATTTGTGCATTATGCCATGTTATTGATTGTCCGTCTCTCTTTGTTGTTTGTTTGCTTCTTCTCGAATAGACGACGACGTTGAGACATACGAGGTTTACGATACCACTTCAGAGGAGTTAGCCCAGTACCACGCTACTGAGTTTGCAGGAAAGTATTCACTCACATGAACCATTGTGTTCGTTCCACACTTGATACCGATATTTTCCGTTGTCTAATCTGCTAGCCTTATGATTCGTTGCTTGTGTTCTGATCCTATCACATGTCATCCTCCAGCCATGAATATAGCCTCACTCCCACACCTACAACCTTGTTGTTTGTTAGCCCGTGTCGTAGTATCATGCTTAGGGTTGTTTGTGCTCGAGTCTTATTGTCATTTATCTTATCACCTGTTTAGTTTGATAGATGGGCTTGTTATAATCAATATCATGTTAATGTTTGGGGTAATAATAATTTGATGATAAGGCACCGGCAGGAGGCCCGGGTTAGGGTTTTGAAGCCTGCTAGTGTCGACCCTAATTAGGAAAAGGGTCTTGTCCTCTGATCCATGATGAGCGCGCTCACCGCATCCGGGTGGTCGTATGGAACCCCCCTCGACTTTGACCTGATCCGCAGTTTGTCCGAAGAGCCACACTTAGTTCGGGTGTTCCATTTGCGCATACGCATGAATGGGTCGCGCCCATGGTTGATGATTATGATGATGATGATGACGCATGCATATAGGGCGAGGCCTGTGGTGCCGGGGGGTGTGGTTTTCACCCTTGCGCTTAGGTTAGGTCGGACTGTCCGGGACCTTATAGCTCCGTGGCTCCTAGGACAGGTTGTAGAGATGGTTCGGGTCGTGTTGAGTCCACCTGAGTTTTAGTTGGTGGCTCGAGTGTGTACGGGTACTGGAGCACACCCTGCAGGGATGAATCTTCTCGAGAAGCCGTGTTGTCCGTGGTTATGTGACGACTTGGTGAAAGTGCTGGCTAAAAAGTACTCCGACAACTTACACCTAATTAATAATAATTTGACAAGTAATAGGCATATTGTCACAATAACCTGAACCTTCATTAATCCAACTGTGTGGGTTATCCTCGGATTGCTTCTTTGGATAAGGGGCGAGATCCAGGATTGGTTTGTTTGAGGTTAGCGGTAGTTGGCTCCGATGCGCTATCTTATCCCTTTCTTTTAGCCGGATGTTGTAGCGTGTCTCTGTAGTTGGTTAGTGCAGCCCGCTGCCGCACCTTTGTGTCACCTATCTTCCGTTGAACCCAAAGCATGTGTACTTGGTGTTGTCGGGTACACTTTGGTATCTTGTGCGTCTTGCTTGCCAGTACTCGTCCGTACTGACCCCTTTGGGGCTGCTGGTTCTGCAGACTATGTTTCCGAGGATCCCCAAGGTGGCTACTACGTGGAGTATGACGAGTCTGCTGACGAGTAGATAGCGGACCCGGGCAGGATCCGAGACTTCGTGGATGGGCTCCGTTCTTTTCGTTTCCGGCCTCTTAGGCCTATTTGGATCTTGTCTGTATCTCAGACACTTTGTTTACTTCCGCTGTGATGTAATGATGACTTGTTGGGACATGTGTCCTCTGCATTACTGTATTTGCTATCTCTGCTCTAGTGAGAGCTTTTGCCACTTATTTCTATTTCTTTGTGTCTTAGAGATTTGTTGTGATATCACTTGTTCAAATGCCGTTGACGTACCATGTGTGTATGTTATGAAGTACGCCAATGGAAGTATTCGGATTCCTATTGGATGGTTTCACAGACGATGAATAGTAGAGAATGGTTGTCACACGTTTACGTGTCGGCCTACTCATATTGAGATGCGGGTGCAGGTAGGCCCCGTAAGCCAATTACCTACTATTTAGTGGGATGTGTGTATCCTCTAGAAGTCCGGGTGCGACACTTATCCAAACAGTGTATGCATGCATTGTATCCCTTGTTTGTATGTCCGGAAATGTTACTAAGAGCAGGCCAATCATTGATCAAACGGCTTTTGTTCGTTCTCATCCCACACACGTACACCTGGTTTGCCCCACAATTGTAAGAGTTCTTCCACTAATGGCCTTAGATACACATCAATGTCGTTGCCAGGTTGCCTCGGGCCTTGGATGAGAACTGGCATCATAATGAACTTGCGCTTCATGCACAACCAAGGAGCAAGGTTGTACATACATAGAGTTACAGGCCAGGTGCTATGACTGGAGCTCTGCTCCCCAAAAGGATTAAAGCCATCTGTACTTAGACCAAACTATAAGTTTCTCGCCTCTCCTGTAAAGTCTGGGAAGTCTCTCTCGATCTTTCTCCACTGCGATCCATCGGCGGGGTGCCTCAACTTTCCGTCTTTCTTACGGTATTTTTTCTGCCATCGCAACAACCTAGCATGCTCTTTGATTCTGAACAGACGTTTCAACCGTGGTATTATAGGAGCATACCACATCACCTTAGCAGGAACCCTCTTACGGGGGGGGCTCGCCGTCAACATCACCAGGTCATCTGCTCTGATCTTATACCGCAGTGCAGTGCATACCGGACATTCATCCAAATTCTCGTACTTCTCACCGCGGTATAGGATGCAGTCATTAATGCATGCATGTATCTTCTGCACATCTAATCCTAGAGGGCAGAGAGTTTTCTTTGCTTCGTACGTACTCTCAGGCAATTCGTTATTCTTTGAAAGTTTTGGCTTCATTAGTTGAAGTAAACTCTCAAATGCCTTGTCAGTCACACCGTTCTGTGCCTTACATTTCAGCAACTCCAATGTGGTACCGAGCTTTGTGCTACCATCTTCGCAATTTGGGTACAACAATTTTTTGTGATCCTGTAACATGTTGTCCAGCTTCAACCTCTCCAATTTATTTTCACAGTCTTCCCTTGCATCAGCAATAACTCGGCCAAGATCATCATCGGGCTCTTCTGATGCCTATTCTTGATCACCTCCTTCTTCTGCATTCTCTTCCATTGCAGTATCATCGTATTCAGGGAACAAAGGATCTTCTTCTTCTTCATCATCGTCTTCCATCACAACCCCTCTTTCTCCATGCTTCGTCCAGCAATTATAGCTGGGCATGAAACCTCTCCGAAGTAGATGGCCGTGAAGGATTCTTTCGGAAGAGTGCTCTCTGACGTTCCGACAATCAACACATGGGCAACACATGAAGCCATTATCTTTGTTCGTCTGAGCTACAGCAAGAAATGCATTCAGGCCTGCCATATACTCGGAAGTGCGCCGGTCACCGTACATCCATCGCTGCCGTGCATCCATCTGCATCGTATAATTAAGTTTATCAAAATACATTACAATAACATATTAATACAGAAATGACCACAGTACATCGACAAATACTACTTTTTTATGTATCAGTTACAGATGAAAAAGATAAGTTTGCTAACCTCGGTCGAAGATACCATTTCCAGTGAGTTTATGTGTGGCTCGGGAATTTCGTCGAACACCTCGTGTGCATAGTAAAATAACACACACCAACACCCACCTCCTTCACACCACCAAGCAAAAAAAAAGATGGAAGGGGAGGGGGGATGGGGCAGTATATATAGGGGAAGGGGGACATTGGTCCCGGTTCGTGGCCTGAACCGGGACAAATTCTCATTCGCGTGCCACGTGGCCTGTGGCTAGGCATTGGTCCCGGTCCCTGGCACGAACCGGGACCAATATCTCCCAACGAACCGGGACCAATGCCCCCAGGCGATTTCTGCTGCCCCGGTCACACAAACCGGGACCAATGCGTGGCATAGGTCCCAGATCTGGTTGCAAGCGGGACAGGTGCCCCTGGACGAGAGGGGTTGTTTCCACTAGTGACTGCACCAGAGATGTCAGTCCGTTTTTTTTAAACAGGTCACACACAAAAACCCGGATGAAATCAGGACACGGCCAAACACTAAATAGATCGACACGTTGGAGTCCTGGAAATACTCTAAGGAGTGGAGCCATCCATCCATGCGAGTGCCTTATGGATGGTGGGTCACTCGAGCTAAAGTACCGATCAAGTCTTGTTGTAAGAATGAGAGTGAGAGGCAGCAGAAGCAGACATGGTCGATGCAGATTGGTTGTGTTGGCAGTAAGAGGAAGGTGAAGAGAGTGACCGAGTGAGAAGCGGACATGGATAGTGGCTTGAGCGGCAGCCTACCATGGGGCGCGGTCAGGACAGCCCACTGTGTCTGCGCCTAGCTAGGCGGACCCCATGATGTGATATCATGGATGGCGTTACCACGTTTATTGCCACATTCACTCTCTTTGCCGCTCCTCCTCCCCTTCCTTTTCCTTCGGCCTCGCTCAATTCATATCACTCGCCCCAACCTAGTTCAATCAGAGAGAAGCTATGAAGTGCGCAAAGCAGGCAGCTCGCTAGCTCGTCCTCCGCCGCTAGGTCCATGCACTGCTACTCCTTCCCGCCAGCCTGCTACTATTGCCTTCACGGCTAAACAAATTACTTCTTTATACAGCCACGATCTTTTTGTTTTCTGTAGCCCACAGGTATGTTGATTTTTCCTATTAATATAGCCAGGTAGCAGGGTGGGTTAGCACATGCAAAATAGATGAGAATTGTAATATCGCCGACCCATAGAAACACCTCTCCTATATATAGAACATGGCAAGAGCATCACATTCCTTGGTTTTTACAACCAACAAAAAAGAAAAGGAAATGGAAGTCCTGGCAAGGTGGGCTAACTTAACTAAACTCTTGACTACACCAGGGAAACAACGGGAATGATTGATAACACACATGGACTGGGGTAAACTTTTCAAATATAATAATACCTTGACGGAAAAACCCGTAGGCAAGATTTGAGTTTTTTCGACCCTCCGGACCATACATTCTTCTACTATTTCATTGTGTTTGTTTTTTCGAGAACTACGGATTTTTCTTGTAAGCGCCTTATGGGACGATTTGAGTTTCACCGTTTGAAAATAAATATGGGACGCTCGTTCATTTGAAAACAACTTACTTTTAAATAATTGCGTAACAATCATTTAAAATTTCGCCGTTTTGGCATTCATGGCATCAGTCAACAATAATGGTTTTGAACTTTTGGTTTGTGGCCCTAGATCTAGAAAGTGTGCTCGGAGCTAGCCGTGGTGGCGATAATTAGCCCACATGCATGACTAGGTGATCTCGAATCGCGTTAATTGTCTTGAATCTCGTTTTTCCCTAGGGTGGTCGCGTATCTTCCTGCAGCAGGCAGAGAAAATAAAGACGCGTGATCTGTCATTCAGATTTCTTCTGTCCTGCATGGTAGATCATGTGGCTAGGGATCACTGACATGCATGGATCGGTGCTCCACTAAATCTTGTCATCGTTCGTGCGTGCTGTCTCGCTTACGTGTCGGCTGTCGTACGTCGATGAAATGCGAAGTTGGGCATTGCGCAGATCGACACAGTGTCACAGAAAGGAAACAGTACGTTTATGGGCCGGTCATCGACCAGACGGTCGATCTCTATACGTACTTACTACTCGTAAACGAGCGTGCGTACGGACGTAGCAATCGATGGAGAGGCAAGCCAATTGTGGCAAGCGATACGTTCTGTGTACGTAGCGCTGCAATGCACGACACACAACAAAGTCGACACGTGGCCACAGGAAAGAAAGAGAAGTCGTGTACCACCAAACGTACGTACGTACGTACTCCCTCCGTTCAACAATAGATGACTTGCATTTGTCTATATATATGAATGTATCTAGACACTAAAACATGTCTGGATACATCCATATCTATATAAGTGGAAGTCATCTATTGTTGAACGGAGGGAGTAGAAAGCACGAGACTGCCTAAAGCGGCAGTGCTACGTGTTGAGAGGAGACGGTGTGGTCGTCGATTGGGCTGGCAAGCTGTCCTGTCAAGTCCTCGAGCTCGATCAGCTCCATCGAGCACGTACTGGATCGCCAAGTGGCATGCATATGCGTACCCTACTGAAAGATCCCTTTGTTGGTCCATATGTTACGTCCACGTCCTTGCATGCCCAGAAAACATGAGCGTCGCGTCCACGTGTACCTGCATGTTTTGCTAGTGAAAAATGACTTTCACCATCCACACGTACCTTCGACTAGCCAATCTAGCTAGCTACGAACTCGATCCTATTAAGGCCAAAATGCCAGATTACTTGGTGTATTCATGTTACATGCATCCAGCGATCATTGCCAAAATAACAAAAGTGTAACGTCCTCGTGTAACCATCTGGCCTGGCCAACACGTCAGTTTCAGTACGGGGTTGGTGCTGGCCTTTGTCTGCATGACCATAGTAAAAAGGTACAATCTTGACACGAGACGAGAGATATAATCTTGTTTTCGCCACCAAGATGATTAAGCAAATGAAACCTGTATTTTTAATATTTCCTTCTTTCACAACGAAGCATGTCTTGGATAATGAGACCGTCCACTCGGGCCCTAGACTTGTTTAGACTAGCCATACTGGTGATAGTGTCATGCAACTTGGTCCCACAAAAAACATGATGTGCCATGTAATTAAGAAAGAGAGAAGATTAGAATAACATAGGTAGATATCGTATCATGGCACGCAAAGCCAAGAAAATTAATGACAAACAAATCATGTACACATTTACAGTGTATCGAGATTATATAAAATAATAAATGGAATCTGATTACGATACTTTTGCACGATACTATGCATATGTTAGTGTCATATGCATGATACTTTTGTATGATACCCTCCACTCTGACTAGTCCCAACGCACTAAAAAATAAAACCATGTGACTGGGTACAAGCATTGACAGACGACGTGTCGAAGATCGATGAAGACGAGGAGAAGAAAACAAGGTAACAATGAATCGATGTTTGGTTGTCACCTCCTTCAGGGGGGTGTCCGTCTATAAAATTTAGTCGGGTGTTCGTACTTTATGTTTTGCTTGGGGGCTCTCCTCCTCCTTTGTGGTGGAGATGCATGTTTCCAAGTTTAGGCTTGTGTTTTTCTTTTCTGCAAGTTATGTAAATAAGACTTTGTTCTGTTATCTTACGATAGTGGAACCCGGATTAATTGGGTCGTTTGGAAAAAAACAATGAATCGATGTGCCGGTGGTGGTTGCGATAACACATGCATGTACTTACTCGATCATAAAGGTCGTGGACAAGGATCAATGTCACTCTTCAAGATATGTAGATAGGTCATTTCGGGCGTACATTGCCATTTCCGGCAAGTTAGACGCACTGTGCACATTGCACTACCATGCTCCACACGCAGCAAAGTCGACACGTGGCCAGATGCACGCATGTGAAGCGGAGTAGAAAGCACAGAATTGCTAAAACCGTCACGTCGATCTTGTCCGTGTGCTCTGTGCATGCCGATAGCCGACCCATTGTATATGCACGAGACACCTTTTGCTGGTTCGTATGTTGCGTCCAATTCATTGCCGAAAAACAAAAGTGTTGCACCCACGTGTACCTGCATGTAGGTGCGCCTCAAATTCCACTAGCTAACCTAACTAGAAACTCCATCGGATTAAGGAATCAATTAAGGCAGTGCTATGATATGATATGGTCGTCAGTTTCCGTACAGAGTACTGCTGCCAGCACAGCTTGGTAACTTGTCAATTCTAGTCTTGCATGATGAGCAGGCAGACCAGTGTGATTACCATAGTAGGTTTGTTTTTCTGCCACAAATTCTGGGCGCAATCGCTATAGCAGAAGCGGACAATGTGCGTGAGACGAGAGGGACCGGGCCACACTCGCTATCTGCTGACGGATGCATTCGTCAATCAATCATGCATCCGCCTCACTCTCCGGCCGTATGCATTCGCATGATTGACAGCGCCAGGCGCACCAGCTGCCAAGACTCGAGCAGCTATACAAAACAAATTAAGATGCGCTAGCGACCCAAGTGATATCGTTATGGCGTTACTCGTTTGATCCATCGTTGCCCTGCCGGCCGGGGTACGGTTGCCGGCGACATAGATACACTTAACCAGCATCACACGTGTAAGGAACTCGACGTACGTGCGTCCTATGTTTTGCGACGTAGATGCCAAATCGGTACACACTCCTTCCGTCCTAAAATATAAACAAGCAGGTTGTTATGTCTAAGGGCATCTCCAACCGTCCCCCCAGAGCCCCCCAGGGGTTTTTTTCGCGGCGGAAACGGCGAATAGCGCCGCTTCTCCACCACTCGGCCCCCTCAGAGGCCCAAATAGCGCTGTTTCGGCGCTAAATAGCGCCGCGGCACCCAGGCCAAACCCAGCCCGCTGGGTTCGACTTGGGGGGGCGAAACTGCGCGGCCGCGCGCGTGGGCCAGCTCGGTCAGCGACGTGACGAGAAAGCGCGGGAACAGAACCGCCCGTGATCGTCTTCTCGGCTGCCGCGCGGTCAAAGGCTGCCGCCGTTTATGGCGTGGCGGCCGCCCAGTGCATGCGCCCCGCCCAAAGGCTGCCGGCGTAATGGCGTGGCGGGCGGCAGCGAGATGCGCGACGGCATGGAACACCCTCAGAACTACCCGCTCACCGGCGTGGACGAGTTCTGGTGGGGGCAGCTCGAGCGGCGCCGCGACCGGGAGCTCGACTCCGAGAACGCCAACGGGCCTGTCGACGGGCGTTTCAACGCCCACGGGCGGCGCCGCTGGTGGGGCGCCCCCCAACAGGTCCCTGGAGGAGGTCCTCGACCATATCCGCGCCGGCAACCAGCCGCGCCTGGAGATGCCGCCGCCGCAGGCCGCCCAGCCGTGGGTGGCGCGGCGGACCGGCGCGTCTTCCTCGTCCGCGACGTCGAGCTCCTCCGCCGGCCACTCTGTCTCCACCTCCCCCCCCTTCTGAGCGCCGGAGCGCCTGCCCGCAGGCGCAGCGGCGGCGCGCTCCGCATCGGCGAGCCACGCTTCGAACACGTGGTTCGCCCGAAGACGGAGAACGCCGGCGACGACGACGAGGCCGAGTGGCCCGACCAAAAGGTCGCGGAGCAGCTGTCGCTGGACACGCTGCAGCCACTCGACGTCGACACCGCCGCTCGGTGGAGCCTGCGGGACACCACCGAGGCGGAGCTCGAACTTCAGCGCCGCCTGCTGGCTGAAGCCGAGCAGCGCAAGGCGGCGCGCGAGCGTGAGGCCGCCGCCAACGCGGCCCGCCTCCGCGTCCTTCCCCTGCCGCCGCAGAAGGAGACTGAGTACGTCATCCTCGACCCGGACTCCGACGACGAGGACGCGATCCAGCAAGCCCTCGAGGCGAGCTGGTGGGATTGCGGCGGCGGCGACGAGGGACAGAGGGGGAGCAAGCGCCCCGGCGACGCCCCCAGCGACGACGACGACGGCGGCGACTACAGCCAGGCGATCGCCGCCAGCCTCGGCCTTAAATAGTTTGTTTTAGTTTAAATTTTTCGTTCTAGCTTTAAATTCGCGCCGAATATGTACGCAGTTTCCAAATTTTAATAAAATTCGACTAGTTTTGCAATTGCGTTTGTTTTGGGCCGATTCTTGGGCTCGGGACACGACTGGGAAACGCGCCCCCCAGGTTCCAGAATAGCGCCGTTTAGCGCCGCGGCGGCCCCAAAACGGCGGCGTTTTGGGCCCTGGGGGGGCGCAAAACGGCTGGAGATGCCCTAAGATTAAGGCTTAATTTGGCAGAGAAGTATTTTTTTTAAATCAAAGAATTCGAAAACAATAGTATTCTTTTGCCTATCGAACCAATACTTCGGTTTTCGAAAAAGATATCCAGGCCTAGTTTAGTATCAAAATATTTTTGAAGTATTCAACCAATACCTCCTTGGGGTGTTGGTCTCGACGTCGGCGACGTGTTACGTCATTACCTCCTTGGAGGCGTCGTCGTGGAGCCCTGTCGGGCTCCGGGTGAAAACCCTTACCATCCTGGTCTCGAAGTCGGTGGCGTGGGGCGTCGTTTCCCTCCTGAGGGCGTCGTCGTGGAGCCTCGTCCTTTCGGCTCGGTCTAGCTTCCTCGGTGGCAAGTTGGGATCTCCTTGTTTTTTCTTGTTTTCTTTCTTTGATCTGCTTATGTTGTAAGAGGTGCTCCTCATCAGTTTGTATCGGTTCGGCCGTTTGGGCTTTATTTATAAAGCGGGGCGAAAGCCTGTTTCGGCTGTTCAACCAATACCACGGTTTCTAAAAATAATATAGTATTAAATACTTTGACATGTTTGGATGGAGGGAATACTATGGTTTTAAAACCCAAGTATTGTCCTAAGACTTCATTTTTTTTGCTGTATTTTAAACTTCTATCATGACTTTTTTTCCTAAACTGAAATATCATGCGAAACGTAAGTATTCCTTTGCATGGTAACTAAATATTTCGGTTTATCAATACTTTGGTTTTATAAAAATTGTGCTAGCAAACAAGGCCCCAACCCTTTTTTTAATGTACTTCAAAAATAGTGTAGTTTTCTCGATACTGAACTGTATAAAACTAATGATTTTGCTAGAAGCAAACACCCCAAAGTATTTAATACTTTAGTAGTTCTGAAAAATGAAGTATTGGTGGAATACTTCAAAAAATATTGAGCTCCTAAACGGGGCCTAACATTTTAAAATACGCGAGGATATGGAATGAGTACCGATCGAAGATTAAATCTCACATTAAATCATTATTTTTATTATTTGAACTATCGATAAGGCCGTTTGTGCTTTATTTGTAAAATGGGGCGAAAGCCCGTTTCGACATGATATATGGACTTAATACCTAAGAATAAAATCGCCGGATAGAGGAAATGTAAGTTGTTTCCCACCCACCAGTCGTAGTCGACTATGACTTTGAGCCGGAGCCGATGTGAAGCGGTTGGCCATGGCACACGCGAGGGAGTTAGGGCGTGGAAGTGGGGAGGCATGTTGGTGTTGGAGGAGAAGCCGAATTTGTAGGCCTCGAGGAATGGCCATGTCGGGGAATGACCCCAGGGTGGTCCAAAACACTTAGAAGCTTGAAATCCCATAAGATCCACCGGCTAAGAAGATACGAAACCATCTGGTTGAAGGAGGAACCCAGGCGGTTGGGGGCGGATGGGCGAGCGGCCAACCGGAAGACTCGAGACCCAGTTCGAAAAGATGGAACCGGCCGGCTAGAAGAAGTCAATGGGACACCGGGGTATGGGCCGCGTAACAAGGTGACGCTACCCACCGTTCCCCTAAGTCGCCAAGTACTCCGAAATGACATAAAGGAGGGGAAGCAGCCGAAGACGCTGGCCTCTCACGTCCCCAACAGTGGCACCGCGGTATGGCGCCTGGCCACTATGCTTGCGTCACGAGAGGTGTAGTCATGTAGCAACCGTCCGTGAGATCTAGCCGGCTGGACGACGTAGGTCATCTGGACCCACCTCTAAGCCAGCATGTCGGTTCTTATATAAGGAAAGCTGGGCATCCCTAGAGGGGGATCAATCCCCGAAAGGCTCTCTCGCCTCACACCTAAGGTACAGTTCTAGGAGCACTATGTAAACACACACCATAGACCCATCCTTGGAGGACTACAGGTTTTACCTCTCACGAGGGCCTCAAACCTAGTTACATTGTGTCTCCATGCTTGTGTCCCAATCTCGCTCGAGCACCGTCGTCGTGCAGTTGCCCCCAAACTAAACTCTACCGTTTAGCTCGATGGTGCTGTTGTGCAATATACCATGATGGGCCGGGATCGGAAAACTGGTGGGATAGCGCAGCAGGGACGCCAACTAAGTGCATGTAGTAGCTAATTAAATCAACGTCCCAAAGGGATAGAAAGAACTAGTAAATATATTTCAATACACAGTTTGCCTAGTGTAGATCCTCTGGTCATGTGCCAGTAGGTAAGGCAGATCGGTTAGGCCGAAACCGCTGTAGGGGGAGAAGGCAGAAGGAGACGGGAGTTTTTTTTTGTTGCTGGAAATATTACCCCACGAGGGAGACCGTCGGTTAGGGCAACTCCTATTGGTACCTCCTTCACCGCCTCGGTCATGCTTGAGAAAGCCTGGATCTCGTCGTCCCCCAGGGCACCTCTCTTCCTCGTGGCACCGAGGAGGGGCATCAGCAGCCTTGTCCTTGTCCGCACCATCATTGAGGATGGTGTCAGACTCCTAGGTGTTGGCATCCTCCGGGAGGAGCGTGCTAAGGGAATCCTGTCGTGGGATAATCACGGCAGATGTTACCAGGGGTAACTGATTTTGGGGCAAGTCGACACAGGCGCTCGGGAGAGGGTTTAGCTCAAGGGAAGACATGGTATAACTTGATCTGACAGCCGGCAATCAAAGTCGCCGGATCTCTATTCTCGATACAATAACTCGATTAGGGTTTACACTGGATACTCGATACCACACGATATTGCTAGGGTTCTTAGATCTCTCTCTCAATCTATACCCGGGGGTCGGTTTATATAGCACCCGTTCCCCCTAACTTACTTTACAAGGCACACCCGGGTCCTACCCATACACGGCGTGCTAACCCTAATTTCCCTTTACAATATCCATAATCCGGGCCATTAGGCCCACGAGCCTGGGCCTCCACGAACTTCTTTACCACAGCCGGATCCTGTATACCATCCTTTAGGCCGGGTTATTCCCCGGAGCCTGGCATACCGGGTTAGCATCCCCCCGTCAGTAGTCCCCAGAATAGCCTGGGCTTCACGGATCTCCTTGAAGCGCTTGCTATTCCTGAAAAGATATCAATCACACGGGCACATGGAAACCGGGTCAAGATGTTTCAACATTCAGCTAGGCCTTGCTCCTTGGCGGCCATGCGATAATTCAGGTTTTTCCCTCCAAACACCTTGGTTCAAACTTCTGGGTCCAAATCATAGTAGCAACGCCAAGATCCTATGCTTGACAGTTAATCCCATCATCGCGGGACAAATCCCCTTCTTTCTTTATCCGGATGCTTTACTCAATACTGGGCGCATACCTCGCAGGAACTTTAAATAAATAGCCGTTTTACCCCCACAATTCCCGGCCTCCACTCACCAAACCGTGCTTATCCATTTGAACTATAAAAAAGCTCCTTAGGGGTGACTCGAACCTTAACGGCTCATTTCCCCCATTCCATTCTTCTCTTCCCCTGAGCTCTCCTTCTCCCTGAGCGTCACCACGGAAACTCCGCGCACGTCACCAGAGCCCGTTGCCCGGAGGTTACGCTCCGCCACCGTCCGCCCCGTGCCGCCGCCAAGATCCGCCGGCGCATCCTCATCCGGCCCACCAAGATCTGTGAAGGGACATCAAGCCTGTGCCATCTGCCTCCGCAAGGCCTCACTTAGATTGCCTCCGGTAAACCTTTTGCACCCACTAATTTGCCCTTGCAGCCTTTAATTTCTTCCTCAGATTAGATCTAGATCAGTCCGCCTCAAATTTCTTGACTAGGCCGAATTTGGCTACCCGTAGTCTCTTTAGCTCGCGTATAGGATAAGGCGCATGCTCCAATACACTCTCCTACTGCCCACAATCATTACCCTTGCCACAAATTTGAAAATAGAACTTCCAATCTAGACTTGAACTACTCGAGACTTCCGCCTTGGCATCAGTCACCCGGCGGGACCACTTCTTTTTAGTTCCTTCTATTCACGTTTGGCGCTTAAGCCATTGTCCATTATATTCAAAAAGCTTCTTCACCGTTTGGATCCCATAATTTTCACCATAACACTTGATACCCGGGACCTTCGAACTTAGCTCTGCAGTCCAACACCCGGAACTCATACCATACCTCAATATCATCCGGCTTATACTTGGGCGTTTCGCAACTTTCATGTCTTAATCTTCTTCTTATTTTGTGCTTTGCAGGCCAACCACATGGCTCCCAAGAAACAGGGGAAAACCCCCACCAAGACTAAAGCTGCCAACACCATTTCCGCCAATTGGGGGCGGTCTATGGTCACACAGGCCAAGTTGGAGGAGTTGGTGGAGCTGGGAGTTCTTCCTCCTCAGGAAAATATCCAATGGAGGGTGCCGGGTAAGGAGACCCGGCCCACCCCTACAAAAGAGAGGTAATCTGCTTCGTGGAGCACGTGACCCGAGGTTTTCGACCACCGGGTCATCCCTTTTTTCGTGATATTCTTAGTCACTATGGCCTTCGCGTCTTTGACATCGGGCCCAACTCCGTGCTAAATATTACCCATTTTATCGTCCTTTCTGAATCCTACTTGTGCACTCCGCCAAGTCTAGCTCTTTTTATCGAGCTTTATCAATGCAAACCATGCCGCGAAAGCGGTGATGGGGCGCTTCTTGCTTGCGGCGGGGTTTCGATCCAACGCCGCAAGAACTCTCTGATGCCATCCCTCACCCTTAATTCTCATGTCAAGCACTGGCAGCTCTCTTATTTCTACTGCCAGGACACTTCCCCACCCGGCCAAAAGAAACTGCCGGGTTATTCTGATGGTCTTCTAGACATTTCTGATAAGTTTAGTGCCTTCGCCCCTGACCCGGACAGGGAGGCAATTCAACCCCTTCTTGCCAAGATCACCACTCTTACAGCCCAGGGCCTCATCGGCCTCAACCTAGTGAAGACCTGGGTCGACTTTAGGATCCAGCCCAACTCCATCCGCACGAAGCTGATGTGCGAGTATTCAGGAGAACCTTCTGATCCGCTCCGATATTCCGACAACATTTTCGCACCTGGCGACACTCATAAAACCATCAAGGGTTTTCTAACGGAAAAACTCGAAGTGATCCGGACATATCCGGGTTAGAGCCCTTCACGCTTGAAAACCCGGCCCCGGAGGTAAAAACCCGATTTTGGCGCCTTTACTTTCATTCTTTCCACTTGATACAGTTGGTAACCTGTGTACTTACACCTTTCAGGCTAATGACGACTTTTGGAAAATCAACGCCTCCCCTAGCTCCGAAAGTCCAGAGGAGCAAGAGGCCGTTCACTCGGATGAGGGTACTCTTCAAATTCTATTTGGTTCCTTTGAACTCGTCATAACCCCTTCATTTTCAACCATAACTTTGACGATATTTCAGAACAAGAGGATGATGAGGAGGAAGACTCGGATGGCAAGGTAGAATCTGCCAGCGACGAGGACGAACCGGAACCGGCGACCAAAGCCGGATCCAAAAGAAAAGCTCAAGAGGCCCCTTCCAAGGTTTCATATCCCCTCCTCGCATTCAATTCGCATCACCTTAATGATATACCTGAGTTATTTTGACATTACTCCACTAGCCATTCTTGAAGGAGTCGCCCATGATCAAGCGTAGGTCAACTCGAAATAATCCGGGTGACAACGTTATCAACCCGGGTATTTCTTCGACCCCCATTCGGCGGGCTGGTAATTATTCTATCTTTTCTTGGCCGGCACATTCCCCTTGAACTATTCTTATATGACATCTAACCTGGCAATTTTCAGCCTCTCCCGAGTCTGATGACGGATTTCCTTGTGACTTCGCGGTGAATACCGGGTAAGATCCCCTTCCGGACGCTCTTCCACACTTCACCACCCTTTCCTGACCGCGTATTTTAACTGTTTCTTGATAACATTTACAGGGCCACAGTCGTCGTTAGCGACCAAGAGGGCATGAAAGACGAAGGCCCGGGTCAAGGGAGCCCGGCTGATAAGACTACTGTCATGTCTGGCGATGAAAAGCAAACCTCGCCGATTAAACCGGACGCCCAAGAAACCGAGTACCCAATCGCTTCCCATGCGAGCAAGAAGAAGAAAGCCGCAACCTTGGATGCCGAAGGAGTGTCGGATTCCAATGCACAAATGACCCGGGTTCCGCCTCCTTCTAAGAAGAAAACCTCTTCTCGGAATTCCCAAGGCCCCGGGTCTTCTGATACAGGTAAAGATACTTTTGATCAATTGATGAACACGCTCCTCACCATGAAGGCTTCAGAGGGCGATATTTTAGAGCGCATGGCTGCAGAGCACCAGGTAAAAGCGCTTGTCATCTCATATTGCATATCTAGTCCCCAAGTTCCGAGTATGACTTGCAAAAGTTATGCTTGGTACTTCATGCCAAATTTATCTTATCCTAACATCCCACTAATGTTTGCCCTCCTTTCTACTTTCAGGCACAGATATCTCGGTCTGATGAAACTTTACTGAAGACCGAACAACGTCTTCTTGCCGAGATAAAACGGCGGGAAATCCTTGAAGATGATATGGAAGCTTTGAAGAAGGATGTTTCCAAATATAAGAAGAAATGCCACACCGCTCGGACCGACTTGAATAATTTATCGGATCAAATCACCGACACTTACCAGATTTTACTGAGTAAGTTTTTGTCTGCCGACTAACTTCATGCTTCTTGTTATGCACCATTCTAGGTTTTATGATGCCTTCTTGCTTCTGTTTCAAGTGCAGGTGCCAACCTTGCCCCTCCAGAGGAAGATACTATTGCCAAGGCTAAGACCCTGAAGACTGTGCTCCGGACTTTCTTTGCCGGCACAAAATTTATATTGGACGCCATACATTGGCCCACAGAGGCCTATCCAGGTGAAGAAAATCTTGTCCAAGCCTGCTCCACTGTGCCTGGCTGGATTGAACTTTGGAAACGTTCGTCCTGCCGAATTGGAATAACCCGGGCATTGACCTTGGCCAAAGCCTACTTTCCGAAGCTTGACCCGGCGAAGATAATATCCGGGTTTCCCGAGTTTAAGGCGGATGGTGCCAAATTTACGCCTAAGGACTTCAAGGCTATTCAGTTAGCGGTGCGCCCCTCGGCTACCTCTTTAGCCGACAGCTTGGACCTGAATACGCTAATGGCTGCGTATGACGCCGATGGCAAAGTTATCACAGAGGAAGCACCCCCGCCCTTGGACCTCTTGGAGAAGTGGGCTGATCACTCGGCCAAAAAGAAGGCGGCAACCGCGAAGAGGGAGGCCGAGTTAAAATCAGGGCCATCCGCCTCTACACCGTCCGTCCTTCCTCCCATCCGCCCTGGCGCGGTGAGTCCGGGTGGTTCTGCCAGGAAAGCTAAGCAGCAGGCCCAGGAGCAAGACCCGGAGGTCCGCACTCAGGAGGCCGAGTAGGGTGATGATGTCATAATACCTTAATCACGTGGGACCTTTTTATTTGAACTATTTATTATGCCAATGGTGCGCTTGTGCACTTCTGATACCGATGCCATACTTGTAATGTACTTCTATTCGGTGACATATTTTCGCGGCTTTCCCTGCCCTTTGATAATCGTGCTGTTTTGTCTGTTCTTTTGAACTTGTTCTTGATACCCAGCTTTCTTTTTACCTCCCTTTGTAATACTCGATTTTCCGAGACCAGGAGTTTTAATACATGGGCTTTTTCTTTAAGTCCCCAAGACTCGGATGGTGAGGTTTTTCGAACTGCGATAGCCAAGTAGTTTGTTTCTGTTTCGAAGTCCCCCAGCCCCCATGACCCAAAGTTCGAGTAATGGGGTGTGGCCTTTCTGAGAGAACAAATTACTTTTTACCGAGTCGCAAACCTAAAACCATTCCGTGTAAGTACTGAAGTTATGCTTGATAATTGTTGAGTTTCCGGCTTTTAGCCTTGTACTCTGCATAAACTTGTGGTTTAGATGACCCTTTTAACTATCTTGTACTATAAGCCGGCTTTCGCGTGGATACCATGTTGTTACATCCATACGAGAACAGTGTCAGGCAAGTCCCATTGGTCTCCATGGCTGATTGTAATCGTAAGCGAACGAATCATGCCACTTTAGTGCGAGTCACATCAAGCTTAAGTAAGATAAGTCAAGAAAAGTTGGCTTCTTTGCCCAGTCATAAGATTGCAGCCGTGCTCGTTTGCGAGTAATCGGCCCTTATAACTTATAGCTATCTATGCCGGGTCATTCGGGTTAGTGGTTGGTTACCTGAGCAACCAACCCCCAAGACCTACATGCAATCGATGCTTTTGATGATACTGAATTACCGATGTCGTATGGATACTACTTACTTGTGATAAAGGCGAAAAGACATAGGACTTGATAACCATCTCTTTATTGATACCAGAAATTTTGGGTCAGCAGGCCGCCTCATTAAAAACCTTCCAGTCCCCTTAGGTACCCTGGGTAGGAAAAGAGCGCGTCTGAAACCTGCCGCCCGTTACATTACTCAGTTCTTTGTAAGCACTGGTCCTGATCCGGCTTGACCAATGCACATCCTCCATAAGTTGGACTTTTTCCTGATGAGTACCGGGTTTGCCAGCCAACCCGGGTGGGGTGTCTCCATGACTTTGCTGGTTGTGGGCGGCCGTGTAACTTCTTTCTTTACAGCAGACTGCTTGGGAGAGTCAACTTCGATTAAGGCCACCATTTTAGCATCTTGCGTTACCTTGGACTTTGCTTTTTCGCCTTCAGTATTTGGCTTCTTTGATGTAGTTCTGTCCTCCGGGTCTGCTTGAGACCGATAGTGCTTGAGTTCTTCCTTTCTGCAAGCTTGCTCGGCCATTGCTGCATCTCCTTCGTCGCATTCAGCGGCTATGTCTCAATTTCCGTGTATGGTTATAGCCTTCTTGGGACCCGGGATTTTTAGCTGTAGATATACATAACACGGCCTAGCGATGAATTTGGCATAAGCCGGCCTTCCAAACAGCGCGTGATAAGGGCTGCGTAATTTCACTACCTCAAAGGTGAGCCACTCAATTCGATAGTTATCCTTTGATTCTCCGAAAGCTACCTCCAATGCGATTTTTCCCTCGGGGCATGCTGAATGACCCGACACTATTCCATGAAAAACTGTTGAGCTTTTTTGCAGTTGAGATTCCTTGAGACCCATGCGTAGGAAGGTTTCCCAATACAGTATATTGATGCTGCTTCCACCATCCATTAAAACCTTCTTTAGTTCGTACCCATTAACTTGCGGTGCGACTACTAGTGCCAAGACTCCTGGGTGTTCCACTCTTTCTGGGTGATCCCTTCTGCTCCATGTTACCTCCTGTTCTGACCATCTCAAGTATCTCGGAACGGCTAACGAAACTGAGTTGACTGCTTGCTTCAGTATCTTTTTGTCCTTGTTAGATCCTCCTGTGGTATGCACATGGTATTGACCCAGTTGTTTGGGGTTAGCCTGGAAGCCTCCTGCCCCCCCTTGGTTATTACCTTGATTTCCAGCCGCCGGGTTACCAGCTGGGGGTGGGTCGTTGCCCGGGTTTGCCCCTGGACCCGGTCCTCCTCCCCGCCCTGCACCTCGCATAGCTCTGTGCACTTCATCATTTTTCCATCTTTGCAAATCGGCGCATTGTTCTAGGGAGTGGTTAGCTGGCCTGCCATTCCTGCTGTGCTTCGGACATGCCATTCTGAATATGTCCCAATTGTTACCCGGCCTTGGTGGACCTTGATAGTTTCCTCCATGGTGGTTACCTCCGTTGAAATTTCCTTCTGCTCTTGGCCTTGAAGACCCGGCTTCGGTGTTAGCGACAAACTCGGAGCCTCCTTCGAAGGGACGCTTGTTCTGACTATTTCCATTGTTTCCTGACGCTGTTCCGTTGCCGGTTCTTCCATTACCGCTTGTGTTTGCTTTTGTCTTCTTGTCATCAGCTTCTTCTTCTGTGGTATCTGTCGCAGCGTGTTTGTTGCACGCATCCATCAATTCTCCCATTGTGACTTCTGACGCATTTCGACTGGACTTCATGCGAGTTAACTTTTGCACTAAAGGTATATACTTGCATGTTTTTGCCATGGCTTGTAGCGCATCCTTGGGCTGGATGTCTGTGGACGAGTGAAGTATCTCCATAACCCGGCGCACCCAACTGCGCGCCGATTCTCCCTTCTTTTGGACGCATCGCTCTAGATCATCAATGGTGAATAATTTCCTGCAGGTCCCGTGAAAGTGCTTGATAAACGCGGTCTTCAATTCCTCCCAAGACTTGATCGATCCCTCTGGTAGATTGGTGAACCACAATTTTGCTGCCCCTTCAGACATCATTAGATACATGAATTTGGCTTGGAGGTTCTCGGACGCGTTGCGGATTGACATTGCCATCTCATAACTGCTTAGCCATGTTTCGGGATCCATGGTTGGCTCATAATTCACTACTTTCCCTGGCTCTTTGAACTTCTCCGGGTAAGGTTCAGCTCTAATATTGTCCGAGAGACACTTGGGCCCCGCAAGAATGATTGAAGCCGGCCTTACCCTGGAAACGTGTGATGCCGCGGGGGGCGCGTCTGGGCGCTGTGCTGCGGGAGGTCCATGCGCTGCAGACCCGGCCGCGGCCCTCCGAGCCCTAGAACTGTCCACGACGGCCTGTGCTGCTGATACTGCCTGAGCGCGGGGAGGAGGCGGCATTTGCTGCTGCTCTTCCCTCCGCCGCGCCGAACTCGTTTGTAAATTCCCTTGCTGCTGGCTGACATATGGCGTCCCGTGCATTCCGCTTCTGTGATCTGGGTAATTGGCTTGCTGTGCCACCGCAGTGTGCAACAGCTCGATGGCTTGCCGAGTCTTCTCTGCATGGGGCGACTCTCCCACAGGTATTTGATTCAATGCGAGTGTCGCCGCATATACGTTGTCCATAGGATTGTTGTAGTGGCCGGCTGGCGTGCGGAATCGTGACGGTGGCGGCGGCAGTAGATCGTTGCCGGTTGTGACTCTAGTTTGCGGTGGGGGTAACCCGGTCCGTTCATTTGCCGGATGTGTCGTTGCTGTTGTCTGTTGGGGTGCGGTTCCCTGGTTCACCACTGGTATCGGTTGGTCCTGAGGCGTGATGAACAAATTAGCCGGATTAATAACCCCGCCCGTTGCTGGCAACCTGGTGTGGTGCCTTTGATGTATCCTGGACGTTTCCTCTCGAAGCCGGGTTTCCAACGCGTCTAGCTCGCGCCGTCGGGTGGCCATCCCCTGTCTATCTGCTTCCACTTGCCTTCTTTGCTGTTCCAATGCACGACGAGCCACGTCTAGATCTCTAACACGCTCTGCCGCGTTTTCTGGGGTGATAACAGTGGCGAGGACTGTAGGATCCAAAATCAAATTATTATCGAACAGGGCCGGGTGACGCGGATTCGAGGGACCGGCCCCTGGTGTCCGATTGGCTTGAAACCCGAACATGTTGGCGTGTTGCTCCTCATCTGCTGCGCGACTGGTGACCGATGCTGACTCTCCATCGACCCGGGTCAAGACCGGGTCTCCGTTAACCGCGCCCTGTTGCTGGGCCACTGCCGGAGCCGCCCCGACTGGTGCCGCGGCTGTGTTTCCTTGGTTGGCCGCGGGGGCTGCATAGACTGCAACTCGGCGCGCGATATCCGGTGTAAATTCAGGCTGTTCCTCCTCACCGTTCTCCTCATACCGGTTTTTCAGTAGATCCAGGATAGACCCGGTGTCATCTTCTCCTGGGACCCGGTCGCGTGGGGTCCATGCCGGCTCCTCCGGCTGTTCCCACTCCGCGATGGGTTCTTCTGCTGGATATGTCGTTCCCGTTGATTCTTCATCATCTGATCGGATAGACGTGGCTTTTCCTGGCATAGAATCAGATCCAACGTTGTCAGGGACCGAATTGGAAGCACATACCATACCGATGAAGACGCTGATCCGGCCGATTGTTATGACGGATCCGGTTTCGAGGTGATCCGACTCCGGCCCCCAGCCGGAATCGTTCACCACCTTTTCTCCTTCGTGGTCGATGTAGATCTCGCCGATGACAAGATTCTCCATGCCCTTCCGAGCTTCTCCCGTGATGTAGACACCTTTGGACGCAGGCCCCACGGTGGGCGCCAACTGTCGTGGGATAATCACGGCAGATGTTACCAGGGGTAACTGATTTTGGGGCAAGTCGACACAGGCGCTCGGGAGAGGGTTTAGCTCAAGGGAAGACATGGTATAACTTGATCTGACAGCCGGCAATCAAAGTCGCCGGATCTCTATTCTCGATACAATAACTCGATTAGGGTTTACACTGGATACTCGATACCACACGATATTGCTAGGGTTCTTAGATCTCTCTCTCAATCTATACCCGGGGGTCGGTTTATATAGCACCCGTTCCCCCTAACTTACTTTACAAGGCACACCCGGGTCCTACCCATACACGGCGTGCTAACCCTAATTTCCCTTTACAATATCCATAATCCGGGCCATTAGGCCCACGAGCCTGGGCCTCCACGAACTTCTTTACCACAGCCGGATCCTGTATACCATCCTTTGGGCCGGGTTATTCCCCGGAGCCTGGCATACCGGGTTAGCATCCCCCCGTCAAATCCCCTGACCCCATGGCATGTTTGCCGGTGGCCAGCCCGTAGAAGAAGATGACCTGCATCTAAACATAGTTCAAAATGGGTGTGTTCAAAACTCCGCATCCTTTGTGTGATCATAAAATCGGGAGTACAAATTGAGCGGTCAGGTAGATTGGTGGATCAAGTAAAGTGGATGAAAAAAGTGGAGAGACAATTAGCTAACCGAGACATGCCCACGGTAGTGCAGCTCTTTCAGTATGGTGTAGGTTTCCTCATCCCATCCTGCACCACTTTGGTCCCTCGTCTTGCTCACCTGGATCCACCGCATCCTCCATTTCCTCAGGTGGTTGTACACCTAAGTGGATGTCACCTCCGCGCTACAATGCTCAAATAGATCTTTCGCGCAAGCTTGGAGATGGACCTCCTTGAACCCCTTGTCAGTCCTGATGAGAGGGGGCATGTTCTTGAGGACGGACGTGGACTGATGTGGCAACCATTTCATGCTGCATTTGACCTGGGCCTTGGTCTTAGCAATGGATGTGTTCACGTTGTTCGACACAGAGAAAACAAGCTCGTGAACAACGGTGCTACTAGCCAGCATTGGAGTGACCTCGGCATTCTGGGACATAGGCTGGGAGTCGTCGACATAGGAAGGGATCTGCGATTCCTCAAACGGAACAAGTGCCTGACTAAACTGGTCGTCTTCGAACATGCCCTACACCGATGAAGAAAACAAACATGGATGAACACGGAAACAACTAGCTCAAACGAAAAGGGATGAACACGGAAATATCAAGCACAAGCTCAAACAAACAAGGATCTAGAGATCTACGGACCACAAGCACAAAGCAGACAACAATTAACATGCTCTAGCAATAGATCTACATAACCCTATGTTCAGAGATCTACAAAATCACATGCACGTGAACTGAGCAAGGGTGAGATAACTTACATCCATCGTCGCTGCTTGCCCAGACGGTGAAGATCTGTCGCCGCCGCCGCCGCCACCGCCGACCGGAGGTGGAGGGAGACGAGTCGCCGCTTACCTGCTCGGTGGAGTGACGAGAGACCTCAAGTGCACGGGAATGGAGGGATGGGTGAGTGTGGTGAGAATGTAGGGTAGAAATATGTGAGAGGTTACGGTGGAAGGTGATCGAATTTTTCCCGCCCCTCGTTTCCACTTTTCGCTGCAGCGCGTGAGCTCCCGCCATCTCCATGCTCGGACGAGCAGAGAGCAAGGAGATGGGAAATTTTGCATGGAGGAGGTGGGAACGAGCCAGGTGTAAGGCCCCCAGGACAATAGTTCAAGGACCTCCGATATGCATACATTCACGATCACATATCACACCAGTCTTGAACAACATATCAAGTTGGCATACATATACATCATCCATTACACGATTACAGAAAAGACTCACAAATAAGAATGGTCACATGACCAAGTCTAACACAACTGCCACGTAGGGCAGGTAACTCAACACACACAGCGGAAGACAAATAACACACAACGCGGTAGAGCCCAAGTCACGCCTTAACCTACATGCGGCTGACCGGGAGACGATCCTAGTTCGCATGGGCCATTAGTGCAGTACTACTCCTCGTAGAACTCCTCCTGGGGCTACTTCTCGAAGTCTGGCAAGTAGATACCAGGGACGAAACCAATATGAGTACATTTGAATGTACTCTGCAAGACATCCTTCACAAAGCTTATAGAATGCAAGTATACTTATATGGTGAAGTGGGTAGGCTATACATATATAGGGTTCACTACCCATGATATATGAAAGATACATCGTGGTTGCTTTTGACATCTCTATATCTTTGTTTAAGAAGATACTTCAAAAGAAAATAATATAGTTTTCTTTCTCTTCTAGACATTGCATGTCCAAAAGGTTTTATAAAACTTTGTTAAAAAGAAAGTTTTTTCTTTGCAAAACTTCTTGTAAAACAACTTCCATCTTTTCTTTATCTGTGCCTCACTTGGTACAGGGTTCCTCCTTCCAGTACCTCACAGGTACAAATCCCTTTTCAAAAGCATCTTCTTTGAAAAAATTGACACAATACTAGCTACATAGCCATTCAACTGTCCATATCTGAGGACGCGGCTATTCGAATAGTTCTACTCTGCCGAGGTGTACACAATTCATAAGATCCAGAACATCTGACGTGAACAACCACGGACTGTCTCGACAGTATGCGAACATCAGATAACTGGTCCTAACCTTCCACTATATTTAAGCTAGTATATGACTATCTCTTCAATTGAGTGTATTCTCCCCGGCACCATGTCACACACAGCCATGACAGGAGACCCAACTTCTGCGGCCGGAGGGGAAATTAATCCCACACTAAGCATGCCTCGTGTTTCATAACTGGGGGACATTTCGGTTCGAGGGATGATATCCCTTATAGCAATTTGAGATAGAGCACACACTAACAAGAACAAGTTTCCAATCAAGACCCTTTCCCAAGTTGGGGTAGAGTGGAAGTACGTTAAGGGTTGTCCGATGAAGACTAGGTTATGTGTCATTTTGGAAAACACCTTTTTCTAAAAATGATTGCTTCACAATTCTCCCGTAGATAAGGCTCCACCTTTCCACCGGGTGACGTGGGGATGACTCCTGGACCTGTCGGATGATGCTACCCAGTCCAAGGCCCAAGACCTAGGCCCAAAGAGGAAAAAACCCACCCGCAAGACTTGCGGGTCAAGAAGGAAACTTATACCGACCTAAAACTAGGTTTTGTAACCCCCCCGTACACGGTTTGAGACCTAGCCACCTATAAAAGGCTAGGAGAACCACCAAGGTGGGGATCCAATCTACTTTTGACCACCACACCCTTAAGCTCGAGAAGATACTCTCGACTTGAGAACCCCCTTTGTAATCGATCTATTGATAATACAGATCGAAATAGAAGGAGTAAGGGTTTTACCTCTACGAGGGCCCCGAACCTGGGTAAATCGTGCCCCCTGTTAGCCGACGATTCTCACCAGCGCCTCTACAGTCTCTTAATCGAAACCCTACCGGATCATCCGAGGGACTTGTTGAGATGACTCATCACCAATTGGTGCCGTCTGTGGGAACGGTAGGCGCTGGATCTACGCCATCTTCGGCCTCATCATCACCAACCTTCAGCTGGAGCCCTGGAACATCCACTCCAGCAGAACCGATCCACTTCGGGTCTCTCATCTGCGTGCCCCACTCGCCGGAATCGCGCCTAGTGTTCAGCGGATTGGACAAAAGTGTCACCCTGACGATCGGGAGCTTCCACTTCCACGCCAACAAGGCGGGAATCCTGCGTTTCCCCGAGCAAATCGATCTCGACGAATAGGACTCTGAGTTTGTCTTGATCCCGGCGATCCTCAACTCGCCATCTGATGACGTTGGTCGCGACCTAGCGCCCAGCAGTAGCTCTATCCGTCGCAACACCCGTGACTTCCACACCATCGCGACTGCGGACCCCTCCAAATTCAGTGAAAGTTATCGACCCACGCCTAGGACTCACGAGCCATATCTGGCCCAGGTCTGCATGGCAGGATCAACTGAACCACCCGAGGAAACAGACGCAAGTCGACAGGAGCGAGAACGCATCAAAGTAACACGGTCCGCTTGGCTCAAAGCGAAGGCGGTTGTACACTCTGGCCAGCCAGTCGAGGATGGAGATTCCCTTGATGATCTAACTGCGTACCACTACCACCTGGTGCGAGTAGGTCAACTGATCAATGAGGCCCGCAAGAATCTGGACGCACGAAAGGAAGCGGCGAATGCATCGAGTGCGCGCCGCGCGGCGCTCTCCAGGACTCACTCGGTGGGAAACAATCCCCCGAAAAAGTGATACGCCTCGAAGACCGCTGGCATGGATCACGAGTCCCTCAACGGAATCAGCAAAACACTCAAGACATCCCTTATGTAGGTCGACGACAAGGGCAACGTACACCCGACGACCCCTGCCGCGGCAATCCTGGCAGCCGCCACATATTTACAGGAGAACCAGCCGCCTAAAAACGAACCCTGCGTGGAACAGCATCGAGAAGTCCAGAGGGGGATAGGCATGGCAACCTCAAGAATCGCCGCTCAGAACCGCACGCACGCGACAACACCGAAAGCTGAAAAAACCCCTCGGGTAGACAAGGAATCACCTCGTCGCGCCCGAGGGAAAGAAGCCCGGCACCGCAACGACAGCCCGTGCAGCGACGATGATAGCCCGCGAGATCGTGATCGCAGCCCGCGGCACCAAGGAAGACGATCGCGACACCACAACAGAGAGACGCGGAAAGAGGTTAATCGTGACCAGCCTGAATACGAAGCGCGGGGAGACATCGCGCAAAACAAGGTCAATAGAGCCCGAGCAATCAGGAACCGTGCACGGTCGCTATACACCTCTTGCGACGAGGAAGCCTGCGGTGCATTATGCTTCACCCGCGACGTCCGCGAGGCACCGATACCCAAGAGATTCAAGCTTACCATTGAGGTCCCGAAATACGATGGTTCGTAAGAGCCCAAGTCTTGGCTATCAGATTACCTCACGGCAATAAAATGCCAACGTGAGAACAAGACAACGGCCATGCAGTACCTAAACCTACACCTTGTAGGCGCTTCACGCAGCTGGCTCGAAGGAAGACCGCGAGCACACTACGGATCATGGGATGATCTAACCTACGACTTCCGAAAGAACTTCCAGGCGACATACAAAAGACCTGCATCTATCGAGGAGCTACAGGCTTGCAAGCAGAAGAGCGGCGAATCTACCCGCAAGTATATTCAGCGGTGGACAACGCCAACCCGGGAGCCAATGGGTACCCGAACCCACAGGGGCTCCTAGGCATGATACAGAAGGTCTGCCCGTCCCGAAGAATCCAGAAGACAAACACACGCCAAGTCAACATGGCAGTACATGCTCCGCCATCCGCACCCGAATACCTGAAGATGTTAGAGCAGTCGATAACCTTCTCCAGAGAAGATCATCCCCCTCGGGTATATCGACCAGGACACGCCGCACTTGTCATTCAGGCGCAAATAGGCGGACATCAACATCATATACGCGGACACCGGTCCGGTGTTCATGGACGGTGGCAGTGGAATCAACATCATTTACGCGGACACACTCCGCAAGATGAACAAGAACCTGGACAGACTCGCAGAATCGGAAACATCCTTCCACGGGATAGTACGAAAGTCGTCCGACCACTCGGAATAATCAGCCTGGAAGTGATACCGGGAACCCTGAAGATTTATAGGAGAGAATTTCTCGACTTTGAAGTAGTCGACTGGCCATCACAGTACCACGCCATTCTCGGATGAACAACATTCGCGAGATTCATGGTAGTGCCACACTATGCCTACCTGAAGCTCAAACTTCCAGGGAAATACGCCACGATCACCATAAGCGGCGACTTCCAAAAGTCAGACAAGTGCGATACTGAGTTCAACGAGATCGCGAAATATTTCGGGATGCAGTAGGAACTGGAAGAGTTGGCAAAAACCACATATCACTCCTTGATGCCACTCACCAAAAAGAACGCCCCGGAACTCGAGTTCAGCCCAAACAACGACACTGGAAAGCACCAAGTGCACCCGACAGAATCCGCGAAAATGGTGATGGTGTCCACCACCCTATCGTCCGCATAGGAAGGCGCGCTCGTCAAACTCCTCCGTGAGTACTGGGAGATTTTCGCCTGACAGCATTCAGATATGCCAGGGATACCCAGGGAGTTCGCTGAGCACTCACTTGAAGTATTCAAAGATGCCAAGCCAGTCAAACAAACCTCCCGACGATTTTCCGATCCAAAACAGCAAGCACTCGGAGAAGAGGTGAATAGACTACTAGCAGCCAAGTTCATCACGGAAATCAAAATATCCACCTGGTTAGCAAACCTGGTGCTGGTCCCGAAGAAAAACACTGACATTCTTCGCGTGTGCATCGACTACACGTCGTTGAACAAACACTGCCCCAAGAATAACTTCCCAATACCACGGATCGACCGGATCGTGGAATCCACTGCAGGATGCCAACGACACTCCTTCCTGGACGCCTACTCAGGTTACCATCAGATCAGGATGAAACAGGTGGATGAGGAGAAGACATCATTCATCACACCACAGAGCGTATACTACTACACGACAATGCCCTTCGGGCTAAAAAAACGCAGGCGCAACATATTAGCGTTGCATGCAAAAATGCCTTGCCAAGCTCATTGGTAAGAACCTACAGGTGTACGTTGACGACATCGTCATAAAAACTCGAGTGGAGGATACACTCCTCAAGGACATCAGTGAGAAATTCGACGCCCTCAACGCGTACAAGATCAAGCTTAACCCGATAAAATGCGTCTTTGGAGTCCCCGTGGGACAACTCCTCGGCTATCTAGTCTACGACCGAGGAATTGAGTCCAACCCGGAGAAAATACAAGCGATCCTCACGATGAAGGAACCAACAAATCTTCGCGGCGTACAACAGCTCGCAGGGCGACTAGCCGCTCTGAGTAGATTCATCGCAAGATTAGGCGAGGATGCGCTCCCCTTCTACATGTTGTTGAAGAAAACAGATAAGTTCGAGTGGACGCTAGAAGGAAAAAAGGCGTTCATCGACCTAAAAAGAGTACTGCGGAGCAGGCGCGTATTGGAAACACCAGAAGAAAGAGAACCCCTCTGCCTTTACTTAGCCGCAACAAACCAAGTCGTCAGCATGGTAATTGTCGTCGAGCGGCCAGAGGACGGAAGAACATACGACGTTCTGAGGCTAATATACTACATCAACGAGGTGTTTTCGCCGTGCAAACAGCGATAACCTCATTACCAGAAGCTCGCGTATGGAGTTGCAAACCCCAGGACCTCAAGAATACACGAGCAACTAAATCATGTACTTCGACGGGTCGAAAAGAAACGAGGGATCCGGAGCAGGAGTAATCCTCATATCGCCCAGGGGTGACAAGCTACAGTACGTCTTGCGACTAGACTTCCCTCCTGACGACCCAACATTCAACAACGATGCAGAATACGAGGCCCTCCTGCACGGCATGAACATGGAGATCGCCTGCAGAGCCACCCGATTGATGATATACGGGGATTGAAATCTCATCGTGCAGCAGACGATGAAGGAGTGTGACGCTGTCGCAGATAACATGGTCGTCTATCGCAACCTACTCGAAGGAAGTTTCAAAGGGTGCGAGCTAAAGCACATCGCGTGATTAAGCAACGAGGAATCAGACAAACGAGGAAGCAGCGGAAACGGATACCAGCCCACAAATTGCCCTCATCGATCTCATCCACAATATTTCAAGGAAAGTTTTTCTGGTCGAGCCAGTCTGGACGCAGAAATACCTCGACTACTTGTCCAATAAACAGCTCCCGGTAGACATTTGCGAGGCGAGACAGATAGTACGATGCAGGAAATCCTTTCGGGTGATCAACGGAGAGCTATACAAGCAAAGCATATAAGGAGTACTCCAAAGGTGCATCACACCCGAGTATGTCAAGGAACTACTCCGGGACATACACCAAGGCGAGTGCGGGCACCACGCAAGCTGAAGAGCGATCGTGAGCAAAGCTTTCAGGGCAGGATTCTACTAGCTCACGGCAGCCAGAGACGCCAAAGATCTCGTCGACGGATGCAACGCCTGCCAAAAGTTTGCGCCCAAGCCACACGCACCAGCCACAGAACTCCACATGATCCCTATCGCCTGGCCCTTTGCTCAATGGGGGCTAGACATGGTGGGACCACCGTGCAAGCCAACATCTGGAGGGTACACCCACCTGCTAGTAGCAGTCGACAAGTTCACGAAGTAGATAGAAGCTATGCCAATCTCTTCACAGCACGCCGAGTGTGTCGTGAGATTCCTCGACTCCGTCGTGTGCAGGTTCGGTATCCCGCACAACATCATCTACGATAATGGGAGCAACTTCACAGCCAAAGAAACTCAGGACTTCTGCGAGAAAAAATGGATAACTCTCAGTTTCGCCTCGGTAGCTCACCCGCAAACTAATGGCCAAGTCGAACGATCCAACGGATTAGTTTCGGCTGGCCTAAAGAAGCGACTACTCACTCGGCTACACCCAGCAGCAGGGCACTGGGCCGAAGAACTACCGTCGGTATTATGGAGCCTGCGAATAACACCAAATCGGTCAACAAACTACACGCCATTCTTCATTATATACGGAGCTGAAGCCGTGCTACCCGAAGACTTCAAGTTCAGTGCACCACGAGTCGTTGCATACAGTGAAGCAACCTCAAACAAGGCACTCGCAAAAGACATGAACTTACTGGACGAGATCGGGGACATCGCACTCGCAAGATCCGCAGTCTATCACCAATCACTGCGCAATTACCATAGTCTCCGCATACGCCACAGATCCTTCGTGGAAGGAGACCTGGTACTACGACTCAAGCAAAAGGAGGGACACAAGCTAGAGCCACCATGGGAAGGACCTTTCATCATACACGAAGTCATCCCAGGAGGCGCCTATCGCTTAAAGAACCCGAAGACCGGCGGTATCTACTCCAACCCATGGAATGTGGCGCACCTCCGCAAATTCTACCCCTAGGATTTAATCTTCTACTCGCAAGAAATAAGGCTATACAGGCCACTTTGTAGCTCGAGAAAATACATGGCTTTACATTTTTTCTTTTCTCTGTACATGCTAAAATTACACGTAAACACCCCCAACACACTAGCATCACCAAACTTCTTCGAGCACTTATACTCGGTAAAAATCATATAGGGTAAAACCAGGTACACACCTTATAAACACCTTCAACGGATCGAGTAAAACACACAAGGTAACAAGCTGTACACTTGCAAACACCTTAAAAACATACAAAATATTTACATCTTAAAACTGCATTTATCGACGATCAGCCGCATCTTGAAGCAGATGATCAGTCTCCTGGAGGTCAGTCGAACAATCTGCCCCGCTACGGGATGCACAGCCTCATAATGAGGAACAAAATCCACCGGTGGACCTCGAGTGTCAGGAAGTCGCGCAACAGAGTTAAAATTGACTTTGGGATGCCACAAGCGAAGGAAGGAAAGCGCCACCAGAGCTCCACAGATGAGTTGTTGACGCACGCACTCCCGAACTTCCCCCACCCGGTGAAACATCCTCAGCAAGCCACTCAGGCTACCCGGAACAACGTCCAAAGGGTAAAATGCCCGATGGACAAGAGAAAGAGCCTCTCGACAAGACTTAACGAGTATCTATGCTTGACTCGCCCGATACTTCAGGGTAGCCAGGATAAAACCTCGGCTGCGGTCAGACCAGAAGTTGCTTGCGTGAGGTTTAGAGCTTCCCGATTCGTGGACAATGTGATCCCCCACCCAATGGCTTTCGCATCCTCCATCAGGCTCAACAACTGCACGGACAACAAGTGCGTCAAAACAAAAAACAGTAATCAGCAACAAGTACTCGGGGGCTCGCAAACTTACAGAGCATGCCCTTTGCAACAGCTGCAGTTCCTCCATTACAAATTACTCACGCTCCGCCGCAAGTTTCTGCTTCGACTTGGGAACATCAGCCATGCCTCACAGAGCCTTCAGCTTGCGATCGCCAACAAATTCACGGAGTGATGCAAACGTACTGGCAATGGCAACCAACTGATTAACCAGCGAAGCAGCTCCACTCGACGAACCTCCGCTGGAATCCACTACCTGGAAAAGAACAATGAAAATTCAGAGACAGTACAATACCCCACTCGAGAATGTACCACCCAAACCTCGGGTGCTCGGGGGCAACTCCCATCGGGAGAATACAAAGTATGGCGCAGATATAAAACACTGCACTTTCGAAAACATTTCGATTGGGCAAAATAAAGTACGGGAATACATCCCAATGTTCATTACATAAGAGGGCACACGGAAACAAGAACCGTCCTACGGAACTACAGAGGTGGCTCCACTCGCAGCACGCTGTCCCTTACGCCCAGCGCGGGAGAGCACCCTAGAAAGCATCTTCACGAGACGCGGTCGCCAAAATGGCGGAGTACTACCTTTTTTTCCCATGGAGTCGCGCGGAACCTCTGAGTACACCTTCTCCAGCTTACCTGAGACACCATGCGCCAAGGAAAATTACATAGCCGTCTTGGCCCCGCACTCGGTCTGCGCGAGTGAGTACTTGTGGATGAGATCTTCATCGCCCAGTAAAACCTGCAGGAGACCACCCAGAGTAGGTGGAACCGCCACGTCCACAAGCAGGCGCTCATGGAACTGCGTCAGCACTCGGGTAGCGTCACCGACGAGGGAGCAGATTCTATTCGCATGCTCCTGAAGCTGAGTACACGAGTCGGTGAGGGCATCGAGTCACTGGTGTCCGGGTAGCTCCAACACAACTCCAAGGGCATCTAAGACAAAGACAAAACGATTAACAGAAAAGGGAGAAAGACATGCCACAATCGAAGGAAGATGAAACGCAACTCACCGGCAAACTTCTGAGCAAGAGGATGGATGACACCGACAAGATCGTTGTCATGCTTCACGCTCGCCTCCTCCACCTGCTTCAGAGCTCCCTGGGCTTCCGCGCGACTCCCCTCAAGGTCGGCTGAGCGCTTGCGTGAGGACTCCAACTCCTTTCGGGTGGACTCCAGCTCCGGCTAAAGGGTTTTCACCCGAGAGAAAGCCTCTGCCTTTTCAGCCTTCAAGTGGTTAACTTCATCTGCAATGCAAAATATGCGATTGGAACCACAATTACAACTAGGAAGAAACGGTAAATACCAAAAGTGCGTGCTAGCCTACCATGAAGGGAGCGGCTGTCCTGGACGAGCTGGTCACGATCCACCCGAAGAGAAATGCAATCCGCTTTAGCCGAAAGAACCCGACGCCCGAAAGCAGCAAAGCAGTCGAGAAGGGCCTGCAAAAACTCCAAGTCAAAAACCACAAAGATATCACTTGAACCTATACACGACTGTACACTGTCAAGTATAGCCTCGGGGGCTACTCCCATCGGGAGCACTGCCGTGCACCCGATGAAAAACAAGGTCAACATACAAATGATAGAAGGAAAAATTCGACTTGAGTCTGTGGCCAACTGCAAGCAATTTACCATAGACTCAGGGGCTACTCCCATCGGGAGCACTGCCATGCACCCGATAAAGGAAAACATGAGAAAAAAGGATGCCAAAAAGGAAAAGAAATTTTACATTGCCCTGGGCACTAGACAAGAGATCCGCCGAGCTACCCGAGACATCCCTGCTCGCAGACACTCCGACATCTAAAGGATGTCCACCCGCAAAGATGGGCATCCCATACTCCAGAGCTTCGGTCGCCTTTGCAGGGCTCGGAGATCTTCGAGGGAGATCTGCGGCGGGAGCAGGATCTACGACGGCCTCTTCCCTCTTCACAGATGGAATCGAGGAAGTGAACCGGCATGGGCTGATGGTCATGAGACTGCTGCAGCAGACAAAATCAGACAAAGGAAAGATGAAAGAAAATCTACAACAAGGATAAGATTATGCGGAACTTACTCATCCTCATCATCGTCGTCGAGGTTGTCAGGATTCCAGGAGGTGGAGATCTTCCACTGACGAACCGCAGGAGGAAGAACATTAAGAGGAGCCACCCGAAGAGGCTCAGCTACTTCGACGGGAGCATCACTCAAAGAGTTGTCCTTGGAGGTGACCTCCTCCTCTTCCTTCTCCTGCCCCTGCCTACGGCGCTTGCGCTGACGAAGAGGCTCGCCATCCGACTCCTCCTCCTCCTCCACGTCGTCCCGCTCGGAGCTCGAGTCAGCTTCCGCGACGCTAGTTTCGGGAGGAGCTTCAATGTTACTCGCCAAAAGATCTGAGACATCGTCTGCAGAAACTGGCGGGTAACACGCCGCCACACTCAGGCTCTACAAAAGCGAAGAGAAAACGAAGAAAAAATCTTCAACCGATGAAAACCGAATTAGAAGAGACAGAAAGCAAAAGAGAAGAACTAAAACTCACCTCAGTCGGGGGAGTTTTCGACGCTTCGAATGGGTCGAGAGGGCATGCCGATTAGCCCTCTCCCTTCTTCAAATTGGTGATGGTCGTGATCTTCTTGTCGAATTTGGCATTCGAAAGAATATCATCGCAGATGCGACTCAGATCATTGACGCCAGCGTATTTCCACATGGGAGTTGGCTTCGCCTGGAGAGGTTGGATCCTCCGCGCAGGAAAACACCTGCCAGGTGAATTCCGTTCAGCGTCGTTCCCTGCTCCTTCTCGTGGAAGCGTGCCACCTTTGCGAGTAGAGGTGCGACGGTCTTGCCTTCTTCGGCTAAGAGAGTGTGCGACCAAGATTTCCGCCGCTTCAAAATTGCGAATGGCTGAAACTCGGGGACGCCACCCACGCTGTCGTCCACCACGTAGAACCACTTTCGGCACCATCCTTGGGCCGAGTCGACGAAGTTCGCATGAATCCCGAAGCTGCCGGTCCTCAGCGGCTCGCCAATCTTCTCGCCTGGCTGCGCCTTCTCCCGGAAGATCCGCACCTTGAAGATGGCTTTACAAAGCCCCCAGTGTGGGCGGATTCGCAAGAAACACTCGCAAAGAACGAGATGTGTTGAATCGCCTTTGGAGGAAGATCGTGCAACTATATGCCATAGACATACATCAGCCCGACAAGAAATGGATGAAGGGGAAAGGACATATCTCGGGCGACGTGCTCCAAGAAGACGACGCGCTCGTTAGCGAGAGGATTGGGCGTCTCCTTCTTCTTCACAGACATACGCACACGCCTTTCCGTGTCTGGGGGCAGCAGCCCCTCCCCTTGCATCTCGACGATGCTTTTCCGCGTGGTGCTCGCCGAGTGCCAGTCGCCGGTCCTCTTCGCGGGAGCCGCAGTGGATGCGCTCGCCACATTCTTGGAGGATGTTGCAGCAACACCGCGCCTCTTTGCCCCCGCCATTGGAGAGTGCTCTTAGTGCTTGAGGAGGAAGAAGGTGTGCGCGAAGGGGAAAAGGATGAATGAGGGCCGGGAAATTTACCCTTTCCCTAAGGCTCAATACTTATACCCGAGCCAGGCCAATCCCAGCCATAGATCTGCAAACGTGGCGTCCATCGCAGGCTCCACGTGTGAAGTGGAAACGAAGAGGCAGTGGCAGTTAACCCTACACGATCTTTGAAGAAAAGAACGTGCGTATTTACAGCACGACCAGCGGATTAACCGGGCACGACCGTTCGTTTCAGGTCAAAAGGTTGTCAAAGTGGGCCCCGCGCGCTCTGCCCCACTTCGTCACGTCCCATCGGGCGCAAGCGAGTGCAGCAAGTGCGCGGTGACATCATTGAATACCTCACAACCACGAAATCTCTTTCGTATGAGCATCAAGACGCGAAATTTCTTTCGCATAGACACCCTAACACGAAATTACTTTCGTATGGGCATTCTAACACGAAATCTCTTTCGTATGGGCATCAAGACACGAATTTTTTTTCGCGTGGACACCCTAACACGAACTTGCTTTGGTATTGGGCATTTTAAACACGAAATCTCTTCCGTGTGAAGTAAACGCGAAATTTCTTTCGCACAAGACTGAGGAAGCGGCACTTATAGTGCGACCAAGGTAAAATCACGAGTGTGCGGCTCCCGCAACTCTATCTTACGATGTACTTATAGATCTTCCTTGTCCTGGTTCGTTCGGCAGACTAGGCACATCGGGATGCCGTATTCTTTCAAGTACGAAGGTAAGACCCAAGGATCTCTCCTATGGGCATGGAATCGCACTCAAGCTGCGTCCTCCAGTAAATTTTCTGTGTCAACAACACGAAGAAAAATCCTAGCGGACGCGCTAGGTACCCCTTTTAGGTTATGTTCGACTCGATAAGAACTTCACGGCCCAGTCGCAATGATCTCCTCGCCAGATTCGAGTCGGAGGTCTCAAATTTGTGTAGGCCATAACCGTTTTTGCCCTAGATGCAATTAGTTGGCCCTGATCTTTCGGGAGAGCCAAGCGACTGAGCCGCATCCTTCTGCGAAAAAGCCAACACAAGGCACATTTATGACTCGATGCTCGAGTACAGAAGCGCATCGCGCAAAGGGTATGCACCCTCCAAACCACATGATTGAATGACCAGCCGAAGAAATCAAGAACGAACTGTGAGTGCTCACCCGACTATTTTCAGTCGGATAAATACTCGGGGGCTACTGACGTGGGGATGACTCCTGGACCTGTCGTATGATGCTACCCAGTCCAAGGCCCAAGACCTAGGCCCAAAGAGGAGTGCTATCCTGTGTTACTAGAAGGCCCAGCGAAAGCCCACCCGCAAGACTTGCGGGTCAAGAAGGAAACTTATACCGACCTAAAACTAGGTTTTTTACCCCCCCCCCCCTCGGACACGGTTTGATACCTAGCCACCTATAAAAGGCTAGGAGAACCACCAAGGTGGGGATCCAATCTACTTTTGACCACCACATCCCTTAAGCTCGAGAAGATACTCTCGACTTGAGCACCCCCTTTGTAACCGATCTATTGATAATACAGATCAAAAGAGAAGGAGTAAGGGTTTTACCTCTACGGGGGACACTAACGTGGGTAAATCGTGCCCCCCTCTTAGCCGATGATTGTCATCAGTGCCTCTACGTTCTCTTAATCGAAACCCTACCGGATCATCCGAGAGACTTGTTGAGATGACTAATCGACACCGGGTTTTCCATAAAGCTTTTGTTTTGCACAAGTCGTATTTTTAGGGTGTCCACTTAGGGACTTATAATTTGGGTGGTAATAATACCATATGGTGGCTATGGGCTTGGTACCACCAAGTTTCAACTATTGGCATGATATTAACATATATAATATTAAAATAGTAGTAATAGCCACAACAAAAATAGTTTTGTTATCAAAGTTTTTGTAAAACTTCAGAAGTAAAACATGTATGATAGAAAATTATAAGTGTAGTAGAAAGCATCAAGATGGCTTTCCTTGAAACTTCTTGTGTCCCTGGCTTTGAAGTAGCTCGAACTCTACACACAACTCTACAACTCCTTCTTCCTTTCCTTCGTTTTCTAACGCCGTAAAAATAATAAAAGACACACTCACTCAGAACCAAATGTAGGCAACCAATAAAACACAACAACACATACAACAAGCAAACTTATACTAGAGCAATCACTCAAATTTATGGAGAAAACCACCACACAAACACACATGGTATAAAAGCTAGTACTAGAATATTTATGGTTTGCAAACCATACACAACCTCCTAAATATCGTAGGTTGAGTGGGTGTACCACTCTCATACCAAGACATTGAAGAAGCTAATAATAGCCTATGGTCACAAGGGTGAGACTGCTAAAGAAATAAGAAACATCCGAAGCAATGGCCATGCTAGTGGGTATTAACAGTAACACAAGAAATCATCACCAAATAAGTTTACCAGTAACCCATTGAATAGATAACTAAATAAGACAAGTCACAACAATAGCATTGGTACCACACTCATGGTAAAGTAATTACTCAGAACATTTCAACTAGTCAAGCAAACCACAAATGAACAAGGTAGTCACTAACTATTCTCATATCTACACAGAGACTGAAGAAACACTCAATCACAAATGTAACTAAACAAACCAGTGGCTCAACCATGTGTAACAAGTCATAAGACACACTCTAGGGCACAAAAATCATATGAGGTAATATAGCTAGAAATAGAATAATCACAAGGGTTTACTAGTAGCATACTAGTATGAAAGATTACTACACAAGCATGTCTAAAACTTAATGTATTCCACAGTCAATACGTACTAGAAAGCAAAAGAGTCATGTCACAATAATAGGAGTGGAAACATGTTAAACATGCTAGGCTAAACATACATCATATAATAGGAGGGCAATAATAATACATCAACTCATAATTTTCTAGGGGTAACACTAATAGAATAATAAAGAAACAATCAACACTATAAGAATGCATTTTCCTTAACAAGCAACACGTGATTATAAATACCCCTTAACAGAACATACACTTTACACATGCTAGTAAATAATTATACCTAAACTAATTCTACGAAAACAACTACTCAACAAGAAACCAATCAAGTCTAATTAATCATGCTTTCCTAACCACCAAAGAAGAAGCATCAAAGTGACAATTATAAAACCAGTATCAATACACTCAAATCATACCCAAACAACACTTCCTAAAATTAAGCCACTCAAGGGAATTTCTATCCACACACATTTTCTATTAGTGCAAGCAACCAAAAATAATCAAAGGCAATAGTCAAACTCTTCTTAACATGATACTCCCAAGGTAACAGCACATAAAAAAGGTACCTCAATTACACATACTAGGAATAACAAAATAGTACTAAACACTTCAACAAAACTAGTAGAGCAATAGTCCATTTTCCTTGGTGAAAAATACTAAACAAAACACAGAGTGATAATTGCCACTTACAAGTGTGTGCATGTTAGGGAAATTATATCCCTAATAAAAATGCAATGGAATCTATGGGTATTCCACCATTATACTAAAACATTAAGAGGTCACAATTCCTCTGGTCTCACTTGAGAAAATAATAATCCACCAAAACAACATCACAAAACTACCCATACTAGTTATAATAAAGGAAACAATTTACTCAATTCAAAACTACTCATGCTTTCGTAAAAACTAATGTGCAAGCTAACAGAGGGGATACCTTTAATATATCAGTACCAAAATGGTACTTCCAAATATATCAATCATAAAATGAAGCTACTAAACCTATAGTTACTACACCGCAATTTTCTACTCCCTCCGTTCCACAATGTAAGATGTTTTAGACCATTTCCACATTCACAAATATAGACCTGTATCTAGACATATTTTAGTATATGGGTTCACTCATTTTAGTTTGAATCTATACAACATGTGAACCACCTAAAACATCTTATATTGTGGAACGGAGGGAGTAATACACAAGAAAAACTAGAAAATAACTATGTCTACCCTAATCATCCTAAGCATCACATAATATACCAAACTTCTCCTAACATGCTAGTTATGTATTAAAACATCAAGTAACATAAAGTAACCCATCTGAACAAGCTAGAAAACACAACTTCCTCACAAAAACATTTAGTACAAATTATTCACACAAGAATTAATAAAAATAGAAAAGTGCAAAAACTATATATGCACACCAAACTTATTTTATGGCTATAAAATTTATGCCAATATATTATTAGATAGATATAATCATACACAACCTCATCCAATTGGATCTACATCAAAAACAGTTTATAAACAACCTACAAAAATCCTAGAAATGCCTACTAGACATTTACCAAAATGCATGGCATTTTCTATAGAAAACACTCCTTGATACAAGGCCAAGTTCTGATGATAGATATACTCAAGGTATACTCATAACATCTTGGTTCGCAAGATTTGGATTTGTATCTTTAAATTTATGCTCAAAATGGTTTAACAGATAGTCTGTGGCATTTTAATTACTATTGACAAACTAAACCACAAAACCTAGATCTACAACTTGAATATGTTTAAGAAAAAGTTAACCTACTGTCATGAATTTTTGTTTGAATTAAAATCCATCATTTCTATTTTTAACAGGTCAAAAGCTAAACACTAGTTTCTGGCTATATTTAAAAGAAAAACAAACAGACAGCGCACGGGCTGGTTTTCAAAAAGGGCGGCCCATCTAACGCGCTACGCGTCTCAAGCGCACGCTGCGCTGCGCGGCAAAGCGCATGGTTCAAATGGAGCCGTAGATCTTACGATCTACGGTCCGCGACCATCTCCTTCCTCTCTTCTCTCTCTCTCACCGGAACTCGACGGCGGAACGGGGTCGTGCGATTCCTCACTATGGGGCGACGAGGAGTGGTGGCACGGTGTCACTAGGGTTGCAGGGTGTCGGGGTAGTGGAGGGGCGCAAGCAGCAACATCCGGTAGGGCTTCAAACGGTGGCAGCGAGCTGCGGGTCTGCGGCGGCGACGATGACGTCGGCGGTGATCCTGCAAGCGATTGAGCACGGGAGGATGTCACTGAGGACCGCACGGGCTAGGGGAGTGATACCAAGGTGAAAGGGTGGGTCGGGAACGGCCGGGACGGCGGAGACCTTGCGGTGCTGCGTAGGTGGCCGGAGGCAAAAAATTACCCCGTGGTGCTCACCTGGATGAGTGTTTGGGTCACGGTTGTTGCGGTGAGGGTGTGGAGAGTAGTGGCGAGAGGGTGGCATGCGAGATGCCTTATAGGCGCGGCGTCGTGGTCGGGAACATGGCCGTGCCCTCGTACATGCCGCGTTCAGCACAAGTGCGCGTTCCCTTGTGTGCTCTCGAGGTGCAAAGGACGGCTAGGTGTCCGGGGGGGCTGGTAACACTCTACGGCGTCGAGGGGATGCGCGGCAACAGCGTGTTGCGGCCACAGTGCACACGGCATGGCGTGCACTGTGCGCCGCTCAGCGGTCCCCCTGTTTCTTCTCCCCATGTCTCCTCTCGTTTTTCTCCCTTCCTAGACAACCAACAAACGAACCCAAAGCATCAAAGTGTAGTACAAACATGTTTCAAACCAAATGGCAAAGTCTCACTTGATCAATTGCACAAAACCCAAATAAAAACATCTGCCAGACTTCTACAAAAATAAGGTTTCAGAAAATTCAGTTAATGGACTTAGCAATTTTTGCTAAGTGTTGGAAACAGATTAAAACCTCAATATGTTCATATTGTTTTCTAGGATCAAATGGATTCCAAAATTTTATTTCTAATTTGGAGATTCTTAAACATGTTTTGAACTTTCAGAAACATCTTTTGAAAATAAAATTGGAATTGTGGAAGGCCTTGAAAACAAAGTGGAAAAATGGCTAGTTTCTGTTTTTCTCTGTTTTCTAAATATTCTATTTTTCTGTCTTATTTTCTCTCCTCAAAACACACATGCAATTGATTGTTTTGCAACCCACAAATCAAACCAAGTCTATAGCTTTGTAGTCCACATATCGGAGAACAAATACATGTCGAGAAAACACAAAATGGAATAATCTAAACCATTGAAAACAAGAGTTGCAAACAGGTAGTTGACTATGTTTTCAGGGAAAAGTTTCAATAGGAAAACTCAAAGAAAACCTCCATAATTCAACTTGTAATTTTTTTCTTGAATTCAACAAGCTAAAAGTTTAAGTCAATATGAAATCCAACATGATCCAAGTATTGGAATAAAATTTACTCAAGTCACATTAGGGAAAACCTCAGAGAAACACAAAAGTTTTTTCAGGAAAAAGTTTTGTATTGGTTTTAAAAGTAAACCATCTTTGCATTGCATATATGATTATTGTCACGTACACATGTGGGTTCACACAAACATATTGAAGAAGAAAATAAAAAAATTGTTGGCGCATATTTTTGTCTTCTCTTTAACTCCGGTACAAGGATCAAAATCTGGGGTGTGACACCAGGCTCCACGGAAAAGGCCGATACAGCCGTTTCCGGCGGGCCTGGCCCTGGCTGCTTTAAACTTCGTGTGGACCACCTTTTTAGTCGCATGCAACCAAACGTTGGGCCGTATTTGCAGCTCGCGGGCCTGGCTGGAGGTCATGCAGGCTACCAAACACGCTCTAAGGTTAGCTAGGTACAAACAATATTATTAGTATTTTTTGGAGAACGGAGTCTAGAAGCATGGATGCTTTTTTTCAAAAAAAAAGAAAAACGTCGCTGTTAACGTGCACATTTCTCAATCGACGACAAGTATTTGGGAACAAGGTTCATGCAGCTAGCTAGCTGTTGCCAATTGCCATTGCCGAGTAGCGAGGCACGGGTCGCATGCGTGATGTTTGCGTGCATGCACGCTAGCTCAGCTCCACCGGTCCGTATAGCATCCCAGTCTGTAAAGAAGAAAAAAGAAAGAAAGAAAGTGATGGAGCCAGAAGCGGCTAGCAATGCCCTTCATCGATGCTTGCTAGCTATAGAAACAGAAAGTGAATTAAGCAGCTGGAGACGATGACCAAGACATAAATTCGAGGCGTACACGCGCCGGCACGGCAGTGCCCAACTTTGCCTTCACCACCACCGCCCGTGCAATGCATCGGTCAAGTCACAGCACGCACGCGGCTGCACGTTTGCAGGTCAACGCCGCACGCGTGATTAAATGAGTAAAGCCAAAGCCATACTCTAAACGTCCAACCAACTAATTAGTCCATCCACACCACAAGCAATTACGTGGTCTTCAAGGTTGTAACAAACTTTGAACTTAGGAGTTTCGTGGACTGTTCGACTCGCCTATGAAGGATGACCATCTACGTGTGGTTGCATCCATCTTTGGGAAGGCATTGCCACCGATGGAGGAGATGGCTCAGCATAGGAGTCACTCAGTGAGCGCTCATTGAGGGGTCTTGCCCTTTGGAGTGGAGACTTTGTCTGTATATTTATGGATACAGGCGTTGAGATTCTGAGTTGGAACCCCCGAGGATTGAATGATCCTGCGAAGAGGGACGCTGTTAGGACGTTCGTGGAGTCTGTAAAAGTCAATCTTGTATGCCTGCAGGAGACCAAGCTTAACATGGTGGACCGCTACACTGTCCTCCAATGTCTTGGACCGTCTTTTGATGGATTCGCATGCTTACCCGCACTTGACACGAGAGGGGGCATTCTGGTGGCTTGGGACACCTCGGTGCTGAGCTTGGGTCATATTAGTACCGACTCGTTTGCCCTTACAGGTGAAGTCACCACAGTTGCTAATAAAAAGTGGTGGATCACCGTAGTGTATGGTCCGCAGTCGGATACGGAGAAAATTCAGTTCCTTCAGGAACTTTCAGAGAGGAGATCCCTTTGCCCAGGGCCTTGGCTCCTTGTAGGAGATTTCAACATGATACTGTCGGCGGCTGAAAAAATAATGCTATCCTGAACAGAAACATGATGAGCAAGTTCAGGAGCTTTGTGGCCTTGCATGAGCTAAGAGACATCTACTTGCATGGTCGTCTTTACACTTGGAGCAATGAGAGGTCCACTCCTACTATGACACGCATCGATAAAGCCCTAGCCTCTGTGGACTGGGACATTTGCTACCCCGACTGCATCCTGCAAGCTCTCTCCAGCAATGTGTCAGACCACACTCCTCTACATCTCTCCTCGAATGCTGCGGTGAGGCCTAAGAGACGTTTCAGGTTCGAGCTCTTTTGGCTTAAGTTGGAGGGTTTTGAGGATGCGGTTAAAGAAGGCTGGAAGTGTGAGGAGGAGTTTGTCGACCCTTTTAAAAGGCTGGATGCTTTGTAAAGGAATCTCGCCTCTCACCTGCAATCTTGGGGCCAGAAGAAGGTGGGAAATATCAAGATCCAGCTCGCCATTGCAAACACGGTCATCCTTAGATTGGAGGCCGCCCAGGATTCGAGACTGCTGACCACAGGAGAGGCATGGCTTAGACGCATGCTCAAACTAGCCGTCTTGGGTCTCTCCTCCCTAGAGAGAACCATGGCTAGACAGCGTTCCAGAATCAGGTGGCTCAAGGAGGGAGATGCCAACACAAGGCTCTTCCATGCGGTGGCTAATGGCAGGAGAGTAAAAAGTTTCATTCCTGGGATCCGTGTGGAGGGAAACATCATCACCGAGCAAGAACAGAAGGAGGAGGCCTTTTTTCAGGCTTACTGCAGATTGCTAGGGAATCTGCAGACTAGGGAGTCGACTGTTGACCTCGACTTTGTAGGGTTGCAATCCTTGGACCTACATGATCTTGATGGACCTTTCACCGAGGAGGAAGTCTGGAGCACCATTAAAGAGCTTCCTGCTGACAGGGCGCCGGGGCCAGATGGGTTTGTTGGGGCCTTTTATCACAAAGCATGGAACATAATCAAACAGGACATCATGGCGGCCTTACAAAAACTGGCAGATGGTGATGGCAGAGGTTTTGCAAAGCTGAACAGAGCGTTAATGGTGCTGATACCCAAAAAGCCTGATGCAGTGGAGGTGGGGGACTACAGGCCGATAAGTTTAGTCCATAGCTTCTCCAAGTTGTTCTCCAAAATTCTAGCAAACAGGCTCAGGAAAAGATTGGGGGAGCTTGTCAGTACTAATCAGTCTGCATTCGTGAGAGGGAGGAGTTTGCATGACAACTTTCTGTTGGTTCGGCAGATGGCTCGGAAAATAAACACTAGGAGAGAGAAGGGAGTCCTACTGAAGCTGGACATTGCCAAAGCTTTTGATTCCCTATCCTGGTCGTTTCTTTTTTAAGTGTTGCGGAAGATGGGCTTCAGTGAGACTTGGTGTAAATTGATATCCATTCTGCTCCGCACAGCTAGTACGAAGATTTTGGTCAATGGGGTCCCAGGGAAGAGAGTCGCTCACGCTAGAGGGTTGAGACAGGGAGACCCAATTTCCCCCATGTTGTTCGTCCTAGCCATGGAGGTTTTTACCTGCACGATCTCCAAAGCAGTGGAGGAGAACCTGTTCGCCCCCCTCTCTGGCTGCACGGCAAAGCAGCGCGTGTCTGTCTATGCAGATGATGTGGTAATCTTCTTAAAACCTCTGGAAAGGGACTTGGACGCGGCAAGGCAATTGCTGCACATCTTCGGTGCTGCCTCGGGCTTACAAGTCAACTATGCTAAGACTTCTGCAACGCTCATTCGTGGAGAGGAAGCCGGGGAAAGGCTAGTTGCTCAGACTTTGAATTGCAACATTGTGAAGTTCCCAATAAAATACTTGGGGCTTCAGTTAGCCTTGCGCCCGCTGTCAAAAGGGGAATGGCAGCCTTTGCTCGACCAGGTCATGAGATGTGTTCCCTCCTGGCAGAGTGGGATGATTGCCAGAGCGGGTAGACTTACCCTTGTCAAATCTGTGGTCTCGGCAAGGCCGGTCCATCAGTTACTTGTGGCTGAGGCCCCCTGCTGGCTGCTGGAGGAAATTGACAAATGGATGAGGGGGCTCTTTTGGTCTGGATCGGAACATGCGCAAGGCGGCCAATGCCTGGTGGCATGGGAGAATGTCTGTAGGCCAACAAGTTTTGGAGGGTTGGGAGTTAAAAACCTAGGGCTGCATGGGCTAGCCCTTCGTGTTAGATGGGAGTGGCTGCGAAGGACGGATGCGTCTCGGCCCTGGCAAGGGCTGCCAGTTTTGAGAGACACTTTGGCAGCTGAAGTGTTCAACAGCTTGGTCAGAATTAGAGTGGGAAATGGGAGGAATACCCTCTTTTGGAAAGACAGGTGGTTAGATGGCCTCACGGTGGGAGACGTCGCCCCCCTTCTGAGGGAGGCTGTCAACACGAGAGCAGCTAATAAAAGAACAGTCCATGAGGCCTTAAGGGAGAACAGATGGTTGTCTGATATTAAGTCCCCCCTCGACTTACGTTTGATTGTTCTATGTGTCAAACTTTGGCGAGTCATCGAGAGGACAGATAGAGAGGAGACGAGGGAAGACGAGTTCAGCTGGCCGGCTTCAGCTTCAAGAGTCTATTCGGCCAGTTCCACGTACAAAATGCTCATGCAAGGTCTCATCAGGTTTCCTCTTGCTAATGGGATTTGGAAGTGTTGGGCACCGGCGAAATGCAAGATATTCATGTGGCTTGCAGTCCAGCATAGGATTTGGACATCTGATAGGAGGGCGAGGCATGGCCTCCAGGACCAGCCAGACCCGTGCCAGCTGTGTCTGCAGGAGGTCGAGACTGCTGACCACATCCTGGCACAATGTGTTTACACGAGGCAAGTGTGGTGGCTCTGCTCTCTGAAGCTGCAGTCCCCAATTCCCATCCCCACCTGCATGGACACTTTGGAGAATTGGTGGTTAGCTGTTAGAGACAGATTTAGAGACAAGCAACGTAAGGCTTTCGACTCGCTGGTCACTCTGGTTTGCTGGAGCATTTGGAAGCAGCGCAATGCGAGAGTGTTGGGAAACACGCGTCAGTTCAGGACTGAATCGGACCTTGCGACTAAAATCTTAGAGGAGCAAAAGATGTGGGCAGCTGCAGGAGCAGGAGTGGGAGTCATCTTTCGAGAGTAGTCGCTTTGTGAGTGTGTGAGTGTGTGTGTGTGTGAGAGTGAGTGAGTGCGTGTTTGACAGCTGAGTTGTGAAACTCCCGCTGTCAGCTTTTGTATTGTGGTAACTCTCTTCCCTTCTATAAAAGTCAGGTATGCAATTGCATACCCTCCAAAAAAAAACTTAGGAATAACATGTTACTCCCTCTGTTTCCATATTAGATGACTTTAAAACGGATGTATCTAGACATATTTTAGTGTTAGATACATCCATTTCAAAATCATCTAATACGCAACGGAGTGAGTAGATCGTTGGTGTGCGCGCGCGATATCAGTGTGTAGATAGAACTTGGAGGGCGTCATGCATCGAGGTAACGGATGTCACAAGCTAGCGTACATGCATGCACGGTAAACCTCGATCATCATGTACACCATATATATCCGTGAACACACACTATAAAAGTTTTCTAAATGCGGTAAATCTAGACGAGCTATCGCAAGATGAGGTAACTGATGTCACAAGCGCACAGCTAGCTAGAGTGCAGAAGGTGGAATTCAATCAAGGTTTTTAACTTACTTAAAGTTCGTACCAAGTTAGTACAGCCGCATAGCTCACACATGGTCGATCCCTGCACAACAAAATGTACACAACGCTTAGAACAAAGTCTCCGATCGAAATCGTAGCCAAAAGAAAGACCATCTAAGATGAGCTATATCCATGAATCTCTCTTTTTTAACATTAGATGCCTACATTAGCTTCTCGTTGGTAGCAGCATTTCTTGCACACTAGCTACTCCATACTATAGCTTAGCTAGACCGCGTCATTGATAGGAAGAGTACAAAGATAAGGCTTGACTTAAGCCTGTTATTTTGGTGTGATCCAAATTCGTATATACTGATAAAGGCCGAACTTCTGACGAGTGGAGCCATAGGCGCAACGAGTTGTTACCGAGTTGGAGTTGGATTCACCGTTACCGACCTAGTTAGGTCAGGACCGCATTTATATACTTCTTGTAAACCGCCGCACGGGATAAGCCACACATTGTAAATCCCGGCGCGTTTGTAACCTCACCCGAAAATAGTGAAGTATTGCTGGCTGACGCCCGTGGTTTTTTCTCTTCCATGTTGGAAGGGTTTTCCACGTTAAAATCTCGTGTCCCCGTTGGTTCGATCTTGCTTAATTTCATCGTTGTTTTGCTATTGCGTGTAACAAGTGGTATCAGAGCCCTGTTTCAGATTAGGGTTTCGCGATGGCATCGATGAAGTTTGATCTACCGTTGCTGGACTACAAGACAAGGTTTTCTCTGTGCCAAGTAAAGATGTGTGCGGTTCTGTCGCAAGCATCGGATCTTGATGAGACGCTGAATGCTTTCGGGAATAAGGAAACAAGGGAGTGGACTCCTGAGGAGAAGCGCAAAGATCGTAAGGCTTTGTCGTTGATTCAACTTCATCTATCTAATTATATCTTGCAAGGAGTGCTGCAGGAGAAATCCGCGGCAGCGTTGTGGCTCAAGCTGGAATCGATCTGCATGTCAAAAGATCTAACCAGCAAGATGCATGTTAAGATGAAGTTGTTCTCGCTCAAGATGCAAGATGGTGGTTCTGTGATGAATCACTTGTCGATCTTTAAGGAGAACATGTCCAACCTAGTGTCGATGGAGGTAAAATATGAGGATGAAGATTTAGCTCTTCTGTTGTTATGTTCGCTGCCTAGTTCTTTTACAAACCTGCGTGATACCATACTGTTAAGCCGCGATGGACTAACCCTCACGGAAATTTGTGAGGCCCTGCAGACCAGGGAAAAGATGAAAATTATGGTGCAGTCTAACGCATCGTCCTCCAAAGGCGATGCATTGCACGTTCGAGGCAGACCTGAGCAACGAGATAACAACTACAACAGCAACAACAGAGATAAGAGCAGGGACCGTTCAAAGTCCAAAGGACGAGACAAGTTTTGCAGGTACTGTAAGAAAACCAATCACACCATTGAGGATTGCTGGAAGGTGCAGAACAAGGAGAAAAGGAACGGCACATACCAACCGAAAAATAAATCTAACGGTAATGGTAATGGTACTGGTAAGGCTGCTGTTGTTGTTGGTGATAATAGTTCGGATGGTGAATGCTTAGCTATTTTTGCTGCATGTGTTACCCGTGATGATGAGTGGATTCTTGATACTGCTTGTTCGTTTCATATTTTTTGTAACAAAGATTGGTTCAGTTCTTATGAGACCGTGCAGACTGGAGATTTTGTGCGTGTGGGGAACGACAACAAATGTCACATTGTTGGCGTTGGATCTGTTCAGATCAAGACCCATGGTGGGATGACACGTACATTGACGGGAGTGAAACACATACCATCCATGGCGATAAATTTGATCTCGCTGAGTACCCTTGATTGTGACGGGTACAAGTACGCCGGAGGGAATAAACGCCTGAAGGTATCAAAAGGTTCTCTCATTGTTATGATTGGTGATATGAATTCTGCCAAGTTATATATCCTTAGAGGTAGCACTTTGTCTGGTACTGCTGCTGTTATTACTAATGATTATCCAAGTACAACTAACCTCTGGCATAAGCGACTTGGACACATGAGTGAACTTGGTATGGCAGAATTGGTGAAGAGAGAACTTCTGAAGAACTACAATATGAGTAAGTTGTCGTTCTGTGAACACTGCGTGTTTGGTAAGCATAAGAGAGTTAAGTTCAATGCTTCCGTTCATACCACTAAAGGTACATTGGATTATGTACATGTTGATTTGTGGGTTCCTTCACGTAAGCTCTCTTATGGTGGTGCTCATTGTATGCTTACTATCATTGATGATTACTCTAGAAGAGTTTGGCCTTATTTCCTGAAAACTAAGGATGATACTTTTGCTGCTTTTAAAGAGTGGAAAGTTATGATTGAAAAGCAAAGTGAGATAAAGGGGCTGGGGCCTGGGAGCTGCTCCACCACAACCTGCCTAGATGACCCTTCCGTACTCCATCTTGCCTCCTACCTCTGATCGTTAATTCGACCTCGAGCACGTCGCTAGGGCCTGGGAGCTGCTCCACCACAACCTGAGGTGCCCAGACCTGCCTTCGCCCCGTTGACCTCGACATCCGCCTCTGTGGTAGAAAGGGATGGCTCTTCTAGAGACAGGAGGAGACTGGTGATGACTAACGTTGGTAAACCCCAAGTGCAAGGTGTGAAGAGTGCAGCAGCAAATTTTCCCTCAAAAAAGAAACCAAAGTTGAATCGACCAGTAGGAGGACAAGAAATCTCTGAAGGTTGATGCAGCTGAGATGGAAGAGCGCACTACCGGTTCAGCAGCAACGTGGAACCTACACAACACAATCAATTCACTTTGTCCCAAGGTAGCAGTGAGGTTGTCAATCTCACCGGTTTTGGTGAACACAAAGAGGTTAAATGTATGGTGCAGTATGAAAGCAGTAGGAACAGTATGAAAGCAGTGTGAAAGTTGTGGAAGCAGTGTGTGTATTATTAGTATGAGCAAATGGACCGGGGTCCATAGTTCACTAGTGGTGTCTCTCCGTGAAATTGAAATAACATGTGTGGTGAACAAATTACAGTTGGGCAATTGACAGAAATGAAGGCTGCACCGTAGAGCATATGCAAGACATAAAGATTACTATGTGATTCATGTGGCCATTACAACAAAATACATAGACCGTCGTCAAACTACATCTATGACTAATAATCCACCCTCCAAATATCATCCAAACAAACATTGGGTATTATGTTGCAAGTAACAGATTATCGCCGTAAGAAATGCGTGTAATATAAAAAATGTAAACTACGTAAATACCGTTGTTTTCTCCCTAATGACAATAGCACATCCTCTATCCGTCACGTTTGTGTCACTCGAGCACAGATGCAAAGGAGGCATGAACCCACTATCAAGCATAAATACTCCCTCTTGGAGTTACTAGCATTTACTTGGCCAGAGCATCTACTAATAACAGAGAGCATGCAAGATCATAAATAACATATGCATGAAGATAACATGATAAATTGATAATCAGAAGACATATCATTCAACATTCATCAGATACCAGCAAACACAACATGTAGCATTACATAAAGATGATCTCAATCATGTAGGGCAGCTCACGAGATCTAAACATGAGGTACAAAGTGTAGAAGACAACCATCTAGCTACTGCTATGGACCCGTAGTCCTGGGATGAACTACTCACGCATCACTTCGGAGGAGGGCATGGTTGTGTAGACCCCTCCGGTGATGAATTCCCATCCCAGCAGGGTGCCGGGGAGAGCTCCATAAACCTCCCAATCTCGGGATGACGATCACAGCGGCATCGGATGTTTCTCGGGAAGAACTGGTATATTTTTGGGGTTGGCGTATCAGGGGGTATAAACATGCAAAAGGGTCGAGGGGCCCACACCACACCCAGGCGCGGCCTGCGGGGCGTGCCGCCATATGGTGTGGCCCCCCTCCGGGCCTCTTTGGGACTCCGTGGGAACCTTCAGGAATTCTAAGACTTCCGGGCTTCGAATTTTCCAATTCCGAAAGTATTTCCAGAACAAGTTTTCTAAAACTAAAAACAGCAGAAAACAGAGAACTGGCTTTGTGGCATCTTGTCAATAGGTTAGTCCGGAAAATCGAAAAAAATGGCATAAAGTGTATAGCAAACATGTAGGAAACAACATGAAAACACCATGGAACATCACAGATTAAGTATACGTTTATGACGTATAAACATCCCCAAGCTTAGTTCCTACTCATCCACGAGTAGGTAAACGATAAAAACACATAATTTCTGAGGTGACATGCTACTAACATAAACTTGATCATCAATAATGTAAAAGCATATGTAAGCTGAGATCATAGAACTTCAACACAAGCATGATAAATAAAAATTTAACAATAAAGCATAACAATCACCTTGCATCATGAGAAGTAACACAAATAAAAGATCATGAATAACAATGCATCAAAAGATATACGTTTGTTTCGAGCATAGATGAAAGATCATCTTCTGTTTTGATAATTTAATGACAACATACCTATTGGACTACTGTTTATTTGTTATATACGAAAATGCCCAGGTTCATCAAAGATACAACCTATATGGGTTACAAATTTGTTTGGAATGAAAAGAGCTCGAAGTAACAAAGCTGGGAAGCTATTTTTGTATGCAGTGGAGGCTCCGGTGAAACCACCGGAACCTGTGCCCCAGTCTTTTTCCCAGCACAGCCCAGGCGCGGGCCTCCGGTGCTGGCTCCGGTGTGGGCTCCGCCAAAATGGCGTTCAGGTGGATAAGAGCGGAGGTCAGGGCGGAACCTCCGGTGGGCGGAGCCTCTGGTGAAACCACCGGAGCCTCCGCTTGCTCCACCACCCCACTGTGGGGCTGGCCTCCGGTGGCGCCTCCGCTAAAATGGTGTTCGGGTGGATAAGAGCGGAGGTCCCAGCGGAGCCTCCGGTGGGCGGAGCCTCCGGTGGGCGGATCCTCCGCCAAGACCCCGGAGCCTCCGCCCTACAGGATACAGCACATAGGAAACGGACTGCGCGTGTCTGCGCATATGAAGACCACCGGAGCCTCCTCCCTACAGGATACAGCGCGGAGGAAATGGACTGCGCGTGTGTGCGCATATGAAGACCACCGGAGCCTCCGGTGCTGCGTGGAGCTGCCCAAGGCCACTTGGGGGAAGAGGTATTTAAAGCCTTCCCCTACCTCATAAATTCCTAAGCTTTTCCCATTCTCTCTCCTGTCCATTAATGAAAGCTTCAACCTCCTATATATCCTTCTCCAACCACCCAAACACTCCGAAACTTTGTGGAGAGCTAGAGGAGACCTAGATCCGTGATTCCACCAAAGGAATTTCATATCCATCCACCATATCCTAGTAGATATAAAATCCTACTTGAGGCCTAGAAACCTTAGTAGATCTTGTGCTTGTAGCTTCCACCTTGTTGCAAGAATTTTCAAGTAAACTTCATATGATGTGACCGAATAAAAATATAGTTTCACGAGAAGTGACCTGATAGATAGTTCATGAAGAAGGGGATGCCTTGGGCATACCCAAGCTTAGATGCTTGATTCTTCTATAAATATGCTTTGATGAACCACGGGGGCATCCCCAAGCTTTGACCTTGCACTCTTCTTGATCACATATATCACCTCTTCTCTTGACCCTTGAAAAATTCCTTCACACCACACTCGAACAGTGATTCGCATTAGAGGGTTAGTGGAACAATTAAAAATCCATTTATTATGTATGACACACGTTCTATTAATACTTTTAAACATTAGCTATAGCCAGTGATGTTTCGTGAAGCAAAGAAATCCACTTAACATCGCAAAAGAGCAATAGCAAGAAAAATGGCAGAACCTGTCAAAACCAGAACTGTCTGGAAAGACGAATTTTTTCTAGGAAGTTATGTTTGTCATATCAAAAAACTTAAAGAACGAAAAAGTTGCGAAATTAGCTGTGGAATAAGCACAAAAAATTTCAGATCATTCTGTTCTTCCAGGATTTTATACGATTGTTTACGGTGGACAGAAGAAATTCGTTTCCTGCGCAGAAATCCGGAAACCAACTCCGACTCTCGTCAGAAATCTTACTTGGCACTACTAAAACATGAAAAGAAAAATACAAAGGAGTTTCTACATAAGTATACAACCCCTTTACTCAAAGAAAAAGGATAAAAAGAAAGCAAAAATAAAACCATGGTTTATCTTTCAAGAAGTGCTTTTCTTTAACGCCAGTTAGCTAGGCCCAGAAAAGTGGAATCAAGTATTTTCAAGTGAAGAAGCATCCAAATTGTAACTTGTTCAAATAATGGAATAAAAAGACAACTTATTCTATTTTTAGGAAAGTTTTCCATACCTTTCTTTAGTGGGAACTGAAATTTAATATTCTCTTCTTTCATATTAATAACGGAACTAACAGTTCTAAGGAAAGGTCTTCCCAAAACAATTGGACAAGAAGCATTGCATTCAATATTCAAGACTAAAAAATCAATGGGGTCAATAGTATTATTAACCATGATAAGAACATCATCAAATCTCCCCAAAGGTTTCTTTCTAACATTATCAATAAGACTAATATCCAAATAACAAGGTTCTAATGGTGGTAAATCAAGAATATCATAGAGTTTCTTGGGCATAACAGAGATACTAGCACCAAGATCACATAGAGCATTGCAATCAAAATCATTCACTTTAATTTTAATAATAGGCTCCCAACCATCATCTAGCTTCCTAGGGATAGAGGTTTCACATCTTAATTCATCTTCTCTAATTTGCATGAGAGCATTTGTAATATGTTTTGTGAAAGCCATATTCATAGCACTAGCATTAGGACAACTAGCAAGATTTTGTAAGAACTTAATCGCTTCAGTTATGTTGAAACATCAAATTCAAGATCATTTTTATCTAATATAATTGGACTATTGTCTCCCATGTTTCTAATAATTTTAGCACTTTTATCAGGAGCATTTTTAGCAGTTTCAGGCAGTTTTACATTTTTACTAGCAGAAGTGGCAGTGTTTCCAACACCAATTACTTTACCATTCATAGTAGAAGGTTTTCTAGCATGAGAAGCTTCAGTTTTACTAGTGGTGGTAATGGTGCAAACATTAGCTATATTATTCTTTCTAGTTATTTCAGCTTCTCTTTTCCATCTAGCATGCAATTCAGCTAACATTCTAACATTATCATCAATTCGAATTTGGATAGCATTCAAAGTTTTACTTTCTTTAACATCATGAGGAATAACCTTTAGTTTCATAAAATCAACATCAAGAGCAAGACTATAACTTTAGAAGCAAGAACATCAATTTTACCAAATTTCTCCTCGATAGATTTATTAAAAGCAGTTTGTGTACTAATCAAATTCTTAAGCATGTTCTCAAGATCAGAGGGTACACTTTTATTGTTGTTGTAGGAATTACCATAAGAATTTCTATTATTGGGAGGATATGGCCTATAATTGTTGCTATCAAAATTATTCCTATAATCATTGGTGTTGAAATTATTATTTTTAATGAAAAGTTCACATCAACATGCTCTTCTTCATCAACCAAAAAGGCTAAAGGAAAATTATTTGGATCAATAGGAGCATGGCCATTTACGAGCATAGACATAATAGCATCAATTCTTTCATTCAAAGAAGATGTTTCTTCAACAGAATTTACCTTCTTACCAGTTGTAGATCTCTCAGTGTGCCACTCAGAATAATTTACCATCATATCATAAAGAAGTTTTGTTGCTAACCCCAAGGTCATGGACATAAAGGTTCCTCCAGCAGCTGAATCCATAAGTTTTCTTGAAGAAAAGTTCAGACCTGCATAAAAGGTTTGGATGATCATCCAAGTAGTCAGTCCATGAGTGGGACAATTATTTACCAAAGATTTCATTCTTTCCCAAGCTTTAGCCACATGATCATTATCAAGTTGCTTAAAATTCATAATGCTACTTCTTAAAGATATAATCTTATCAGGAGGATAATATTTTCCAATGAAAGCATCTTTACACTTAGTCCAAGAATCAATACTATTTCTAGGCAAAGACGGCAACCATTCTTTAGATCTTCCTCTCAAAGAGAAAGGAAACAATTTTATTTTAATGATATCTACATAGTTCAACAAAATTATTAAGATGGGCAGCATCATCATCAGTACTAACACCAGAAAATTGCTCTATCATAACAAGGTTTAACAACGCAGGTTTTATCTCATAAAAATCAGCAGTAGGAGTAAGTGGAGCAATAGGTGTGCTAATGAAATCATTGTTGTTGGTGCTAGTTAAGTCACACAACTTAGTGTTCTCAGGAGTAGTCATTTTAACAAGACTAAAAATAGGAATAAAACTACAGCTAGTATAAGAACTAATTTTTTTTTGTTTTTGATAAAGGGAAGCAAACAAGACAAAATAAAGTAAACTAAGCAAAACAAAAACAAAGTAAAGAGATTGGAAGCGAGAGAATCCCCTTGTAGAAATTCTCTTCCTCCCCGGCAACGACGCTAGAGAACTTGTTGATGGCGTGTAGTTGACGCCCTCGTTGGTAAACCCCAAGAGAAATGTTGTGAATAGTGTAGCAACAAGTTTTCCCTCAGAAAAGAAACCAAGGTTGAATCGACCATTAGGAGGACAAGCAATCTCTGAAGGTTGATGCAGCTGAGGTGGCAGGGCGCACTACCGGTTCAGCAGCAACATGGAACCTACACAACACAATCAAATCACTCTGTCCCAACGAAGCAGTGAGGTTGTCAATCTCACCGGTTTTGCTGAACACAAAGAGGTTAAACGTATGGTATGGAAAACGGTAGGAAAACAGTAGGAACAGTATGAGAGCAGTATGAAATCAGTAGGTGTTTTATCAGTATGAGGAAAAAGGACTGGGGTCCACAGTTCAGTAGTGGTGTCTCTCCGTGAAAGATAAATAACATGTGTGGTGAACAAATTACATCTGGGCAATTGACAGAAATGAAAGCTACACCGTACTGCATATGCAAGACATAAAGATTACTATGTGATTCATGCGAACATTACAACAAAATACATAGACCGTTATCCAACTGCATCTATGACTAAAAATCCACCCTCCAAATATCATCCGAACAAACGTTTGGTATTAAGTTGCAAGCAACAGATAATCGCAGTAAGCAAAGTGTATAATATAAACAATAACATCATCCTTAGACAAAGCATTGTTGTTTTCTCCCTAATGGAAAGAATACATCCTCCATCCGTCACGTTTCTCTCACTCGAGCACAGATGAAAAGGAGGCATAAACCCACTATCGAACATAAATAATCCCTCTTGGAGTTACTAGCATCTACTTGGCCAGGGCATCTACTAATAATGGAGAGCATGCAAGATCATAAATAACATATGCATGAAGATAACATGATAGATTGATAATCAGAGGACATAGCATTCAACATTCATCAGATCCCAGCAAAGACAACATGTAGCATTATATAAAGATGATCTTGATCATGATAGGTAGCTCACAAGATCTAAACATGAGGTACAAAGTGGAGAGAACAACCATCTAGCTACTGCTATGGACCCGTAGTCAAGGGATGAACTACTCACGCATCACTTCGGAGGATGGCATGGTGGTGTAGACCCCTCCGGTGATGATTTCCCCCTCCCGCAGGGAGCCGAGGAGAGCTCCAGAACCCTCCCGATCTCAGGATGACGGTGACGGTGGCCTCGGGTGTTTTTCGGGAAAAAGTGGGATATCTTTAGGTTTTACGTCTCGGGGGGATTAAATAGGTGAAAGGGCAAAGGCGGTGGAGGCCTGGGGTGCCCACACCACCACCCGCACGCGGCCAAGGGGGTGCGCCGCCCTATGGTGTGGGCCCCTTGAGGCCCCCTCCGGGTCTCTTCGGGACTCCGTGGAACCTTCGGGAATTCTAAAACTTCCGTGCTTTGAATTTTCCAATTTCGAGAATATTTCCAGAACAACTTTTCGAAACTAAAAATGGCAGAAAACAGGGAACTGGCTCTGTGGTATCTTGTCAATAGGTTAGTCGGAAAATCGATAAAAATGACATAAAGTGTATAGAAAACATGTGAGAAACAATAAGAAAACAACATGGAACATGTCCATTAGTTGTATTTGCCTCGGGCACCTCATTCTTATCCTTTCGTTCTCCCTATTCGCTACAGTAGCTTGAGAGTCTCTTGGGAGCTCCCGGCGAGCTCCTGCTCGTTCTCCGGTGGCGTTGCCGGCCGACGTCGAGAAGGATGCAACGCGCGGGTTGTACAGAGTAGTAGTAGGTTATGTTATGATGTTGTTGGTTTTGCTTATCTGCGATTTGACGTTATGTCATTGAGGTTGTGCTCGCCTCTGTACCCGAGTGGCACAACTGGTCCGCTGCTCCTGCTCCTTCCTCGGGTGGATCTCCGGTGGTCGGAGACGTTGGTGGAGGAACATGGCGCTTCCTCTCTCCCTCATAACCTCGAGGGCTGGCTTCTGGTTCTAGAAGTCAGACTTTTCTGCTCTGCGACGAATTGGAAATGGTTGGTGGCTCTTCTGAGGGGTCGAGGAGGTGTTGTGTCGCACCCGGACTTCTAGAGGATACACACAGCCCGCTAAACAGTAGATAATTGGCTTACGGGGCCTACCTGCACCCGCATCTCAATATGAGTAGGCTAACACGTAAACGTGTGACAACCATCCTCTACTATTCATCGTCTGTGAAACCATCCAATAGGAATCCGAATACTTCCATTGACGTACTTCATAACATACACACATGGTACGTCAACGGCATTTGAACAAGTGATATCACAACAAATCTCTAAGACACAAGAAATAGAAATAAGTGGCAAAAGCTCTCACTAGAGCAGAGATAGCAAATACAGTCATGCAGAGGACACATGTCCCAACAAGTCATCTTTACATCACAGCGGAAGCATCCAAAGTGTCTGAGTACAGACAAGATCCAAATAGACCTAAGAGGCCGGAAACGAAAAGAACGGAGCCCATCCACGAAGTCTCGGATCCTGCCCGGGTCCGCTATCTACTCGTCAGCAGCCTCGTCATACTCCACGTAGTAGCCACCATGGGGATCCTCGGAAACGTAGTCTGCAGAACCAGCAGCCCCAAAGGGGTCAGTACGGACGAGTACTGGCAAGCAAGACGCACAAGATACCAAAGTGTACCCGACAACACCAAGTACAGATGTTTTGGGTTCAACGGAAGATAGGTGATACAAAGGTGCGGCAGCGGGATGCACTAACCAACTACAGAGACACGCTACAACATCCGGCTAAAAGAAAGGGATAAGATAGCGCATCGGAGCCAACTACCACTAACCTCAAACAAACCCATCCTGGATCTCGCCCCTTATCCAAAGAAGCAATCCAAGGATAACCCACACAGTTGGATTAATGAAGGTTCAAGTTATTGTGTCAATATGCCTATTACTAGTCAAATTATTATTAATTAGGTGTAAGTTGTCTAATCCTTGTTAGCCATCCCTATCACCAAGTCATCCATAACCGCGGACAACATGGCTTCTCGATAAGATTTAACCCTGCAGGGATGCACCAATTTGGCCGTACACGTAAGTATAACCCGCCAGGCGGGGATCAAACCCACCAAGCAGGCCACTCAACACAACCCAACTCTTCTTCGCATCAAGCCCAAAGAACCCCGTGCAATTGAGCGCACGGCTAATCAAGCCCCACGAAGAAAAGGGGACCCTCATAGCACTCTAAGAACGTGTCTCCCTAAATGCCGACTACAAAACTTACCACCCCGGCGCCAAGGGTTCGCACCTGCATATGCATGCGGCAAATGGAAAACCCGAACTAAATGAGGCGATTTGGACGAGATGCGAATCGAATCAAAATTGCGGGGGGCGCCCATACACGCTTCCCACATGCGGTTAGCGCGCTCATCATGGATCTAGAGGACAAGAACTTTTCCTGAGTTCGGCACTAGCAGGCCTCAAAACCATACCCGGCCTCCTGCCGGTGCCTTAGCATCAAATTATTATTACCTCAGACATTAACAGGTTGTTGTTTAAACATCGAGACCCCAGAACATAATAAATATGGTAAAAGAAATAACGGACATCAGACTCGAGCACAACAACCCTAAGCATGCTAGTAAGACACAGGCAACAGGCAACAGGGTTTATAGGTGTGGAGGTGAGGCTATATCAGGGTTACAGGATAACATGTGATAGGATCGGAACACAAGCAACGAATCATAAGGCTAGCAGATTAGACAACGGAAAGTATCGGTATCAAGTGTGGAAAGGACACAATGGTTCAAGTGAGTGAATACTTGCCTGCAAACTCAGTAGCCCGGTACTGGGCTAACTCCTCTGAAGTAGCATCGTAAACCTCGTCTGTCTCAACGTCGTCGTCTATTCGAGAAGAAGCAAACAAACAACGAAGAGAGACGGACAATCAATAACATGGCATAATGCACAAACATGGGATGATGCATGAAATTTTAATGCAAGTAAGAGATCATGGACATGATCATCAAGTTAAATGAGTGTCCCAAATAAGTTTGCATTATTTGGAAACCTCTCATATTTATCTTAGTGGCCTATGATTAATTTTAATAAGACCAATACATCAAAAAGTATTCCCACATGCATGAAATGATGCTTTTCTGTTATTAATTAAAGTTCTTTCCATTTTGGTATAGTTTCCATAAATTTTTGGGTGAAGAAAATAATAAATAAGAATTAATTCTTATTGTTTTCATTTCTGCCATTTTTGGTAAACAATTTTAAAAGAGGTACTTTCAGTTATAAAAGCATGGGAAATACTTGAAAACATGTGGACAATGTTTCACTGAACATTTTTAGATATTAAACATAATTTTTGGATCATTATTGAATTTATTATGCATTTTTCCATAAGCATTTTTATTCTGCCCCTTTTAGTAAACAGAAGGAAACATGTTCAAATTTAAATCAATTGTGACCAAATAAAATACCACTGTGTAGAGTTTGTTAAGAAAAAATTTTAGAGCCCAAGTTTGCTCAATTTGGGTGAACAGAACTCAAGTTATGAATTTTGCAAGATTTCAGTTTTTATTCCATTTTCTGTATTTAAATATTTAGTGCACAAATTATTACATAAACATGTTGACATTTATACATATTTCGAAAGTGCTCACAGTTATGAATCTACAGAAATTTGAATCACCAAAATTGGAGCATTTATGAATATTTGGTGGAATTTACAAGTTAAGATTTTGATCTGCTTTGGGGCTGGGCTGCGGGAAATAAATCCCAAAAAAAATTGCGCGGGGGGGGGGGGGGCTCAAACCCGCGCCCTGCTGGTGTGCGCGCGGATGGGTGACCACTGGGCTCCTGTGCTACTCGTGACAGGATCGGGATCTCGCGCAAGTAGTAATGAACTACGGCGCGTAACTGAATTTTTGGACAGCAGATTCAGAAGGCTTTCGTGTTCAGTTGCAGAACGACCACGACGAACCTGCGCTGCTGAACTCCGGCGTGATCGGAAAAATGAAGGTGCATCTGGTGCTCGAAAAGAAGCGGGGTGGCAGGGAATGGAACAAGGGGCTCACCGGGAGTAGGTTGGTGGTGTCGATCGGGCTCGAGGGCGACCGGCGGCGGTGGCGGAGACCTTCAAGCGCCAGCCATGGCCTCTCTCTCCCTTGCAGCTAGCAGAACCAAGTTCAGAAAAGGAAAAGGACAGGGAGAAGAAGAAAGGGGCGGCGGCGGCTGGAGGGGAAAGGGAGAGGGGCTAGGGCTAGGGTTAGGGTTTGGGGATTAAGTAGAGGGAGGAGGGAGCAGGTGGGAGCTGCAGGTGGGGGAGGATCTCCTGTTCTCTGTCTCCGTACGAAGGAAGAAGACGACAGCGATGGGATGCGCTTGGGCTTGGTTTGGGGGTCGTAGGTGGCCTGGGCCGGCCTGTTGGCTGGCCTGGCTGCCTCCCCCTTTTTCTTTTCTTTTTTTTATTCCCTTTTTTTTGTAGAAAAGAAAAGAGAAGGAAAAGAAGGGTTTTGGGATCCAACAATTTTGGTGATAAATTTTTATAAGTTCCTTATTGCAAATGCCCAGTTGCACCAACTTTTGTGTTTCAAAATTTTAAATATTTGTTGCTGTTTGAATTTTAAATGCAATTGCTTGAATTTTGCAATAATTGAATTATTTGAAAACTTAACCAAGTCAATTATGTGAAAATTCAAGTTTATGGAAGCAATTGATTTGTTTCTGTTAGTGATTTATTTTGAAAACATTGGAACATACCAAGTATGAACCAATTGGTTTGAAATTGAATTGAATTTCAAATTGAAACACATGCCACATGCAATGCTTATGATGACATGATGCATTAACATAAATTAACAAGAAGCAAAACATTCTAAGCTTGTTTTCATACTTGGGATGTTACAAAACGCCCCCCCCCCTTGAAGGAATCGCGCACCGATATTCCCACTTAGAAGAGAAAAGGTCCGGATACTTCTTGCGAAGATCCTCTTCGGTCTCCCACGTTACCTCTTTATCGGAATTATGAGACCACTACACTTTTAAGAACTTGGTGCTTTTGTTGCGAGTTTTGCGCTCGGTCTCATCGAGAATGCGAATAGGGTGCTCTTCATAAGAGAGGTCTTATTGCAGTTCAATGGAATCATGATCAACTGCACGACCTGGATCTTTGAAGCACTTCTTGAGCTGTGACACGTGAAAGACATCGTGCACCTTGGATAGCTTTTCTGGAAGTTCAAGACGATAGGCATTTTCTGCACGCCTTGAGAGAATGTTGAAGGGACCAATATATCTTGGTGCAAGCTTTCCTTTGACACCAAAACGATGAGTGCCTCTGAGGGGAGTTACACGGAGATATGCTTTGTCTCCAGCTGCATAGACCATGTCCCTGTGTTTGCTGTCATAGTAGCTTTTCTAACGAGACTGAGCAATCTTCAGATTGTCACGAATGATGCGAACTTTCTCTTCGGCCTCCTTAACAATGTCAGGGCCTAAGAGTGAACGTTCACCAGCTCCAGACCAATTGATTGGACTCTTGCATCTGCGGCCATAGAGAGCCTCGAATGGTGCCATGCCTAGACTTGCCTGGAAGCTGTTGTTGTAGGAGAATTCAGCATATGGAAGACATTCCTCCCATTTCATGCCAAAAGAGAGACCACATGCTCTGAGCATATCCTCGATAATCTGATTGACTCTTTCGACTTGCCCTTGAGACTGAGGATGATAGGCTATGCTGAACAGAAGCTTGGTGCCCAAGGCTTCTTGAAAGCTTTTCCAGAAATGAGAAGTGAAGATGCTTCCACGGTCTGAGCTTATTTCTAGCGAAACACCATGAAGAGGAACAATCTTTGCTGTGTAGAGCTCTGCTAACTGACTAGCTGAGATTTTCTCTTTGACAGGAAAGAAGTGAGCGACTTTAGTGAGTCGATCAATGACAACGAAGATTGCATCGTTGCCCCTCTTGGACTTTGGAAAACCAGTGACGAAGTCCATTTCAATCATGTCCCACTTCCATTCAGGGATTTTCAGAGGTTGGAGAAGACCGGCTGTTTTCTGATGAACTGCCTTGACATATTGACAGACGTCGCATTCAGAAACGTATTGAGCAATTTCACGTTTCATGCTAGGCCACCAATACAGTGTCTTGAGATCCTGGTACATCTTTGTACTTCCAGGGTGTATGGAAAGAGGAGTTTCATGAGCCTCCTTGAGAATGACATTTTTAAGAATTTGAATTTGAGGAACTGCAATGCGTCCTTCGAAGAACACAGTTCCCTTGTCATCAATTGAGAAGCACTCAAATTTCTCATTGCTTGCTTTGATGTGCTCTACAATCTTCTTGATTTCAGCATCACGAAGTTGTTCAGAACGAATCTTGTCCTCGAGAGTTGGACTGGCTGTCAAGTTTGCAAGATAGCCTTGAGGAACAAAACCAAGATTCAGTTTCTGGAATTCTTCATGAAGAGGAGGTTGGCTTTCCATGATCATGAGATTATTGCAATACGACTTGCGACTGAGAGCATCGGCCATAACATTAGCCTTGCCTGGAGTGTAAGAAATGGTAAGATCAAAGTCTTTGATCTTTTAAATCCATCTCCTTTGTCTGAGGTTTAGATCTGGTTGAGTGAAGATGTACTTCAGACTCTTATGATCGGAAAAGATTTCAGTGCGATTACCCAACAAGTATTGTCTCCATTTCTTGAGGGCAAACACAACTGATGCGAGTTCAAGGTCATGAGTGGGATAATTGAGCTCATGTGTGTTCAACTGACGTGAAGCATAAGCCATAACTTGGCGTTCTTGCATGAGAACTGCACCTAGACCTTGGAGAGAAGCATCACAGAATATTTGGAAAGGTTTGGAAGGATCTGGGCCAACCAGAACTGGTGTAGAAGTGAGTTTAGTCTTCAGGAGATTGAAGCTTTCATCACATTGTGGAGACCAGACAAACTTCTTGTCCTTCTTTGTGAGGTCAGTGAGAGGTTTGGCAATCTTGGAGAAGTTTGGGACGAAGCGACGGCAATAGCTAGCCAAGCCAAGAAAACTTCTTACTTGCTTCACCGTCTTTGGAGGTTTCCAATCAACAATTGCTTTAACCTTTTCTGGATCAATGGCTATGCCCTTGGCAGAGATGACATGACCAAGATAAACGACTTCGGAAATCCAAAACTCACATTTGGAGAACTTGGCATAGAGACGATGCTCGCGAAGCTTCATGAGAGTTAGACGAAGATGTTCTTCATGCTCTTCCTCGGATTTTGAGTAGACAAGAATGTCATCAAGATATATCACAACGAATTTGTCTAGGTATTCATGGAATACAGAATTCATGAGTCCAGAGAAGGTCGTCGGTGCATTGCTGAGACCAAAGGACATGACGGTGAATTCATATAGACCGTAGCGAGGGGTGAAGTCTGTCTTTGGAATATCCTCTTTTCTGATCTTTATTTGATGGTAACCCATTCTCAAGTCCAACTTGGAGAATATTGAGGCTCCAGCAAATTGATCAAAAAGATCATCGATGCGAGGAATTGGATACTTATTTTTGATGGTCTTCTCGTTAAGAGGACGATAGTCAACAACGAGTCTCTTTGTTTGATCCTTCTTCGCAACGAACAGAGTTGGGCATCCCCAAGACGAGGAACTAGGTTGAATGTAACCTTTTTCCATGTACATATCAATTTGTTCCTTCAACAACTTCAGCTCGGGAGTTCCTATCTTGTAGGGATGCTTAGAGATTGGAGCAGTACCTGGTTCAAGTTCGATCACGAACTCAACAGCTCTGTCCGGAGGCATTCCTGGCAACTCTTCTGGAAAGACGTCAGGGAAGTCGCAAACCACCGGAACATTTTCAAGTGAAGGTAGAGGATTTGCATTGAGGGTGTATAGCTGAATGGAACTTGATTCATGTGGAGAATAGATTATTTGGCCAGAAGGGTGGAACAGAGTTATTGACTTTGGAGCACAGTCAATTCTTGCTTTATTGGCCTTCAGCCAATCCATACCAAGAATGACATCAATGTCAGAATTGCCAAGCAGTATGAGAGAAGCAATGAATATGTGGCCTCCAATTAGAATTTGATTTTTGTGACAGATCTTGGAAGTTTGCATAGTTGCTCCAGGGGAGCTGACCACTAGCGGGGAACCCAAACCAACAAAAGGTAGTTTGATTGCTGTAGCAAAGATCTTTGACACGAAAGAATGTGATGCTCCGGTATCAAACAACACTTTAGCTGGAATAGAGTTTACGGGAAATGTACCGAGAACGACGTCAGGAGCTTCCTCAGCTTTGTCGATCTTGACATGATTCACCCTTGCGGTCCTCCCGACAGGCCTGTTGTTGGAGTTGAAGGCCTTAGGCGGGGGAGCGCGCACCATTGCCTGGTTTGTGCTAGGACTAGGTGGTGGTGGAGGTAGCTGCCTCTGCGTGCACTTGTCGGTGTAGTGCCCCGTTTGCTTGCACTTGTAGCATGTGACGACACGAGGAGGCCCTGGCCTTGGCTGCCCCATCGTAGCCCTTGGATCATGCAGCTGAGCAGGGTTGGGTGGGCGGGGAGCGAAGCCTGGAGAAGTTTGGGCATATGGAGCCCGAGTGACAGCACCATTTGGTACCCAGATGCGGCGCTTCTGCGGAGGGGTGGTCATGTTGGAGGAGGAACCACCCTCACGCGAGTGCTTGCGAGACTCTTCGAACGCCTTGCGCCCATTTTCTTCATTGAGCGCGGTGTTAACGAGATCCTCGAAGCTGTCGGCCTTGACATTGGTGAGGGCATACTTGAGTTCTGGGTTAAAGCCTCTGCGGAACCTTGCCATCTTTTTAGCTTCAGTGGACACCTCATCTCCAGCGTATCGAGCGAGCCGATTGAACTCACTCTGATACCCGATGACGTCCAACTTGCCCTTCTTGAGAGAGCAAAACTCTTCACTCATTCTTTCCATGAGACCCTCTGAAATGTGGTGTTTCAGGAAGGCTTCCTTGAAATGGTCCCACGTGACTGGCATGCCAGTCCTCATGGCCTGGAAGTTTTCCCACCAAGAAGCTTCCTGACCCTTCAGCAGATAGGAGGCATACTTGACCTTGTCTTCTTCGGCTACGTGTGCAATATCCAGAGCCTTGGCTATCTCACGGATCCAGTCATCAGCGTCTAGGGGCTCGCGTGTGGCGACGAAAGCTCTCGGACCCAGACTGAGAAACTCCTTGATGCTCACTCGTGGAGCTGTCTGGTTGATTTGTTGATTAGTCTGAAACTGAGCCATCTGCGTCATGACTTGGGTCATCTGAGTCAACAGCTCCGTGATTGGCGGTGGTTCAGGCGTGGTGTTCCTTGTTGGCGGCATCCTGAATGGAAATGCATTTTAGCACAACAATAGAAAATGATAGACTTGGCAACCGAAAGAGAGATTACTCTGACGCATGAATAGATAACCAAAAGGTACACCATCACATGTTCAAGTACAACAGAATATCCAACACGCCATAAATGGTTCGAATACCAAAGGATAACTAAACATAGCTAAGAATGGATACATCGGTACTCCCATGCTCATCACGCAGGATGGCGGCGAGGAGTACGGCGAGAGGTACGGTGAAGAGTACGCCCACGAAAGTAGGTGGATCGACGATCCACGTAGATCTGACGTGGTCTGAGACCAACTCTAGGCGTGGTGAAGTACATAGCGTCGACTCCCTGTGCTCCAAAGCGGGGAATCCCAGTGTAACCAGCACCAAGGTTAAGGAGTGGACCTCTGATCGGCTCGTAACCTCCAGCATCTGGCAGACGACGCCCAACTGGCTGATCAAAACGTGCAAAGCGCTCGTCTCCAACAAAGTCTATGGTGTAAGTCGCCAGACGAGTCAAAGCAAGGTAAAGCTACTCTCTGACTGAAGCCAACTCCTGAGATAGTGTGCGGGCAACTGCGTCACTCTGTCTCACAAACTGAGCGGTGGTGTGCAGCCTGGAGGTATCATGCTCGTAAACATCCAAGTTGTCATAGAGAGTGAAGTGAGCTCCCTCCGAAGTGATGTAACCACGGGGAATGTGGCGATAAATAGAATCGCCAAATCCCCAGTAGTCAGCACGAAGGACGGTGAGGCTCACATAAGCTGCCTGCTGCACAGCCATATCCACTGTGGAACCCACTGCCTCGTAGCGGTGGACTACGCTCATGCCATCATCTGACAGAATGTAGACGATAGCCTGGTAGTAGGTCTGCTCAAACTCTCGCTGCTGCTCGTAGACCTGGTACTCTGGTGCCCAATGGAACCCCAGAAAAGTGACCATGTCTCTCAGCATCTCCGGATAACCGGTAGTGCTCTCACAACGAGTCATACGAACCACCTGCGGGTAGAACCTGAGATCCATCTGCAGATGATCGGGAAAATAGACGCCGGTAGAAGAACTGAAGTGGCAAGCAACAACATGGTTCCAACGGACGAAAAAGGATCTTGAGAAGAACAGGATATCGAAGCAACATTTGGGAAACACGAGACCAAACACTCCCGAGGTACTACGGAAAAACCCATCCGGGCTTCTAGAGGATCAATATCTACTGCTTAAGGAATAGAGGATCTACTTCCGGGGCTTATGTGCCTCCGTTCTCAATCGTGAGTAGGCAACATGAAAATCATGTCACAACCACCTCCATTCCTATGGTCTAGTAGATATAACCATCCTAGAGAAACCAAGATACGTGAAATCCTAACTTGAAAGTTTAGATGAGAAGAGAAAATAACGTTGCACTTCCATACCAGAAAAAGGGAGGGTGGGTGGTGAAAGAAATAAAAGAACAGAATTCCTACTCTCACGTTCCATTTTTCCTATATAGCTACAAAATAGTTTCTAGACTCAAGTGCGACCAGTAAAAGGGATCCTACAGGCAGACAGGCTCTGATACCATTTGTCGCACCCGGACTTCTAGAGGATACACACAGCCCGCTAAACAGTAGATAATTGGCTTACGGGGCCTACCTGCACCTGCATCTCAATATGAGTAGGCCAACACGTAAACGTGTGACAACCATCCTCTACTATTCATCGTCTGTGAAACCATCCAATAGGAATCCGAATACTTCCATTGACGTACTTCGTAACATACACACATGGTACGTCAACGGCATTTGAACAAGTGATATCACAACAAATCTCTAAGACACAAGAAATAGAAATAAGTGGCAAAAGCTCTCACTAGAGCAGAGATAGCAAATACAGTCATGCAGAGGACACATATCCCAACAAGTCATCATTACATCATAGCGGAAGCATCCAAAGTGTTTGAGTACATACAAGATCCAAATAGGCCTAAGAGGCCGGAAACGAAAAGAACGGAGCCCATCCACGAAGTCTCGGATCCTGTCCGGGTCCGCTATCTATTTGTCAGCAGCCTCGTCATACTCCACGTAGTAGCCACCATGGGGATTAGGGATGTAAACGGATCGGATCGGATCGGATAATGACCTCTCCATATCCTTTACCATATTTTTTTATCGGATGCGGAGCGGATCGGATAGTGGTCGGATACGGATGCGGAAGCGGATAATATCGGACTACGGATTCGGATCGGAAACAAAGCGGATTCGGACCGAAAACAGATAAAACTTATCGGATAAATACGTACACAGAGACGTAATGTCACCATGCAAAAAGTAACACTAGAAAGTAGCCAAACATTTAAAATTACACCAAAACAAAGATAGTAATTAAATAGTACATAAAAATGTCACAAAATGATTGATGATTTGCAATATGAATTTGCATCTAGCAACTAGAAACTTTTGTAGAGATAAATAATAGCTCACCTTTTGAGGGATTTTCGCCGGAAGCAATTTGTAAATTGCGTCAAAATGTTGAATATAGGTCATACTAAGTTACGAATGAGTGATTTGGTCTATGTGTCATTGGATTAAATGTATATTTAGTGCTATGTTAATCGGATTATCCTAATTGATAAGCACGGATAATCCGCGAATAGGTGCGGATAATCCCTATCCGTCGGATAATAGCAATACCATATCCGCTACCATATCCGTCGGATATCTGCTTGACCAAAATCCATATCCGCGTCCGTATCCGGCGGATTCCTGTTATTGCACACCATATCCTTAAAAATGGATTCGGATGCGGATTCGAGGCGGAAATTATCCGTACCATTTACATCCCTAATGGGGATCCTCGGAATCGTAGTCTGCAGAACCAGCAACCCCAAAGGGGTAAGTACGGACGAGTACTGGCAAGCAAGACGCACAAGATACCAAAGTGTACCCGACAACACCAAGTACAGATGTTTTGGGTTCAACGGAAGATAGGTGATACAAAGGTGCGGCAGCGGGATGCACTAACCAACTACAGAGACACGCTACAACATCCGGCTAAAAGAAAGGGATAAGATAGCGCATCGGAGCCAACTACCACTAACCTCAAACAAACCCATCCTGGATCTCGCCCCTTATCCAAAGAAGCAATCCAAGGATAACCCACACAGTTGGATTAATGAAGGTTCAGGTTATTGTGTCAATATGCCTATTACTAGTCAAATTATTATTAATTAGGTGTAAGTTGTCTAATCCTTGTTAGCCAGCCCTATCACCAAGTCATCCATAACCGCGGACAACACGGCTTCTCGAGAAGATTTAACCCTGCAGGGATGCACCAATTTGGCCGTACACGTAAGAATAACCCGCCAGGCGGGGATCAAACCCACCAAGAAGGCCACTCAACACAACCCAACTCTTCTTCGCATCAAGCCCAAAGAACCCCGTGCAATTGAGCGCACGGCTAATCAAGCCCCATGAAGAAAAGGGGACCCTCATAGCACTCTAAGAACGTGTCTCCCTAAATGCCGACTACAAAAGTTACCACCCTGGCGCCAAGGGTTCGCACCTGCATATGCATGCGGCAAATGGAAAACCCGAACTAAATGAGACGATTTGGACGAGATGCGAATCGAATCAAAATTGCGGGGGGCGCCCATACACGCTTCCCACATGCGGTTAGCGCGCTCATCATGGATCTAGAGGATAAGAACTTTTCCTGAGTTCGGCACTAGCAGGCCTCAAAACCATACCCGGCCTCCTGCCGGTGCCTTAACATCAAATTATTATTACCTCAGACATTAACAGGTTGTTGTTTAAACATCGAGCCCCCAGAACATAATAAATATGGTAAAAGAAATAACGGACATCAGACTCGAGCACAACAACCCTAAGCATGCTAGTAAGACACAGGCAACAGGCAACAGGGTTATAGGTTTGGAGATGAGGCCATATCAGGGTTACAGGATAACATGTGATAGGATCGAAACACAAGCAACGAATCATAAGGCTAGCAGATTAGACAACGGAAAGTATCGGTATCAAGTGTGGAAAAGACACAATGGTTCAGGTGAGTGAATACTTGCCTGCAAACTCAGTAGCCTGGTACTGGGCTAACTCCTCTGAAGTAGTATCGTAAACCTCGTCTGTCTCAACGTCGTCGTCTATTCGAGAAGAAGCAAACAAACAACGAAGAGAGACGGACAATCAATAACATGGCATAATGCACAAACATGGGATGATGCATGACATTTTAATGCAAGTAAGAGATCATGGACATGATCATCAAGTTAAATGAGTGTCCCAAATAAGTTTGCATTATTTGGAAACCTCTCATATTTATCTTAGTGGCCTATTATTAATTTTAATAAGACCAATACATCAAAAAGTATTCCCACATGCATGAAATGATGCTTTTCTGTTATTAATTGAAGTTCTTTCCATTTTGGTATAGTTTCCATAATTTTTGGGTGAAGAAAATAATAAATAAGAATTAATTCTTATTGTTTTTATTTCTGCCATTTTTGGTAAACAATTTAAAAAGAGGTACTTTCACTTACAAAAGCATGGAAAATACTTGAAAACATGTGGACAATGTTTCACTGAAAATTTTGAGATATTAGACATAATTTTTGGGTCATTATTGAATTTATTATGCATTTTTCATAAGCATTTTTATTCTGCCCCTTTTAGTAAACAGAAAGAAACATGTTCAAATTTAATTCAATTGTGACCAAATAAAATACCACTGTGTAGAGTTTGTTAAGACAAAATTTTAGAGCCCAAGTTTGCTCAATTTAGGTGAACAGAACTCAAGTTATGAATTTTGCAAGATTTAAGTTTTTATTCTATTTTCTGTATTTAAATATTTAGTGCACAAATTATTACAGAAACATGTTGACATTTTTACATATTTCGAAATTTCTCACAGTTATGAATATACCGAAATTTGAATCACCAAAATTGGAGCATTTATGAATATTTGGTGGAATTTACAAGTTAAGATTTTGATCTACTTTGGGGCTGGGCTGCGGGAAATAAATCCCAAAAAAAATTGCGCGGGGGAGGGGGACTCGAACCCGCGCCCTGCTGGTGTGCGCGCGGATGGGTGACCACTGGGCTGCTGTGCTACTCGTGACAGGATCGGGATCTCGCGCAAGTAGTAATGAACTACGGCGCGTAACTGAATTTTTCGACAGCAGATTCAGAAGGCTTTCGTGTTCAGTTGCAGAACGACCACGACGAACCTGCGCTGCTGAACTCCGGCGTGATCGGAAAAACGAAGGTGCATATGGTGCTCGAAAAGAAGCGAGGTGGCAGGGAATGGAACAAGGGGCTCACCGGGAGTAGGTTGGTGGTGTCGATCGGGCTCGAGGGCGACCGGCGGCGGCGGAGACCTTCAAGCGCCGGCCATGGCCTCTCTCTCCCTTGCAGCTAGCAGAACCAAGTTCAGAAAAGGAAAAGGACAGGGAGAAGAAGAAAGGGGCGGCGGCGGCTGGAGAGGAAAGGGAGAGGGGCTAGGGCTAGGGTTAGGGTTCGGGGATTAAGTAGAGGGAGGAGGGAGCAGGTGGGAGCTGCAGGTGAGGGAGGATCTCCCGTTCTCTGTCTCCGTACGAAGGAAGAAGACGACAACGATGGAATGCGCTTGGGCCTGGTTTGGGGGTCGTAGGTGGCCTGGGCCGGCCTGGCTACCTCCCCCTTTTTCTTTTCTTTTTTTTTATTCCCTTTTTTTTGTAGAAAAGAAAAGAGAAGGAAAAGAAGGGTTTTGGGATCCAACAATTTTGGTGATAAATTTTTATAAGTTCCTTATTGCAAATGCCCAGTTGCACCAACTTTTGTTTTTCAAAATTTTAAATATTTGTTGCTGTTTCAATTTTAAATGCAATTGCTTGAATTTTGCAATAATTGAATTATTTGAAAACTTAACCAAGTCAATTATGTGAAAATTCAAGTTTATGGAAGCAATTGATTTGTTTCTGTTAGTGATTTATTTTGAAAACATTGGAACATACCAAGTATGAACCAATTGGTTTGAAATTGAATTGAATTTCAAATTGAAACACATGCCACATGCAATGCTTATGATGACATGATGCATTAACATAAATTAACAAGAAGCAAAACATTCTAAGGTTGTTTTCATACTTGGGATGTTACATGTTGTGGTTTCTCTCTCTCTCTTTTGTAGGGTGGTGGTTCGAGAACTTGCTGCATCTACGTGTGCATCAGGCTGAGCCCAGGGCTAGCTCTACGATCTTTGACAGATATGGCGGCCCAATCATCTCCTTCTGAGTGGACGTCTTGCGAACCCTGCGCCGGAGCTCGACGAGACGGAGTATCCAAGTGGTTCGTCCCCGGCTGTAACTTCTTCACCGGTGTGTGTGGTTCATCGATCGAGGACTTGTTCCAAGAGAGATCCCGAGCACCCCCCCCCCCCCCCCTCTTCGATCTCGGCGTTTCCTGCGACTTGAGGCCGACGACTGATGGCAGTGAAGCCCTAAGACCTGATTGCTTTTTCACTTTTAGTTCTGGGGTGTTTTCTGTAAGAGCGGAGGTCCTTTCCTCAAATCTTAGGTTTGCTAGGTCAAGTGATGCTAAAGTACCTCTTTGTAATCTGTTCCTGCCACGTGTTCAATGATATAGCAGCAACGGGACTTGACTTTAATCTTTGTTCAAAAAAAAAGTTGTATTTGCCTCTATAGCATAAGACAAAATGGGTGCTCCCACTAACGAAAACCAGCCCGGTGCATTTATTCTTTCCTCAATGTATAACTTTCGTTTATTTTTGCCACCACAATTTATACATATGGAAATTGGTTGAAGACTAGTGAGATTAAGCCGGTAGCGACTACTTTACATATGAATAATAGTCATGCATGGATCGATGCATGCACGGTGCAGCCGATGAAAGTTGCATGCATCTAGACATTAAAAGCAAGCTATCCATGCATGACATCACGCCATCAATGCAATAACCTAACTAAGTTATCAATCATTCTGCGGGAGGAGGGGGCATGTGGCTCCAGCTTCTTAAAGCCAACTACCTGCAGGACCGCCCGATCCTCGCTTGCGATCGATAGGAGGGGTCTCTCTTTTGGAGATCCATCTAGTCGATAAAGCAGGACATTAGAAAAGGTGATAGGTTCAGTATTGGAGATGGCCGGGGTACCATGTTTTGGATGGACCCGTGGCTTCGGGAGCGTTCGCTACAGCTGGAGTTCCCGAGATTCTTTGCTATCTGCTCTGACCCCTCCCAACTTGTGGTGTCGGCGGTCCAAAATGGGACTTGGAACATCTTGTTCCGACGAACTTTTGGGCCGGCTGAGACCATGGAGTGGGAGAATCTCATGGGCGATTTGCCTGATTCCCTTCTGGAGGCCCTGACCAGGTGACCTGGTCCTGGCCCCCTCGGGATCCTTTTCGGTCAAATCGACGTATAGGGCCCAGTTCTCTAGGCCAACTAGTTCTTGGGCTACTCCTCTATGGAAGGCCCCTCTAACGTTGAAGATTAAGATATTTGTCTGACAACTATTACGGGACAGATTGCCTTCTAGGATCGAAGTGGCTAAGCGCCATGGACCGGGGGACGGTCTGTGCCCGTTATGTAGGTGCACCGAGTCTAGTACACACATCTTCTTTGTGTGTCCCACTGCCCGGTTTCTGTTGAACTTCGATCATGAGGTGCTGGGGCCGTCGTGGGAGGCCTCGGGCCTCGGCGAGTTCCTAGAAGTCCAGGCACACCGGGCCGGGATGGGAGGGAGGGTACACGCCTCTTCTGGCTGGTCCTCGCGGCTATGACGTGGTCATTATGGACGACACGCAATAAGATGGTGATTGAGAAGATTTTTCCGCGACGTGCTTCTGACTCTGTGTTCAAATGTTTCGCTCTATTGCAGCAGTGGTACCCGCTCTGTAGATAGCGGGACAGGGCGCGGCTAGAGGACTACATCGACAAACTCCTAGTTGCCGCGCGCCGCATCACCTCTTCAGTGCCACCCTGAGGCCTTCCCCTCCCCTTCCCCCCTAGCGGCTCTACTTCCTGTCTAGCCCCCCCCCCCCCCCCCCCCCCCCCCCCCCCCCCCCCCCCCCCCTCTCTCTCTGTCACTCTCTTGCTTTCCTCTTTTTTGGGCTCTGTTGTGCTTATTGGCCCAGCATTTGCCTAGTTTGATGTTGTACCTGGTACTCTGTATGATTGTTGTGGCGGTTGCTTTATTTATAAGCGGAGCGAAAAGTCTGTTTCGACTTATCAATCAAAGCAGATGGTGCCGTGATGCAAGCTGGCAGTAAGTAAAATGAGCTTTGACCCAACATAAAAGTGTGCAAAAGGAGGCTCTAATAAGAGTGACATGCGGGCATTATTAGTTGATTGTACTAATGTCGGCTAGCTTGCGTCAGCGGCTGGCATGTGAAAAAAGGCCACTCACTAAACATCACACTCACAAATTGACAAGTTGAGAGCGAGACGCTGTTGTTGTTGGTAGCTACCTTTGTTAGCTTGTGTAACAGTGCAAGTGACGGAGAAATTAGAATGAATGTAAGCGCCACTAGAATTTGGAGCTGGTGAGTGCCCACCACACAAGATTTCCACTCAGTCGGCACCTCGATCTCTCTCAGTTTGATCCCTTGATAAGAGATAGAACCCAACTAATTTTTTATTTTGCAATAACTTGTATAGTTGCACATGCATGCAACCTTGCATGAGAAAATCATACATGAACAAGTCATATCGGCCGATCCACAGAAGAAACGTACTAAAAAAATTGAACGACATAGGTACCTTAATTTGCTTAGACAGTATGTCGGAGATGATCCAGACTTTTCATGAAGAAAAAATAGCTTGTTTATTGCATCTTGCTTTCCTCATCCTTTAGTAAATATTTACCTTGTTTACCACACATATACTTATTATTTTGTAAGTCATTTTATAAGCTACGGTAGCTATGCGTTTATCTGGGTCGTTTTCGTCATGGGTCGCCGCCAGTTGGTCACTTGCTAGGCAGTGATGTATATATGGAATCCGAACAAATTGTTGCAAACCGCATGATGAATTGAAATATTGGAGGAAGACAGAGTATTCCAGATGAATCACTTTGCAAGCTGTACATGCATGGTCTTTTGCTTTCTAATTTGCAAAAGCTACCTAGTGTGGACTTTGAACTCGTCATCATCCAACACTTTTTTGCAACATAAATGGTGTTGAAAAACTGACAGAGATTGATGTGTGCCCTTCTCAAGAATCTGGTTCCATCTGGCCACTCAAGGCAATTCTGATTCAATATTGTGAGATTAAAAATTTGTTCTAATTAAGAATTTCGAACCGCCAAGAGTTCCCATACAACATTTCTTTACAAACTGTCCTTTTCATTTTGAAATTAAACCTGGTGTATATTATGAATTATATCACATAAACATGCACCAACCCACAAGATATTTCAAATGTACTTCTATATAGAATGTCAAAGATCATCCTTGATCTCCATATATGGAAAACTAACTAGCTACCAAATTCGATCAGACACTAGTTTGGCTTGTTCCCAATAATTAATCATACTCTGCTCTTAGTGGAAAATGTAAAATATATGTGTGGTCACTTCAGCAACTGTGACATGCATGTTATTTTGGCCGACTAGATGTTGATTAGCTGCCGTAGGTAGAGTGATATACACATAAGTAAACAGTGCAACTAGATGGATGCACGGCCTGATGTGTTGATGCATGTCTAATGATGTTGATGTTTAGCTTCTAGCTCATGGTTTACTTTCGTTTGTTTGTCTGGTTCGTTTATAGTTTAGCGAGGGGAAGGAATAAAGGAGCCATATGCGCGTCTACATCATGCACCTTAAGTAGTCATATCTAAGAGATGATATTTATGCATGACAGTGGTCTATACTAGCAAAAAAAAAAAGTTTAACTCACGCCTTGATATTACTGGATACAGTAGAAAGAGTTCACACGAAATTTGAGGCAAACGAAAATGGAGAAGGGTAATAAGGAAAATATCATTGACGTCTTTGTCTGTGATGACGGCTCAATTGTTTATCATGTGTCCCTATCTGCTGCTGGAATTGATTAACTCATTTCAGCCAGGGACCAGGGACAATGCATACGATTTGTCCTGCGTCGCTGTGATGTTTCCCCTGGTGTTATACAGTACCGACTACTCTTCAACGACATGAATGCTCATAAAACTATTTCATGGTATGCATGAAATAGTCTATATTGATAAATTATACAGGTCAATTGTGTGCTCTTTAAGCACATGAATACTTTGCCATGGTGTTAATAAATTCAGGAAAATTTACGGTGCATCCCACTACATATTTTCGTGTGTAGTATATGCCATATCCGATGGCTAAAATTAATTGGGCCAGCTTTAGGACAGGGGACAAAAATGACTTTTTTCCATAATTAATCGTCTTCTTCAACACACTTGTGATTAAATAACTTATATGAATCGTGCAACATTGAAATTCCGCTGCCGTCGCTAGCGGGCCTTAACCACTACCATTCGGATGGACGCGCCCAATGCCACCATGCCAACGTCGTCACCAGCACGGTTAGCAATGGTGTCGGAAGCGTCCCATCGTCATAAAAAACTAGGACTGTTGGCTTTGTTCCGGATCTAGCAACGCTTTCGGGCCTCGACATTAGGCCACACCGCGCGGACATTGGTGCGATAGACTTCCGTTGGTGATCTTGGCGAGCTCCGTTTCGTCGCACGCCTGTGCTGAAGTCCGTGGGGTTGTCAGGTCCGACATCAGCCGTGGTAGTTGCGGCAGCGAAGCCCGCGGGATGAGCGTCGCTGGTGCCGCCAAATCCCGTGGGAGGAGTATTGTCGAGGCCGCCAAAGTTTTTGCCCCGGGTACCGGTCATATAGTGGTGGAGAGGGCTATTATCCGGGCCACAGGGTCCACGTTTCCGGGCTAGGCCGATATGTTGGGTCTGTTCATATATACCACAGAGACCCGAGCCTTGCCCGGCCCGACCGTTGGGCCATAAAACTAGGCCCAAACCCGAAAAGGTTGGCCCTGGTCGGTCCGGCCCAAACACATCGAAATTTGCATGTTTTCTGGCCCAAGGCTGACATCCGAGCTCAAAAAACATGTCCGAGTCTAGCTCAGCCTAGGATTTTCGGGCCGGGCTGGCCATGTACAGGTAGAGTGGGGTGACAGTAGAGCTAAGGAGCCTAGCCATCCATCCATGTGAGTGCCCTGCCGTGGGTCACTTGAGCTGGAGTAGACATCAAGTCTTGTTGTATAAGAAGGAGAGAGTGAGAGGCAGACATGATGGATGCAGATTGGTTGTGTTGGCAGTAAGAAGAAGGTGGAGAGAGTGACCGAGGGAGAAGCGGACATGGACAGTGGCACCAACGGCAGCCTCGCTCCCACCATCCGGCGCGGCCACTGTGTCTGCGCCTAGGCGGACCCCGTAATGTGATGTGATGGATGGCGACACCCCACATTCATCCTCTCTTCTCTGCCGCTCCTCCTCCCCTGCTCTGCGACGAACCTGCCAGCCTCCACCCCTTCCTTTCTGCCTTCAGCCTCCCCCGATTCTATTCATTCGTATAACTCGCCCCAACCTAGTGCTACTGCTACTGCTACTAGTTCAATCAGAGAGAAGCTAGGAAGTGGGCAAAGCAGGCGGCCCATGCAGTACTACTACTACTATTGCGTTCACGGCTAGCCAGCAAAGTGCACCAACAATCCATCCATACGTTAGAAACTAGACATCATGGACTAAAGAAGAAGAAGAAGAAGAAGAAGAAGAAGAAGAAGAAGAAGAAGAAGAAGAAGAAGAAGACAATGACTTAGGAAAGCATGCTCACTTGTTCATGGAAAACTAGTTAATGCACCTAACGAAGCATAAGTAAGCTCTTTTTTTTAAATTTGTTCGAAAATCATATTTTGTGGGTAAAACAATGTCTGCCAGAGAATATACAAATGCATATGCGTTTTCACTTTCTACGCTCGAAGTTCCGTTTGAAAAACCGTTTTATTTTAGGCTACATAGAAAGACAATTTTTTGATAAAACAAGTCAAAGTTGTGCTCAAAAAAACGTTTCCTACTCCTTCATGCAGCCACAATATTTGTTTTTGTTTTCTGTAGCCCCACAAACACGTTGATTTGGCAGTTTTGGCTCTCATGGCATCAGTGAACAATAATGGTTTTGAACTTTTCATGTGTGGAGCCTAGCTAGGTGACCCAGCCACACCGGGCCGTAGATCTAGAAAGCGTGCCGGGTGGCGATAATTAGCCCACATGCATGACTGCTACATGATCTCGAATCGCCTTAACTGTCTTGTATCTTGTTTTTGCATAGGGAGTCTTTTTTTTTTAGAAATGGGGATGACCCCGGCCTCTGCATCAAGTGATGCACACAGCCTTTATTACTTATCAAAAATCAGTGTAGCCAACCGTTTACAAAAGTTTTATCCTTACAAGAACAAGGATAATCTCCTTATACCGAAACAGCAAAACCAAAAGGAAAACTATGAAATCCTATTATGATGCTGCCACGTATGCTGGGAGAAAAAACCCTGTGCCACCGTAAGGAGACGATTGCAGCCATCCACCATAAGCTTCCTCTGGTCTGAAGGAAGTAATAAAACCCATAGCTGGATCCAATGAGCTGCCGAATAGATAACCTGTATAGCATGAAAACAGTTCTTCCTGTTAAAAACAATATTATTTCTACATGTCCAGATAGCCCAACAAATGGCCGAAACACCGATTCTAATTCTTCTTTTAGTTTTCACATCAATCCCATTAAGCCAATTCCCAAACATATTAGTCACATTGGAGGGAGGAGGAATATTAAAAGTACAAAAGACCACACGCCAAATAAGTTTAGCCAAAGGACAGGAAATAAAGAGATGATCTACTGTCTCTTTGTTCCCACAAAAGGAACAATGCATATCACCTTCCTATCCAAAAACCACATAAAGATTTTGATCTTAAGAGGTAACTTTAATTTCCACAAATAAGTTTTGAGAAAAATCGTATGTCCATTCATCATATCCTCATACATAGATTTTACTGAGAAGCTCCCATTCTGAGTAAGTTTCCAAATAAACTTATCAGTATCCGAAGTCAAGGAGACATTCATTAACCGCAAGCACAAATGAGACCACATATCCCAAGTTATGCCTACTAAATTCCTACGAAAGGAAATATTAAGTGGTGGTGGATTCTGAAAAACATCAGCAACCGATACATTTTTAGACTGCACAATATTATATAAAAGAGGATATTGATGAGATAAAGGGGTTTGGTCTAACCAAATATCCTCCCAAAATCTAGTTGTTTCACCATCTCCAATTTTAAAGGAGCCTCTACTAAAGAAATCCTCCTTAACTTTCATTAGACCCTTCCAAAAGGGGGAATCAGTGGGTTGTGCCTCCACGTGAGCTAAAGATTTGCTATGCAAGTATTTATTCTGTAACAATTCCTGCCAAATACCCTCCTCATGAAGTATTTTAAACAGCCATTTAGCCAATAAACACTTATTTTTTAGCTCTAGCACTTCCACACCTAATCCACCTTGATCCTTTGGTCTACAAATAATATTCCATTTTGTTAATCTATATTTACGCTTAGTATTATCACTCTGCCAGAAGAAACGTGATCTATAGAAATCTAGTCTCTTACGGACGCCCTTAGGAATCTCAAAAAAGGATAACATAAACATGGGTAAACTTGTCAACACAGAATTAACAAGAACTAATCGATCCCCATATGATAATAGTTTCCCTTTCCAGCACCCAAGTTTGTCCTCGAAACGACTCTCCACGGGGTGCCACTCTGAGTTTGAAAGTTTTCTGTGATGGATAGGAATACCCAAATATTTAAAAGGTAACAAACCAGACTCACAACCAAAAAAAATTTTATACTAGTGCTCTACCTCTTTAGCCTTACCAAAACAGAAAACTTCACTCTTGTGAAAATTAATCTTGAGACCCGACAATTGCTCAAAGATACACAAGATTAATTTTAGATTTAGAGCTTTATCAAAATCATGCTCTAAAAAAAAGCACCGTATCATCTGCATATTGAAGGATAGACAAACCTCCTTCAACTAGGTCCGGAATAAGACCTCCAATTTGTCCAATTTCCTTAGCCCTAGCAATTAAAATAGCCAGCATATCTGCCACTATATTAAAAAGAATTGGAGACAGGGGGTCACCCTGCCTTAAACCTTTTTTTGTTTGGAAAAAATGGCCAATTGCATCATTAACTCGAATACCTACACTTCCACCCTGAACAAATTGTAAAATCATATCACACCATTCCTGAGAAAACCCTTTCATACGTAAAGCCTGAAGAAGAAAAGGCCACTTAACCTTATCATAAGCCTTCTCAAAGTCAATTTTAAAAATTACCCCATCCAACTTCTTCCTATTAAGTTCATGGATGGTTTCATGTAGGATAACAACTCCTTCCAAGATGTTTCTCCCAGGCATGAAAGCTGATTGAGACGGTCTAACCACCTTCTGCACAATCTGGGTAATACGATTAGTACCCACTTTCGTGAAAATTTTAAAACTCAAATTAAGAAGACATATAGGTCTATATTGCTGGATTTGAACCGCATCATTTATGTTGGTGCTGGCTGTCTCGGCTGTCGATGAAAATACGAAGAGGAAAAAGAAAAAAAAACTTGGGCACGTACGTACACACGTGGATTGTCATTGCGCAGATGGACACAGAGTGTGAGAAGGAAATTAATAGTACGTGTATGCATGGGCCAATTGTTGAGACGATCGATCGATCACCATAGGTACTTACTCGTAAACGTTCTTGACAAAATAGACGAGGAGTCGAGGACGAACCGTACGGACGGACGTAGCAATCAATCAATCGATGGAGAGACAAGCCAATTGTGGCAATCGATGGAGTACTGCGCATGTTGTGCTGCCATGCACGACACACAACAAAACCTGACACGTGGCCGCAGGAACGCATGTGAGGTCGCGCACCACCTATTAACTTACGCACGTAGAAATTGAGCACGAGATTGCCTAAACCGGCAGTGCTACGTGTTGAGAGGAGACGGTGTGGTCATCGCTTCGGTTCGGCTGCTGTCCGGTCAGCTTGCCACCTCCATCGAGCACGCACTCGATCGCCTACTAAAGGATTCCTTTGTTGGTCCATATGTGTATCCATGTTACGTCCACGTCATTGCCGATAAAACATGAGCGTTGCGTCCACGTATACCTGCATGTTTTGGCAGTAAAACATGACCTTTCACTAGTAGAAAACAGGGCATTGAGCCAAGCCCAATGGAACCGGATGTGATACAAACCGGTTCAGAAGGTTCTGTCCCTGGGCCCCACCCATGCAGCAAAATGCCCGCAAGGCCTTTAGGACCGGTTTGTAAAGAACCTTTAGAACCGGGTTGTATCACAAACCGGTTCTACAGGTTTTCTCATTTTTTGCAGCCACTGCGGGTCCCGCTGTCATATCCTTTAGAACCGGTTTGTAACACAAACCGGTCCTAAATCCCTCCCCTAAACCCTACATACCACCCCGAGCTCAGCTCATTTTTTCCAGCTCGAGCTCAACTCCATTTTTGCTCTTTTCTTCCTCTTGTGAGGTCTAATCCATCCCCATTTTCTCGACCATTTGTCAAGATTGTTGGTACCCATCGGTTCTACGGTTAGCATCAACGTTCCCTCTTCCGGCATTGCAGGTTTTGCTCGTTTTCTTGCTCATTTCATTTTTGTTGTGCTAGCTAGGTGTTTGATGAAATGCCTAGCTAAGCTAGAATTTGTTATTCATTTTGTTATGTCTACAAATTGATGCAATTTGAGCTCAAAATTAATTATGATTTGTGCTTTTTTTAGTGTCGCGCGCCTTGTCACCTTCCTCACTACCGTCAATCGCCCCATCACCGACACAACCTTGGTGAGCCTATTGTTTTTATTTACCAAAACAAATTTTGATTTGTATGATTTACGTATTTACTTGTATATAATTTTCTAGAGCCATGGTTTTGATATCCGTCCCCGTTGGCCCTCGTCCAGTCTATGATTCGGATGTGGTATATTATCTTTTTTCACTACATATTTTCATTTCCTGATTATACGACAATTACTTACGCCGACCAACTTGACATAGATATTTTTATATAGGAGGTAGTGGAACCGGAAATGCCAATCGACCCTATTGTTGAGAAGTTATACTTAGTTGAACAAGAAAATATTGGCTTGAAAGAAAGATTGAAAAAAACTGAAGAAAGGTTGGAAAAAACTGAAAGAGAGAAGATGACCTTGGAAAAGGTTCTTGCCGGTGTCGTCGATAGTCACAAGAGCGAGATGGACGCAATGCGCCTGAAGATTAGAAAGATTAGGAAATATGCAATTAGTAAAGAGGCTTGGTATCATTATGTCGTCGGGTCAATTGTTACCTTTGTTGCGATTTTGATCGCATTTGTTGTTGTTTTTAAATGCATTAATTAGAGAGAGTTTTTATGGATGGTTTCAGTGTGTATTTTTCTGAGAACTATATATGTATGGTCACTATACGCTAGTTTGGTATTAACGTGTGATGAACTTTTTGTATTAATTAATTAATTTAGTCATGATGATTTAGCATAATGGTTGTTGATAAATTTATATAATGCAGATGAACCGGCAATGGATGTACAGTGATCGACGTCGTCCCGAATTCCTTAATGGTATGCATAGTTTTCTCAATGTGGCTGAGAAAAACAGGCAGAATGGATTTATTTTTTGTCCATGTAAAAAATGCCAGAATAAGAGGAATTTCCCTAGCTCAAGAACCATACACACCCACCTGTTGCAAGAAGGCTTCATGCCCAGTTATTTTTGTTGGACCAAGCACGAAGAAAGAGGGGTTATAATGGAAGACAATGAAGAAGAAGAGGATAATGATAAGTATCCTATGTTCGATGAACACGGTGATACTGAAATGGGGGAAGATGAGCCTGAACTTGAGGACATTGTTGATGAGTCTGATGATGATTTTTGTCAGGTCATTCGTGAAGAACAGATAAACTGCGCAAGTGAAAACGAGAGGTTGAAGTTGGAGCGCATGTTAGAAGACCACAAAAAATTGTTGTACCCAACTTGCGAAGATGGCCAGAAAAAACTGGGCACCACCCTTGAATTGCTGCAATGGAAGGCAGAGAATGGATTATCTGACAAGGGATTTGAAAACCTGCTGAAAATAATGAAGAAGATGCTTCCAAGAAATAACGTGCTGCCCTGCAGTACATACGAAGCAAAGAAGGTTGTCTGTCCTCTAGGATTGGAAGTGCATAAGATACATGCATGCATCAATGACTGCATCCTCTACCGCGGCCAGCACGAGAATTTAAATGCCTGCTCGGTATGCGGTGCATTTCGGTATAAGATCAGGCGAGATGACCCTGGTGATGTTGAGGGCGACGATCGCCCCAGGAAGAGGGTTCCTGCCAAGGTGATGTGGCATGCTCCTATAATACCACGGTTGAAACGTTTGTTCCGAAACAAAGAGCATGCCAAGTTGTTGCGATGGCACAAAGAAGACCGTAAGGAAGACGATATGCTGAGACACCCCGCTGATGGGTCGCAGTGGAGAAACATCGACGATAAGTACGAGGACTTTGCACATGACGCAAGAAACTTAAGGTTTGGTCTGAGTACAGATGGCCTGAATCCATTTGGGGAGCAGAGTAGCAGTCATAGCACCTGGCCCGTGACTCTATGTATCTATAACCTTCCTCCTTGGTTATGCATGAAGCGTAAGTTCATTATGATGCCAGTGCTTATCCCAGGCCCGTCGCAACCCGGCAACAACATTGATGTGTACCTGAGGCCACTGGTTGATGAACTTTTAGAGTTGTGGGCTGACGAAGGTGTACGTGTGTGGGACGAGTACAAACAAGAGGAATTTGACCTACGAGGGTTGCTGTTTGTTACCATCAATGATTGGCCCGCTCTTAGTAACATCTTAGGACAGTCAAACAAGGGATACAGCGCATGCACACACTGTTTAGGCGAGACAGAAAGTATACATATAGGCAAGAATGTGTACCCGGGGCATCGTCGATTTCTTCCAGACAGGCATCCCGTAAGAAAGAAAGGAAAGCATTTCAAAGGCGAGGCAGATACACGGAGGAAGCCAACCCTCCCTAAAGGTACTGATATATATGACATGGTCAAAGATATAAAAGTAATCTTTGGAAAGGGTCCTGGCGCACAATCTGTTCCAAATGACGCCGACAACCACGTAGCCATGTGGAAGAAGAAATCTATATTCTGGGAACTACCCTATTGGAAATTCCTAGAGGTTCGCTCTGCGATCGACGTGATGCACGTGACGAAAAATATTTGCGTGAACCTGCTAAACTTATTGGGCGTGCATGGGAAGAAGTCGAGAGATACACCAAAAGCACGGCTGCACCACCAACGTATGCACGAACGAGACAACCTGATGAATCCAGAGAATTTCAAAAGTCCTGCCAGCTACGCTCTTACCAAGGAAGAGAAGGAGATCTTTTTCCAAGTCCTGAGTAGTATCAAGGTCCCGTCTGGATACTCGTCGAACATAAAAGGAATACTAAACCTGGAAGAGAAAAAGTTCCAAAACCTTAAATCTCATGACTGCCACGTGATCATGACCCAGTTACTTCCGATTGCATTGAGGGGGCTTCTGCCAGAAAACGTGCGAGTACCCATTGTGAAGCTATGTGCATTCCTCAACGCAATTTCTCAGAAGGCAATCGATCCAGCAACTCTACCAAGTTTACAGAAGGACGTGGTCCAATGTCTTGTCAGCTTCGAGTTGGTGTTCCCACCAACCTTTTTCAATATTATGACGCACCTCATAGTTCACCTAGTCCAAGAGATTTCCGTTCTCGGTCCTGTATTCTTACACAATATGTTCCCCTTTGAGAGGTTCATGGGAGTCTTGAAGAATTATGTTAGAAACCGTGCTAGACCAGAAGGAAGCATGGTCAAGGGCTATGGAACAGAGGAGGTCATTGAGTTTTGTGTTGACTTTATTCCTGACCTGAACCCGATCGGGGTTCCTCAGTCGCGCCATGAGGGGAGACTGCGTGGAAAAGGCACGCTAGGAAAGAAATCAACAACATGTATGGACGAGCAATCTTTCATTCAAGCACACTACACAGTTCTAGTTAATTCCAGCTTGGCGGCTCCATATATCCAGGAACACACGGATATTTTACGCTCGGAATATCCGGAGCAACCTGAAGATTTCATTGCTAAAGAACACGCGAAGACTTTCGGAGGTTGGTTGCAAAGACGTCTGATTAATGACAACATTGTTGAAGATGAGCTATACTTGTTGGCCAAGCAACCATCTTCGACTGTATTGACCTTTAAAGGGTACGAGATAAATGGTAACATATTTTACACGGCAGAGCAAGATAAAAAGAGCACCAACCAAAACAGTGGCATCCGGTTTGATGCAAAAGACGACAACGGGCAAAGGGTCACATACTATGGTTACATAGAGCAGATATGGGAACTTGACTACGGACCTTCCTTTAAGGTCCCTTTGTTCTGGTGCAAATGGTTCAACCTGTCAGGCGTGAAGGTAGACCCGAAGTACGGAATGACAACAGTGGATCAGAAGAATCTTGGGTACGGCAAGGATCAATTCGTCCTAGCCAATGATGTGGCTCAGGTTTTCTATGTGAAGGACATGTCTAGCAGACCGAGAAAAACAAAAGATAAGGAAACGAATACATCAGACGATGAGCCAAGGCGCCACATAGTTCTTTCAGGGAAAAGAAACATCGTGGGAGTCGAGGACAAGACAGACATGTCAGAAGATTACATTAAATTTGATGAAATTCCTCCCTTCAAAGTCAAAGATGATCCTAGCATTCAGTTAAATGATGAAGATGTTCCATGGTTACGGCGCAATCAGAAGAAAGGCAAGAAGAAAAATAGAAACGGATCGTCCCTTTAGTACCGGTTGGGGACACCAACCGGGACTAAATGGGTTAGGGTTTCGTTTGGACCAATCAGATAGAATCACACGGATCGTGTGTTTGTTTCAACCGCTTGTGAGTCGTTGGATCCGGGGTGTGTTTCTTTCCAGCTGTTGTGAGCCGTTCGATCAGGGCTACGGTGTGTTTCTTTCGAGCTGTTGTGAGCCGTTGGATGAGATGTTTCTTAACCGTTGGATCAAAACCCTAGCTCAACACTTTGTGAGCCAGAGGACCCTATATATAGCCCAGCTTCATACACCGTTCAGTTCATCTCCCAAATACAAAACATCCGGATTCGCCAGCATACGCCCCGCTGTGCATTTGGTATGCATATATGCACTCAGTAGCCACTGCGGGGTTGTATACTGGCGATACCGTTTGTTTTGTTCTACACCCTCCTTTAAGGTTTGATACATCATATACTCAGTTCATCGAGCAAATACAAAACATCCGGATTCGCCATCATACGTTCGGCCGTGCATTTGGTATGCATATATGCACCCAGTAGCCACGGTCGGGCTGTATGATGGCGATACCGTCTGTTTTGTTCCACACCCCCCTTAAGGTTTGATACATCATATACTCAGTTCATCGAGCAAATACAAAACATCCGGATTCGCCGTCATACGTCCAGCCGTGCATTTGGTATGCATATATGCACCCAGTAGCTAGCCACGGTTGGGCTGTATGACGGCGATACCGTTTGTTTTGTTCTACACCACCCTAACTTACCACAGGCGCATAGACTACAATATGCGCCTGGGGTAACATTACCGCAGGCGCATAGACAAAATATGCGCCTGGGCTAAGAGCTATACCACATGCGCATAGTATGTAATGTGCGCCTGGGGTAAGTGAGCAGATTACATTAAATTTGATGAAATTCCTCCCTTCAAAGTCAAAGATGATCCTAGCATTCAGTTAAATGATGAAGATGTTCCATGGTTACGGCGCAATCAGAAGAAAGACAAGAAGAAAAATAGAAACGGATCGTCCCTTTAGTACCGGTTGGGGACACCAACCGGGACTAAATGGGTTAGGGTTTCGTTTGGACCAATCAGATAGAATTACACGGATCGTGTGTTTGTTTCAACCGCTTGTGAGTCGTTGGATCCGGGGTGTGTTTCTTTCCAGGTGTTGTGAGCCGTTCGATCAGGGCTACGGTGTGTTTCTTTCGAGCTGTTGTGAGCCGTTGGATGAGATGTTTCTTAACCGTTGGATCAAAACCCTAGCTCAACACTTTGTGAGCCAGAGGACCCTATATATGCACCCAGTAGCCACTGTCGCGCCTCGAGCGCTTCTTCTCCATCCCTCTGCACCGTCGCGCTTCCACCATGCCTCCGAGGAGGAACAGCACCACCGGTTTCCGCGGCGTCCGAGCACGGCAGAACGGAATGTTCAGCGCAGATATCCGTTGGGGGGACGACCGCATCCCCCTCGGCACCTTTGCGACGGCGGCAGAGGCAGCCCGCGCCTGGGACGCGGCGGCCTGGCGCCTCAACCGCCCGCGGTTGCTGATGAACTTCAACGACTGCCACACAGTCTGGGAAGCGGAGGCCAGGGCGACGAAGCCACAGATCATCACTGCCGCCGACCACCTCCACCTCCGCCACCGCGCGTTTCAGGGCCTAGTCGACGCCAGGGAAGACCGCGTCGTCCGCGAGTATTACTGGAACAACCCGGGGGAGGAGAGCGCCGACGAGGAGCTCTGGCAGACTCGCGCGGGTCAGCGGGCGGAGCGCCGCCTCGAACGCCACCTCGCGTTAGATGCGGCTCGGGAGGCGAGGACGAGGGCGCTGCAAGAGCTTCGTCGGGCCGACCGCGCCGGCGAAGTCTGGGCCTCCGACGATCCGAGGTGGGGGCCTATCTCGGACATACCATCATGCACCTCCGATGATGACGAGGAGGTCACTGACGAGTTCGGCGACGATGATGACCCGGAGGAGGTCACCGACGAGTTCCCCGACGACGACGGCGAGGAGTAGTGTTCGTCTGTTTTCTCTTTTTAATAAAAGAATTTGTATTCCGGCGACACTGCGGCAATCGCTAAATCAATCTGTATGGTATCTCGCTAAATCAATCTATATATATGTATCCACGATATATATGCTCGATGTATCACTTGCGCTCTCACTTCTCGTTGCCTTACTCATTACCCACCCTAACTTACCACAGGCGCATAAACAGCAAAATGCGCCTAGGGTAATTTTACCGCAGGCGCACAGCCAAGAAATGCGCCTGGGATAAGAGCTTTACCGCAGGCGCATTTTGTGTAAAGTGCGCCTGGGGTAAGTGATCACATATACAGAAACAGTAGTTTTTCTGTTTTGTTTTCTTGATGTGTTTTTGTTTGTTTGTTTTGAAATGTGTGTTTGACATAATATAGAAATAGTATAGCTAGAAATTAATATAGAAATAATATCCATTACATAATAATATATACATTACATGATAATATATCCATTACATACTAATATATCCATTACATGCATATATCGAACACAAGATGCGGTACACAAACAACATCTATGGATCCGTCGAGTAGAAGCGGAACAACTCGTAGGAGACGTATGCATCTATGGCTGCATACGTGATGTTGGTCCAGTCCAGTGGGTTCTTCTCCCACAACCAGTGATTCTTCGAGGGGAAATCAGTCTTCATGGTTTCGTAACCCTCGTGGAGGAAGGCAGTTGCCATGAGAGCCATCCCGGTCTTCGGCCTGTTCAAATCAGCAAAATGGATAAGATCCTGAAGATCAATGTAGTGATCTTCAGGTATCACAATACCCAAGCGCATCAACTTCGGACGGTCTTGCGTGTTGTCAATGCTGCAAAAGTCATACCCCTTGTTGACAAGAAAATCAACAAGTGCCGGAGAATGCTTTGAACTACTGCAACAACAAAAATTTGATACGTGTACGTGTTAGATATATTGAAACACATGTATTCTTCACATGCAACAAACAAATCGAAGATGCTAGATTGTACGTGTGCGTTACCTTGACCATTGGAAGACCAAAACGGCCTCCTTGAATGCAATCTGGATGACTGCAACATTCCGTTTATCCGCCGTATACTCTAAATCAAGCCCGAAAAACCGGTGTTCTTCGGGAGAGGAGAAATACAGACCGGTCAAATACCCAAGAGCACCGGGGAGCTCCTCGCAATTGTTGGTGTAGAACACGTCGAGACTTTTGCCGCATGGTGTGGCCACATCATATCTCTTAGAAAATTTAGCCATGGTGCTTAATTAGTGGAGGAAGATCAAGAGAGGAAGAAGAAAAGACAGAGGAAGAAGAGAAGAAACAGAGACTCGCGATCGGGCCGGTGCGCACTGTAGCAATAAAACTGCCGCGCGCGGGAGGCGGGCAGTTTGTACTAAGACCTTTAGCACCGGTTGCTAACACAAACCGGTACTAAAGGCCTGTAGTGGGCGCGCAGTCTGAGCGTGGCCCCAGCTACAGGTCTTTAGCACCGGTTTGTGTTAGCAACCGGTGCTAAAGACCCTTTAGCACCGGTTGTTAACACAAACCGGTGCTAAAGGCCTGTAGTGGGGATATATCTCTGGACTTGTGAAATTTTGTGCTCATTTCTTTCGCGCGCGTCTTCTCCTATACCTACGGCGAAGCCCTGCTCCGCCTCGTCGCCGTCCGTCCGCCTCGTCGCCGTACGCCTCGCCTCGGTCCGCCGTGCCTCCGTCGGCCGCGCCTCCGGCCGCTCTCTGTCTCCGTCGCCGTCGATCCCCCGCGCGGCCCCGCGTCCGTCGCGCCTCCGCGGTCGCCGTCCGCCTCCGTCGCGCCTCCGTCTCGCCTCCGCCTCCGCCGCCCCGCCTCTCGCCCCTCGATCACCGTCGCCGGCCTAGCTAGGTAATTAAGTTTTATTTCGGTTTTTTTCAATTTTGTTTTACTGTTAGAATTTTTAGAGTTAGTGTTAGTGTTTAGTGTTACAAATTTTTAGATTTAGTGTTAGATTGTTTTTAGAGTTAGTGTTAGTGTTAGAAATTTTTAGATTTAGTGTTAGATTTTTTTAGAGTTATTAGTGTTAGTGTTAGAAATTTTTAGAGTTAGTGTGTTAGATTTTTTTAGTGCTTTATTTTGTTTTTACAATTTTGTTTAGTGTTAGAATTTTTCTGTTAGAATGTTGTGTTAGAAAATTTCACTAAGTTAGTGTTAGAAAATTTCAGAAAGTTAGAATATATATATAATTTCAGTAAGTTAAATTTTTTCACTAAGTTACCATATTGTACCTGTTTAACTTTCATCTTATTTCTATTATATTTCTCAATTTACTATTTTTTACTAAGTTAGAAACACTAAGGTATTTTACTTAATTATGGAATATTTACTTAGTCCGGGCAGGTTTTTAGTTCATGTCTTTGTTGGACCCGCCGGGGGATGTCCGGGACTGGGCCCCGCCAGGCTGGCATTGGGAGCTCCTTAGTACCGGGGCACGCGGCTTGGTGAGAAATCCGGGTGACGTGGTCAACCCGGATATTCTTTGGTGGCCATCGCGTGGGCCACGCTCGGTGCGGAGAGAGCCGGCCCCTGAGGAGGTGGTACAACAGCGTATCAGGGAGGAGGACGAGCACATCCGTCGCTACATGTACTTGCTCGATAGCCAGTATATGCAGTATAGCAGCAGTTGGTCGATTATTAGGAGGGTTCCTTACCACGTGAGCTATGACCCTATGAGGGTTCCTTATCTATGGATGTGTAGCACCCGTGACTCAGCACCCCGCGGCTTAGGACCCGGTCGGAGTTAATTATTTTGAGAGATGTCACGAGACTATGTATAAGTGATATTATTCGATCGTGATGTATTAGGGTTAAAAAAATCAACCCGAGCTATGTAACTCTTGGTGTGTCCAGAACTATTATTTCATTAATATGTCCAGAACTATTATTTTATTACTGTCCGATGAAATAATTTCGCCAAGTGCCCGATGAAAATTTCGCTAAGTGTTCTTCATTTTATAAATTTTACTAGCAGGTGTTGAGCTATGGATTCCCAAGAACCTGTACATGATCAGCACGCCGATCAGCTCGCCGGAATGGGTGAGGCGGAGAAGGAAAGATACGTGTGCCAGATGATTTTTGATAATGCAACGGCCATATATCGTGATGACGACGATGGACAGGCGTTTAACAATCAATTTTTGAACGACTCCGGCGACGGAGATCAGAATATAGAAGATGTAGTAGATGATGACGACGACAACGTCGAGGATGAAGAAGTGCCCTCCAGAACAAACTCTGCCAATGTATATCTCAAGTCACTGTTCACGCAACAATTAATTTGTTTTGCACTTACTAACGAATCATTATTTTCCCGTTTAGGCGCCCTCCGGAACAGCTAGCGCAAGTACTGAGACAAAGTCCAAACGAGGCCCGGCCGCAAGGTTGAAAGATACCGCAAGGTTCTCGATTGATACAGTTGCTGCTGATGGCAAACCACTGCAGCCCCCAGAAACTTATCGCAAATTCGTAAATCAGTGCGGAGTTGTTGTAAGAGACCTGGTCCCGATCAACTTAATAGAATGGAATAAGCCGAAGACCGGGGCCAACGTTGGAGCTAGTTATGTCGATGAAAGATTGAAAAAAATTCTTTGCGAAACGCTATGGCAAAATTTCAGCGTAGCGGAAGATAAGAAGAAGAAAGTCGAGAAGTGGGCTTTGAAGAAGATGGCCACACAATTCCAGAGGTGGAAGAAAGAACTGTGGAAGAAATATCAGAAAGAAGATCCAGTTTTCACTGGGAACCTAGTGAAGATAAGAGACGCTTGGGATGATTTTAAGGCGTACAAGAAATCGGGTGTCTTTGCATCCCGATCGGCCAAAAATTCGGAGAATGCGAAGAAAAAGAAATATCACCATATTTTGGGGTCAGGTGGCTACATGACTGCCCTGCCTAGGTGGCGAAGCTATGAAAATGCGCTTGTGAAAAGAGGTATCATTCCACAGACACATGACTGGCCCGATAGGTCCAAGTTCTGGTTGTTCGCGCATGGGGCAACGTTGGACGCTGAGACTGGGATGATTGTTGCTCAGGGACCATGGTCGGAAAAAATAACAACAGTCGTAGCAGAACTAGAGAAGGCAATAGAAGCTGTTCGAAAAGGAACTTTTGTTCCCGATAGAGAGAACGACGAGCTGACGAGGGCACTCGGGAACCCCGAAAAGTGGGGACGAACACGAGGCTTTGGAGCGGATACCCCGTGGAGCCAAGGGTTTGCAGCGGACATTGCCACTTACAGAAGCCGTGATAGAAGCAAGAAAAAGACGAGTGAACGGATATCGACATTAGAAGAAAAGGTGGATTTTCTCTTGAAGAAAGGGGGACACCCTCTACCTGACACTGAAGAGGAGGTAGAACATCGTCCTGCACCTGATCAGCTGCAAATAGAAGACGATCATGCCGTCCCATCTCAGCATAGAAGCAGCGTGGGTTCCACGCACCTGCAGCTAGAAGACGGTCGTGCAGTCGAACCGTCGGCGCCTCACTACCCCGTGGATGATATCACGGAGAAGACAAACTGTGAGATACATATGCCAATGGGGAACATATCCTTCAGGGTGGCGTCAGGCTATGCTTTACCGAATCAACCTGGAGCAACCTACCATGATGGTCAGATTCCAGCATCCCATGCTCGTGTCGGGTTGTCAACAATTACGCCGGGATGCCATTCAATTGAGCTCAGTATTCCTGGAGGTGAGGGCGAGAAGACACTGGGAGAAATGGAGCTTGGTATCATCTTGTGGAATAAGAAACACATCGTGTTCCCTAACTCGGCGCGCCAAGGCCACCGACTCCTCCAGGTACGAATGCACCATACCTCCATCAATTACTGAATGTTGCACCACATGTTATCTTATTTTTAATAGTTTTTTCACTTTCGTACAGAGAATGCACGACCTCCAAGTCCACCCCCCAACGAACCTCCAAGTCCACCCCACAACAAAGATTGGCCGGAGCCCGAGGCCGAGGGTCCATCGCCCGTGCACTCCCGTGAGCCGACGGATGCACCCACTACGGGTACGACAAAGCGGAAGCTGCAGTTCAGAAGAAACGGGACTCCTCCCAAGAAGAGACCAAGGAAATCCAAGAAAGTCAAGAGTCCCCCGAAGTTACCAGGCTTGATGACTGAGGAGGAACTAACCAATGCAGTGGCATCCAAAACCAAGGCATGGTTCGCACAGTTTCCCCAGAAGCCCCCTCCAGACGTCTGGAAGGAAACTCTGAAGGACATCCCAAAGTGGAAAATTGAGCGGACCATCGACAACTTATATTATCCTGCACCGCCGTCACCGCCGCTCCTTTCAGACTATGAACGGTATATTGAAAAGAAACACGCCGCATAGATGAAGCAGGCGGAGCAGACGAAATGCGGGAAACAAGTTCCCCAGCTCGGACAACAAGAAGCACAGTCAGTTGGCCCGCTCAAGGTCTTATCTGACGCGGCTTCAGTGTCCTGTCCACGCATGGGCGACGTGGGTTACGCTATTGCTGATGTGGTATATAAATACAAGCCCGGGCACCCTCTGGTCGAAGATCCTACTGCTCTAACAACCCAACTACGGAGTTTACATGATTGGTACTTGGAGGCCGCAAGGCAGGAGAGAGACTGTATCATGGCTCAAATTCAGGATCAACACTACTTCGGAGATTACGGTGTGGAGCTTGGGTTCGATGATTTCTTCCAGATGTACAATCAACGTGCCCTCGACAAGTCTATCCTCAGCTGCTACTGTTTGTAAGTGATTTATTTGTGTAATTTAATTATTTATTTAAGCTCGCGTTCGTTGCCCGTATAATTATCACTGACGACATTCTTTTTGTACGCTACTATGCAGAATGAAGATTCGTGAATGCAGACTGGCAGGAATCTGGGACTTTGTGTTCATTGACCCGTATTCGTATCATCAAACCACAGTAGAAACGTTCAACAAGACTACACCGGATGATTTGCTAAGGTTTTTGAAGCGACAAAATACCAAAAAAGAAATACTTTGGCCCTACGGATTCAGGTGAGTGTTACTGTCTTGTAGACATTCCATTTTGCTTACCTGATGTTAAGTGTAATTGATGAGTATGCATGACTGCGTGTGTACACGTGCGCAGCGGCCACTTCATATTGTTCATCATTAGAATCGATAGAGGACAAGTTAAAGTCTGGGACTCGTTAAACTGGGGCGCTGACAGATGGAAGAGCGCGCGTCAGATGCTTCAAAAGTATATATATATCAGCCTCTTTCGTTCATCGGCCTCTTTTTCGTTCATTCCCTGATATCAAGTAAGTAATAATTAACTCTTCTATTCATTTTTCTTTTGTCGCCCAGGGTTTGGCAAATGTTCATCAAGGAAGAACCCGGTACATGGGCAGACAAGCTCAACTTTCAGATTAACACAGTAAGTAGTACTACGTACCCTGATTTAAATACCATTACCATTCTCTTGATTATTATTAATTTGACTGAATTATGTTTCTCGTATATAGAAAGTCCCGCAACAACCACAGGGAACTGATTATTATGGATACTACGTCTGCGAGTTCATTCACAGGAAGATCAATGAGAAATCCCGTACTACCAGAACTCTAGAGGTACGTAACCGGATCTTCACAACTTTATTTATGTTGCCATTAATTATGTTTAGTTTTGTTCATAACTTAATTGTTTTTATCTACTTCTTTTCAAGATGGCACGAAAGCGGGCGCAGCTCAAACCAATCGACCGTTGCAAGGCTATTGCAGAGGAATTGGCACGATTTCTTCTCACGCAAGTCATAGCAGAAGACGGAGAATTTTTCCATCCTATGAACCAATTATAGCCAGCTCCCTTCTCTATGCAAGTATACAACTATTCAAAACGAACCTCAGATTATGTAATTATCGGTCGATTACTTCGTGTTACATGTATATATATATGTACTACTATTTGGTGCATCAATATTTAACCGCAAACAGAAACGGAAACACGTAAACGGAAACCCTGAAAATACGGAACACGCCCTAAACCCTAAACCCTAAATACGGAATTGGAAACCCTGAAAAGAAAAAAGAAAAAAAAAGAAAAAAAAAAGAAAAAAAAACTTTAGGACCGGTTGGTATTACCAACCGGTTCTAAAGGTCCTCCGCCTGCGCGCTCTCTTCGGCGCCCACGTGGAGGCCTTTAGAACCGGTTGGTGACTGACCGGTTCTAAAGGGGGGGGCTTTAGTCCCGGATACGTAGCACCGGTTTTGTATCCGAGTCCAAAGGACCTTACAAACCGGTGCTACTGGCCTGTTCTCCACCAGTGTTTCACCAAGGCATGCATGCATCCACGTACGCGCCCCTCACGTTCGGCTAGCCAAGCTAGCTACTAATTCGAATTTAAGGCCAAAACGCATGCGCACGACGCCGCACCAGCCAGATTACTTGGTTGGGTCAATCTCGGCCCTAGACTTGTTTGACGCACCAGAAAAATAACACTCAGTGGTCGTAAAAGCCGGATTGACATAGTGGCAATGTAAACCTGCCGCCTTTTGTTAATACAGTACAACTTTTGGAACTTTTCTACCTTGTTAAAAAAAACTTTGCATGAGTGAGACGCGGAGAAGAAAACAAGGTAACAAATCAATCAATGTGGCGGTGGTGGTCGTTTCGATAACATGTACTTTACCCATGAACGTCGTGGACAAGATATGTACGTAGATCAAAGACATTGGACAAGATGTGTAGTCGAGGACGGATGTACGAGCGTGCAAGCCAGAGGCAAAGCCATTTCGGGCGAGTGAGACGAACTGTGCACATTGCACTACCATGCACCACACACAGCAAAGCCGACACGTGGCCACATGCACGCATGTGAAGTGTACGTACGTAGAAAGCGCAGCGTTGCTAAAACGGGGAGTGCTACGTGGTCGGTTGGTTGGGTTGGCGTCCTGTCATGTCCTCGACCTCAGCTAAGGTTGCCAGATCGACCGATCCAGTACTGGCTAGGCTAGGCAGTGTACGTGCTCTGTGCATGCAGGCCCACTGCACATGCACGAGATACCTTTGTTGCATGCATGTCACTACCAAAAAACAAAACTGTTGTGAACATGACTTTTCACCAAAGCATGTGTGCACCTAGCCAGCTAGCTAGCCTAGGCAGTAACTCGATCAGATTATGCGCTTGTTCGGTACAGGTGTATAACTGGGGATTGGGGGGATTATCCCGACCTAACTCCAAATTCCCAAATAATTCTGAAAAACTCGTTTGGTTCAACTGAATTAGCAGAGATTTTTCGCAATCTTCCCCAAAAATCCACTCCACTTTAGTTTATTTTTCTATATATCAAATCCACCATCTCCAACTAGTGGATGGGGATTTCATGGGATTGGGTGAAGGAGAGGGTTTCACCCAAACCCTATAAAAATTATCCACACCAATTCTCAGATATACACTTGTACCAAACAAGATCTAAGGAGTTACTAAATGAAAGAAAGTGGTACTCCCTCCGTCCAATTTTATAAGACACACTTCTTAGCATTGAAATGGTAAGAAGTGTGCCTTATAAAACTGGACGGAGGGAGTATGATATTACCGTTGTCGGTTTCAGTACAGATTGGTGTTGCCAACCCGGCAAGTAGGCATCCAAGCTTCTCGCTGCTTGGTACTACTCCATCCGTCCAAAAGTAACTGACAAATGGAAGTTAAGTATTTCTTAATGGAGTCAGTAACCTGTAAATTTACTTGCATGATGAGGCAGACCAGAGTGATTACCGTAGTAAATTTGTTTCTTCTATCTCTAGGCCACAGATTCCGGGGGCAATCGCTATATCGGAAGCGGACAAGATGCGACGAGAGGCCGGGGCTGGGCCACACTCTCGCTATCTGCTGACGGATCCATTCTTCCTTCAATCAACCATTCATGCATCGGCCTCGCTCTCCGGCTGTGTGCGTTTGCATGATTGACCGCCACAGGCACGTCTTGCCAAACCAAGCTAGCTACTCCTACAAAACAAATTAGAACGAGCTAGCGACCCAAGTGATATCGCTATATATGGCATTACCCGGTTGATCGATGCCCTGTGTTCTGTCTTCTGTGAATTCATATACACTCTCGATATCTCCGGCCGGCTGGCGAAATACACTTAACCAGCACCACACGTACGTGTAATTAACTTGAGATACTACATGTGTCCTATGTTTTGCGACGTCCATATCAAATAGGTACACACTCCTTCCATCCTAAAGTATACATGAGCATGTTGTTATGTCTGAGATTAACATTTTAATTAAAGCACGCGACGATATATGGACTGAGTGCCTAACATTAAATCGTTATTTTCGCCTATTTCAAAAGTCGATACGGCCGGTTGTGATCTATTTGTAAGAGGGGGGGGGGGAGCCCATTTCAAGATGATATATGGAAACCTAAGAATAAAATCGATGTTTTTTATTGAAACAGTCGGACTGGAGAGATGGAGATGGAGGAAATGTAAGTTGTTGCCCACCGTAGACCACACTAACATGCTTGGTGTGGCCTTCAGTATTTCGGATGATGTGCGTTGGTGTGCTGACAGGGAATTCGGCCCTGTTCGGCGACCCCCTTCATTTCAAGAGGTGGTAGATCCTAAGTTGGTTGTTCAGGATGGTGCTTTGATGTATTTATTTGTAAGACATTGTGGCTTCTGCTTTTTATTAATAAAAACCGGCTGTGTGCACCATTTTGGTGCAGAGGCTGGGGGTAGTATCCTCCATTTCTAAAAAAAAAACCTTAGGCTAGCCGGACCCACATGTATAAGCCAGCATGTTAGTTCCTTTATAAGGCAGGCTGGGCAGCCCTAGAGGGGGATCAATCCTCGAAAGGTTGTTTTGCCTCCCACCTACGGCTCTAGGAGCACTTTGTAAACACATCCCACCATTTCAGGAGTAGAGGTTTTACCTCACCACGAGGGTCTCGAACTGGGTGCATCGTGTCTCCACGGTTGTGCACCCGTGCGAGCACCGCTGCCCCACCGTTTGCTCCAAACTAAACTCCATCGTTAGCTCGATAGTGCTGTCGTGCAACATACCACGACAGGTCGGGATCGGCAAACTAGTGGGACGGCGCAGCAGAGACACCGACTACGGTAGGCAATATTAAAATGCATGCACTAGCTAATTCAATCGAAGTTACAAACTGATGGAAGGAGCTACTAAATCTATTTCAATATACAGTTTGCCCGGTGCGAACCCCCAGTCATCTACCAGTATGTAAAGAAGATCCGCCATGCGGAATCGCCGCAGGGGAAGAAGGCAGAAGGAGATGAGGTGTTTTTTCTTTTCTTTTTATTGCTGGAAATTCTACCCGGCGCACGGGAGACCGCCAGTTAGCAATGCAGCTTAGAAAGCAAAATTATGGAAACTCAGGAAAAAAAGTGTTATTTACGAACTACTCACTTCGTTCTGAAATACTTTGATTCTGAAATTATTGTATCTAGAAATGTATTTTGTCTAAATACGGTTGGAGCGTCGAGTATTTTAGAATGGGGAGAGTGTATGGTTCAAGTTATCTATAAAAACACTAAGGGAATCTCCAGCCGTCCCCCCCAGCGCCCCCCCAGGACGCGATTAGCGCCGTTTTTCTCCAAAAGCGCCGTTTTTTTTTACCAGCCGCCCACCCCAGAACCCCAAATAGCGCCGTTTCGACGGAAATTAGCGCCATCGCACCCAGGCGGAACCCAGCCCGTTGGGTTCGGCTTGGGGGCGGCGAAAGGAAAAGCGCGCGTGGGCCAACACTGTCGGCGAGGCAACACCATTTCCCCCTACTTTCCCACCCCGACTCGCCTTTTCCTCTCGCTCGACTCGCCGTCGCCACCCTGTCGGCCACCCCCACGTCGCCGCCGTCGGCCACCACCACACACCAGCAACGAGCCAAACCGCCGCCGTCTAGCTCCACCACGTCGCCGGCGCCATTTACTCGCGCCTCCGCCACGAGGGAGGTTGTGCCCGGCGAAACGCGTCCACCCCCCCCCCCCCCCCGCAAGGTGTTCGATGTTCTGTCCGGCCCATGGACTCCGACGTCGAGGAGATGCTCGTCGAGCTATTCGACGAGGAAGATCAGGCCGCCATCGACGGCGAGGAACACTTGCTGGTCCTGATCTGCCTGGCCGGCTTGCAGGCCCAGGCCGCCCAGCCGATGCGTACTGGATCGAGGCCCGGTCGCTGCAAGAGCAAAAGCGGGCATTTGGCGCGCTGCAATCTCGATCCGCTATTGTCCGATACCCAGCTATGACTTGATCGAAGTCCAACATGTGGGAGGTGATGCAGTGTTGTGTGATCTTGCACAACATGATCATTGAGAGTGAGCGGGGTGACCCGGTGCGTGATAGTGAGGCAAGCACACCATACTACCGGCAGGGTCCTCTTGCAACTGTTGATCACCAGGTGCCGGCATCATGGACAGCCTTCCTCGCCAAGCGGCAGGAGATTCCACACGCTGGAACACACCATGCTCTACAGAATGACCTCGTGCAGCATTTGTGGGCGCGAAAGGGGAATGACAATGTTGAGGACGATGACAATGCGTAGTGTAATTTATTTTAATTGTTTAAATTGTTGAACTATTTATTTGTTTGGTAAAACTCTATTTATTTGTGTGCCAAAACTCTACATGCCCAAATATGGCCGAATCGCCGGCTGGGAGGCGGCATGGGTTTCACGGCTCGGAAACGCGCCCCCCCCCCCTCCCCCCTAGTTTTCTGTTTTGCCCCGTTTCGCGCCGCGGAGGAAAAAAATGGGGGATTTTCGCGTCCTGGGGGCCGAACGGCTGTAGATGCCCTAAGGTGCAAACAATATTATTAGTACTTGTTTTGGAGAACGGAGTGGTCTACAAGCATACTTTATTTTTTTCAAAAAAAGATTTTTTTTTGAAGAAAAGCGTGGAAGTTAACGTGCAGATTTCTCAATCGACGACAAGTATTTGGGAACGGGGTGCATGCAGCTAGCTAGCTAGCTGTTGCCACTACCGAGTAGCGAGAGGCACGGGTTTGGATGCGTGATGTGTGCGTGCATGTACGCTAGCTCAGCTCCGGTCACCGGTCCGTATAGCATCATCCCAGTCTGTAAAGAAGAAAAAGGAAAGAAAACGATGGAGCCAGAAGCGGCTAGCAATGCCCTTCATGGATGCTAGCTAGAAACAAAAAGTGAATTAAGCAGCTGGAGACGACGACCAAGACATAAATTCGAGGCGTACACGCGCCGGCATGGCAGTGCCCAACTTTCCCTTCACCACCACCACCAGTGCAATGCATCGGTCAAGTCACAACTCGCACGCGGACGCGGCTGCGCGTCTGCAGGTCAACGCCCGCGGGCGTAATTAAGTAAGTCAAGCCAAAGCCAAAGACAAAGCCAAAGCCAGACTAAACATCCATCCAACCATAATAGTCCATCCACACCACGTGCGAAATGGAGGGGTCTTCAAGATGTAAGAAACTTTGAACCTGCAGGCCGGATGATGCGAACAATGTGTACAACTTGGAGGGCGTCATGGTGGTTCATGTTCAGCCAACTCTTTTCTGGTACTAGACATTTTTCTTACTAGAAAGACTGCACGTTTACTCTGTTCCTCCTGATAAAATATTATATCCTGGAGGCCCCATCATCACGTACATCCTTTGTCCCTGACTGCAGTGCGCACAACTAGAGTGCAGAAGGTGGAATTCACTCGAAGTTTTTACTTACTTAAAAGTCATATATACCAAGTTAGTACAACTGCATAGCTCACACATGGTCGATCCCTGCACAACAAGATGCACACAACGCTTATAACAAAGTCTCGGATCGAAATCGTAAGCCAAACGAAAGACAATCTAAGATGAGCTGTACCCATAAATCTCTTTTTTTGTTAACATTAGATGGCTACATTAGCTTCTCGTTTGTGTTAGGATACGTATATGTGTGGAGATAGAATATGTTTAAATCTAGTCATACTTGCCTTGTACTCCAAGTACCTCCCCATGTACCTCTCCTTATATACCCCATACGAGGGCCAAGCAATACACAACGAAATTTAGGGTTTCTACAATTTCCACATGGTATCAGAGCGGTTAGTCTCACGGCGCCGATCCTAGGACTTCCACCACTTCCGCATCGCGCGCCGCCCCCGAGGAGATCAATCTCCTCTCCTCGGGGGCGCGGCACCCCGTTTAGATCAATGATCTGATCGGTTAATTAGATTAGATTTTAGCCAAATAAATTCTAGCCAAATTTCGAAATTCAGATTCCACATATTAGATTTAGTTTAGCCACCAAATAAATCCCTAAATCTCTGAGATCCTCGTCCGGCAAAATTTGCTCCGAAAATCGGCAGCAATGCGGCTCAGCGTTCCAGGCAAAGACGGCGCGCACGCGGGGCCAATCGACAAAGGCGCCTCCAACACGAGCCTGCGCTAGGCGCTAGCATGGCCGTCACACGATCTTGAAGCCAGGAGCGACCCCACGCACATGCAGGCGCCGTCACGCGCGGGCATCACCAGCGTTGTGAGGAGCTAACCCAAGTCGCGCGATCTCATGCAGATCAATCCGGCAACAAGTCCGATGCTAGCATGTCAAGAAAAGAAAAACACATGTGACGTGACCGTCATGGCTACGTTTTGGAGATGTATTTTTTTTTTTCTTGTGTGACACAACAGGTGGCCGACCAGCGTTCAGCTTCTACTTATCTGCGCGACTACGACAACGACCACGGGAGGGTAACCTGCTGTACGTACCGCCGGCACCATGCCCACCGAGCCAAATTACGCCGAGCCGAACTACTACAACGTCTACGAGTCCATCCATAAGAAGCGACATCCACCACACGCCAGGCCGGTGTGGAACTTCGTCGACTTCTCCGACACCATGGCATCTACATCATCGTCGCCGCGAGGGACGCCTCCAAGCGACATATCAGTTCATGCCTGCCGCCTCATCACCGACACCACATCGCCAAGGTCTACATCAACGTGGTCTTCATCGACAAACTCGTCAACACATCGCCGCCGCCGCTACAACTACGACGTCCACAAGGCTGGACACGCGTCCTCTGACAGTACAACTGCAAGACGCCATGACACCGACGACGGCATTGACCGCGTCCGACGGCTAAGACTGCATCGACAACCCGGCATCACTACAGTGAAAGCCCCTACAACCGCGCACACGGTTCTGGCAAAACCATGTGTGCTTGGTGAGCTTCTTCCAGTCCTGGCAAAACTGGTGGACTCACTTATGACCTACGACCGCGTCCTTTGACGCCCGCGACGGTACCTCTCAAGGTGCGAAACGTCGTTAAAAAAAAACACAACTGCAGCACCGTCATACACATCGCGCAATTTTTTGCGCCTCCGGCATTGCGGCTACAACGACTACGGCGAGTACTACATCGACCACTACTACCTCGACTACGGCTACATCATGATCAGCTACCTCGACATCGACATCACGGGCTACATCTACAGCAACACATCGACAACAACTCCAGTCAGCAGCGTCCGCGTCATCACTTCCGTCAACGCCACTCCCGCTGTGACCGCGGGAGGGAAGAGAGGAGAGATGATGATGACGGAGAGGAGGAAGCGACGAAAGCGCAAAAGTTTAAATCCAGTCGCAAGCGTCCGCTCCACTCCCGCTACGACTGAGGGGGGATGTTAGGATACGTATATGTGTGGAGATAGAATATGTTTAAATCTAGTCATACTTGCCTTGTACTCCAAGTACCTCCCCATGTACCTCTCCTTATATACCCCATACGAGGGCCAAGCAATACACAACGAAATTTAGGGTTTCTACAATTTCCACAGTTTGTAGCAAGCATTTCTTGCACACTAGCTACTCCATACTATAGCTAGCTAGACCGCGTCATTGCTAGGCAGAGTACAAGGATAAGGGTTGACTTAAGCCATAAGCTACACCTCTAAAGCTAGATAGCACAACAGACATACATGTGCAGCTGTAATTTCTTCTATTAATTGATGTTTGATTCTCGTAGTGTAGTCCTCAGCCGGAATGACTTGACTTACTCTTTTTTTTACGCCGTATTTCGAATTTGACCATCAATTAAGAAACCTTATTTCTAACAAGGTAAAATTTTGTAGCAACAAAAAAATTGTAACGCAAACACAATATTAATATGCTTTGATTGTTCAATTAACTCATGTAATTTGACACATACTTCTTATATTCTAGCAGTTCACAATTGTCTTGCGTTTTGGGTTTAGTCAAAATAAAACTTTGTTAAATTTAAGTAAATATATAAGTTTAGATATCAAAAAAATATAAATTTATATTATTAGAATCGTCATAAAATATATTTTCATATTATATCAATTTGATATGTTAGATATTGACATTTTTTATATATATTTGGTAAGAAAGTTTGACTTTCAAAAACCTAGAACGCGAGTTGGATAAAAATGCAGGGAGTCGGAACAAAAGAATTGTCTAGTTAATTAGCACAAAACTGGACGAAAACCGTCACAACCTTAGCCGAGCTAGGTACCCCACGAACGAAACATGTACCGGCTCCGCAAGATGGTCTACAAGCCCCGGCATCGACAACCCTTAATTTGATGGTACTTTGGTAGTGGCCGCACTTTGCCATCCGCCTCGTGGAAATACTTCGTCTCACTGATCCTTCTCCTCAGATTTATCACCTCATCTGAGTTGTGTAACGACGTGTCTTCCTGCGTGCAGTTCGATACCGAACCTCTCTCGATGATATTTTGCAGCACAAATACAATTGTATTTCTTTTGCACGTCCAGTTATTTATATACTTCCACGCACATACGTACAAATAAGTATTAAAACGTATATAGCATATGCAAGCTCTCATGAGCTAGTCATTGAGTGGACGGAGGGAGTAGCTAGATTAGAGGGGCCATGCGTGCATATATCCGCAGCTAGTTTGTTAATCAACAACTCAGGGACGAAACCTTGATGTCGAAGCACTAGTGGTGCATGGAATCAGTGATCCAAAGGTCCACCAAAAGAACAAAAAAAGGGGTTACCACATATAGCAATTGGTTAATTATACGACCAGTGGCGATTGATGGTGTTACAAATGATGGAAAGAAAGAAAAGCCTTGCCGGCTAAGAAAACAAGCTAGATGTCCTTGAGTTGTTTTTGCCTCTAAGGGCATCTCCAGTCGTCCCCCCCAGAGCCCCCCCAGGGGGTTTTTTTAGCGGCGGAAGCGACCAAAAGCGCCGCTTCTTCACCACTCGGCCCCCCCAGCGGCCCAAATAGCGCCGTTTCGGCGCTAAATAGCGCCGCGGCACCCAGGCCAAACCCAGCCCGCTGGGTTCGGCCTGGGGGGGCGAAACTGCGCGGCTGCGCGCGTGGGCCCGATCGGTCAGCGACGCGGCGGGAAAGCGCGGGAACAGAAACCGCGCGTGATCATCTTCTCGGCTTCCGCGCGGTCAAAAGGCTGCCGGCGTTTATGGCGTGGCGGCCGCCCAGTGCATGCGCCCCGCCCAAAGGCTGCCGGCGTAATGGCGTGGCGGCAGCGAGGGGACGGGTGCGCGCAGTAAATGCCCGGCCGCTCGCCGCGCTATAAAATTCCCCCCGCCGCGTGCCCCGCCCCGCATTCTTCACACCGGCGATCTCTCCCTCCCTTCTTCCCCCTTTCTTCCACGACAATGGCTGACGGCGCGGCAGCGAACGGTTTCCCACGCCACAACCTGCGCCGGGGCCAGGCGATGGCGCTATACCGCGCGGGCTACCCTTGCCCGCCGGATACGCGCCTCCCTAGCTCCGCCGCGGGGGCGAGCCGGTGGCAGCTCAGCGCCGGCGGTGTCCCAATCCCTCCCCTTCCCAACACCAACCAGGAGTTCCGCCGCGCCATCTACGACATGCGCGCCGGGATGAACAACCCCGAGAACTACCCGCTCACCGGAGCGGATGAGTTCTGGTGGCAGCGTCTGACGGCGCGCCGCAACCAGGAGCTCGAGGACGAGAACGACAACGGCCCTGTCGAGGGCCGTTTCAACTCGAAAGGGCGCCGGAACTGGTGGAGCGCCCCTGGCAGGACGCTCGAGGAGGTCCTCGAGCACATCCGCCGCGGCAACCAGCCGCGTCTCCAGATGCCGCCGCTGGAGGCCACCCAGCCGTGGGTGGCGCGGCATCCCGGCGCGTCCTCGTCGTCCGCCACGTCCTCGTCCTCCGCCGGCCATTCCCTCTCCACCACCCCCCCCTTTCTGAACGCCGGAGCGTCCTCCCGCAGGCGCAGCGGCGGCGCGCTCCGCATCGGCGAGCCACAGCGCGTGGTCCGCCCGAAGACGGAGGACGCCGACGAAAGCGAGGACGAATGGCCGGACCAAAGGGTGGCGGAGCAGCTGTCCCTGGACACGCTGCAGCCGCTCGACGTCGACACCGCCGCCCGTTGGAGTCTGCGCGAGACCACGGAGGCCGAGCTCGCCCTTCAGCGCCGCCTGCTGGCTGAAGCAGAGCAGCGCAAGGCGGCGCGCGAGCGTGAGGCCGCCGCCGCCGCGGCTCGCCTCCGCGTCCCTCCCCCGCCGCCGCAGAAGGAGAACGAGTACATCATACTCGACCCGGACTCCGACGACGAGGGCGTGATCCAGAACGCCCTCGAGGTGAGCAGGTGGGACTGCGGTGGCGGCGACGAGGGACAGGGGGGAAGCAGGCGCCCCGGCGACCCCCCCAGCGACGACGACGACGACGACGGCGGCGACTACAGCCAGGCGATCGCCGCCAGCCTCGGGCTAGCTTAGTTTAGGTTTAAATTTATCGTTTAGGTTCAAAATCGCGCCGAATATGTACCGAAGTTTTTTAAATTTCAATAAAATTCGTCTAGTTTTTCAAATGCATTTGTTTGGGCCGATTGTTGGGCTCGGGACGCGACTGGGAAACGCGCCCCCCCAGGTTCCAGAATAGCGCCGTTTAGCGCCGCGGCGGCACCAAAACGGCGGCGTTTTGGGCCCTGGGGGGGCTCGACGACTGGAGATGCCCTAAAAGGCGTGGTAGCACGAGACAAAATGGGTGCTCTCCACTAATAGAAAACCGGCCGGGTGCATCTTGTCTTTCCTCAATGTATACTTTACATTTCTTTATTTGGCGCCAACAATATGTACATATGGATATTAGTTGGAGACTACTAATGCATATGACTTTTTTATATGTGTAGTCTTTCACGCTTTTCTCATGGATCGATTCATGCATGATGCACCAGATACAAGTTGCATCCATGCATGCATCTAGACATTGAAACTTGGGCCCTTGAAACTAAAGAACTAATTATCCAAGCTCTAGCAAACTAGCTATGATATCACCCCACGAGACCATGAACCAACCTAGGTAAGCTGTCGATGAAAGCAGCAGCTGATGCCTTGATGCAAGATGGCAGTAAGTAAAGGGAACACATTTCTTACCAGCAAAGAAAAGGTCAGCAAAAGGGAAGGTAATGACATGCGGGCCCTCGTGTGATGGCACCACTTGTGCCTAGCGTAAAGCGTCAGCAGTTGGCATGTGTGAAAAGGCCATGCACAGTGCCACACATCACTCTCACGAATTGTCAAGTTGAGAGCGAGACGCTGTTCTTGCTAGGTACCGTTGTTGGCTTGTGTCGCAGCTAGAGTGGGAGAGAAATTGGAGTGAATGTATGTGCCACTACAAGTTGGGAGCTGGTGAGTGCCCACCACTCAAGATTCCCACTCACGCACACACTTGCGATCCCTTGACAAGGAATAGAATCCAACTATCTCGTGATGATGCATTTTTCATCTTTGTTTTATTTTGCAACAAACTTGTACACTTGTGTGTACTCCATGCTTGCGACATGCTTGCACACAAATCATACATGCATCATGAAGTCATGCATCAATAGTTTCGGATAAAAAAGGAGTCACACATGGACCCATCCACACACAAAAAAAACTACACTATCAAAATCAAGTGAACAACACAGAGAGAGAGAGAGGTGTTTGGTCTCCCGGGTGCATATGCACCTTTTATTTGAAAGAAATTTTAAAAGCGTTTCAAAATATTACAAAAAATGTTCGCGCTTAGATTTTAACATCATAAGTGTTCACAATGTCATTCCACAAAAGAAAAGGGAAATTGTTGTGGCTTGTGTTTAAAAAAAAAAATTGGTGTTAAAATAAGTCTTTTCACGAGATTTTTTTTTGTCCTTTTTACACAGCCCATAAAAAATGTTGGTTTACCGCGGAACGACTTTATAAACATATAGAATGTAAATACCTATCTGCGAAACTTTATTTCTGAATTTTTTACCGTTTCAAAATATGTTTTTAAAATACCGAGTGCATATGCCAAATTGGATTTTCACCATATACATGCCTTAATTTGCATGGACAGGTTCTAGAAAATGAAAACAAATTCCCTTGTATATTTCATGTTGCACGGCTCTTTCCGGTTGCTCCTTTTTAAGCCATACATATACAGGGTTAAGGATAGCAATGCGTGTTTATGGGGTCGTTTTCGTCATGGGTATGCTAGTGGTCTCTAGCTAGCTAGTAGCTAGGCAGTGATGTACATATCGGAATCCAAACAAATTGGTGCAAACCGCGTGGTGAATTGAAATATATATTGGAGGAGGACAGGATATTCCTAATGAATAACTTGCAGTTGTACATGCATGACCTTTTGCTTTCCAATTTGCAAAAGCTTCCTAGCGTGTGTACTTTGAACTCACCATCATCCAACTCCTTTTTTGCAAGACAAATGGTGTTGAAAAACCAACCGATTGATGTGTGCCCTTTCAAGAATCAGGTTCCATCTGTCCACTCGTGCACCGTCGGCCGCTGCGGCCGCACATGAACAGGCAGTTCTGATTCAGAATTGTGAGATGAGAATTTGTTCTAATTAAGAAATGTGAGCCCCAGAAGTGTGTGTAGAACAATTCTCTATAGAATGTTTTTCTTCTTCAAATTAAACCGGTGTATGTTATGAATTATTTTCACATAAAAACACGCACCAACCCAAAAGATCTTCTTAATTTACATCCATAGATAATTCCAAAGGCCCAAAGATCGTCCCTGATCACCCTAAATGGAAAAGTAACTAGGCAACAAATTCCAGCAGACACTAGTTTGGCTCATTCTCAACGCTCTAATTTTAGAACAAAATATAAAATATATCCGTGGTCACTTCAAAATTGTGACATGCATGTTATTTCTGCCACAAGATGATGGAAGCTGCCTTAGGTGGAGTGATACATATGTACTTAAACTGTGACACTTGATGGAAACATGATATGATGCTTGTCTTGGTGCTGATGCATGTCTAATGACGTTTGTTTAATTGTATGTTCTTAGATTATGATGGAATTTAGCTTGTAGCTCATGGTTTACTTTTGTTTGTTTGTCTGGTTTGTTTATAGTTTACCGATGGGAACGAATAAAGGAGCCATGCATCCGCATCACGCATCTTAAGTATACATAGCTAGAAGATGATATATATGCATGATAGTGATGTCAATTAATAAAAACGATAAAACAACCGCGATGAGCTAGAGTGGTTACAGCCGGATGAGACAATTGATTGGTAACTAATTCTTATTCAACAATAGAGAATGTATGAAAAAAAATTAGCGTCACTATCCACTTGATGAGGGCTCAATCGATTCTCGTGCGTCCCTATCTTACCTGGAATTCATTAGTACAGTTTTAGCCAGGTGCACTGCAATCTTTTTGTCCTCTATGTGTCGATATTTCCTCTATTATTGCACAATAATGAGTAGTAGAATGCATGAAATACTTTATATACATATAATATATAGGGTCAACTGCGTGCTCAGCCATATGAATATCAAAAGGAGATCATACCCTAGATTAAGAAACAATGACCCAATAGAAGAATATTCGATGGCGTTAATTGTCTAAGCTATTATCAACAACCCATCAAGTAAGAAACTAGGTGATAATATAAAACGTGTCCGCACCTATTCATAAATGTCATCACGTAAGAGCATATTATTTCCATTTCCTTTTTCTTTTTTTGCAGGACAAGAGTATATAATAATTGTCAAGTTGGTTAGAAACGGAGTCAACTCTTTCGGGCGAAAAGCAATGAACTAATTTTAGCTGTCCAAGTCCTAGGTTTGGTCTGTTAGAGCATAATGGCCGGTCCTCCTCCTCATCTCAAATTGATATTTGCTTTGGATACTGCATGAAAATTTATATGGTACTCCCTCCGTTTCTTTTTAGTCTGCATATTAGGTTTGCCAAAAGTCAAACTTCCTAAACTTTGACTAACTTTATAGAAAAAACTATCAACATTAACAATACCGAGTCAATATCATATGATTCATCATGAAATATATTTTCATATTATACCCATTTTATATTTCAAAAATTAATATTTTGTTCTATAAACTTGGTCAGACTTTAGAGCGTTTGACTCCAGACAACCCTAATACGCGCGGAGCAAAAAGAAACGGAGGAGTATCAGAGTTGCGACACTTTTATTTGTATTTCTGCATCTGAGGTGATGTGATAACAATATTTTCTCTCCACGCGATTCTTATGTTTGTCCGAGAGAGTATTAAATTGTCGTAACCTTGTGGGTTTGTGGGAGACCTCAAAGCATAGTTTAAAAAACCGGACCGGTCAGGCGACTGGTTGACTGGTTCGATGGTCGGACCGCCGGTTCACCTGGTTCGTTGCGACAGAAACCCGCTATTTTTAATTAAAATTTGAGTATCTTTCGTTAAAAAACAACGAAAGAATGTAAATATAGTGCATATTTCGACTAGTATTCACAAAATAGAGTCATCCCAAGTGGCATTGGGCCTCAAGGTGGGCGTACTTTGCACAGTTGAAGGTCATGAGTTCGATTTCTATGGTCAACAACTTAATTTTCCTGGTTTTTTGTAGTTTCGACCGGTGGCTCTTAAAAAACCAGCCAGGTCGTCGGTTCCGGTTTTTTCAGGTCGGACCGCCGGTCCGGTCCGGTTTTTAAAACTATGCCTCAATGCCGAGGCAACTTTTAAAAAAAAAAATCCGGACAAGCTACGGGAGGCCAGGCTCGCTTGGAGATGGCTCTAAGAGTAACCTGTGTGCTGGTGACCGCAGGAGGGTACCTAGGCGAGGGGAGAGGCGTGCGAGGGTTTTGTTTGTGGGCGAAACCTCCGTTGGTGCTTCCATGTGACTGCCCTGCCCCGGCTCACTCACTCAAGTTGGCGTGTAAACTTCTACAGGTCCAGCTAGCGGTGAGTGAGAATGGAGGCTGTGCTGGCAGTAACAAGGAAGGAGGGGCAGCTGCAGAAGCGGACATGGCCGATGATGGATGGCATCAGCAGCGGCTTGTTTTTACTGCCCACTGTAGCCGGTAGTGATGATGCGATGGCGACACCGCGCTTTTGTCCCATTCAGCAGCTACCTCCTCCTTCCGCCGCTCTTCCCCCTCCCCTCCCCTGCTCTGCTCTAAGGTTTCGCCTATAAAGCTCCGCCGCGCCGGCCTCTACCCCTTCCTTCCAGACACCCCCGCCCCAATTCCATTCATTCATTCATCTCGCCACCGCTAGTGCCACTAGTTCAATCAGAGTGGGGAAAGCAGCTACCTAGCCTCAGTACCTCGTGTGACCGCCACCGCAACCACCTTTCGTTCCTCCCCCCCATCCTCGCAACAAAGAACGTCATCAACCAAAGCACAAGGAGAAGCCAGCGAGGATGTTCGCCGACGCGGGGTTTGGCTTCTCCGCCTACTCGCCGCCGGGCTACTCGCCGGCCTTCACCCACCCCGACTTCTCCTCCAGCTTCTTCACCTCAGCTCCTGCTGCCGCCGCCGCCGCCGCGCAGACGCCGCCGTCTCCCCTCCCTCTCCTGCCCGCCGTCGCCCAGCCGACCGACGACGCCATCTACGCCCACCTCGTGAGTACCCTCCACAACCCGCTCTTCCCTCTTCCCGTCGATGCAGGCACCTACTGTTAGATTCATCGACACATACATAGATCCATGCTCGCTTAATTTCTCTTCACTGCTGCTCTGCTCCTCCGCTCCACCGAGAACCAACAAGAACAAGACGACACTTCGCGTTCTGCTGGTCTGTTCCACCAGCCAGCAAGAACAGAGCAGCAGCACTCGCTGTCTGAACCTGCGTCCTGCAACTTGCAGATTAATTAAATTAATCAAATTGGTTAAAGTTTGCGCACCTCTCGATTTGCACCCGCCGTCATCCGGACAAAACCGACGGGTCGCTTTCGCACTCTTGTTCTCGCGCCCCCACCTCCTCGCCTCCGACGTCGACGGCTTGTCGAGCAGGACATAATTCAAATGCGACTGCATCCTCACCTTATGTCAGCAAGACTAATTATATGGAGATGAGCGAGGTGTCAACTAGAACCTCCCTTTCTCTTTTCCCTCCACCAAATATCTACAATCCTGCCGACTATTGCCTCCTCATCTCTTTGCTTGTTTCTATTATACAATAATCGTACGACTAAAGTACTTGTGATAGACATCAATCACGCCCACGGGCTGCAGGCACATTTTTGGCTACCTAATGATGCAGACTCCCAACATACTCCATATAACTACGTCCTCTTACATAATCATGATTGATTACCATCAATCGGTGCACTCTTGTTTTTATTTACCTGCATCTCTACTGCTTCCACAATCTTCTTGTTTTGTTTTATTGATCAACATCAGTCGGTACACTGTCTACTCAATTACTACTAGTGATGGATGGACAGGGAGCAATTTCAGATGTGCCTCGCTGAGATGATACCACAACGCTCCCAGATTTCTGCCACTTTCCCATCAGATGCACCTGCTTGCTCTGCTTTCTACCTCACTACTACTACTACCACAAAACGAGCATCCGATCCAATCCTTCGGGACAACAAAACAACAACTTGTCATTTCCTTTCTGCCCTGAATCACCCCACAACAAATCACCAATCTTTTCAAAGTTCACACAACAGAGCCCAGCCCAGGTGAGACGGAGTGCTGAGATATTAATCTCCCTTTTTAGCTGCCAAATTGAGCTTTCTTTTCTGGCCAATTTGAGGGAGATGCCCTTGTCCATCAGCGGCATATGCTCTGCCCTGCCCTGGTGGTGGTAGCACGACAGTGACTCGCTGTAAGTCGACATGTGCACCACCACGACACACCTACGCTACAATACAACACAGGCCTAGCTAGTAGCTGTAACACGTCTCCCCACACAGACTGCACCAGTGCCCACTATCAAACCACTTGTCTACTACTACTAACTAACTACCTTCTTGGAATTTACTGAATGAATGAGTGAATCGCCCATTTTTACTGAATGAATGAGTGAATTGCCCTCTTCTGTCAATCAGTTTCAGTACAGCTGGAGTCTGTTGTAACTGTAGGTAATCAAGTAGCTTGATTCATTCAAAGTCGCCGAAATCAAGTGCTACTTATTTGTTCATTTTAGCCTTACTTACTTATCAAGCTGGAGACTCTTAATACTCGTGTGAAAATAAGTAACTTCATCCGTTTTCATTGCCAGAAATTACCAAGTATGTTTATCACTTTAGCACTATCTAATTGAGCTGATCTCAACTCTGACATACCATCTTTGATGTGAAAAATATGCAGGGTGACATGGGGCAGCCATCCTTGATCTCGAGTACGACCTGGGAGGCGAAGGGGACCTGTTCAAGGCGCCGGAGCCCATCATCGACGAGCCGCCGCTGCTGAGCCTCGACCTCGACGACCCCTGTCGCCGGCCGCCATCTCCATGATGTCCGGTGGCAACGACAGTCTCGCGATGGATGACGACGCCATGAAGGCCGGGCTCAGCGAGGTGCTCTACGAGTGCGAGAAGGAGCTCATGGAGGAGTCCGCCATCGAGGAGACCATCTCCGAGCTGCTCGACGTCAAGATCCCCATGCTGCAGGTCGAGGAGCTCCCTACCGATGGTGCCGGAGACGGTGTCCGAGCAGCTGCTGGCGAGTGCTCGCTGCACAAGAGCGTCAGCTCCGGGTGCCTCAACTCCACGGAGTGGATGAACGGCGCCTCGTCAGTGAGGCCCAACTTCCTGGACTTCGGAGGGCTCGACTTCGAGGCGGCGTTCGGGCTCAGGAGGGCTTACAGCGAGGGCGACATCCAGGTATGAAATATGATCTGATGATCATTTTGTCACTCTCTTGCACTGCACTACGTAAAATCACACAGATATGGAATGAATTATTGTGACAAGCACTGGCTGGCTCCTGTTGTGTCCCAACTGAAGAGCACAGCTGTCGACAAAAGACACGCCAAGTACATAAAACCGTACCAGAAAGGCACTGCTTTTTCATTGCACTGGACAGAACTTACTGTAGATGTAGATGCAGTGGTGTGGTGTGGTGTGCTTTTGCTCTCACGAGAAAGGGCCGTTAGCTAAAGCTATGAACATGGCACTAGCTAGCTAGTGATGTGATTTCAGATGTTACTAATTCTGCCCAAAGCCATCTTTCCCCTAGAATGACATGGCCACTGCTTTAGCTGATGCAGGGACGGCATATACCACCAAACTCTGCACACTCAACACTAGCTACTGTATTTTCTTTTAAGATACTTTATCATGCATGTTAGAAAGTTTTCATTTTTTTTTATATTGCAAGCCTACTATTGTATTGGTTACTTATTAGGAATTTTACCTTTTCTTTGGCAGAACCTTGGTGCCAATACCCCTCGGCCTGGGAACTCAGGGAATGTTGAGAGGCTTGTGACCATCAGTGACCTGAAATCTGAGGAAAGGAAGCAGAAGCTCTCCAGGTACAGGAAGAAGAAGATCAAGAGGAACTTTGGCAGGAAGATCAAGGTACAAACAAATCTCCTTTGTGTTTCCTACTTACCTACAAGTAAAAAAAACTAATCAAGGCTGATGAATGCAAGATGAGTGAGTGATAAAATTTTGCAATTTCTCTGTTGCAGTATGCCTGCAGGAAGGCCCTGGCAGACACCCAGCCAAGGGTGCGAGGCCGGTTCGCCAAGATGGACGACGGCGACATGCTCAGGCCAAGGAAGTAGTGATCATGGAAAGGCTGCTGCAAATCCTGCAAGCAAGGAAGAAAGACAAAGCTGCTGCTGAGCTGCCAGTATGCTTGACGGCTTCTAGAAGCATCTAGGTCAGGCGCGCCTCCTTCTAGGACGGCTGCTGCGCTGCGCTGCCCGTCGGGATTAGTTTTAGTTTGCTCCACCGGTCCGATCCGCTTCTTGGGGTGGCATGAATTTCTATTATCCTGTGTAATAATTATGATGATCCTGTTGCTGCAAGAGAGTGGAGAGCGGCTCCTCTAGCTAGCTAGGCTGGTTCCTCTGGTGTACAAAGGCTTGAATGATGGTTAATAATAAAACTCGGCTCCTCTCTTGCTTGCCCTGCAGCCATGTAATAATAATAGTCTTATTAATCTTACTAGTATTGTATTGTTACCTTTTGATGATTGCTGAAGCTGAGCCTCTCATCATAAAGAAAAAGGAACTTTGCTTGCTGGCAAGAAGTAGAGAGCTTTCTCTTCCATCTTCCGGCAAAACAATTTGACCTATCAGTTTCAAGGCCCAAACTTTCAACGGAATAAAGTGGCCTTGCAAAACCCTGTCCTTTTTTTACACCTGGAGACCAAGAATAGTTTGATAGATTCAAAACTATCTAGATTTGCATCACCAGGTCTATTACAAGTAGATACTTTATGAAAATGTGTAAGGAGAAAATTGCATCTTCAGAGGTTTTTTCTTTCTTAGCGAGGAGCCATGTAAAATCATACCAATCTTATGACTGGTATTATTTACCAGCAGACCTTTTCATGATTGCTGAAGCTGACACTCTGATAAAGCAAAGCGAACAAAAAATGTTCTCGCTGTCAAGAAGTCAGTTTCCTCTTCCATCTTCCGGCAAAAACAAATTGACCTATCAGTTTCTAGGCCCGGCTTTCAACGGTGTAAGCCGCAAAGCAAAACTAGCCTCACAAAATTTTGTCCTTCTACATCTGGAGACCAAGGTTTACATGCACATGCCTGGTGTAAATTTGTAAGAATAGGCGGCAAAAATTGCATCTTCAAAGAATTTTTTGTTTCGTTTGTTTTGTTTTGTGAAGAGTATCTTCCAAGACTTTGATAAGTCAAAATCCTGTAGCCCCCAAAACAGCATCTCACAATCACACGTCCAATAACAGAAACAAATGAGAGAGAGAAAATAGGCATCTGGCTACAGTGACAGCAGGAAAGTGCAGGTCAAAAATGGAGAATATCAAAATAAAGAACATCCATCCAAGTCAATTTGGCTGAAGGCGATGGTTTGATTTAAACATCACGATTGCTCGGTGCACGCTCTACATTACAAGGTACAACTCGTTTTCCTGAGGCTTACTGCATCGGACTCAGACGAGCGCAAGCGACCCAAAACTCAGAGGTCGCAGCGTTATTACACTCTGCCATGGTATAGAAATTGAGTGGAGTTTTCTTGTGTTGTTTCTAAGACGAAAGATTCGCCCGGTTAGTTCTCGCCGTAGATCCACTTCTCCTCGTTGCTGGTGTAAGAGACCAGCTCCTTGGGCTCGAACCAGAGTGCGATCTCGTCCTTCGCTGTCTCCGGGCCATCGCTCCCGTGAATGATGTTTCTGGTGTTCAAGTGTCGGAGTGTGAGTGGAAAGGAATTCTAGGGACATTCAAGAAATGCAGAATCGAATCTACAACTCTACATCAGGTTTTGTTTCCATCTTTCTAATCAACAAGACAAAAAGTAAACAGTGCCGAAATGGACATGGCAGATGATTAGATGCATGGTGTGCGGACGAGGTTGATGAGGCAGCAATTCTGAATACTGCATCATTAATAGGCACACTGAACAGAAATGAAGTGTACCTTCCAACAACAACAGCGAGATCACCCCTGATGGTTCCTGGTTCGGATTTCTGTGGGTCTGTGGCACCAATCAGTTTCCTCCCGTACTTGATAACACCCTCTCCTTCCCAAACCTTCAGAAATATGGAACAGGTCAGTATCTTGCCATCAAACGCAGTGTAGTTTGTCTATGGAAATATAGGATTCGATTTTACCATGGCAAGTACAGGACCAGAACTAAGGAAGTCGCACAACCCATTGAAGAAAGGTCTTTCCTTGAGGTCATGGTAGTGCTTCTCGGCGAATTGCTTGGATGGAACCACCAGCTTGATGGCAACAAGCTTGAATCCTTTCCTCTCAAATCGGGACACTATCTCAGAAATCTGTCCCCAGAGATAAAAACAGAGATATCCATCATGATACGGTAGGAAATGAATAATATATATGTGGGAGACAAAGTGAACAGTAAAAACTTGTGATGGTTGCATTAAAGAGTGTGATGGGCATGGTAAAAATGAATTTGCACTTTTACCGCCAGAACTCTTGCTGACAAACCTGATAATGAAATGGACCAGACCCCGAAAGAAACAAAATTATACATTCTCAGAAAATATGTCCCAGAGAAACAAAGAAGACATCTATCATGATCCTATAGGAAACTACCAACCTATATCTGGAGGGAGGACTAAACAGTTCAGTCCTGTGACGAGCTGCATTGTTTTTGGAGGAATTGTGATGGGCTAACACCAGAAGACTAAATAGTTCAGTCTTGTGATATGCCGCATATTTTCTATACAAGGGGTTGTGATGGGGATCTGCATAACAGCCTGTAACTAGATAGAATGCCTATGCATTACCACAAGATTTAGTTGAAAAAAAACATTGCCACTAGACCATCTTTCTCATAATCCCGACATTCTCATGGGTCAAGCTCCTTACTGTTGATACTACCAAATCAAGGATAATGCGCAAACCAGTAAGAAAAATGGAAAATAAAGAATGATACTTTCACAGAAATCTGTCCCAAAATGAAACATCCATCATGATCCTATAGGAAACTAAAACATATATACTGAGAGAAGACTAAGCATTATAAACTTGTGATGGGCTGCATATTTTCATTTTGAGGGATTGTTATGGCCTGCATATTTTCTTTTTAAGGGATTATTATGGGCTGCAAATTTTCTTTCTGAGGCACTATGATGGGCTTCATATGTTTTTTTTTCGGGAGGTATCGTGATGCGGATTTGCATATCGACCTGCCTGTAAATAGACAGAATGCCAAGCATTACCACCATACCGTCTTTCCTGACAAACCTGACATTGTGATGGTCCAGTCCAGAGCCACTTACTATTGATAGTTTGATACTACCAAATTAAGGAAAATGCCCAAACCAGGACAAACAAAAAAGAGAAAAGAAAGGTTTCCCTCCAGATCCCCAAGTCTGTCCTTGTTGGGCAACTTCGTTAACAGATCCACATGGTACCCGAGAGTATGCAGCTGTCTAGAAATGCGCACCCAAGAACAGATCTAATGTGGGTTCACAAAAAATAATATATAAACATGTGTAGTCGGCCAACATAATCAGGATTAGCTAGTTGTTAGCGTGCAGCCAATAATGGATCTCAAAGATAATGTCTAGTCTGGCAATTCTACAACGATTCAATTAAAGAAGATGGTGCATGGCCTGAATTCTGGAGCAAACTTCGACGACAGTGGTAGAGAGACATTGCCAATGGCTGCACAGTATAGTACAAATGCTGTAGGAAACTTGTGATGGGATGTATGTATTAGTTTTGAGGGATCGTGAAGCGCGGTATGGTAAGAACTGATTTGCATGTAATCCTGGCTGTAACTGAGTAGATGCCTAGTAATCTAGCATTACCAGCAGACCTCTTACCGGCAAACCTGACAATGTAAGGGGCCAGCACACCAGGCCACCTACTGTTGATACTACCAAATAAAGAGAAATCGCCAATCCAATAAGATATATGGAAAAATAAAAAATGACCCTTTCTCAGATATCTGTCCTGGAGAAAAAAGGAACAGACATGATGATCCTATTGGAAACTACCGACATAAGCAGTTCTGGCTTGTGAAGGGTTCTTTTTTTTTTTGAAGAATTGTGATGGGCTAAGGGTGGATTTCAACCTGCCAGTAACAAGATAGACGCCTAACAGTACCACTATTTTGATATTTTTCGGTTAAAAAGAAGTGCGACCTGAGCACCTTTGTAACAAAACTTGACAATGTAATGGGCTGGCGCACCAAGCGCCATAGCATTGACACTAGCAAATCAAGTAAAATGCGCAACTTTTAAAGGCGGTAAACAGAAAAGCGAGCTTTCCCTCCCAAGTTTTTCGCAGTTACTCAAACTTGATAAATAGATAAGACATGGTAGCCAAGAGTATGAGATTGGCTGGACATGCAGCCGAGATTACAGATCTTAAGGGCCGTGTCAGATGTAACAACATTTTCTTTTTATCTGTTTGTGTGTGTGTTAGGATATGCCAATAAGATAGCGTTGCAAGGGCTGAATCGAAGTCCTGAATTTTCATAGCGGCTGCCACGGGAGCAGGGGTTTATATGTAGCCTAAAGAGATGTGCACAGTAGTAGAGCACAAATTGTGTAGGAAGAATAGATTGATAACTCATGAGCAAGCACATGGGAGGGATGGTGGTACTCACCAGGCCTCTCTGGACGCCATCGGGCTTGATGGCGATGAATGTGCGCTCCAGCTGCGGACATAAGGGGAACACGAGGCTTAGTCAGTACACATTTGCATTGCATTGCGATGAATCGGGTGCTAATTGGAATGGAGAAGAGAGATGTGAGGTTTACCTGTGCGGCGTGCACTTCCTGGTCCTGGAGCATGTACACTGTATGGATTCAAGGAACGAGCGCATAATATAGTTAGTAGGGACTGGGAGTACATACATACTAGGAGCGAGACGAGATAGGACAGATTGGCAGATGGAGTGGATTAGAAACGAGATGAGAGGAGAAGGGGAGGACTGACCGGCGGCGGGTATGGCGGCGATCCATCCGAACCGGTGGGAGGCATTGGCGCCGGCGTTGGTGTGGTAGGCGTAGGCGGCGGGGAGCCTGGTCCTGCCGAGGTTGGTGAGCGTGGCGAGCGCGGCGTTCCTCCCGTCTGAAGAAATGGAGATCGAGATTTGAATGTGTGATCTGATCTGGTGGTGGTGGAGCGAAATGGGTAGCGGGTGAGTGACAGACCTGCGAGGAGGGCGGAGGAGGCGGAGCGCGTGGCGGTGGCGGAGGAGGATGCGAGGAGGGACCTGGCGGCCTTGCACGCGGACTGGCACATCTTGGAGGAGCTCATGGCTGCTTCCGTTCGGGGGCGAGTGGGCGAGAGGTGGAGGGCCGGCGAGGCGAGGCGAGGCGGGGTGGGTTATTTTAATGAGGCCGTAGGGCTATGTGGCAAGGAAAGAATTGATCTGAATTGGTTGGTGCCTTTGCTTTGCTTTGCTTCAGATCTGATCTTGATGTGAATCTGATGCCTCGGGTCGAGTGGTTGTTGGTGCACGCCTGGACCGGCCTACGTATTTACCCTTTTGCCCACCATCGATCGCGTCGCCATGACCCATTCCGTTCCGTGCCGTTACCAACGATGGAGATGACCTCGAGAAATGCAGAACGACCTCACTTCAGCTGCAGTGCACACAAACTGACGTCATATACTCCTCCGTCTCAAAATAATTGGAGGGGTTAGTACCAAACAAACCCAGCCCAGCAGCATACGCGTATTATTCTGAACGACCGATACAAGCCTCTCCTCGTATCAGTCTACAAAGCAGGCTCAGGTCTGAAACAAAACACATTTTCCGCTTTGGCCGGAAAGCCGAGTCCATCTCCACATGCATCAACAAAAAGACTACTTATAGCTCATTGGAAAGAAAAACTTCTCTCGTTGGGAGGTACAGAAATTCTTTTGAAGGCTGTTGCTCAGGCTATCCCAGTATTTGCAATGTCTGTGTTTCTCTTACCAAAGGGTGTATGCAAGGATATCACGGATTCGATTGCTAAATTCTGGTGGGGTGATTCGGAAGAAGCGAGGAAAATGCATTGGCAGGCATGGTGGAAATTATGCTTCCCAAAAAATGAGGGGGGAATGGGTTTTAGGGATCTTCATTGTTTCAATCTTGCAATGCTATCTAAACAGGTCTGGAGGTTAATTTCTAATCCAGAGTCCTTGTGTGCTCGAATTCTACGTGCTAAATACTATCCTCAGGGGGATATTTTACAAGCTGGCTCGAAGAGGGGAGCCTCTCTAACGTGGCAGAGCATTGTGGCGGGTATTGGTACTTTTAAGCGAGGTTATATTTGGAGAATTGGAAAGGGAGACATGATTAATATATGGAATGATCCATGGATACCCTCTAGCCCTACAAGAAAGGTTTCTCAGCCAAGGGGAAATAATGGGTTAAATGTGGTTAGTGATCTGATTGATCAAGGTAATGGATGCTGGGATGAGGCACTGATTACTGCAAGTTTTAACCAAATAGATGCTAATATAATTCTGCAGATTCCCCTCCACTTGGACGCTTTCGATGATTTCATAGCTTGGCACCCCAATAGGAGGGGGCTTTTCTCCGTCAGATCCGCATATTTTGTTGAATGGAGCCACCACTTAAGTCGTTTCTCTGACAACCTATCTACGGTGGATGCGGCAGTGGATGTATCGATTTGGTCTCATGTGTGGAAGCTGAAGGTCCCAAATAAAGTCCAAATCTTCATGTGGAGGTTGATTAGAGGCATTATCCCCCTCAAATCAATTCTGTTTCAAAGGCATATTGCAGATTCTAGTTCCTGCCCGGTCTGTAATAGTGCAGATGATGATGTAGTTCATTTTATGGTCCAGTGCCCAATGGCTAGGGGTCTGTGGGAGCGCATGGGTATCGAAGACTTCATGGATGGTTTGGCAGCTAATATGGTTACGGGCCCTATGGTTTTACAGAACTTATTGCTTAATCCGATCAAATCATTGCCGGTTCTTCCTTCTCTTGGAATCCAGGAGACAGTGGCAGTGGGGTTGTGGTACTTATGGTGGATTAGGCGACAGTTAGGCCACGGGGAGAAACATCCCCCGCCCAACAGGTGGCCAATGTCAATTCTTGCCATTACACGGAATGCGAGTAAATTGCTATCTAAAAAGGAAGAAGCTTGTTCATCATGGAAGAAATCGATGGGGGTGCATATAAACTAAATGTCGATGCTTCTCTTCATATTCATTCTGGTAATGGAGCTTTGGGAGCAGTTCTGAGGGACAACCCACTAGTAGGAGAAAGTCTACTAGTGACGAACAAAATTTCCTTACCGCTGGCGAACACGGCTTCGCCAGTGTTACCCCGCCAGTGGTAGCCGCTACCACTGGCGAAGCCCTGTTGGCCAGCGGTAAGGAAGAGCTACCGCTGGCGAACAACTCATGTTGGCCAGCAGTAACCTTTCGTGTTCGCCGGCAGTAGTTTTTTTGGGGCAGCATGTTGGCCAGCGGTAACCTTTCGTGTTCGCCCGCAGTAGTTTTTTTTTGGGCAGCAACGGTTCGCCAGTAGTAGCATACTTTGTTCGCCAGCGGTATATTTTATGAAAATTATATTTTTCCCATACATTCGTATTCCAACAGTATATACAGGTACGCCAGATACAACATCAGTATATCAAATATATTTGTAACAAAAATTAGTTTCAATACATCATTACATTCATATAGGTCATTATTCAATAGTTCAGAATACACCATTACGTCAATCATTTCTACAATGGTACAAAATGATCGCCACTATTATGTCGATGTCGTCGTCACCACAGCCGCGTGTCCATGTCGTCGCGAGCACGGCCCCCTCTCCATGTTGCAACAACAACCCGTGTCAATGTCGTCGTTGTTGCAGTTGAAGCCCCGATGTCATTGTCGTTGCTGCAGCCCCGATTCGTTGTCGTTGCCGCAACCCCTTCTGGATGTCGTCGTTGCTGCAACCCTGTGTCAACGTCCTCGGTAGGTAAGAAAGCTAAAGATACAAAACTGAAAGCAAGTTTTACTTTAGTCAAGAACTGACCTAGAATCAATACTACTTTATTAACTAAAACATAACAGATACTCCACAAAGTTAGTCCATAGAAGAATAGCAGTAGGTTCATGATTTCTTAAATGGCCGTGGGCAGTAATAAATTCCAGATTTGTTTCTGCTGATTTAATTCCTTACTGCCTTGTTCATGCCAAATTCCATATTTGTGTAGTAAAATAATAATCCATCTAACAAGTTGTTACATGCAGGGATGCATTTGAAGTGTAAAGATAGGTAGATACATGCTAGAATGTTAATTATGAGGCAGTTATTAAACATACGATGATCAATTCCTAGAATCACATCATAGAGATTGTATTACAAAACGAAAATAGTATGCTCTCTAGTCATAGGTGGTACACAGGCAGAGAGACACGAGATCATCTAAAAATTCTATCAGCGGGAGCACATTACTCTGTTAAGCTCCGATCCAACCAGATCGAACAATTTCCCTTCTTGCAAACAGAGCACAATGACAAAATGATCACCATTACAGTAAGCAGGGGAATAAGATTAAATCGATGTTCTGAACATTTAAATTTTCTATACGCAAGAATACTACTGTCCTTCAGTATGGTAGCCACAATAGAGGCACCATTTAAATTTTCTATATGGCTAGACTAAACCCTGTCTGTTGTACAAGTTTTAGTTGAACTGAACCATTTTCTTAAATCTAAAAATCAGCTACTGTTTTACAAGTAGTACTCATAGCAGTTAACTGACGACTATTTTCCTTTCACTACTAGGGAAAAGCTTACCCGTGACGCACCATTTTGCTTATCCGTGACGCACCTGGGCGCGTCACGGCTATCACGCCGCGCCTATTGGTTTAGCCGTGACGCACCGAGCTGGTGCGCCGCGCCTATTAATACCCGTGACGCACGGGCTAGGTGCGCCGCGGCTACTTCTGGGCGCGTCACGCCTAACTCCAGAAGTGCGCCACGGCTATGAATACAGGTGCGTCACGGGTAAGCTAATGCCTCCACGGCTAAGTTCGCCGGTGCGCCACGGGTATCCACTTTGGCGCGTCACGCTTATCCTCCCAGGTGCGTCACGGGTAATCTTTTTGGTGCGTCACGGCTATACTATGCTGTATTTTTTTTAAATACGCAGTACCGTATTTATACAGGTATATACAGCTCAAATACAGAGGAATATCAGTAGACAAAATGTATCAAAACAGTTCTTTGACAAACAAGTTATATATCATAGTTGATCATACTGCTTAGAATTCCTAATAGCTACATCAAACAGTTGATTATGAATACAAAGTGTTTATCAGAGTCAAATAGATACAAGTGACCTACATCACACGGTTAATCATCGGGACCGATTACATCGATTGATGATGCTTCATCATCGGGACAAGTGACCTATCTAGTCGCCGATAACCTAATCATCTAGCTAGGAACCATAGCATGACGAGCGAGGCGACGGCGACAAGAGCGGCTGCGATGGTCTTCATCCACGTGTTGTTCTTCTTCTTCTTATTTTGTTCCTCCTCGAGATGGATGAACCACCTAGCTTCCTCCGCCACTCTTGTGTTGTAGGATTTGTAGGCATTCCCTTTGAACTTGTTCACCTGCTCGAAGCAGTCTTCCCAGTGATCGTAGACTCCTGGAACCCTGCCTCTAAACACCACGTAGCAGCTCGGCATCTGTAATGACAAGAAAGAAAATAAAAAACAATAGTTTTAAACATGTCTACAATAAGTAGTAAGTGGAGAAATATAAAAGGCCATCTGAGTGTGAACCAACTCTTGTAATCATCGGCATTTATACAAAAGATCGAACGAACATAGGACCGGAATAATATAAAAGCAATATAATCAAGCATTGACATAATTGAGCATCAGTTACGAATGGACGATTCATAACCGTAACGATGTGTGCCTCATATTTAGGGTGGACACATACAACCGGCCGTAGGTGGTGCCGCTGCGCCAAGTGGGATGCACAAGATCGTAACTTTGTGAAAATCACAAGGCGCAACGGACCACCTAGGCCATCTGAGTGTGAACCAACTCTTTTAATCATCGGCATTTACTTATTCAAAAGATCGAACGAACATAGGACCTGAATAATATAAAAGCAAGATAATCAAGCATTGACATAATTGAGCATCAGTTACAGAATGGACGATTCATAACCGTAACGATGTGTGCCTCATATTTAGAGTGGACACATACAAGCGGCCGAAGTGGTGCAGCTGCGCCAAGTGGGATGCACAAGATCCTAACTTTGTGAAAATCACAAGGAGCAGCTGACCACCTCGGCCATCTGAGTGTGAACCAACTCTTTTAATCATCGGCATTTACTTATTCAAAAGATCGAACGACCATCACAAGTAGGACCGCAATAATAAAATGCAAGATAATCAAGCATTGACATAATTGAGCATCAGTTACAGAATGGACGATTCATAACCGTAACGATGTGTGCCTCATATTTAGGGTGGACACATACAAGCGGCCGTAGGCGGTGCCGCTGCGCCAAGTGGGATGCACAAGATCCTAACTTTGTGAAAATCACAAGGCGCAACGGACCGCCTAGGCCATCTGAGTGTGAACCAACTCTTTTAATCATCGGCATTTACTTATTCAAAAGCTCGAACGACCATCACAAGTAAGACCGCAATAATGAAAAGAAAGATAATTAAGCATTAACATAATAAAGCATCTGTCACACGATGGACGATTCATAACCCTAACGATTGAGTTCGACTATTTTCGGAAAATGTAGCAAGCCTTACAATAGTTCTCACTCCTTCTGACTCATCCTCCCAGGGATTACAACGGGACAGCCCTCCGGAGTGATGAAGGGCCTGTCGTCACAGGCAGTTGCTAGGTAGGTATCTATGTCGCGGTTCGGCAAGTTGAACCGGCAGTAGAATGTCCCACTCTTGTTCACCACTTCATGAACGATTTTCGTGGCAAAGCACTTCTGGATATCATATATCTCTTCTCTAACCTTGTCATCGCCGACCATCGACAAGCGGGAGGCCCATTGTTGGACTTGACTAGGCAGGGTAAGGAACTGTTGATCCCGTACATACGCCCGCATATGATGGAGGACATAGTAGGTGTCTCGGTTACTGCCCGCCGGCTGCTTGACGCACGCGAAAGTCGTCGTGTGGGTGAACACCCGAGCGCCCTGAACGACCTTCTCCCTAGTGATTTTGCCCCCCCTTGCGTGGTAGCCGGTGAGAGCATTATCCAAAACTTTCTTCACATTGGAGTAGTCTTTCTTCACCGCACTCCCTGAGTCGAGATACGTGGCATGCGAATGACTGATACAAATGCAGATGAGTGTGCATTGTGTATATCTGCGCGGAACAATCCAAACAAAGTGTTGGAAAGGAGCGATGAAAATCTAAAGAAAATCACTTTCGATTCGGCTAATAATATTGACTTACCCGGCAAAGTAAGGCACGAGGATGTAATCCTTGGTCTGGTTCGCCAGCATGAAGTCCCGGAGATATGTCGACGCGACTACCTGGTTCCCAACGCCGCACAACACGTCGTGGCGCATGTAGAAGGGGTTCGCTATCGCGATGCCCGGTGTATTATCCCTGATGACTTGCACCGCCAGACTGAGCGAGTATAGGCGGATCATGGAGTAGTGCAGCGGATTGCTATGGAACATATCGAAGATGTCTGAATACCGCAGTACTATTCTATCCGCGCCGGTTGACTCGACGAAGCCCAAGTCCTTTGGCACCATGGCAATGAAAACCGGGTATGATGGATCCTTGGATTCAAGAAGACGCGATTCAAGAAAAAGAATGCTGTCATGCAAACTCCGCATATCCCCACTTGCGGCCTTGAGCTTGCTCTGGCTAAGCATAGGCTGACCAATCACATGCATCTTCGTATGCTTAGATGTAGGTGGGCCGTCCTGAACACGGAGCGGCATCTTAGCAGGCTGGCTCGCGGACTTTGCGGCCTTGGATCTAGGTCCTCTTTTCCGCGGCTTCGGCGCTTTCGGAATGATCTCCTTCTCAATCTCCTCATTAGCCGCCTTACGGATTGTGCTAGGGCTGAAAATAACTCCACCCTTCGCACTTTTCTGAGTCTCGGTGCAGGGGCCGACATCTGGAGGCGTGTCTTCCTGAGAACCGAAGAGACGCTTGCAATTGGATTTATCCGCAGGAGGAGCCTCACCACGAGCCTCCGTGCTATGGTAGGGTTCTTCTGGAGGAGGAGCAACGTAATCTCCGCCATCAAAGTCATCAGCGATGAAATCCATGGCATCAAGATCAACGTCATTCTCCTGGTCTTGTGCCATCTCCATGTCACGGGTAGGCGACGGCGCGGCGACGGTCTTGCCATGGCTCCGCTCCGGAGCTTCTAGAGGGGTTGTCTTCGAGGTGGTGCCTCGCGCCGGTAGTTCTAGAGGCGATGTCCGCGGGGTGGCGCCCCTCTTCCCCAGGCGAATCTGGCTCTTCGGCCATTCCATGTTCCAAGGCATGCACTGGAGCAGCGTCAGGGTATCGGGGTCATCTTCTTCTTGGTAGGGTTGAATGGGAGGCAACAAGTCGTCGTAGCCCGCCAGCACCCGAAGCACTCGAACTCTATATACGTCTTCGCGCATCGGCCTGTTGTGGAACCTGCGGGTTGACGGTTGAACGATCATACCCACAGCAACATCCTTCAACACGCCGTCCACTGTGTGTAAGAGAGTGCATGGAACGTCGTCGTTCTGCGGAAAACATGCAGGGCGTCAGAGAGGCCAGTCTAAGGCAAAGGAAGATCGACGCTCCAACGCTTAACTATTTACCTGGCTGGCGAGGGCGTCGAGCTCCTCTAGTGGCGAGGGGCCAACGACGACGGCGGGCGTGCTACTGCTCAATGGCGAGGGAGAACCGGCGGCGGGCGTGGAACCGATGGCCAGGCGGCGGTTGTTCGTTGGTGCACGCTCTTCATTCGGCGGAGGACCGCCCACTGTGGGCGTGCAACGGATGGTCAGGCGGGTAGAGGCGGGCGGAGTCACTATCGGCGCCGTGGTGTAGGCGGGCGGAGTCACAAGTGGGTCCGCCATCGTGGCGTTGGCCGGCGAGACTCTGGACAAGTCTCTTGAGTTGCTGCCCTGCATGCTAGGCACCGGGCACGGCCCCACTCGACCTCCTTCATTCCATCGAGTAACCACATCGTAGATGGTAGGCAAAACGCTGCCCATTTGTTCTGCCAAAGCTGTTTTGACAATATTAGGAATATCGGCAACTTTGGCCTTGAGGTCTGCAATCTCGCGATCGCGGGCTTCGTCAAGTTGGATATCTTCGATGCTCCTCTTTCTATTCCTTCTCGCCTCCCTGGGCTCCTTGAAGTACTCTCTGAGCTTCGTCGTCGTGCCCAGGCCACAAACTCGGCCACCTGACGGCCTTTTGTGCTTTTCCTTCCCCTGCGTCACGTTCACCGCCCTATTTAAAGTGTCGTCCCACGGGCCGTGCAGCCTCGGCATGGATGACGGGGTTCCACCACTTTCGATTTCTAAGTTCTGCACAATTAGCGTGAACCGTTTAGAATTCCACCAGTACACTATGATGCAATCGACTTGATCGTCGAGAGCAAACTAACTAGGGTGGTGTATTTACTTACCAAGTTGTCATACAACGTCTTCACCTTCTCATCATCGGTAGTATACTCATTAGCTACCGGGTCATATGTAAACCGGGCCCTGATGAAGTTTTTCGTCCGCGGCGAGTACTTTGCGAGAGGGTCAGGGATGCCCTGTTCTGCATGTTTGGCGTCCTCCTTCTCCCAATTGGGAATCGCCGCTCTGTAACCGCTGCATCCCAGTTTGTGGGTACCAATGTTCAACTTCCGCATCCTCTGCCCCCAACCAGAGTTAGCCTTGGCGACTTCGCTCTCGCAAATTAGCTTGAAGTCCCGGAGTTCAGCTTCGGTGATTCTCGGCTCACTCGCTAAAACATCCTGCAAGCTATTTTTGGGGTCCAAGACCTTAACCTTCACCCGGTGTTTCCAGTTGGCCAAGGCGGTGTTCATCTTACCAATGGCGGAATGGTTGACCTTATTCCCCTCCAGATTGTCGTTATTGTACTTAAACGGCTCGTCTGGCGGATGCGGGTACAAGTATCGTCCGTGCAGCTTTCTAAAGAGAATAACCCGATAATGGGCATTCTCTTTTTTCCTTAGATCATTGGTTAAGATCCTGACAGTGTCCCGGACAATGCAACCAATCTGGTTGCCGAATCCTTTGACCACCTTCTCAGGCGCGATTGGATACCCAGAGCTATCAATTTCCGTGATCTCTTCACGGTAGGTGCGGAGAGTGTTACATTTCCGTTTCCTCTTCTTGTTGGCTTTGCTACCACCATCTGTCTGACCGCCGGCATCAGTGGTGTCATTTCCGCCGGCGGCGCCACTAGTGGTATCACCGGCGGCGCCACTAGTCGTGGCGTCATCCTCCTCGCCACCGCTAGTGTCCGCGTCAGCCCAGGCATCCGCCGTCGGGTCGTATTGCTCATCTTCCGGCCTCGTCGTCGTGTGCCATGTTCTGAAGGGGGAAATTATTGGTTAATCTTAAGGAAACAAAAAATCGACATACTACTCGATCACGGGAAAACGGCTAAGTCCTAAATTCACGGGAAAATTTCGGCATGACCTTTGCTAATTTTCTAACACTAGAGTGCCCGATTCTCGCCGAAACGGAAATTAATCAACATTTCGGCGAGAATGGGCAACTCATTTGAATTCCCTGCAAAGTTTTAAACGGCTCGATGGCCGGACAGATTACCAAATGTTGTACCAACACCAAAAGTGGTACCAGCACCAGCACCAGCACCAACACAACACAACACAACACCAGCACCAACAGCAGAACACCAGCAGCAGAACACCAGCACCAAAAGTGTTAAATTCGTGGATATACAAAGCATGTATATCAGGTATACCACAAAAATCTAGTGCTTCAATCAATTACAGAGATGACAGCAGGCAAGGAAATGAATAACCATGGATGAGCTAGTCTGCGAACATGAAAGACATAAGCAGTCTGACATCAGAAACACAAACACCTGATGCTTAGCATCAAACTTTCCCAGAAAGTGATGTAAGAAAAAATATCAGAAAGTTATTCAAAATGAAACAACATTATCTAGCTAGTTCCCTATGTTTAGGGCAGAACTAAAATGCATCTTCTTTCAGAAACTGTTGAAGAGAGGAAGAGCAAACAACTACAGTAGGTAAAAAGGTAACCTAGATGCAATATATATAGGGTAAATCTTACTACTGTGCTAACTAGATTAAGACTAGTGTTACAGGTAAATGGAGAGTAAACCTCTGGTGCACGTTGATCTATAATTATTGAACAGAAAATTAACTCAAGCGTTGTGGCTAGGCAAACATATTTCAGGGAGTCTCAAATGATAAATTAAGTTAGCAAGCTCAAATTGTGCGCGAAGTTTCAATTGCCAAAATCTAACAACAGGTATCAGTTAACTATTATGGCAAACCAATTATACACAACCGATGGTCTAAAGTCGCTTAAAAAATGTAGCAGTCAATACCACTTGATCTGAATTTTTTATGCAATGTCAAATATTAGTTTGATTCAGTTCAGTTGTCAATAACAAATCATGGGTGAAAAAACAAGAGATTGCTTTTTAACTTCCTCAACAGAAAACAACGCAGCAGCTAGGTATGCTGCAAAGAAAACTAACCGGCATTCTGGAAAGGAAGATAACCAATAATTCAGAATTTTACATCTATCATGAATTTTACATCTAACAAATAATATCCTCCTCCCCTCCCAAGAAACGACGCCATGAACACAAGCAGTGCCTTGGGTCAATTAAACAGCAGCCTAGCAACAGTTTAACTCCACTGGTAAAGTGAACTGATGATGATGATGAACAAATTTCCAAGTACAAGCAGTGCTAGCTTACCCTGTAGGTGGATGGCGTCGAGGAAGTAGGTGGAGGTGGAGGGCGTCGAGGAAGCCGGCACGCGATGCTCCTTGCGGTGGTGGCTCCCTCCTTCTCCTGGATGGCGCGCGACGAAGACGGCGCGGTGGTGGTGACTCCTCGCGGTGGTGGCTCCCTCCTTCTCCTGGACGGCGCGGTGGTGGCTCCTCCTTCTCCTGGATGGCGTGTGACGAAGACGGCGCGGTGGTGGTGACTCCCTCCTTCTCCTGGACGGCGCGGTGGTGGTGGCTGCGTCCTCGCGATCGATGCAGAGGCTAGGGCTTGGTGGTGGTGGGCGGCGCGATGAGAGGGAACGGGGAGAACGACGACGCGATTAGATCGGGAGCTAGAAGAAGATCAGTGCGGAGAAGAAAGGGGAACGGCCGTCGATCCAATCTGTACTCGCAAAAGGCGTGGCGCACCGCGCCTCGGTGCGTCACGCATAGCTTAGCCGTGGCGCACCGCGCACGGGTGCGTCACGCATAGCTTAGCCAAGGCGCACCGCGCTTGGATGCGTCACGCATAGCTTAGCGGCGGCACACCACGCCGAGGTGCGCCACGCCTATTGGTAGCATCTATTCAAAACAGGTGCGCGCGGTACTGTATCAAAACTTGTGACTTAGCCCAGTGGCTGTTGCCCCCTGTTTTCTGCTGTCCACCCAGGTTCGAGTCCTGCCCCCCCCCCTTTTACTTAATTTTTCTTACCTTTTTCAATTAATTTTTTCTTACCAAATAAAATATAGTATTTTAATATAAATGCAAAAATCTCAAATAAAGTGTTGACTAATTTACAAATCATAAAATCTCAAATATTCTTATTACATCATCATAATTTTGTCGAATTCACGCACACACATGACAACATAATGATTCTTGTATCTCTAGCTAGCGTTTTACAATTTTCTTTCCCTTCTTTGTCGCGGTTGAGTAATTCAGTCCTGGAACACCGTGACTTCTTCGGTGGAATGGGCGACCTGTAGCTAGCGTTGTCCTGCTTCTTCTTGTTGTGTATTTCGTTCCATCGTCATTGTCATCTTCCATTTTCGGGTCGCCGTACTGGTCAAAGTCTTGCTCGTTGGCTACTCCATCCATTCCGATGATGTTTCTTTTGCCTCTCCGCACGACAACACGGCTAGGCCTTGTCGGGTCAGTAATGAAGAAGCATTGGCCCACTTTGTTAGCCAAGACCCATGGCTCATTTTTTGCGGTGACATTCGTGTCGGATTTGGCTTCAGGTATCACCATGGTGGTGAAATATTGTCCTTCTTTCCTGACGCTCTTTGCCCATGTGACACGGAACATTGGCACCTTCTCTCCGCAGTAGTCGAGTTCCCATATCTCGTCGATCCTACCATAGTATCTTTCTTTGACGTCACCTGTTAATGATTCCATCGTTACCCCCGAGTTCTGGTATTCGCAGTTCCGGTCCTTATTTGCCGTGTAGAATGTGTAACCATTGATATCGTATGCCTGATATGTCATGAGGTTATGTGCGGGGCCTTGTGACAACGTGAGTACGAGTTTTTCTTCTTCAGAATAAGGCGTCTCCGGTTGATCGGTCATAATCTTCTCCCTGAACCACTGTGTGAAATGGATGTTGTGCTCTCTGATTATTTCTGCTTCGGTCCTGTGTTGTCCCCGGTCACTGTAATACTTCGCGATTAGCAATTTGTGCTTTTCCAACCAAGGATCGACCACTGTTAGATGTTGTAGCGCGACTAGGTTTGCTCTGTCAAAGTCGTTGCGTCGGCCCTGAAAGTCGACATTCATTTCGCGCTGGCCCTCGCGGTGTCCCCATCCACCGAGCCTGCCAAAGTGCCTGTTTACGGGCAGACCAGGGTTCTCATCTTTGTCTAGAAAATTCGTGCAGAAAGAGATGCACTCCTCTGTCAGAAAGCCCTTGGCAATGCTTGCGTCTGGACGGGCCCTGTTGCGGACGTATCCTTTGATGGAACCATTCATCCTTTCGAACGCCATCATAGAGTGTAAAAACGGCGGCCCGAGCTGGCTGATATCATCCACGACATGGACAAGGAGATGCACCATAATGTCGAAGAATGCTGGCGGGAAGTATATCTCAAGCTCGTATAGTATCACCACGATCTCTTCCTGTAGCCTTGCGAGTTTCTTCACGCCAATTGACTTTCGAGAGATGACGTCAAAAAAGTTGCAGAGTCCAAACAGCGTTTCGCGGACGTGCTCGTCCATTATCCCTCGAATTGCAACTGGAAGTATCTGCGTCATCATCACGTGACAGTCGTGAGACTTCATTCCGCTGAACTTCTGCTTTGGTACGTCTAGGTATCTGCTTATCTTCCCCGCATAACCGTAAGGAAATTTGACTCCAAGGAGGCACTTGAAGAATTGGTCGATCTCCTTCTCGCATAGCGCGAAGCACGAAGGGGGACAGTAATATTCCGTCTTCTTGGCCTTTTTGCCCTTGCGGCGACCTTCCGTCCCATCTAACACATCGTCATCGTCATCGTCATCATCATCCGGTTTTCCTCCGTGGAGCTCGCCCCTGATATTCAAAAATCTCAAGTCGTTCCTTGCTTTCGGCCCATCTTTGGTCCTCTCCGGCATGTTTAGCAGGGTGCCAAGCAGACTCTCGCACACGTTTTTCGTGATATGCATGAGGTCAAGGCAATGAGGTGTGCGGAGAATCTTCCAGTACCTCAGGTCCCAGAGAACAGACCTTGTTTTCCATACACCCTCCAACGGCGCCGGCGCCTTTCGCTTCTTTCCCGGCGCAGGGCACTCTTTCCAGTTCTTCAACAGCTCGTCGATTTCCTCGCCGCTCCTTTGACGTGGGGCTCTTCGCATCTCAACTTCATTGTTGAACAGATCTTTGCGTTTTCTCCACGGGTCATCCTTGCGAAGCCACCTTCGATGCCCCAAGAACACGGTTTTCGATGACCCGGGGTTTCTCTCTAGCTGGAGATACGTAGTGTCATCCATGCACCTAATGCATGCACAGAATCCGTGCGTCACCTGCCCCGCGACATATCCGTAACCGAGGTAGTCATGCACCGTCGTGAGGAGCGCGGCTCTCAATGGGAAAAACGTTTCTCCATAGGCGTCCCACGTATTGGCTGGCTCGTCCCATAACGTGGCTAGCTCCTCTTCCAACAACTGGACATACAGATTGATGTCGTTACCTGGTTGTTTCGGCCCTTGAATAAGCATACTCATCTGTATGTACTTCCTCTTCAAGCACAACCAGGGGGGTAGGTTGTATATACATACAAACACGGGCCAGGTGCTATGGGTGCTGCTCTGGTTGCCAAAAGGATTTAATCCATCCGTAGTCATGCACAACCTGATGTTCCTTGGATCGTCGCCGAATTCGGGGTATTCGATGTCTAGCGCCTTCCACTGGCTAGCATCTGAGGGGTGTGTCAGCATCGTGTCATCATTCTCCGGATCGGTTCCATCATGCTCTTCTGGCTTCTTCCTTTCCGCGTGCCATCGCATGAGCTTCGCCTGTGTGGGGTCTGCGAAATACCGCTGCAGACGGGAAGTTATCGGAAAGTACCACACCACTTTTCGAGGAGAGGCCTTCTTCCCTGTCTTGTATCGAGTTGCGTCGCACACCGGGCATATGGTTCTCTCCGCGTCCGCGCCCCGATAGATGATGCAGTCATTAATGCAAGCATGGTATTTCACGTGAGGTAAATCCAGAGGGCACACAATTTTTTTCGCCTCCTCGATGCTCGTTGGACACTTGTTCCCCGTGGGAAGATGGTCGTGCCAGAATGCCATGTTCTCATCGTAGCTCGCATCGGTCCATCGGTGTTTTGTCTTCATCTCGAGGGTCCTTAACGTTACGTTCAGACGGGTATCCTCGCTCACGCATCCTTCATACAATGGAGTAACGGCGTCTATCTCCAGTTGCGACAACTTCGATTTCTCTCTAGCAACAGCTCTGGTGTTGCTAGTCTCCTTGAGAAGCAGATCTTGGACATGAGGGTCCCGCACCTAGTCCGACGACGATGGCACGACATCTACATCATGATGTCCTTCGTCTTGATTATGATCATCATGTCCGACATCTTCATCACGATGTCCTTCGTCTTGATTATGATCATGTCCTTCATCTTGATCATTATGTCCTTCATCATGTCCGGGCGACTCTTCATCTTCATCACTTGTCGGGTAAAGAGTGTAGCCATCCATAAAACCACGACGGATAAGGTGCGACTCCAAGTCACCAGAATCGTATCTGATCAAGTGTTTCAGTTTGCATCTTCGACAAGGACATCTTATCTCCGTCATGCTATTTCGAAACATTTCGTCCGTCGCATGTTTCATAAATCTAACCACGGTGCCTGTGCTTATATGCATGGTTGCCTACATAGTAAAAAAAGATCAAATGAAAAATTAATTAGAATCAAATTACGTAATATATGGATATATGATGCATGCACATGGTCGTCGACGGAAAAATTCGGCATGACCTATGCTAAAAATAGGACATTCTCGGAGTGCGTGGTCGCCGAAATGGAAATGAATCAACATTTTGGCAACACATGTCAACTCATTTTTAAGACATCCACAAATTTCATCAACTTTTGTGACGACGCACGGCGCCGACACACATACATACAACACATATACATATCGTCCCTCCAACAACTCACCAACTATAGATCTTGCCGACACGAGACCGATCGAGAGAGTACGTTTGTATGTGGCTATAGAAAGTGAAAAGATGGAAGGGAAAGTGGTAATAAAGTGAGAGATGAGGGTGGAGGCAAATGTTTACTAGATTCCCCACACATATATATCAAATAAAATAGGTTAAATAAGTTTTAAATGGTGGGAAAATGGGGGAAATTGGGTGGTGAGGAGGTGGGGGGCGACCAGATCTAAAATGGGGTGGAGATATGGGGGGATGGGAGGTGGGGGGTGGTCCCAACCACTTAAATTCGTTCCAGGTATACCCGTGACGCACATCAGATTTGGCACGTCACGGCTATGTTTGGTACCCGTGGCGCACGTTACAGCGGTGCGTGTCGTGGGATAATCACGGCAGATGTTACCAGGGGTAACTGATCTTGGGGCAAGTCGACACAGGCGTTCGGGAGAGGGTTTAGCTCAAAGGAAGACATGATACAACTTGATCTGACAGCCGGCAATCGAAGTCGCCGGATCTCTATTCTCGATACAATAACTCGATTAGGGTTTACACTGGATACTCGATACCACACGATATTGCTAGGGTTCTTAGATCTCTGTCTCAATCTACACCCGGGGGTCGGTTTATATAGCTCCCGTACCCCCTAACTTACTTTACAAGGCACACCCGAGTCCTACCCAGACACGGCAGTCTAACCCTAACTTTCCTTTACAACACCCACAATCCGGGTCACTAGGCCCACGAGCTTGGGCCTCCACAAACATCTTTATCCCTAGCCATATCCTGCTCACTGTCTCTGGGCCGGGTTATTCCTCGGATCTTGACATACCGGGTTAGCATCCCCCCATCAGTAGTCCCCAGAATAGCCTGGGCTTCACGGACCTCCTTGAAGCGCTTGCTATTCCCTGAGAAGACATCGACCATGCGGGCACATGGAAACCGAGTTAAGATGCTTTAATATTCTGCTAGGCCTTACTCCATGGAGGCCATGTAATAACCCGGACCTTTCTTCCAAACACTTAAGTTCAGATCCCCAGGCCCAGACCGCAATAAGAAATGCCAAGATCTCACACTTGACAACCAATCCTGTCATCACGGGCGAGCCCCTTCCTTCTTCTAACCCAATGCTTTGCCCAATGTTCTACACATATCTTGCGAAATCTTTGTAGATAACCATTACCCCGCGATTTCCGGTTTCTGGCCGTTGAGATAAGTTCACCCTTGCCTTATAAATAGCGCTTAGAGGGCAACCCTAAGCCCATCACCACGCCACAACTCCCCCTTTTCTTCCTTGCTCCTAACACCTTCACAGCACCACCGTGAGGAACTTGCGCCTGCTACCAACGCAGGATCAACAGCGGCCGCGCTCGTCCTCGAATCGTTTCGTGCCGCCGCCAAGCGCCACCTTTAGACCTCTATTCCTCCCATTCGTGCCACGCCGCTCGTCGCCATCACACTTGGCCCCAATCTCCTCGGTAAGCTCTTCGCAGCCAATTAATTCAGCTTCGCAATTTTCAGTTCATCCAAGATCAGATCTAGGTCAACCCGCAAGCTATTTGTCCGATTGCCTCGAATTAGATTGATTCGGTGCTTGCCAATCACTTTAATCACCTGCCTGATAGTCACAAATGATCCTCCAATCATTATTGATCACCAATTTTGCTTAAAAATTATCCACGAACTTTTCCATCTAGATCCGTTCCTCCGCCGTTTTCCGCTTACTGCATTAACACCAGGAAAAACCCTCCTTTTCCAGCTATTTCATTTGCGATATAAATATGGGCAACCATCCATCATCCCCAAATACCTTTTCCTATGTAAGTGAGCAACAATTTCCATAAGTGTGCTCAATACCCGGACAGCTCTCAACTTCGTACCTTCTTGGTATCTTATACTCGGATATTCCAACATTCCCGGGTCTTATTTCATACATCTTTTTCTTTTTGTATTTCGCAGGCTGACCCCATGGCTCCCAAGCGACAAGGAAAACATCCGGCTCAAGCAAGGACCACCCAAGCCATATCCGCTAATTGGGGGCGCTCCACAACCACTAAGGCCAAGTTGGACGAACTAACCGAGTTAGGCACCCTCCCCTCTCAGAAAGACATCCACTGGAGGGTGCCAGGTAACGAAACTCATCCCACTCCCGCAGAAGACGAGGTAATCTGCTTTGTAGAGCACGTGACCCGAGGATTTCGCCCTCCGGGTCACCCTTTCTTTAGGGAGGTCTTAGATCACTACGGACTCCGGGTGTTCGACATAGGGCCTAACTCTATGTCGAACATCACCCACTTCATAGTTCTATCTGAGTCGTATTTGTGCATGCCACCAAACCTGACTCTTTTCACTGAGTTATTCCAATGCAAACCGTGCCGCGAAAGCGGCGACGGGGCGCTTCTCACTTGCGGCGGGGTATCCATCCAACGCCGTAGGAATTCTTTAATGCCAACCCTCAACCTGCAATCCTGTGCCAAACATTGGCAGTTATCCTTTTTTTATTGCCGCGATACCTCCTCCGACAGCGAAAAGAAGCTGCCGGGTTACTCAGAGACCCCCCTCAAACCCTCCGAGTCTTTCAGTGCCTTCGCACCAGACTCGGACAGGGAAGCAATCCTTCCTGCACTAGCCAAAATAGCCATTCTCTCAGCCCAAGGCCTCCTAGGGCTCAATTTGATAAAGACATGGGTCGACTTCCGAATCCAACCTAATTACATCCGCACCAAATTGATGTGCGAGTATTCGGGTCACACTACAGATGCACTTCGCTATTCCTCCAAAAGCTTTGCGACCGGTGACACTATCAAGACCATCAAGAGCCTCTTGGCAGAGAAGCTGGAGGTGATAAAGGGCATCTCCGGGTTACCTCCGTTTACTCGGGAAAATCCAGCTCCAGCGGTAATACCCGGCACTCATAACTTGTTTCCACATTTCAACTCGATACTGCTTCTAAACCTTAACTTTATCTTTTTACTTTAGGCTGATGACCCCTTCTGGAGAGTGGACCCACTCCCCCCCTCCAGAGACCCGGAAGAGGAGGACGAGACGACTGACGACAGCGAAGGTAATCACCCAGGATCTGCATACTTTTGCTTGTATTACTTTCCTTTCGTCTGTCTTTTTCCCAATGAATACACATCTGGTTCGCAGGGCTGGAGGACGAAGGTGGAAACAACGAGGATGACCCGGAGAGAACCGAGTCTGACCCAGAGGCAACAGCCGGGGCCAAGAGGAAAAGCAGGGGGACAGTATCCAAGGTTCCTTTTTCCTCACTATCTTCTGAATCTTACTCCTTTGACGTCATGCGAAGACTTAACCATCAATTATCAAATTCGCCGTGCTTGAAGGAATCTTTCCCCGCCAAACGCAGGGTGACTCGGAGCTCCCCGGGTGAAGATCCCCTTAACCCGGGCATCTCCGCCCCTTTAGTCCCTCGTGGCAGTGCTCCTCCATCTCGTTCTTCCAACTCTCCTCAGCGCCACCCTTCTCCTAACCACCCACGTGCCGGGCAATTCCGGGTTCCATTAGTGGTTCCTGCGAATACCTCATCTACTTCAAGTGGCGAGCTCCCATCGGATTACACCGTAAATGCCGGGTAAGTTTTTGCCTTACTATTTCTTTTTGCCTCTAGCGAACTTTCAACCGAGACACCATCATCATTAATAACTGCCTTTTTTCATCTTTCTTTCAGTGCTCAGGTCACCGTCAGTGACCCGGAAAACACAGAAACGGATAACCTCCAGGTGAAGAAGCCGACTGACGACGCAGACGCCGCAACTGGTGGTGATGCGGCCACTAACCGGGAACAAGGCCCTCTGAACAATCCACTTTCCCAAACCGTCGGATCTCCTTCCTTATCGGAACCAGTAGACGAAGAGATAGAAATTCTAGATACAAAGATGGGCCCTCCCAACCCGGACACTCAGACTGTCCGGGTCTCCACTCCAAATGCAAGGGGAACCCCCCTACCAGATGATCAAGCTGCCGGCTCTTCCGGGACTCGCTCCGAGGAGTTAACTTTTGCCCAGATGCTAGAGACCCTGCGCGCCTTAAGGGCTAACGAGGAAAATATCTTGGGGTCTTTGATAACCAAACACGAGGTAAGTTTGATTAATGTTGCTTGCACCTTTGTCCAGTCCCCAAGTTCCGAGGGAGTTCATTCATGACTTGCTCGGTACTTTTATTATACCAATGACTGATAACCGTGCTCTTCTATCCGACTAACACTTTTTAACATCCACGCAGTCTTTCGTGACTCAATATGAGGAGAAACTTGCAGACGCCGCCAAGCTCATTGAAAAAGAGATATCTTTACGCGAAGCAGCCGAGACTGAAGCCAGAAGGAATAGGCAATTAATGAAGAAGTACCGAAGAAGGGCTCACCGAGCCGAAGACGACCTGACAAGCCTTTCTGTCAAAATTTCTGATACCTATCGTTCTTTGCTTGGTATGCTTCCTTCTCCGGGTTTATCCTTTTGACCAACAGCAATAAATGCTTAGCTTATATATTCATTTTACTCCAGGCCCGGACGAAACCATGCCGGATGAGGATGATATTGCCAAGCTGAAGACCATGAAGAATGTTATCCGGCAGCTGTGTGCCGGAACCAGATGGATCTTGGAAGAGTTACGGTGGCCAGGTAGAGGACATGTTGACCTGAAGAGGATGCTGGACGCCTTTTCCACGATTCCTGAGTGGATTTGGCACTGGAAGCGCTCGTCCTGCCGGGTTGGAATGACCCGGGGGCTATCACTCGCCAAGGCTTACTTCCCCAAGCTCGATCTGGCAAAGCTCATGGGCGGCTTCCCCGAATTCAAGCTTGATGGTTCAAAATTCTCGCGGGAGGATTTTCAGGCTGTGCAGAAAGAGGTCCGTTACCCGGCTAGCGTGATCGCTGATGAACTGGACGTCAATACTCTTGTCCCCGCTTATGATGCTGCTGGTGTGGCAATTAAGTCAGATCTTCCCGAACCATATGACATGATGGCTCGGTGGAAGGAGGAAGCTGCTGCGATAAGGGCGGAGGCTGCCAAGAAACAAGCTGAAGCCGGCTCTGCTCCTGCTGCCTCAACATCAGTCGTTCCGCCCCCTGCGGGGGCTGGCGCCGCCGATCCGGGTGTTGCTGCTACCACCAATGATGGCAAGGGTAAGGCCAAGATTGGCGCCGAGTGATATATGGTTTCCGATTCCTCTTCTTAAGCGTCAGTCGGTCGACATACTTTTTGAAACAGTCATTCTTTAGGCGGTGCGCCTGTGCACCTTTGATACTTTTTCACCAGTATTTTGTAATGCACACTAAGGCCTTGATATACTCGATGCCTGTTCCGACCTTTGTAAGTTTAAGCTCATCTGTTCTCGATATCTGGTTTTATTTATTGCTCCTTTTGTGAAAACTCAATTTCCGGGTCTCATGGGTATTGACAAGCGGATTTTGCTTCGAAGTCCCCAAGTCCCCAAGACTCGGATACTTGGATTTTTGCAACTATACAAGTAAGCCAGTTCTTTTCAAGATTCCAAGCTACCGGGCCCGGATTGCCGAGCCTAGGACACTTGATCTTGAAAAGGCAACAAAATGCTCATTGCTATTTTCACAAAGATCCATGAGTTGTTTCACATCGGATTTGAAGTTATGCTTAATAGTCATTGAGTTTCCAGCTATTCAGCCTTGTACTCTGCATAACTTGTGGTTTAGATGACCCTTTTGACTGTCTTGTACTGTAAGCCGGCTTTCGCGTGGATACCATGTTGTTACATCAATACGAAGACATAGCCAGCCAATCCCCGTCGGGTTTCATGACTAACTGCCATCGTAAGCGAACAAATCATGCCACTTTAATGCGAGTCACATCGAGCTTAAGTAAGAGTAGCCAAGAAATTTGGACTTCTTTGTCCGGTTATAAGATTGTAGCCGTACTCGTTTGCGAGTAATCGGCCCTTATAACTCATAGGCATCATGGCCGGGTCTTTGAGTTTGTAACTGTGCTATTTAAGCGATCAGCCCCCAAGACCTAGATATACGCATCGTACTGAGAATACATAACCTGATAACAACCATCTCTTTTCTTGATAACCATCTCTTTACTTGATATGAAAAACTGATAACAACCATCTCTTTTCTTGATAACCATCTCTTTATTCGATATGAAAAATGTAGGTCAGCAAGCCGCCTCATTAAAAACCCGTCCAGTCCCCAAAGGTGCCCTGGATAGGAAAAGAGTACGTCAGAAAACCTGCTGCCTATTACATCGTGCAATTCCACTTGCCAATATAGTCTTTACTAAGTATAATACGGACGCAGCTGAGCCACGTTCCATGGTCTATCTCTTTCTTGCATAGATGAAGTGGTGTGCGCGGTGTCATTGACTGTAGCCGACTCTTCCCTTGCATCTATCAAATAATATGATCCGTTATGTAGGCTCCGGCTTATGATAAATGGTCCTTCCCATGGTGGTGATAATTTGTGTTTTCCTTCGTTTGACTGTACCAGACGCAGAACCAAATCTCCTTCCTGGAATACCCGGGTCTTCACACGCCGGCTATGATACCTCCGTAGATCTTGCTGATATATGGCTGATCTTTCCAGGGCTTGTTCTCTTTGTTCTTCTAACATATCTACGGCGTCCTGCCGGGTTTTTTCGTTCTCTACTTCGACGTAAGCTGATACTCTGGGCGAATCGTGAATAATATCACTTGGTAACACTGCTTCCGCACCATAGACCATGAAGAAGGGTGTCATCTGGGTAGACCTGTTAGGTGTAGTGTTGATACCCCAAACCACAGAAGGTAGTTCTTCGACCCATGCTCCAGCAGCCCTAACACAGGGGACTCGCAACCGTGGTTTTAACCCACGAAGAAATTCTTGGTTTGCTCTCTCCACTTGCCCATTGGCCTGCGGGTGAGCCACTGATGCAACATCAAGCCGGATGCCATTGTTGCCACAGAATTTCTCCATCTCGCCAAGAGACATGTTAGTTCCGTTGTCGGTGATTATGCTGTGGGGATACCCAAACCGGTAGATAATCCTTTTCAGGAACTTGACTGCTGTAGCCGCTTCGCAATTAGTAACTGGCATAACCTCAACCCACTTGGTAAACTTGTCAATAGCCACCAAAAGATGTGTGTTCTTGCATGGTGACATATGGAAGGGACCAACCATGTCCATACCCCAGACGGCGAACGGCCAAGTTAATGGGATGGTCCTTAATTCCATAGCCGGTACGTGTGTTTGGCGAGCGTACCTTTGACATCCGTCACATCTCGCTACCAAACGTTCTGCATCTGCTAGAGCTGTAAGCCAGAAAAATCCGTGTCGATAAGCTTTAGCCACCAGAGACCTTGTAGATGCATGATGCCCACAGTCGCCTTCGTGTATTTCCTTGAGAATCTGTCGGCCTTCTTCTGGCGCTACGCAGCGCAAGAAGACTCCTGTTGCGCTTCTCTTGTATAATTCTCCATTGATGATAGAATACCCCTTTGCTCGCCTCAGAATTTGTCTTGCTAATACCTCCTGTTCTGGTAACTCGCCCCGTGATAGGTAGGCCAGGTATGGCTCTGTCCACTCGGGGATGGCATGTATTGCGGCCACGTACTCCAAATCCGGGTCTTGATTTGCCAGTTCTTCCTCAGACTCGGTTTTAACTGATGGTCGCCACAACTCGTCCAGGAACACATTAGGTGGAACCGGCTCTCTACGCGAGCCGAGTCTGGCGAGTGCGTCTGCTGCCTCGTTTTTTCTTCTGTCTATGTGCTCCACCTCATACCCGGAAAAGCACCCGGCAACCCTGTCGACCTCCCTGCGATATGCTGCCATAGTTGCATCCTTTCTGTCCCAAGTTCCCGATACCTGTTGTACCACAAGATCCGAATCTCCGAAGCATCGTATCCTTTTAATGTTCATTTCCTTGGCTACCTTTAAACCATGCAACAGGGCCTCATACTCGGCCACGTTGTTTGAGCAATCAAAGTGAATTTGCAGTACGTAACTCAATTTGTCTCCCTTGGGCGATGTCAGCACTACTCCAGCTCCTGATCCCTCATATTGCTTTGACCCATCGAAGTGCATGGTCCATGACTCGGATTTTGGAACTGTGGTAGCCATACCTGTATGTGTCCAGTCGTTAACGAAATCAATTAAAGCTTGGGACTTGATTGCTGACCTGGGTTCGTAGTTTATGTGATAATCTCCCATCTCTATTTCCCACTTGGCTATTCTTCCCGTCGCGTCCGAGTTTCTGATAATATCCGACATTGGTATTGAGCTGACCACCGTTATAGGATGTTCTTGGAAATACGGCTTCAACTTCCTGCTGGCCATGAAGACTCCGAACACCAACTTTTGCCAATGTGGATAGCGCTGCTTTGCTTCTGATAATACTTCACTGACGTAATAAACCGGCCTCTGAACCGGGTAACCTTTCCCGTCCTCTTTGCGTTCCACGACAACCACTGCGCTAACGGCTCGGGGGCCAGCTGCCACGTATAGCAACATAGGCTCTTTAGGACCCGGCGCCGCTAGTACTGGTGCTTCAGATAATTGCTTCTTTAGTGCTTCAAACGCTTCATCTGCCTCTTCGTCCCATACGAATTTATCCGATTTTCGCAAGAGCCGATACAAGGGTATCGCTTTTTCTCTGAGTCTAGATATGAACCGGCTCAAGGCTGCTACACAGCCCGTGAGCTTTTGAACATGCTTCAAGTTCTCCGGCTTTTTCAAACTCTGGATTGCCTTGATTTTATCTGGATTTGCCTCAATTCCTCTCTCGGAAACTATGAAGCCGAGTAATTTCCCAGCCGGAACTCCGAACACGCACTTCGTTGGATTAAGCTTCATCTGGTACCTCCTCAGGTTTTTGAATGTCTCCTTTAGATCATCGATAAATGTCTCCGCCTTCCTGGTCTTGATGACCACGTCATCCACATAAGCATGGACGTTACGTCCGATTTGGTCCTCAAAGCACTTTTGAATACACCGTTGGTAAGTTGCGCCAGCGTTCTTCAACCCAAATGTCATAGTTTTATAACAAAAGGCCCCAAACGGGGTTATGAATGATGTTTTCTCCCAATCCTCCCTTTTGAGCTTAATCTGATGATACCCGGAATATGCATCCAGGAAGCATAACAGATCGCTTCCAGCTACTGCGTCTATAATCTGATCTATCCTTGGGAGCGCGAACGGATCCTTTGGGCAATGCTTGTTAAGACTAGTGAAGTCAATGCACATCCTCCACTCGTTGGTCTTTTTCATCACCAGAACCGGGTTAGCCAACCAATCCGGGTGAAATACTTCCATGATAAAGCCGGCTGCCAGTAGCCGAGCGATCTCTTCGCCTATAGCTTTCCTTCTTTCCTCATTCATTTTCCTCAAACCTTGTTTCACGGGCCTGGACTTGGGATCCACATGCAAACTGTGCTCAGCCAATTCTGTAGGGATACCCGGCATGTCGCTGGGTGTCCAGGCAAACACATCTGCATTCGAGCGAATGAACTCCACGAGCGCTCCCTCCTGCTCTTTTCCCAGGTTAGACCCTATAGTAAACTGCTTAGTAGAATCCCCTTCGACAAAATCTATCTTCTTGGTGTCTTGCGCTGCCTTGAATTTTGCTCTCTCATCCTCAGTATTCGGCTTTTTCAAGGCTGTTCTATCGTCCGGGTTTACTTGAGACCGGTAATATTCGAGCTCTTCCTTCCTGCATGCCTGCTCGGCCATAACTGAATCTCCTTCGTCGCACTCGGCCGCTATATCCCGGTTCCCATGTATAGTGATGGTCCGTTTAGGACCCGGGATTTTCAGCTGTAAATACACGTAACACGGCCTAGCCATGAATTGGGCGTAAGCCGGCCTCCCCAACAGCGCGTGGTAAGGACTGCGCAGCTTGACCACCTCGAACGTGAGCCACTCCACTCGATAATTATCCGTCGATTCCCCAAAAGCAACTTCCAAGGTGATCCTTCCCTCGGGGCTCGCCGAGTGACCCGGTACGATCCCGTGAAAGATTGTTGAACTTTTCTGCAGCTGGGACTCTTTGAGACTCATCCGTAAGAAGGTCTCCCAGTAAAGGATGTTGATGCTACTTCCACCGTCCATCAGGACCTTCTTCAGCTCGTAACCATTAACCTGTGGAGCGACCACCAACGCCAAGATTCCTGGACGCTCCACCTTTTCCGGATGATCTCTTCTACTCCACGTTATCTCTTGTTCTGCCCATCTAAGGTATCCCGGCGCGGCTGATGAAACCGAATTTGCCGCTTGCTTTGATGTCTCTTTGTTCCTGCTAGAAGTTCCTGTAGTATGCACATGATATTGTCCTTTTAAGTTAGTCGTTCGTACCGTGTCGACGAAGATATTGATCCGGCCGATCGTCAATATAAATCCGGACTCGAGGTGATCCGATTCTGGCCCCCAGCCGGGATCGTCCACCGACTTTTCTTCTTCGTGGTCGATGTAGATTTCGCCAATGACAAGATCCTCCATGCCCTTCCGAGCTTCTCCCGTGATGTAAACACCTTTGGACGCAGGCCCCACGGTGTGCGCCAACTGTCGTGGGATAATCACGGCAGATGTTACCAGGGGTAACTGATCTTGGGGCAAGTCGACACAGGCGTTCGGGAGAGGGTTTAGCTCAAAGGAAGACATGATACAACTTGATCTGACAGCCGGCAATCGAAGTCGCCGGATCTCTATTCTCGATACAATAACTCGATTAGGGTTTACACTGGATACTCAATACCACACGATATTGCTAGGGTTCTTAGATCTCTGTCTCAATCTACACCCGGGGGTCGGTTTATATAGCTCCCGTACCCCCTAACTTACTTTACAAGGCACACCCGAGTCCTACCCAGACACGGCATGCTAACCCTAACTTTCCTTTACAACACCCACAATCCGGGTCACTAGGCCCACGAGCTTGGGCCTCCACAAACATCTTTATCCCTAGCCATATCCTGCTCACTGTCTCTGGGCCGGGTTATTCCTCGGATCTTGACATACCGGGTTAGCATCCCCCCATCAGTGCGTCACGGCTATAGATGCCACCCGTGGAAAAGATAGCCGTGACGCACCACTGTCATGTGCGCCGCGGCTACCCAACATAGCCGTGACGCACCGCTAGATGGGTGCGTCGCGGGTATGCCTCGGAGGCTCGCCACCCCGGCCCCACACATACGCGCGACGGGCCTTTTATTTGGTGCGCCGCGGCTATGCCTTTAGGCGCGACGCGCAGAAACGTGGTGCGCCGCGGGTAATAGGCGTGACGCGCCAAATGTTATGTGCGTCACGGGTATCATCACTCCTATAGCCATTTTCCTAGTAGTGTTTTGCATGTTTCCTGTCTAAAGTATCGATAGATCGATTCCAGGCTTGTTTCCTATAGCTTGTTTCCTGTCTAAAGTACTCATAGCTACTGTTTTACAAGTAATACTCATAGCTCGATCCAAGTCTTATGATCTTCTGACCTTTTTTATGGTGATTTTCAATTTTGATCGAACGAAAATGGTTGGGGTTGATGATGTTCCTTGACTTAGCGAGGGGTGAATCTACGAACATCGGGGAGTCGGGTGTCGGCTAGGTTGGGCTCGTCACCCTCATGGCATCATCGAGCCATGGAAGGAACAAGGGAATCACGACCTCACAAAGATGAAATTGCATGAACCACCAACTATTGTTTTCCTTACTACACAAACTACTCTTTTTGTACATTTTCCTCACAAAACATCAACTGTTCTTATAATCCTTGTTTCAAAAAATAAAACTATTAGTGTAATAGGTTGTGGGTAGGTCTAAATCTATGATTAAGCAAATTACACATCATAGCTGACGACTACGCCATGATCAATGTGTTTTGTGCAGTTTTCGACAAAAGCACGTTATGATGGAGTCAAACACTTGGGCGTGCTATGATAGACACAGGTTCCGTGGAGAACGAGCGTCAGGCATCACCGCTCACGTCGAGCTGACTATAGGAGTCTACCAGACGCACGCATGCATTGCAGCAGCGAGCTGGGTGCTGGGCCGCTGGCTTAAGTTGTATTTTTTTTTATTAATCCAGCCAATAGCTCAATACATACATAGTAGCTGAGATTTGGGGGCGCCCTGTGCCATCGAACAGCTCTCACTGCCCCATCAACGGGCTATTCTGCATAAACGAAAATAATTTGCAGACACAATCGAACCAAGAATCAGAGAGAGAGACTCACAAAGTCGGCTGGGGTGGATGCACAGAGACGAGCTACCGAGGACGCAGAGAGAGCGTCATCCTTTTCCCTTCCAGGAACCAGCGAAAGAATAGCTCGAGCAGATGTCGGCCACTGACCTGGGCCTCCTCCTGCAGCCGTCAAAACCTTGCACGCATCCTGCCCTGGTGACCGCCTTGATGTCCGCCGTCAGCACGTCCGTGGCGGTGCCCACCATGTCCCTCAGCCGTGGTCGAGGAGCACTTGGGCGTGGGAGCTGGGTCAGCCAGCGGAGGCGGACGGAGATGGAGCGGAGACGCCGGGTGGGTCGACACGGACAAGCGCAGCTGTCAGCCTGGCTGCACGGGCGAGCGCGGTGTGGCGAGCGCAGCCGGCGCGACGAGGAGCCGGGGGCGGCCGGCCGCGCACGGCAGGCAGCACGGCGGATGGGAGCGGGACACGTGGAGCGCAGGAGCCCATGGCGCGGCGGGGAGGAGGTCGGACGCGGCCGGCCAGAGGCGCAGACGCGGCTGCACGGGTACTCGACGGAGTAGGCCGACCGGGGGCAGCAGGGGATGGCGCGGGAGGAGCTCAAGCGGAGGGGCGCGGAGGATCTCGAGGTCGGAGAGGAGGAGCTTATGCGGGAAAGAGGAGTACGGCTCCGATCTGCTGCTGGCTCGCGTACGGGAACGAGGAGGACTTCATGGAAGGGGAGAAGCAGAAGGGGATCAGGGCAACATAGGATAAGGGAGAGAGCATGCGGGGATATGGTGGTGAGGTGACAGGGGCAGGAGTTGCGGCCGGTAACCAAAAAATAGCCCTGGCGGACACAACTCTGTGCGGCAGTGGTAATATTTATCGCTGGCCATCTCAGATTCTGGTTCGCCAGCAGCAAGTTCGGTACCGCTGGCGAAGCCCAAATATGTCCGCCAGCGAAAGTTGCTGCCGCGTGCTCTACCGGGCCTGTCGGGGGGTTACCCCCGAGTAGGGTAAAGGCAAGTGGTAAAGGCAACATTCAGAAGAGAAGTTTGGTCGAGTAGCCGCCTACCCGGTACTTGCTACCCGGTCGACTGCTACTCGGTCTTACGAAAAGATGACCAGAAGGAGATATCAAGCGAGTTATGTCCATTCGAGTAGAAGAGTTGGCCCGAGTAAAACTGGCGGGAACCTACTCGGGCCAGAAGTCAAAGGAGCCGTTCTGACACAGGATCCCGCGTATCCTGGGTCCGTACTTGGCACTGTTCGAACCACTGTTCATCTGGGACCGGCCTGCCTGACAGCGACAGTGTGGAAGCAGGCGGTCGCAGGATAAGGGGGCCCTACTCTGTGTTTGGCACAGTGATACCAGACTGTCCCCTTAGTTTTGCCCAACGACTTTCCGGATACAGCCAAGATTAGGAACCAAAGCTGTCAGCGAGAACTCGGAAGAAGGACGATGTGCACACTATGTCGACACTTGTCCGTATTTGGACGTATCCGGCTGGGCACCGTGTATATAAGGTGCCCCGCCGCCTCCTGCGTGAGGGATCGCATGCTCGAACACAGGAAACCCTAGATTCTTGACCTAGTTCATCACAAAGAGAGAAGAGTGGCTACTCGGTAGCAAGAACATTGTACTGTGGCTACTCGGTGAGACACCAGAATACATAGAGAAAGGCAGGAGTAGGGGTTTTACCTCCTCACGAGGGCCCTGAACCTGGGTAGATCGTGTTGTTTGCAGTGTTTAATTCTTACTTCACGCGTCTACTCGTCGCGTGATCCCTCCCCGAGCACCTCCAGCGTCCATCGTTCCCACATCTTTAGCCATCCTATGGCATCTGCCGTGACACCACCACGACAGTTGGCGCCCACCGTGGGGCAACCAGCGGCGCTGGCTGGAGTTTCTGTTCGGACGGGATCTTCTTCAGCGGAGCGCGTAGTCTGTGGCCTTGTCCACAGATTCGGCTCCTTCGACTTCGTCACCGACAACGCAGGCGACTTCGGTGGCAAGGCCATGCCGGAGGGCGGCACGGTGATCTCCTTCGGCGCGCACCTCGTCTACGTCGCCACCGTCATCAACCGCGACTACCCCGAGCTGGTGCATGACGCGGAGGACCCTCCTGCGGTGATCGCTGCTCGCGGAAGGCCTGCGCGCCATTCTGCGGACCGCGCTGAGGTGATGGTGACCGGCTTGGCGGCAAACACCGGCGCAGCTGCTACTGGCGCCGCGGCCGTCGTCGAGGATCTTGCTGCCTCGAGCGCTGGTGGCAGGACTCACCGGCCTTACGAGAAGGACTGCAACCTCCCACCCTCCACCACTCCGACTATTCCCGCGTCGGCTGGACGGAATGGTATGCCACCTCCCACCGACCTCGAGCTCCTGAGCATGAAGGAGCAGCTCGAGCGGCAACGCCAGGAGCTGCTCGCCGAGCAGGCGGAGTTGGACAAGATCAGGCTAGAGCTTAGCTTAGATCAGCTTGAGTACAACAAGGCTCACGGCTTCACGCCAGTCACTAGGAGAGCTAGCAGAGTAGGCGCCACGCGGCGTAACCTTGGTGCCGAGATGGCGACAGTGGTAGAGGTTCCTGCTCAGTCCGCCACCGCAAACACCTCCACTAGGCCTAGGTATAGCACACCAGCCAAGACACTTAGAGCTGCAGAGGCTGTAGCTGCCGAGTTGCCTCGTCTCGACGGCGACGCGCGCGTTAGGCAACAAGAGAGGCTCAACGAGTTGGTGTTAGAGGCTGCTAGGCAGAATGAGGAGTTCCGGAAGGCCAACCCGGGTGCTGGAGCTTCGCAGGTGGTGCACTCGCACGCGGCTAGATCTAACGATCATGCCTCGTCTCCGCACCCCAGCCGCGAGAAGAGCCGCAGCGGACGTTCCGCCAGAGATAGGCAAATGCAGGTGTATGACCCGGCTGCTGCCGCGAGACAGCTTGCTGTGTCGCAGCAGCCCGGGCAGGAACACAACGCTACAAGAGCAGGCTCTCAAGCCCATCAAGCTCAAAGCCAGGCCCGAGGTGGATCGCGCCCAGGTCCTTCTCAGCGTCCCGCTGCTCAGCCTACTCGGCAGAGGCAGCAGCCGCGCGCAGTGGCGCCAGTCGCCAACCCGGTGGAGCAGCCTGCAGCTGTGCGGGTGGACAGATATGATGACGGCTACTCGGCCATGGAGATGGCTGGCTATGATATTCTGGACCGTGTTGGCGAGCGCGTGTTGGCGCCTGGAGATGCAAGGCACCAGCTGGACCGGATCAACTTGTCAGCCCGGCTGGAGAACACGGGTCCTCCTGGCCCCGAGTGCTTTGGCCCGCGCATCATGAACGAGCCGTCCGTGAAGAACTTCCAGCTCGCAAGGGGCACCAAGAGCTACAACGGCAGCACCAAGCCGGAAGATTGGCTCAATGACTATGTCACCGCGGTTCATATCGCGAACGGCAACAGGAGATGGGCGGTGCGTTATGTCCCGCAGATGCTAGAGGGTCCAGCTCGCACTTGGCTCAACAACTTGCCCAAGAACAGCATCAATTGCTGGCTGGACTTCTCGGACGCCTTCATCAGCAACTTCACAAGCACGTACAAGAGGCCGAATAGGCCACAGCAGCTGTCCGCTTGCAGGCAGCGAGAAGATGAGACGGACCGCGAGTATCTTACTCGGTGGAGCACGTTGAGGAACACCTGCGAGGGTGTGAACGAGGCCCAGGCCATCACTTGGTTTGCGCAGGGATGCAGGCATGGCAGCATGTTGTGGCAGAGGTTGCAGAGGGAGATGCCAAACACTTTGGCGGAGACCATCAAGATTGCGGATCAGTACGCACTCGGTGATCCTACTCAGCCCCTGATGGACTCCTCTGAGCCGAGAAGAAACTTCAGCAACAGCAAGCGCAACGAGTTCCGCAACAAGCGCAGGGGTGACCGAATAGATACTCGGTATGACCCTGAAGAGGTGAATGCAGTGACTGTTGGAGCTGGGGGTAGCCAAAGGCAAAAACCTGCTGGAGCCTACGGGCAGAACCAGAATCAGGGCCAGGGCAACCAGAAACCATTCCGTACTCCTCAGTCGGGTAGCGGCAACTCCGAGCAGCTGAGGAAGTTCGTCTTTGATGACATGAAGGATGGCCCATGCAGTTTTCACACTCACCACCCCTCAAGGCCTGCTAACCACACTACTCGGCAGTGCGAGTGGTGGGATGTGATCAAGAATGATGGCCTGCCTCCTCCTCCTCCTCTGCCAGCGGCCAATGCCAATGTGCAGCCTACTCGTGCACCCGCAGCTCGGCCGCCAGTGTTCCCGAGAAGAGAAAATGTGAACCAAGTGGCTTTAGGAGCCAACCGTCACTTCAACAATGAGAGCTACCGCGACAACAACAACAACTACAACCGCAACAACAACAGAGGCAACAACAACAACTACCAGGGCAACAACAACGACGGCAACAATGGGGGCGGAGGCTCCAACCAGTACCAAGAGCACCATGAGAGCTACATGATCTTCACTTCTGAGCCAGTCGACAAGCAATCACAGCACAGGCGTGCCATGGAGGTCAATGCAGTGATTCCGGCTGTCCCTCACTACATGTATTGGTGTGACCAGGAGATCAGGTGGTCCCGAGTAGATCATCCCAAGGTGATGCCCAACCCGGGTAGCTATGCCTTAGTGCTGGATCCTACCTTCCTGGGTCCCGAGAAGAATGTGAGGTTCAGCAAGGTGCTAATCGACAACGGCAGCAGCATCAACATCGTGTACAAAGACACACTCGAGAAGCTTGGGCTGGCCGAGAACATGATGCTGCCCAGCAAGACCACTTTCCATGGCATTGTGCCCGGGATCTCGTGCAACCCTGATTGGCCGAGTGTGGATAGATGTGCTATTCGGCACCAGGGAGAACTGCCGCACAGAGCGCCTGCAGTTCGAAGTGGTTGACCATCAGAGCCCTTACCATGCTCTACTCGGCAGGCCTGCTCTGAGCAAGTTCATGGCCTCTACTCATGTTGCGTATCTGAAGACGAAGATCCCTGGTCCCAATGGCATAATTACCATCTCTGGTGATTACAAGAAGTCCATGGAGTGTGCCTCTGCTGGTTCCCAGTTGGCGGAATCGATGGTGATTGCTGCCGAGAAGAAGAAGATGTATGAGGTGGTGGCTATGGCGCAATCCGCGCAGGCTGGTGCGCAAGACGTGCCGAGTACCCAACACGGGACCGCATTCCAGGCATCTCAGGAGACCAAGAAGGTCCAGGTCGACCCCGAGTTCCCCGACCGCGTAGCCATCATTGGCTCCGGGTTGGCGGAAAAATAGGAAAGCGAGCTCATCCACTTCCTCCGTGAGAATCGGGATATATTCGCCTGGTCCAATGAAGATCTACCAGGAGTCCCGAGGGAGTTGGTTGAGCACTCTTTACATGTGCGTCCTGACGCCAAGCCAGTGAAGCAGACTATGCGCCGCTTCGGAGATGAGAGAAGGAAGGCCATTGGTGACCAGATCACCAAGCTGCTGATAAGCAATTTCATCATGGAGGTGCTGCATCCGGATTGGCTAGCCAACCCGGTCATGGTCGAGAAGAAGAAGGGGGATCCCAAGGCTGCCACTGCATGGCGCATGTGTGTCGACTACACCGACTTGAACAAGGCATGCCCCAAGGATCCCTTCCCGCTACCTCGCATCGATCAGGTGATCGATTCCACTGCTGGTTGTGAACTGCTGTCTTTCATAGATGCCTACTCTGGTTTCCACCAGATTGCACTCAATCCTGCTGATCAAATAAAGACTGCTTTCATTACCCCGTATGGGGCTTATTGCTATCGTGTCATGTGTTTTGGCTTGAGGAATGCGGGTGCAACCTATCAGAGATGCATGCAGAAATGCTTGCACGACCAGCTCGGCAAGAATGTGCAGGTGTACGTAGATGACATTGTCATCAAAACGAATAAAACACATACTCTGCTTGCCGACCTGGAGGAAACCTTTGCTAACCTACGAAAGTACAAAATGAAGCTGAATCCGAGTAAATGCACCTTTGGTGTCCCGGCTGGCAAGCTACTCGGCTTCCTGGTGTCTAGTCGGGGCATTGAAGCCAATCCTTCAAAGATAAAAGCTATTGAGAGCATGTCTTTGCCGAGATCCCTGAAGGATGTACAGAAGTTCACTGGTTGCTTGGCATCTCTGAGCCGTTTTCTGGGCCGAATGGGCGAGAAGGCCCTGCCTCTATACCAGCTGATGAAGAAAAGTGACAAGTTTGTCTGGACTCCGCAAGAGGATGTGGCATTCAACGAGCTGAAAGCAATGCTGGCTAGCGCTCCCATCTTGGCTAGTCCGCTACCCAAGGAGCCAATGCTGCTGTACATTGCTGCGACTAACCGAGTAGTCAGTGTGGTGATTGTGGTGGAACGAGAAGAAGAAGGCAAGAGTGTGCAGCGCCCAGTGTACTATCTCAGTGAAGTGCTGTCCAGCTCCAAGCAAAACTACCCGCACTATCAGAAGATGACATACGGCGTGTACCTGGGCGCCAAGAAGCTAAAGCATTACTTCCAAGAGCATCCTATCACGGTTGTGAGCTCTGCTCCCATCTCGGATATCATGGGAAACAAGGAGGCGAGTGGCAGAGTAGCCAAGTGGGCAATCGAGCTGGCCGCGTATGCGCCCGCGTATGCGAGAAGAGAGGCCATCAAGTCTCAGATTCTGGCGGAATTTCTGGTAGATTGGGCCGAGGTGCAGTATGAACCTCCTGCTCCAGTTTCTAATTACTGGAAAATGCACTTTGATGGCTCGAAGGTGAAGGAAGGCCTTGGTGCTGGCGTAGTGCTGACGTCACCCAAGCGAGACCAACTCAAGTATGTGCTGCAGATTCATTTCAAGGCGTCCAACAACGTAGCAGAGTACGAGGCAGTGGTGCATGGCTTGCGGGTAGCCAAGGAGGTTGGCGTGCAGCGCATTATATGCTATGGCGATTCAGATCTGGTGGTGCAGCAAGTCTCTGGTACTTGGGATGCTCTAGATGCCAACATGGCATCCTATCGATTCCTAGTACAGTCCATGACTGGATTCTTCGAAGGCTGCGAGTTCCAGCACATTCACCGAGCAGAGAACGAAGCGGCAGACGAGCTGTCCAAGTTGGGATCTTCTCGGCAATCCATCCCGGCGGGGGTTGCCTTGGAGCACTTGAGGAAGCCATCCATCAAGCCCTCTCCCAACTCGGAGTCTATATTTGTTCCCTCTCTGCCAAGTGAGGAATCTGACCCCATGGAGATTGACTGGGAGAATGCTATAGGAAACCCGGGGACTGCTGCTCCTGACTCGGGGACTGCCGTCCTCTACTCGGGGACTGCCATTCCCTACTCGGGGACTGCCACACCTTACTCGGCGACTGCCACTCCTTACTCGGGGACTGCCACTCCATACTCGGGGACTGCTGTCCTTAACCCGGGGACTGTCGCATTCATTGAGGAAGTCCTTGCCAATCGATCAGGGCTCCAGAGAAGTGCTCCCAACCCTAAAGAGCAACCAGAGCTACCTGTCCCAATGGAAGTGGACGAACCAGTGTTTCCCACACGGGAGACACAGAGTTGGGCCATGCCCATATTATCCTTTCTAAGGGACGGTACTCTGCCAGAAGATGAAGTGGCTGCAAGACAGATTCAGAGAAGATCCAAGGGCTACACTATATTCCGAGATGTGCTGCACAAGAGGAGTGCCACCGGCGTGCTGCAACGTTGTGTGGATCCAGCAGAAGGAGAAGAGATTCTGGTAGAGATACACCAGGGAGAGTGCGGGCACCACGCCTCTTCTCGGGCATTGGTCAAGAAAGCTTTTCGGCATGGCTTCTACTGGCTCACAGCTCTGCAGCAAGCTGAAGACATCGTGAGGAAGTGCAATGGCTGCCAGATGTTCGCGAGTAAGATTCACATGCCTGCTTCCAAGCTGAAAACAATTCCTATCACTTGGCCATTTGCTGTTTGGTGTTTGGACATGGTCGGACCCTTCCAGCCGGCTAGAGGCAACATGACTCACATCCTGGTCATGGTGGACAAATTCACCAAGTGGATTGAAGTGAAGCCTATTCGGAAGTGCGATGGGGCCACAGCTGTGAAATTCTTGAAGGATGTGATCCTGAGATATGGCTACCCGCACAGCATCATCACCGACAACGGCACAAACTTCGCAGAGGGAGCAATGGTGCGGTTCTGCAGAGATAAGCATATCCGAATCGACGTTGCGTCAGTCGCGCATCCCGCTTCCAATGGGCAAGTTGAAAGAGCAAATGGCATGGTGCTAGCGGGCATAAAGCCAAGGCTGATGGAGCCACTGCTGAAAACACCTGGGTGTTGGCTAGACGAGTTGCCAGCGGTGTTGTGGAGTCTACGGACTACCCCTAACCGGTCAACCGGCTACACGCCATTCTTCTTGGTATACGGGGCTGAGGCCGTGTTGCCAATAGAACTAGAGCATGACTCCCCCCGAGTAACCCTCTACACTGAGGTGGAGGCGAGAGAAGCTCGAGAAGACGACATTGACCTGCTTGAAGAAGCAAGAGAGCTGACTCTGTCAGGTTCGGCTATCTACCAGCAAAACCTGCGGCGTTATCATAGCCGAAAGGTGAACCCAAGGGTTTTCCGAGAAGGAGACTTGGTCCTTAGGCTTGTGCAACGCACAGCCGGGATGCACAAGCTGTCTCCTCCATGGGAAGGGTCTTTTATTGTGAGCAAAGCGCTGCACAACGATGCATACTATCTTGTAGATGCGCGCCCACCACAGGCGAACAGGGCAGATAAAGCTGGAGAGGAAACCAAGCGCCCTTGGAATGTAGCTCTACTCCGTCGTTTTCATTCGTGAGCAAAGATGTGTATGTACCCTCTTATCCGAGTTGAAATTCTATTCTGCAATCTGAAACTGAACTCGGGGACTGCCCTCGTCCAAAATTGCTCTAAGTGTTTCTACTCGGCTTTACCTCTTGCCTATTCGGTTGCTCTACTTCAAAATTCAAAGGTACATTGAGTACTGTGTTTAAACCCACATGTCAACTCTTCGACTTTGCTGTTGTCCGAAACCCGGCTTCATGGCAAGCAAGAGAACAAGCAAAGGGTCCATGAGCACAAGAAAAATTACTAAGGAAAGGAAGAGTGCAGGAACCGAGTAGGGTGCTTTTATTACTGTTCTGTGTCTTATCTTTTCGGCTAAGTGGTGGGATGCGTTACTATGATTGTTTCTAAGCGGCTAAGTATTTGCAGCTCTGCTCTTTAACTCTTGTGACTCGAATACCAAAAAAGCAACAAGTTGCGGGTAGATCTGAGACGAAAAGAGAGAGTGAATAAGAAATGCAACTCGGGGACTCGCATGATAACGCAACCCGGCATCGAGCCCAGGCTGGACAAATTGATTAAGTTGAAAATAACAAGTGGGAATAAAAATGAGTAGCAACGACATAAATAGTCTGATACATTTGCACCCGGCATCCCGGGGATCTGATAAGTGTTTAAGGAATAAGTTGCAGGAAAAAGTTCAGGTCGAGGCGGCGTTCTCGGTGCTGGCCTTGGTTGCTTCATCTTCAGTAGTGGCCTTGGTCGCGCCCACCTCCGAGCTGGTGTCGACAGTCTTCGCGGTTTCGTCCTCGGTGTTGGCCTTGGTCGCATCCGCTTCCGGATTGACGGGGACGGTCTTCGTTAGCTCGGCGTCGGGCTCGGTGGCTTGGGCGCGAAAGCTGACGGTGTCGTCAAGGGCAGCTCCTGACGAGGTGCCGAACTCGAGCGCGGAGGTGTCGATCGACATCTCCACGTTCTCGTCCTCCTCGTCGCTACCCGCGATGACCGCGGCCTTCCCCTTCCCGTCCTTGCCAGCAGGAGAGTCGAAGTAGCTCAGGTCCGGCTCATCGGTGTCCGTCTCCTCGGCTTCATCCTCTTCCTCGCCCTCGTCCACCTCGGTGTCGGGCTCGGTGAGGCCGTCGATGAAGGTCGCAGTGTCAGCATACTGAGCAACCTCGTGAGCAACCAGCTGGCGAATAGCCACGCAGTCGGGGTCCTTCTCCCACTTGGAGTCTCGGCGCATCTCGCGGATGATCTGCATATTGAGGTTTTCGTACCAGGTGGTGACGAAGAGCAGCATCATGTCCGCGCCTGCCCGAGCTCCCGAGGCGCGCCATTTCTTCAGTTCGGCTTTCACGCGCTGCAACTTCAAGGCAAGTCCGGAGATTGTTGTCGGCGCAGAGTCATCAGGCCAGAAGAAGTTGTGGATCTGGAAGGCGAGGCGCACCAGCTCGGTGCCCACGCCCGCTAGCCGCGGACACTGACCCTGCATAATCAGGATACTTTCCTCGATTTCTGCTCTGGTGTCCAAAGGCTCGCCCTTCTCAGCACGAGCTGCTCGGACCTTTTCCAGGGCGGGCACGCTAGAAGATTCAAGGTCGGGAAAGATTCCTGCAAGAGCTATCGAGAAGATCAGAAACAATAACAGAGTGGAAGCGTGAAACGAGAAGCAGAGAAGAAAGGCGCAGCCGAGTAGCAGAGAAGCAGAGAAAGGGGAGCACTTACTGTTCAAATCATGGCGCAGCCCTAGCAGCTGGGTCTTCCATGTTTCCTCGTTGGATAGATGTTTCTCTTCGATCAAGCGGAGCTCCTCTAGCTGAGTGAAGAGCCCAGCGTTGCTCTTCTTCAGCACCTCACACTCCTGTTCGAGGGTTCTCTCCCTGGCCTTGGCTGCTGCTTCGCTCTTTGCCTTCTCGGCGATTACTCTATCCCTTTCGGCACCAAGGTTGATAGCATCCTGGAGCGCAGTCTGCAGCTGGACTTGGAGCTTCTCCATCTCGGTAGTGTGCTCTTTCACCAGCTCGACAGCATGGCTGGACAACTGCTGCTGCACCTCAGCAGGTTTGAGGCAGTCTTGATGCTCCTCAGCGAATTTCTTATGATCTTCTGCGGAAGGCAAAGCACGGTTAGCAGAGAAGCGAAAGAAAGAAACACAGGAAAAGCCGAGTAGACGGCAACGTACCTTCCAATCTCTTGATGGTGGCCTGGCCATTCTCGACGAAGGCACGACAGTTCTCGTGCTCGTCAGACAGGGCCTTCAGCTTCCCTGCAGGGTAAAATTAGTTAGCGCAAAAAGAAAAAGCGGGCGTAAACACCAAACGCAAGAACCGCGCAGCTAGAAGCGTACCTTCAACTTCAGACAGCCTCAGAGTGTTGTTCATCACTTCCTTGTCGGCTTCCTCGGCGGCTATCTTCTCTTTTTCCAAGGCGGCAATGCGCCTCTTGGCAATGGCGTGGTTCCAGAGTAGCCGACGATGCAAGTCGGTCGGCTTCAGTACGCTATTCTGAGAAGCAAAAGAAACAAGAATCAGGCAAGGTACTTGAGATTCAACCCGAGAAGGCGGCTACTCGGGAGAGTGTCCGCCTACTCGGCCAGAATCTCGGGGACTGGGTGATGGATAAGGAAAAGAAGAAGAGTAGAAAAGAAGTGAAAATGCAACTCGGAGAGGATGAGTAGGAACTTACCGCGTAGGATTGCTCGAGGTCTTCGGCGTTCTTGCGGTGGACAAACATCTTGGCAGCAAGTGTAGCAGAGGTGGTTGAGACAGTCATGGGTTTGTAACCCAAGTCCACTTTGTTCCAATCGACACGCATATGGTCGATTTCGCCCAGATCGGTGCCGTTCCAATTGGTGTTGCCGAGAACTTTGTTGTCCCACTTGGCATCGATGAAGCCGATCAAGTCGAGTACTTGCTCGAGGCTCTGGGACGTTATCGCCTGGTCCTGAACTCCACGGGAAGCAATGGAGATGGACTTGTCTTGATTTAGGGCCGGGGGCCTGGAGTCCACTGCCACGGCTTTCCTCCCTTTCTGAAGAGCAAGATTCCGGTCCTTGGGGGAAAGGCCGACCTGGTGCTGCTGGCTAACCTTCACCATGTAGTCAGGGTAGCAGGGCTGATCAGCTGCAGCGGCGGCGGCAGCAACCGCGCTAGGATCGCGAATAACCAGCTGACTGGACTGGCCAGTTGACGTTGGCGGCGGCATGTCGGCAGCCCGCTTCTTCGTCTTCTCCTTCTGGGCAGTTGGCTTCGCGGCGACCGGCTTCTCAGTTTTCTGCTTCTCGGTCTTCTTCTCTTCAGCTTTCTCCTTCTCGGCGGCTTTCTTCTCGGCTGCCTCCTTCTCTGCAGCATCTTGGGCACTCTTCCTTGTAACCGGCCTAGCCGGAGGGCTGGCTGCAGCCTCGGTTGTCTGCACCAAGGAGGAATCAGGCTGAACGCTACCCTGATCTGTTGGTGGCACCATGGGCGCGCTATCCGGTGCGGCATCCGGCTGGGCGCTACCCTGCGCGGCGACTGGTTGCGCGTCGCTCAGAGGGTACTGCCCAGTCGCGTCTTCTACCCGCTGCTCGGCAGCGGGATCTGGCTGTGAGGCATTCGGTTCTTCTACCCGCGGCTGGGCCGCGGGATCTTCTTGTTCAGCAGCCCCTGTCGCTGGCTGCTCTCTTTCTTCTTCCTGCCGCTCAAGGGCGGCGTCGTGGTGCATCTCGGTGTCTTGTTCTTGGTTCTCCTCGGCAGTATTGGCCGGAGGAGAAGGAGGTCTATCTTGGTGAGCAGCATCATGCGCGGGACTGCTGCTCCAGCTCGGCTTTCTGGGCATCGGTGCCCTCTGATTGTGCGTTGGCGGCGTTGTTCTCGTCGTCATCGAGGTCAATAAGCTTGTCAACGTCGATGGCGGCTTTCTTCTGGGTGTCAGTGGACGCAAGAGCGGCGTCCGCATCCAAGGGGGCTCTGAAGAGAAAATTGTGTTCAGAAATAAGAAGAGGGCAGAGGAAATCAAGAGGAAACATCGAGGCAAAAGGATTGGGAATCAACCGAGAAGAACGAAGTGAACCAAAGCGTGTAACCGGGAAGGAACTTACCCCTGGCGGGAAGGAATCGCTGGCCTCTTTCTCTTCACGACCTTCTTGGTCGTCTTCTCGGTCGGCTTCTTCTTCTTGGCGGGAGGCTCTTGGGCGCCACTGCCTGTCCGTTTGCGGGTGGCAGGAGCGGCAACTGCAAGAGGTTTGACGACCTGGGCGTCCTCGTCCTCATCCTCATCTTCTCCCTCGTCCCCAGCATCTGCATCATCTGTGAAGTTGAGAAGGAAGAGGAACAACTCAGAAACAGAAGGTTTGTGCTTCTCGCGACCAGACAGAATAAAAGTCAGTTACCTTCAGCTTCGTCTTCAGACCAATCGCGGAGAGACGCATCTACGCGGTGTCTCTCCGTCGTGGGGGCATGAGGAAGGTTAAGCTTGTCCGCGGTCTCGAAGGAGGCCCCATCATCTTCTTCTCGGTCATCTGACCAATTGCCCTCGAAGCGCTCACAGCTCTCAACAAGCTGGCGATCAAGGACCTGAAGAACAGAGAAACACCGCAAATTAGCCAAATAAGCAGGAGGAAACTTTACCCGAATAGGCGTGCAAACACAAAGCACACTAAGCCTAGGGAATTTGCTAAGTGTGCTACTCGGCAAGGCGTGCAAACATCAAGCATACTAAGCCTAGGCAGTTCTGCAGAGTGCTCTACTCGGCGCAGAATGCAATTGCTAGTCGCGGCAAGGAGAGAAGGCTATCTACTCGGATTACATATATACTGGAGGCAGAGTAAGGAGAACGTACCCGTGGAATCGGCTTCGTGCGACTGAAGGGGATGAACCCATACTGCCAGTTATCTCGGAGGCTTGTGGTCAGGATGGACCTTGCGTGCGCGGCGACGTCCGCGTTGCTGAGCTCGAACGTGGTCGTCCGAGTGCAATCGTGGGGGCCTCCCAAGTAGCACATTGGGTGGGAGCGCTGTTGCAGAGGCAGCACCCGGTTCCGGATCCAGCAGGCGACGGGATCATCGCTCTTGAGGCCCTCTCCGATTAGTTGAGCGAGCCGCTCCTCCATCTGCACTGCGTTGCGGTCGTTGGAGGGCTTCGTCTTCCAATTCTGCCTGGATGGAGCTCGGTTGCTCCAAGCAGGCAGATTGATGCAGTCCGGTACCTTTCCCCCCTTCGTGGCGGGGATGTTCTTCACATAGAGGAAGGATTTTTGCCACATACGGACGGAATCCAAGCCCTTGATGCGAGGGTGATTGGTTCCCGTCCGCTGCACCATCATGGCGCTGCCGGTGTCGGTTACCCGGCTGCCAGCGGCCGCGCCGTCCTTCTTCCCTTTGCTCTGCTGGCGGAGGTGGAAGTACTTCAACCATGTCTGCACCGTGGGGCGGACGCCAAGAAAGGCCTCGTACACCACAGTGTGATAGGCGAGGAAGACGACTGCATTTGGGGGGAGATGATGCATCTGAACACCGAAGTGATCCATAAAGGAACGGAGGAAATCGGAAGCTGGCAGGCCGAATCCTCGCGCGAAGTGCACGAGGAAGACGACGTGCTCGCCCTCCCGCGGGGCCGGAACGATTTCGCCGTCGGACGGCCGACACTGAACACCAGGAGGAACCCTCCGGGTGTTCACGAGCCAGGAGCAGTCGTCGACGGTGACATCAGAACCAGCCCAGCTGGCGCGAGCAGCCATGGCAGCGACCAGCGAGTGAGAAAGTGGTGGAAAGTTTGGAAGAATCTGGTGGAGAGAATGAATCCGCGGCGGCGCAAAGAGTTGCGCGGCGGCGGAGAGCTCGGCGGCGGAGAAGAAACAGAGAGGCGAAAGAGGAAAGTACGGAGGAAGGAGAAGAGGAAGTTACCGATGGGGGTATTTATATCCTCTCCTCAGATTACCGTTACCATCGGGGTAGTGGGATCGATCGTGGCCATAACTCTTGTGTGGTGGGGTCTGTGGCCGGTTAGAAACGCACACAAGCGCGGAACGCGCACGTAACGGCCACAATTGATCCCACGACCAAATCGTGGGCTATTACTGCGCTTGATGGGACATGACGAGCCAGTGGGCCCACTCCGTGAAAACTGGGCGCGTGGCACGTCGTGTCCTGGGCAGCGAGACGTCAGGGTCGCGGATGCTTGACACGTGTCCAGTTGCAGCACGGAAGGCTGGATTGTGCTCTGCGCTGCAGAGACTCTGCTTGAGAAATTCTCTAAGTCCTTTTACTCGGACGCAGAGAAGGAGACTAGCCCTATTCGGAAGAAAAGAGACCCAAGGTACTTTCCAGAGTGCTACTCGGAGGTTTCACTCGGCATCTTGAGGTTCAAGGGTGGTGTTGCAAAGATTGGTTTTAAGCTGGCAGAGCCTAGTGAACGAGTTCGCAAGACTCTACCAGCTTCGGGGACTGCTGTCGGGGGGTTACCCCCGAGTAGGGTAAAGGCAAGTGGTAAAGGCAACAGTCAGAAGAGAAGTTTGGTCGAGTAGCCGCCTACCCGGTACTTGCTACCCGGTCGACTGCTACTCGGTCTTACGAAAAGATGACCAGAAGGAGATATCAAGCGAGTTATGTCCATTCGAGTAGAAGAGTTGGCCCGAGTAAAACTGGCGGGAACCTACTCGGGCCAGAAGTCAAAGGAGCCGTTCTGACACAGGATCCCGCGTATCCTGGGTCCGTACTTGGCACTGTTCGAACCACTGTTCATCTGGGACCGGCCTGCCTGACAGCGACAGTGTGGAAGCAGGCGGTCGCAGGATAAGGGGGCCCTACTCTGTGTTTGGCACAGTGATACCAGACTGTCCCCTTGGTTTTGCCCAACGACTTTCCGGATGCAGCCAAGATTAGGAACCAAAGCTGTCAGCGAGAACTCGGAAGAAGGACGATGTGCACACTATGTCGACACTTGTCCGTATTTGGACGTATCCGGCTGGGCACCGTGTATATAAGGTGCCCCGCCGCCTCCTGCGTGAGGGATCGCATGCTCGAACACAGGAAACCCTAGATTCTTGACCTAGTTCATCACAAAGAGAGAAGAGTGGCTACTCGGTAGCAAGAACATTGTACTGTGGCTACTCGGTGAGACACCAGAATACATAGAGAAAGGCAGGAGTAGGGGTTTTACCTCCTCACGAGGGCCCTGAACCTGGGTAGATCGTGTTGTTTGCAGTGTTTAGTTCTTACTTCACGCGTCTACTCGGCGCGTGATCCCTCCCCGAGCACCTCCAGCGTCCATCGTTCCCACATCTTTAGCCATCCTATGGCATCTGCCGCGACACCACCACGATAGGGCCTAACACTTACCGCTGGCGAACAAAATTAGTTGTTCGCCAGCGATAAGCTGGGTAGCGCTGGCCAACGTAAAATTGGCTTCGCCAACGGTAATAGCACTGACCAACATGTATTTAGCTTCGCCAGCGATTATGTGGTGTCTATAAGGCATTTCCTACTAGTGACCACGGGGGGTTTATTGCTGCTACAGGTAAATTCATTGATAATGCTGGAGATGTAACTACTATGGAAGCCATGGCAATGTTAGAGGGTTTAAAATTAGCTGACTCTATGGGATTACATGATATTGAAGCAGAGACGGATTCCCTTGATGTGTATCATGCATGCACAGACCAAGAAAGTTGGTGTGACCCTGCGGCGGCTATTTTTGCTCATTGCTTGGATGAGAAGGCAAAATTCAATTCAGTGAATTTTTCTCACTGCAGTAGAGATGCAAATACTGTTGCTCATGAGATAGCTGCTTTCTGTTTTAGTAAACTTTCAAATTTCCTTTGGGTAGATGATCCACCAGACTTGTGATGGACAGGCTACTAGCCGATGTAAACATTTTATGATTGTGGGGGCAACAAGTTTTTTACGCACTCTTTTCCTTCCAGGGTACCTGAGGGGGCTGGAAGGTTTTTAATGGGGCGGCTTACTTGCTTAATAGAGTTGGTTTTAAATTTCAAAAAAAAAAGACTAATTATAGCCATCATCAGTCATGGAACAGCTTCAACTGTTCCACATGAATGAAGCCAGTTTGGAGGCGAATACAGGTTGCAGCAGCCGTCGTTTTTTCCGTAGACTTCTGATATGGGGGTATGAAACAGAGCGCGAACCTCGTCCATGTTTTCCAAACTGGAATAGTACCAAACTATATATATTAATCACATCTGATGGGGGGAAAATTGTGCAAATAGGTAACCTTGGACCAGAGAGACTTTTTACAAACCATTTGAGCATTAGTGGATCTTTTTCTATATTAGTGGACCAAATTTAATTAACAATATAAAGGGAAACAAGGGCTAAATAAATCCAAATATCACATAACTTTTTATTCAACCAAATGTCTCGCATATGACAATATTGTTGAGACAATCTAGATCAACACATTGAGATGATCATAAGCATTGAGACACCTCCTAGCATTCTCGTAGACTAGACGAGCAATCAGAGCGACATACTTGACTCGATAATAGCTAAATGGAACCTCGCCCCAACCAAATGTGAGGTCTTCTTCTTCTCGTGCTTCTTCTTCTTGTCCTTCTTTTTCTTTTTCTTCTTCTCAAGCGATGTACCAGTAATAGAATTGGCTGGAGCATAGAGACTCAAAAGATTGTTGGTTGGGTTTGGGATAACCCGCTGGCGGTTGACCGTAGTAGGAATTTGAATTCCGTAAGGACTCAGCATACGCTGATTGTTATTGATAGCCACGTCGCAGAATTTGGTGGTTTTGTCCATCAAGAAATTCTTGAGGTCATGCGGCACCCGATCAGCGCGGAAAATATGGAACACCAACGTGTCGATCGCCACGGAGAGTTGCAGGACGGCTGTGCACTGCCTCTTCTCGGGTGGAAGTTCATGGTGTTTCCGACCCTCGACGACGTCGGTGAACTCACAATCGAGACCCACACACTTGATCGGTGCGGCGTCGAGGTAGTGACTCTTGACGTCGCGGATCCATATCTCCACGGTTGATGTGTGGAGAGTGACCACGACCTTGAAGTTTATGTCGATGGTGTCGTCCTTGTAGTGGTACTCCCGGGATGGAGGTATGCGCGCAGGGGCTCCATTCGGCAGAGAGTTCACGGGTTTTTGGCAGGGATTAGAGAGAGGAGGAGGTGCATTTGGCATGGTACTGTAGCTCTCTTATATAGAGCTAGCAGGGGAGATGAGGAGGTCGTCTGTGGTGATTAAATCTGGTGGTTAACTTCCAAAAATTCATTAATACAGATTGATCAACTTCCAAAGTTCATTAATCCCGCGGTTCATTCCCGGTGTGATCAATGACCAGCGCGGTAACTGAAGGGTTCACGTTTGAACACGACCAGGTTAAAATTTAGTCCCGGTTGATATCCCAAACCGGTACTAAAGGCCATCTATAGTCTCGGCTCGAAACACCAACCAGGACTAAAGGGGAACGCCAGGTTGCAGCCTGGCCCACTCCCTTTCGTCCCGGTTGGTGTCTCTGAAGGGGAACGTAGCATAGAAAACAAAAATTTTCCTACGCGAGGGACACCCGAAAGACCAAGATCTAATCTAGGAGACGAAGTGTAACGGGCAACAAGAGGGTTAAGGAGAACACATACCCTCGAAGACTCAAAGTGGTACGAGATCAAATCTCGTTGTTGGCGTAGTCGTACTCACACCGATCCCGATAGCGAGAAGATGGCACCGCAATCCGGCGGTGCATCCGTGATCGGTCACACGTACGGTTGATGACGACCTCCGTTCCCTCGTTCCAGCGGGGCGCGGAAGTAGAGAATCCCTCGGAACTCCAGCAGCACGACGACGTGGTGGTGGTGAAGAATCCCACGGTCAGGGCTTCGCCAAGCCGGAGACCATGAAATGGAGCAGCGGGTGGAGGGAAAGGGAAGTGGCCAAGTGTGTGGAGGAGGGAGAGCTCTCACCCTCCTTTTATAGGAGAGGGGGGAGGCAGCCCAAGGGGGGTGCGGCCAGCCCATGGGGGTGCCCCCACCTCTTCCCTCATCATGTGAGTGGAAGCTCCACTCACACCCACTCATGCTCCCATAATTTCCCACTTGGAAAATCCAAAGGTTTTCTTTTAATAAATAAATAAAACCTTTTTATTTCTTTATTTCAGCATTTGTTAATTCTATTAACAAACTTTTGCATATAGCACCTCGAATCATTTGTTAATTCTATTAACAACCATTCGACGAAAAACCCCTTGAACTATTTCAATTTTCCCCGAAACAATTTCGGTGCTGTCCAAAATATTCTTCGATATTCCGTATCCTCTCAAATGCGTCATCGAACCTTAAGTGTGTCACCCTACGGTTCGCGAATAAGATAGACATGATCGAGACTCCTCTCCGATCAATAATCAACAGCGGGATCTGGAGATCCGTGATGACTCCTATATATTCAACGATGACTCTCGTGATCGTGTGAACCAACAACGCCGTGAACTATTCCCTTTGTCTCGCGATATTTTACTTGTCCGAGATTCGATCATTGGTATCAACCATACCTTGTTCAATCTCGTTACCGACAAGTACTCTTTTCTCGTTCCCGTGATATAACATCCTTTGTGATCATATCACGTGCTTGCAAGCGGTTTCGATGTGATATCACCGAGAGGGCCCAGAGTATATCTCTCCGTCATTTGGATGGACAAATCCCACTCTTGATCCATGATCCTCAACTAATACTTTCCGAATACTCAACGACACCTTTATAGTCACCCTGTTACGGTGTGACGTTTGATGCCATCAAAGCACTCTTCCGGTATCAGTGATTGACATGATCTCAAGGTCTAAGGAATAAGTTACTTCGTATGTTTGATATAACAATGTAAACTAAATGACTTGATCGCATTGCTATATTATCTTTGGGTATATGTTCATCACATCATTCTTCTAATGACATGACCCCGTTATTAATAACATCCAATGTTCATGATCAGGAAACCTTGATCATCTATTAATCAACGAGCTAGTTAAAAGAGAGGCTTTACTAGGAACCATTGTTTGTTTATTAAGCACACATGTATCAACGTTTCCGGTTAATACAATTCTAGCATGAGAAATAAACATTCATCATAAACAAGGAATAAGATAATAACCATTTTATTATTGCCTCTCGGGCATATTCCCTTCAGTCTCCCACTTGCACTAGAGTCAATAATCTAGTCTGTAAGCACTTTAACACATATGGCGTACCAGTGTTATTACCATGCTTCGCATGCGGTAAACATCATCAAAAAGATCTGAACTGTTCAGGTCCTATTGTATTTGCATGTTCTTTGCGTCTACACGCATCACTCATTCTCTAATGAGATGGCTTTGTATATATATAGTCAATTCGTGAAAACTTAATTCCTCAGCTTAAACTGATGTCACTAACATTGTGAAAATGTAGCTTCATAGTGTTAGCATTCTTGGAAACTCACCAAGTTCCGGTGATACCTTAATTCCTCAGCTTAAACTGATGTTACTAACATTGTGAAAATGTAGCTTCATAGTTTCAGCATTCTTGGAAATTCACCAAGTTCAATAAAGAACTCCTTGACACAAAATACGCTTATTATCAGCTGTCAACACAACGATATACTTTAGCCTTTGTTGTAGTATCTGTCACAATATTTTAATTTTGAAACTCTTTCAAATCCAGCATGGAACTTTCTTCCATCCTATTGTGCTACCGTTCATCACATATTTTAATTGAGATAAAATTACTTTAATAAATGACAAGACTATTAGTGTAACATATTACAACTAATATTTTGTCATTACTATATAGGAAAACATATCCTTAGCATTTCTAAAATGACACAAGGATCTCTCCCACTGTTGTCTAATCATCATATGAATTATCCTACTATAACATTTTATAGCATAGGACTCATCTGGTTGTGTACATAGCATGGAAACATGACTTAGAAATCTCAATTTCAATGATGCTCATCATGTGTCAAAACACATGAATCTTGCTCAATTATTTTCCATGTGACAAGAACTCCTTCTTATCAATTGTATATTGACTTACTTCAATATTTCATCTATGTAATTTGGCTTCAATCATATCAGGCGCTTCAATCCATCTTTTATAGATATCGATGCCCAATATCTTCTAAGCCTTTCATCAATATGAAATCTTAACCGTGTTAATTTAAAATACATATTTTCCAATCAACCATATGTCATCTACATAAAGTATTGGAAATATGTCATAGCGCTCCCACTTAATTTCTTGTAACTTTACAAGTATCTTTATCGTTCATGATGGAATCAAACTCTTTTGATAACTTCATTAAGGTAAAGATTTCAACTTCGTTATGCTCACTTCAACCATTGAAGTGTGCATACCTTTCTAGCAACCTTTTTTTGAATTTTACAAAACTCTCAGACTGTGTCAAGTACACATCCTTGATAAAACTTCCTTGAGAGGAGAGTTGGTTTTGTTATTCAACTGCCATATCATAATATGTAACCTTTTGCTAGAACTATCCGCAAAGACTAAAGCATCACTACGGAAGATCAAAATCTTGTAGTAGTTAACTCTTTGAACTTCGTCGAAAACAACTTTTCGATAAGTACAATTTTAATAAGATGTAAAATCCATGTCTTTGTCGCTATATAGACCCTTTTGCTATCGTTAGGCATCATGCCTATCGAAAGGACTACCAAGTCACATACTTGATATTCATACAAGGATACTATGGCGGATATAATGACTCATAGTCAATTTTACGAAGCCAGGGCCCATCATTTGCTTCCTTTATAAGGTTCAGGTCCTTTTGTTGTCAAAACAACACTTTACACTTAAACCACAAGTTGTTCTAAGTACAAAGTTTTTGGACTTTACTGGTACAGTTCGCAAACTCATTTGAAGTATCTACAACATTTGTAGTGTCTTCTACTTAGTCAAAATAGTAAACCCCGGAACAACTTCCAGTGCTGCGCTACTCTTGACATGATAACGAAGATTCTCTAACCTCGTTGAGTTTGTACTGTGCTCCCACTCACTTGTTTCGCAAGAACTACTTTCTCGAGAAATCAACCCTTTCTGACAAACAACATTTGTCTTTTGGTTCGGTGATAGGAGAAATACCCAATATTTTATTTGGGATAACCTTATAAACATATATTTATCCTATTTTGGTTGTAAACATTTTACACATGCTATGCATACCAAAACATAAGAAAGTGACAATTCGGGTCACTACCCAAACCATATCTTATATGTTGTCAATTTCAGCGGATCATGATGGTGCTCTTTTCAGTGGGAAAAACGGTTGTCCTTAATGTATAAACTACAAAATTATAATGGCAATTTTATTAATCTTACCATGTCAAACAGGGTTTGATTTTGTCTTTTGAATACTCCAATCTAATGTGGGGTATTCGAGAAGTATAAGTTGTAGAACAATTCTGCAACTTCTCAGATGTTTTGCTAAACTTGTAACTCAAACTTTATCCTTTATGATCCAATCATAAATACTTGATTATCTTGTTACATTGATTTTAACTTCATATTAACAACCTTTTGAACCAATTCAAAATGTCAAACTCTGTTCCCTTTAAATAGATATACTCACATATCTACTTAAATCATCGACAGAATTTTATGAAGGAAAAATTAATCCACCATACATGACTACACATAATGGACTATATACATCAATATGTATAATCTCCACTAAATTAGTCGTCCATTCTACTTTGGCCTAAGAACGGAATTCTAGTCATCTTTTGGAAGAGGTCTCACAAGCGTCAATTTATTCAAAACAAAATGACTCCGGAAGTCCATCAATATGGAGTTCCTTCATGTTTTCCTTTCCGATATGAACTAAAATGGTGGTGTCACAATTTAAGTGAAACTCTTTTGCGTCTTGCAACATTTAGCATTCAGTCTTATAGATGTTTACTTTACCAACATGATTTATATTAACATATCCATCAATTATGGAATATGATCATAGTTTGAACAATCTCATTTGTTCTCACAAAAGACTAGAACAAAATAACAAATTATTAAGTTCTTCAAATAAATCTTGACTGGTTGGTTCGATACGACAATGAACACAATAACACTTTATTTATGTTCTTGTCATAATCGATTCCACATCTATTACTAGTTCCTTTTAGGCCCTTGTATTTCTTTCATTGTGTTGCTTTGTATGACAACTCATACCAACCAATGTGGTATCAAAATACCAAAAATACTTTGTTAACTAGTAATACATCTATATCTTGTATATCAAGTATATACTCCTGAGCTGGACTTTTCCAGTTATCTTCTTTTCTGCCATATATCTATTTGTAATTCTATTTTCAATATTCCCTTTCCTTTATAGAAGAATCATTCAACATCAAACAATGCTAGTCTTACTAGCTCATTTTCTTTGGCGTGTTAGTCATATACTATCACCCATTGAGTCATACTTTGAGTTTGATTGTTCTACTAATATCACCATATTAATAATATTCTTCTAGATTCCACTCTTAGCAATTTCCAAGTAAGGTAAACAATTTTACCCATACTTCTAATCCATCCTATCATAACAATTTTATGATTAAGCTACTATAGCTCGAAGGAAGTAATTTAGAGGATAATTTTTAGCATCCAATTTCTTGGAATATTCAAATGCCTAGCGTCTTCAATCATTGCATATATTCAGATAATATAAGCAAACATTGTCACGCTAAATTTGCATATATTCAGATAATATAAGCAAACATTATCACGCTAAATTATACTCAGTCATGTTGCTACAAATAAGTTTCCAGATATCAATATATCTTTCACTTGATTGTTTCTGAAAACAACTCCTTTTAGTTCCAAAATCACCTTGATCAACAAAACATTCTTTTGAAGATAAAGTAATATGGAAGCAACCATGACTCTAGATTCTAAGTAGGAATTATTTGCTCTCTAGATCAATCAATCATTAACCATATGGAGCTAGGTAGGAAATACCAAAAATCTACAATAGGACTCAATTTTAAATTTCACTAATACGGTACCAATCTTAAATGGTATTTACCAGATCATAAAAGTTATATCTCAATTAACAATCTAAGTGTAAGGTAGTTATGAGGATGCCAATGACTACTACAAGTTGTGCAAATTCACTTTGATTTGTTGTTCATGATAAATAAGTTCAAGTTAATTCAAATTAAGCCATGAACTCCCACTCAAAAACAACATCCCTCTTAGTCGTCTTTAGTGATTACACGAACCAAATTCACTACACCAAAACCGATCATCACGTGAGATGATGTAGCTTCAAAGGCGAACATCGACATGTTCATCATATCATCCATATGACTCATGCTTTACCTTTCGGTTACGTGTTCCGAGGCCATGTCTGTACATGCTAGGCTCGCCAAGTAGAACCGTAGTATTGCGTGTGTTTCAAGGCCATGTCTGTACATGCTAGGCTTGAAAACACCCGTTGTATGCGAACGTTGAGTCTGTCACACCCGATCATCACGTGGTGTCTCGAAACGACGAACTTTCTTAACGGTGCATACTTTAAGGAAGAACACATTATTATCTTGATATTAAGTGAGAGGGATCATCTTATAATGCTACCAACGTTATCTAAGCAAAGCAAGATGCATAAAAAGGATTAACATCACAGACATCACATGAAAGGATAACGTGATATGATATGGTCCTTCTTGCACTTGATCTCCATCATGTGTATCACGGTATGATCTCCATCATTCCACCGGCGTGGTACCAAGTACCATGGCACCCCAATCTTGATTGTCCATCAATAAGAAGACAATCATATGGATACCTTCCGGTATATCAATAATTTACAAAATAGATCATCTCATAATCAAATTTGTAATATTGACCATATCACATCACATGCCCAGCAAAAACTAGTTAGACGCCTCTAAATTATTTTTGCATATTTTACGTGGCTTAGGGCTTTCGAGGATAGAACCGTTCATACCTACGAACATCAACCACAACGTTGATAAACACATTTTTAACAACCCTTCATAGATTAGATCTTAACTATAGTAGGAGAAACAGACACCCGCAAGCCACTTATGCAATACAAGTTGCATGTCAGTTGTGGAACAAGTCTCATGTACGTGGACATGTAAGGTTAGTCCGGGCCGCTTCATCCCACTATGCCACTAAGATCATAAAATAAGCAAGGAGGTAATAACATGATCATCAACGCCCACATACACCTATGTGTTCTACCCGTACAAAACATCTACGCATAGATCCGGCTCTGATACCACTGAAGGGGAACGTAGCATAGAAAACAAAAATTTTCCTACGCGAGGGACACCCGAAAGACCAAGATCTAATCTAGGAGACGAAGTGTAACGGGCAACAAGAGGGTTAAGGAGAACACATACCCTCGAAGACTCAAAGTGGTACGAGATCAAATCTCGTTGTTGGCGTAGTCGTACTCACACCGATCCCGATAGCGAGAAGATGGCACCGCAATCCGGCGGTGCATCCGTGATCGGTCACACGTACGGTTGATGACGACCTCCGTTCCCTCGTTCCAGCGGGGCGCGGAAGTAGAGAATCCCTCGGAACTCCAGCAGCACGACGACGTGGTGGTGGTGAAGAATCCCACGGTCAGGGCTTCGCCAAGCCGGAGACCATGAAATGGAGCAGCGGGTGGAGGGAAAGGGAAGTGGCCAAGTGTGTGGAGGAGGGAGAGCTCTCACCCTCCTTTTATAGGAGAGGGGGGAGGCAGCCCAAGGGGGGTGCGGCCAGCCCATGGGGGTGCCCCCACCTCTTCCCTCATCATGTGAGTGGAAGCTCCACTCACACCCACTCATGCTCCCATAATTTCCCACTTGGAAAATCCAAAGGTTTTCTTTTAATAAATAAATAAAACCTTTTTATTTCTTTATTTCAGCATTTGTTAATTCTATTAACAAACTTTTGCATATAGCACCTCGAATCATTTGTTAATTCTATTAACAACCATTCGACGAAAAACCCCTTGAACTATTTCAATTTTCCCCGAAACAATTTCGGTGCTGTCCAAAATATTCTTCGATATTCCGTATCCTCTCAAATGCGTCATCGAACCTTAAGTGTGTCATCCTACGGTTCGCGAATAAGATAGACATGATCGAGACTCCTCTCCGATCAATAATCAACAGCGGGATCTGGAGATCCGTGATGACTCCTATATATTCAACGATGACTCTCGTGATCGTGTGAACCAACAACGCCGTGAACTATTCCCTTTGTCTCGCGATATTTTACTTGTCCGAGATTCGATCATTGGTATCAACCATACCTTGTTCAATCTCGTTACCGACAAGTACTCTTTTCTCGTTCCCGTGATATAACATCCTTTGTGATCATATCACGTGCTTGCAAGCGGTTTCGATGTGATATCACCGAGAGGGCCCAGAGTATATCTCTCCGTCATTTGGATGGACAAATCCCACTCTTGATCCATGATCCTCAACTAATACTTTCCGAATACTCAACGACACCTTTATAGTCACCCTGTTACGGTGTGACGTTTGATGCCATCAAAGCACTCTTCCGGTATCAGTGATTGACATGATCTCAAGGTCTAAGGAATAAGTTACTTCGTATGTTTGATATAACAATGTAAACTAAATGACTTGATCGCATTGCTATATTATCTTTGGGTATATGTTCATCACATCATTCTTCTAATGACATGACCCCGTTATTAATAACATCCAATGTTCATGATCAGGAAACCTTGATCATCTATTAATCAACGAGCTAGTTAAAAGAGAGGCTTTACTAGGAACCATTGTTTGTTTATTAAGCACACATGTATCAACGTTTCCGGTTAATACAATTCTAGCATGAGAAATAAACATTCATCATAAACAAGGAATAAGATAATAACCATTTTATTATTGCCTCTCGGGCATATTCCCTTCAGTCTCGAACCGGGACTAAAGGTCCCTTTCGAACCGGGACTAGTCCAGTGCGGTCTCGTAGCCGTTGAACCGAGACTAGTCCCCCTCTAGCCCCGGTCTGAAACCAATCCGGGACTAGAGCCCAATTGGGGTCTGGACCAAAGGCATGTTTTCTACTAGTGACTCCTGTTGTCATGATGATTTGTGTGGCAAGATTAATTAGATGTTTAGATATCTCTTCATTTTTCTTGTAAATATGTTTTCATCGACTTAACATAACAAGAATAAATTATAGCAACAAGGGAATACAAGTATTTCAAACTCATCTCTTATTCATGCATCTTGGTTATTAGGCCTAATAGGAGATCACAGACATCATCTTGTCTTTCGAAAGCAAAGACATATGGTATGGTAGATAACTAGAGGGTGCTAGGGGATCGATCACAAACGCCAGCTCGTAGTAGATGACGACAAGGACGATTGATGACAGGGATGAGCTCGCCTACTGCAATGGAGGTGAAGAGGGGCCCGACGCGGTGGGGATGGGGTATACCCACGCGCGGGCGGCGGCGTCACGGCAGTCTCTACGCACCGTCATTTCCGAATTTATGATGTAACCATACCCAAGAGCTCCGATCACGGCCTCAAGAACCACCAGCATCCAAATTCCGCCGTTGGCGGCGGGGCAGGCGGAGGAGTAGGGCATGTGGGTGCGCTTTGGCCGTCCTGGGTCGTCCTCACAGGAGCACCTAACAATGAAAACGAAAGGAAAGGGGGAGGGGTGAGAGGCATTCCAGGGGAAACTAGAAACGACTTGGGGTCAAACTCCTTACCGGCATAAGCCCCCGCGGCGGACACGAGCAGATGCAGGAGCACTAGAGCACGAGACTCCAGAGGCAAAGCTTACTTGAGGTCAGGGGGCCACCGCCCCCCCCCCCAGATGTAGAATCTTCTTTATACCCACAATACTGACATCGACTTGGTATCCATACGGCACAATCCCCTCAAATTTGAACCTCGTACTTGTGGCGGGTAGAGAGAGATATCCTACCAGGGTTAGTAGCACATGTCCTAAAAAGAGAAAGACAAGCTTATCCCGCTAGCTGTTCTCACCGAAAGGGAAGCTAGACCAGAGGTGCCAGCAAACAAGCATTCCTTCACCAGCTCTAGCTAAAACTCCATGTATGTACTCGTTCCGGCCTTACCCATGATATCACGTTGGTTCGATCACGGAACTGAGCCTTCTCCTCCCACTTTATCCACATTTTCTTCCTACGCTCCTCCCTTCGGTGGTTGCGCTTGCGTGGGTGTTACAACTTGCTATATCTTCCAGTACCATCTCGGTTACTAAGGGTGTGTTTTGTACGCGTCACGAAGTGGAACCTAATGGGTGGGACCTGCTCCTAGACCTAATTCATGTGTTTGGTAGAAAGTAGAACCGGAACCAATCGGGTCCTCCAGAACAAATATTCTTCCTATATGCTGAATTGGGTGGTTCCTCCATTTTGGTGGAATCACTCAATTCCAACCCAAGATAACAGAAATAAAACTAATCTCACATCACAGAATCTCTTTCGGCCCTCTCCCTCGTTCTCTGGCGACGCACGCACTCTTGACGGTTGGCCCGACCCTCACCCTCTCCTTCTCCTCCTTGGGGAAGGAGCGGTGTGGCAGAAGGTAACAGATGGCGGCACAGGGAGAAGCCTGGGACGAGGATCTTGGAGGCACCGTTGCCGGTGATGCAGAGCTCGATGCGGTCATGGAGAGCAGCATCGCGTACAAGGTCCAGGGCGTCGAACTAGAGGATGTTGAAGCAGTCGACAACTGGAGCAGGTGGGTGTTGTGCGCGGGTGATGTCTACGCACGCTTCTATTCTTATAGACAGTGTTGGGCCTCCAAGTGCATAGGTTTTTAGAACAGCAGCAAGTTTCCCTTAAGTGGATTACCCAAGGTTTATCGAACTCAGGGAGGAATAGGTCAAAGGTATCCCTCTCAAGCAACCCTGCAATTACGATACAAGAAGTCTCTTTTGTCCCCAACACACCCAATACAATTGTCAGTTGTATAGGTGCACTAGTTCGGCGAAGAGAGAGTGAAATACAAGTAATATGGATGTGTATAAGTGATAATAGCAATCTGAAATAAAAATGCAGCAATCAAACATGTAGCAGAACTGATTGTAAACGGTGTATCAATGCTTAGAAACAAGGCCTATGGATCGTACTTTCACTAGTGGACACTCTCAACAATGATAACATAATTGAATGCATAAATATCATCTCTTCACTATGCTACTCCGAACCACTCTCCGATCGAAAAACAAACACCAATTCATTGTGTAGGGCTGTAACAGCACTCCTCAAAGTCGCATTCCCATGTCTAGTTAACCCCACGCTGTCACTATGAGCGCCCTAGAAGGTACTAGACAAACACCACAATTTCTTAGGTTCATCCAACACAAGATAAAAATATCATGCTAAACCACACGGTGCACACACTATCACCTTTACACCGTGATCAAAGTGTTTACGGAGATCTCATAACAAAACCACTTGAGTAGCATAACAGATGAAGAGTACATCTACATATTCAACTAGATTACAAAGCTCATGATCACATAAAGATCACACATGGGAGAGAGAGATGAGACACATAGGTACCGGTAGAGCCCTCAGCCCTGAGGAAGAACTACTCCCTTCTCATCATAGGAGACAACAACGACAATTAAGATGGTGGTGGAGTCGATGGAGATGGCTCCGGTGGCACTTCCCCGTCCTGGCAGGGTGCCGGAACAGAGATTTCTGTCCCCCGAAACTCGTCGTCGGCGGCAGCGGAGCTACGGAACTTTTTGTGGAAAAAGGCTGATTCATTTAGGGTGATGGATCGGGGGGAATTAATAGGCGAAAGGGCGATGCCGGCGGGTGGCCAAGGGGGCCACACCACCTGGTGGCAGGGCCAGGGGGACCTGCGCCACCCGATGGTGTGGCCACCCTGTGGCCCCCCTCCGGGTCTCTTCGGTACTTCCTTGACCCCCCGGGACTTCTAAGACTTCTGGCTTTTGAATCGTCCAATTCTGAGAATATTTGCAGAACAACTTTTCTGAAACTAAAAACAGCAGAAAACATGAACTGGCTCTGTCGCATCTTGTCAATAGGTTAGTCCCGGGAAATCGATAAAAATACATAAAATGTAAGGAAAACATGTAGCATATGGCATGAAAACAACATGGAACGTCAGAAATTAAGGATACGTTTATGACATATCAACATCCCCAAGCTTAGTTCCTACTCGTCCTCGAGTAGGTAAACGACAAAACAAATAATTTGTGAGGTGACATGCTATCAACATAAACTTGATCATCATAGTAATGTAAATCATGTAAACTAGGATCAAATGAATAAAGGTTGTGGTTTATAGTTGATATCAAAGAATAATGTATAAACCATTAGGAAGAACAAAGTAAAACTTTTCAATGAATCAATACTAAAAGACAATCCACTGTGCAAAGTATATTAAAGATGATTTAAGCTTCAAGAACAACAATATAATCACCAAGGCATTAAACTCTCACAACAACTCCTGTTAGGATCAAGTCAAGTGACAACAATATGCACGTAGGAAAATCATTAAAATATTTGTGCACTCAAAACAAGCAAGCGTTCTGTATTGCTCCCTAGAACCTGTTATGGATAAAATAACATTATGGGGGGGGGGGGGGGAGGGGGGGTTGGATGGTCAATGGAAGAAAGTTTCACACAACTGAAAGTGATCATTAGACAAGAGGAAGTCTTATAATCGAAGTTATGCAAGGAGTAGGGATTGCCACACAACGGATGCACATAGAGCTATAAGTGTATAAAAGCTCTCCAATGGAACTAGTGGGGGTGCATCCAACTTGCTTTGCTCACTAAGACCTAGAGCACTTTTGAGGAGGCTCATCATTGGAATATACAAGCCAAGTTCTATAATGTAAATTCCCCACATAGTTATGCAAGTCATAATATGAAAACTCTCTCCAAACTAAAGTAATGATGCTAAACAAGGACACATGTGGAATAAATGATAGTAGTGCTGCCCATTGGCGGAGCGTCTAGTGGACCATACTGGGCCGCGGCCCAGTCTTCCAAAAATGAGAAAAAAAATTACCAGGGTATACGTTGTCTATCAGGCTGTGGTGGGCTTTGAGCGGTGTAAATTTTGGGGCTGGACCAGTCGACCGAGAGTGGACTATCTCCTTGCACGACAGGTTCCTTTGTTCTCAATGCTCTGTTTTTCTCTCCTGTTCCCAAATCTCCATGGCTAGATCTTTTTCCTTCTCTCAAATCCCCATTTCCTAGACCTGTATTTGTCCATCCGTTGCTTCTACCCAGCCTAAATGGTGGCCGCACATCAGATCTAACAACAAGGGCCAGTTGGGGCTCCGGTTTTATGATTCCAGAAGAAATTTCTTGCAATTGCTGCGAACTGGAGCATCAAATCGAAGTAAAGCAAGGTATGCAACCAAAAATTTCTGTTCTCTGTCTTGTTTAAATATTATTAGTCGATTGGAGTTTTGTCAGTTCATATGCTTCTTCCCGTTTAATACCGATTTAGACATTCAGTCTGTTTACGTGTGCCGATTGCAGATTTTGTGTACTTTAGCAATTATTTAAGAATTTTTCTTTGCCTAAAATTGATAATCTTCTGTTTATAAATGCTACTTTAGGTAGATTTACTAAACATTAACCATGGAGTCATATTACAAAAGGAAAAGAGATGATGGAAATATTGAAGGTCCTAGTTCAAGTCCTGTACATGAACATGAAGCTTCTGGACCTGAACTTGAAGCTCTGCTTCCATTAGCATTAGTTGAAGTGGAACAACCTGCTCATAGTCAGAATGAAGAACCATATGCAAATGAACATGTCATATTTCGAGGTATTGATTTTTTGGAGCGAGATCCCGCTCTACGCCCACAAATTTGGCAATACCCGGAAAATGTGAGAGATGAAGTACGAAGAGCATATCTACAGCTAGGTCCAATGCAACCAAAACTCAAGAAATACAAGCCTTCTGGACCACAAGGACATCAAAGACGGTTCCAGTTCAACTGGTTCAATAATTTTCCATGGTTGGAGTATTCTGAGAGTAACCATTCTGCATATTGTTTCTTTTGCTTCCTCTGCAGCAAAAACATAAAAAAGAGAAGTGGTTTCGATGTGTACACAGCACAAGGTTTTGATGGTTGGAAAAGAGTCAATAATGGAAAGAAGTGTGCATTCTACAATGCAGTGAGAGATTGTCAAGCTCTATTGAACCAGTCAAACCACATATCAACCATTATAGAGGTGCAAAGTAATAAGGATAGGGAGAAGGACCGGTTAAGATTGCGAACTTCAGTAGCAACGGTTAAATGGCTTACATTTCAGTCTTGTGCTTTCAGAGGCCATGATGAAACACCCGAGTCAAGAAACAGGGGGAACTACATTGAAATGTTGAAACTACTTGGAGAATTCAACCCTGAAATTGCAGCTTTCATTTTAGAGAACTCTCCACACTGTTCTAAATACATATCACACGAGATTCAACAAGAGATCTTGAGTATTTATGCAAAGAAAGTTAGGGACCATATCCGTCGAGAAATTGGGGATTCGAAGTTCTCTATCCTAGTGGATGAAACATGTGATGCCTCCAAAAGAGAGCAAATGGCATTGGTTTTTAGATTTGTTGACAAAGATGGTGTTCTCCAAGAGAGGTTCTTTCAGCTGATACATGTAAGGAACACAAAAGCATTGACATTAAAGAAAGAGTTGTGCGCTGAATTATCCAAGCATTCCTTTGATGTCAAAAATCTTCGTGGCCAAGGTTACGATGGAGCGAGCAATATGAAGGGGGAGTTTAATGGATTACAAGCACTTTTCCTCAAAGACTGTCCTTATGCGTATTACGTCCATTGCTATGCTCATCGCTTGCAACTCGCCCTTGTTGCTGCAGCCAAGGATGTGGTTCCTGTTAGCCAATTTTTTCAGAAGCTTCTCTTTATCATAAACACGGTTGACTCGTCTTCAAAGCGACATGATGAATTGAACGATGCACAAGTTGTTGAGATGTCGCACTTGCTAGCAATTGGTCAGATTGAGACGGGTAAAGGGGCAAATCAGATAAAAGCATTGAAACGGCCAGGAGACACTAGATGGGGATCTCACTTGGGTTCAGTTTCTAGTCTGATGGATATATTTAAACCAGTGAATCGTGTTCTACAACTTATAGCCTCAGATGCAACAGCCGGCACACATCGCGCTGCTGGAGATACCGCATTCAAGTACTTGACAAATTTTGAGTTTGTATTCGTCCTATGCATGATGAGAGAAATATTGGGATCAGTGAAGAGCTTGGAAAAGCTTTACAAAAGAAATCCCAGGACATTGTAAATGCAATTCGGCTAGTGTCGTCCACTAGATCCCTTCTTGAGCGAATGCGATCAGACGAAGGTTGGGAATATTTCTTCCTCCAGGTTTGCGAGTTCTGCGCTGAGCATGATGTTGACATTCCGGACATGAACGGTACGTACATTCTGCGTGGTGGTCGTGCTCGCCGCCAACCTGATTATTTTACTAGAGAGCAATATTTTCGAGTTGAGATATTTCGAGCAACATTGGACAGCCAGCTACATGAATTAAATTTGAAGTTCAATGAGAAAGTGATGTGTCTTTTATCTATCAGCACTAATTTGATACCAAAAAATGGATTTATATCTTTCAATGCTAAAGACATATGCAAAATGGTTGAGAAGTTCTATCCAGCTGAGTTTACACCACAAGATATGGTTCGACTAGAGCATCAACTGAACCATTTTGCACTCGATGCCTCTAGTAGCGAGGATTTGAAGAACCTTACAACTTTGACAGCACTTTGTCGGTGTCTTGTTGTGACAAAAAGACAGAGTATTTATAACTTGCTTGATAGATTGATTCGTTTGCTTGTTACTCTCCCGGTTTCCACCGCTAGTGCTGAGCGTGCATTTTCTAGCTTGAAGATCATCAAGACAAGGCTACGAAACAAGATGGAAGATGAATATCTTGCAAATAGCTTGTTGGTGCAGATCGAACGAGAAATTACAGCAGAATATAGCTATGAAGATATAATGGCCGACTTTAAGGCTAGAAAGACCAGAAGGGCTACTCTTTAGTTGGTAACTTGCATCTAACATGTATGGCTTGGTTTACATGTATTTTGGTAGATATTATTTTGCTTCAGGGCACAAAACCTGAACAAATGGGAACATGGTCTTTTGTGAACAATTGTTACATCTATTATTGTAAACTCTTTTTCTTTGGCCATTCTCTGGTTATATATTTTGCATTGTAAGCAATTGGCCCCCTCTTTTTTGCGTGTCACGCTCCGCCACTGGTGCTGCCCCCTCTCTCTTTTTTCCTTTTTTCTTCTCTTTTGGGCTTTTTTTTGATATATAACCTCACTGGTAGGGGCAACACTCTATTTTACAATGAATCAACACACTTTTAGTACTCATAACTCAAACTGAAATATCTCTGATGTAAATAAAATAAATGCTCCTGGCAGTGTAGCAGTATGCAAAATAACAATGAAGCATGACAAGTAACATAATGATGATGGATGTTGTATGGCAATATATCTCGGAAAGGCTATGGAAATTCCATGGTAGGTAGGTATGGTGGTTGTTTTGAGAAAGATAATTTTTGGTTTATGTGTAGAAAGATAAGTTCTGAGGGACAACCACGGGGGGTTTATTGCTGCTACAGGTAAATTCATTGATAATGCTGGAGATGTAACTACTATGGAAGCCATGGCAATGTTAGAGGGTTTAAAATTAGCTGACTCTATGGGATTACATGATATTGAAGCAGAGACGGATTCCCTTGATGTGTATCATGCATGCACAGACCAAGAAAGTTGGTGTGACCCTGCGGCGGCTATTTTTGCTCATTGCTTGGATGAGAAGGCAAAATTCAATTCAGTGAATTTTTCTCACTGCAGTAGAGATGCAAATACTGTTGCTCATGAGATAGCTGCTTTCTGTTTTAGTAAACTTTCAAATTTCCTTTGGGTAGATGATCCACCAGACTTGTGATGGACAGGCTACTAGCTGATGTAAACATTTTATGATTGTGGGGGCAACAAGTTTTTTACGCACTCTTTTCCTTCCAGGGTACCTGAGGGGGCTGGAAGGTTTTTAATGAGGCGGCTTGCTTGCTTAATAGAGTTGGTTTTAAATTTCAAAAAAAAAGACTAATTATAGCCATCATCAGTCATGGAACAGCTTCAACTGTTCCACATGAATGAAGCCAGTTTGGAGGCGAATACAGGTTGCAGCAGCCGTCGTTTTTTCCGTAGACTTCTGATATGGGGGTATGAAACAGAGCGCGGACCTCGTCCATGTTTTCCAAACTGGAATAGTACCAAACTATATATATTAATCACATCTGATGGGGGAAAAAAAGGCAATCACATCTTCTGGGACTGATTCGGCTAGATATTCAGGCGCATGTCTGACTTGTCAACAAGAACGTTGAAAACTGAATACAGGCGCCGGCCCTTCGGTCAACTTGACCTAAAATTAACAGCGAAAAACATGGTGTTATAAGACAGAATTTCAGAATACAGGACTGAAACAGAGGTCATACAATGAACTTATGTACAGGTAACCTCCTAAACAGTCTCGTCCTCGTGCGGTGCTGGAAGACAACCTATAAGGACATGTACAGTGATGTCTACTCAGCTGTCTATAACATGTGGCACGCAAGATTTTAGATGAGGTGGAGGGGAGAGAGGGATGAGAGAGAAATATGTCGTCTGTAATTTAGCAGTGGGTCGATATCACGTAAATATCGCTAGTATAGACGAGCAAAAACCCGTTGTATGCGTAGGGTGTCGATAACTCTATATTTTCCCCACCGAACCACTCCCTCCACGATCCCCATCTTCTGAAATATTTTCTTTTCTCCCTGCCAGCTTCTGCGGTGCATGGAGCGACCACGAGCCTGCCGAGCAGTCTCGGTGTCCAGGAGGAGGGTTGTCTCGTTGCTCTGCATGAGCGAATCGATTTTGGATTGGATCAGCTCCTGCTCGATGTACAAAGCTGGCTAGCTTAGCATGAAACCTATACGTACAGTACGACTTGTATGTATAGGTGATGTGGACTTCTATTACAGACACCCGTTGTCTAAACCAATGCACATGCCCTAAGGTGAGTTGCAGTAGCGACACCCACGCCCTTTACTCGACAAGAAAATACAGGATGACCACCTCATTTCTCGTGGTAGCATCACCACACAAAAAATACATTATATGCAACTGAAAATTCAACCAACGCTTGCAACAGGGTCATCTAATTTGTTGCAAACACCACCAACAAATAACAACAGACTCATCATATATTATGTACAAATACAAATGCAACTTTATATCCATCAATCATATAATTCGTCTACTCTCCGACGCCAACAAGCTAGTGCATGCCTGAATAACAATGAGAGTCCTGCTGTACAACGGACCTTGATAAGCCTGCATGTCTAACTCTAAAACTATACATTCTGCTGTAGTGCTGTACATCACCATGATCCACTTGTCTTGCTCTTAATCTCGGCATCGCTTGTGGATCTGCAATCGCTTTTTACCGCTCGTACCCACGAGTCCACCTGACAGGCACGTACATGGACAAACAATCTGTCAGTTCATGCATGGGGCTGGAACGGACGGATCATGCAAGTAAAATCCATTTCGAACAATCGTCGTTTCAGTAAAACCACGCCGCCTTGCCGGCTTACCTGTATCTCGCAGCCGCTCGAGCACTCGAACTTGAGGCCTTGCCGGGTTAGTATGTAGAACGCGTGCCTGGTCTTCCCATCCTCTGGCACAAAGATCGGAAGCGGTCCTACATCCACCACATCACATAGCATCGTGGTCTCTAGCGGGCTCAGGTCTGAAAATGAACCACACATTACCATCAGCCTCCAATTTAGGTTAGGTTCAGTACGATGCCAAGAGGGGCGTGGTTTTTTAATTTATCGACCTGTTATTTTAGGAAAACAAAGAATCAAAATAAGTGATTAAATGCTGTGTTTTCATCTGTAATTAGAAGACCACAACACCATGCGCCCAAGACTTACCTGTGGACTTCAGATAATAGTATATGCACTGCCCCTGCAGGACAACAAAGCGAGGGAGCCAGTCGTCTACATCGGCATCGTCTATGATGGGTGGCTCCCCAGGGAGCTGGGTCCATCTCTGCACGCATCAAATAGATTGTTTACTAGTCATCAGTCCATTCAACAGGTTCAGCGTGAATCAAGCTATTTGGGTGGAAACGCAAATGCAGCAGTGGTCTCTTACGTACACTTCTAATATGGAGGTACCCGCAGAGACGTGCATATCTCAAGACCTCGTCGATGTTTTCCAACCTGGAATACCAAAGTATATTAATCGCCTCTGACAAAATAAGAAGTAAAATACACCAGACATATATGATTTGGTTCAACAGCTAGGAATACTGGAGGGGCGTTGAATCATACCGAGCTTTCAAATGCGACTCCCTCTCATCAGCATCGGCTATTTCGCTCCGTAACGATTCTACCTCAGCTCTGGTCAATTCAACCTGATAATTTAACAGCAAAAAAATTCTAGTGTTATAAGACAGAATTCAGAATACAGAACAGAAACAGAAGCCATATCTGTACTGGTAACTTGCTAACCTTGTCGTCATCCTCATTGCTGGAAGACCACCTAAGGCGAGGGATCGACAGCAGGTGGAGAAGAGACGCGGCTCCCATAACTCGTTTCGGGGTCCAAGAACGCCTGCGTGAAGGACTGCTCGCACGGAAATCAGGCATGTCAGTACACCTAGAGAAGAGGTTTGGAAAATAAAATTGAAATCCATCCACATTTTGTTTCGCCGTCAGCAGCATCACCTTGGTGAAGGGTCCAGGTTACTCTTACTTGTGGACAGACCACCATCGGCAGCAGCGTCCATTTGTTCTTTGGGTGGCGAGAAGTGGTGCGGGAAGACCTCTATTATTCCGTAAACATCGTCCATCCACCGACGCGGATTAGTGCTAGAAGAAACGCATAGCTTCTGTTTAATACAGAATGCATAGATATAAATCAGTAGTCGTAAAACGAAGTGCTTTACTAGTAGGCCAGAGCTCCTGACTGTACATAGAAGTGCTTGTCGAATTGCATTATCTATTTAAAAACTAAGAGTCGTGATGTAAGCTGATAGTAAGGCATGTCAATAGACCCAAAGTACCAGCCTCGGTTTGCTTAATTGTACGCACCACCTTGTTTTCGGTGTTTTATCTCCAAAATAATCACTGCTGCGGTAGGGCTCGCCGAGAGTTTATTCTGGCTGGAAGTATAATTAATTATTCGGTGTTATGCAAGGGAACATGGGTATGGGTGTGCATACACACAAATCAGCCGATATCCGATAAACTGGCCCTGGCCGATTAACCCCTTATCTTAGGTCGACCGATAAGTTCCCGATAAGCGATATCCTCAACATTATTTTTCCTACATTTGCCTACTTTGTAGCTATTTTCAGCAGCAGATTGTATAAAACAAGAACAGAGCAACACAATACTGCAACCGTAAACTGAGTCTTAAAAGTCACGGATTGCGCAACATCAGATTGGAAGCACCACAATTTTGTAAGGCCACCTTACTGACTTGAAGTTGTAAATCATGCTAGTAGCACTCAATTTTGATTCAGGATCTCAGTTCCGAGTCTAGGTTTCTAACTGATGATGTCGGTTCCTTGACCTTTATCACTTATTTATACTCCCTCCGTTCCTAAATGTAGTTGTTGAGTTTGGTAATAGTATGGTTGGCGAGAAAGTAAGTGCTAGCAGACACAATCAAGTTGATGCTGAATTGCTTGACTAGTACACTGTATATTCACTCGCTAGCTAGGTGGTACCGATCGAGTCGACGGACGGAGAGGGAATGGGCGGCCTGAAATAATTAATATCTGACGGCCGCATTGAGCAGCTCGTTTTCAGAATTCCAAGGCCGTAATCAACCACTGTGGTAGGGACTAATGACCGAATGGTTCACCTCTCCGTTAATCGCTGTGGCAAGTTAACAGGTACTAGTACCCGGTTAAATCGCGTTTGTCGTGTTTATGGGAGCAGTACAAGACGGTAAATCATCAATCGATCAATCGCGTTGGTCGGCGTTTCTGGTTCTAGTAGTGCATGAAGAAGACGGTAAAACAACAATCAATAATTCTAACAGTGGATAGCCATGGCGAACCGATCTGCGACCTCCCAGAGGCAGTCGATTCGAGTGGGAAGTAGAGAAATCGACGGAGAGGAAGGCAGGGATGGTACGAACCTGGCCTGGTGACGGATAGCGAGCGCGGGCTGCGTCCTCGGGGTGCGGCGATTCGATTCGATTCGACGGCGGCGGGCGTCGCGCGTGCGGAGGAAGCAAGTTGGCGCGGGGGGAAAGGCGGGGGTTTGCTGGTGGGGAGGGGAGGAAGAAGACGATGCCAGGTCAGGGCAGGTCAGGCCAGGTCGGAGTCGGACACGGGTCCAGCGAGACCACGTTCGTCTCGATTTCGTTTTCGGAACCGTGCACGCTTTGTACTATTGGCTTCACGCTGTGGCCTGGTTCATCACTCTTTTCACATAAACTCCGCCGCCCGCAACTAATTTCCCCCTGTCAAATGTTCACCTTGAGTTTCTCCCTTTGCTCACGCTAAAAACAAATCCTTCAGTTAAAAATAAACACACAAACATGTTCACAAAGCGGTAATGCAATTGGTCAATAATTATAACTCTATTGATCAAGTGCTTCTAAAAAAGTTTAAGTTTGCTAAAATTTCACGACCCGTTCGAAATGGTTTCAGCCAATTGCATTTGGTTCCCCTAGGATTACCCAATTGATTTAAATAGCACATTCAAGCACAATTTTTGAAATTTCATAACTTTTTTTATCCACTTGGCCAAATTCAACAAATTTGTAGTCGTTTAAATCCTTAGAATGTGTAGAAACACATTAGAATTAAAAAAAATTATTTTTTGATACGTGCATAAACTTGTTATTGCTAAATCTTTATAAACCATTTATTGTTAATAACTTTTGATCCATAAACCCTATTTGTGCAAAATTTGGACTCTTTAAGACTCTCCTGGCTTGTAGAATAAGATAGCACTACCCAATTTCAACCTTGGAGTATTTTTTAACATATAGTAAATCTTGTATATTATTGTATTATGTTTTCTTTAGAAAAATTGTTCAAATAGGTAACCTTGAATCAGAGAGACTTTTCTCAAACCATTTGAGTATTAGTGGATCTTTTTCTATATTAGTGGATCAGAGATAATTAACAATATAAAGGGAAACAAGGGCTAAATAAATTCAAATATCAAATAAATTTTTATTCAACCAAATGTCTCACATATGACAATATTGTTGAGACGATCTAGATCAACACATTGAGACGATCACAGAGCATTGAGACACCTCCTAGCAATCTCGTAGCCTACGCGAGCAATCAGAGCGGAATATTTGACTCGATAATAGCTCAACGGAACCTCGCCCCAACCAAATGTGAGGTCTTCTTCTTCTCGTGCTTCTTTTTTCGTCCTTCTTCTTCTTCATCGTCATCTTTTTCTTCTTCTCAAGCGATGTACCGATAGTAGAATTGTCTAGAGCATGGAGATTCGAAACATTGTTGGTTGGGTTCGGGATAACCCGCTGGAGGACGACCGTAGAAGGAATTTGAATTCCGGCCTCAACATACATTGATCGTTGTCGTCATCTTTTTCTTCTTCTCAAGCGATGTACCGATAGTAGAATTGTCTAGAGCATGGAGATTCGAAAGATTGTTGGTTGGGTTCGGGATAACCCGCTGGAGGACGACCGTAGAAGGAATTTGAATTCCGGCCTCAACATACATTGATCGTTGTTGATAGCCACGCTGCAGAATTTGATGGTTTTGTCCATCAAGAAATCCTTGAAGTCCTGCGGCACCCGATCAGCGCGGAGAATATGGAACACCAACGTGTAGGTCGCCACAGAGTTGCAGGACGGCGGCGCACTGCCTTTGCTCGGGTGGAATTTCATGTTGTTTCCGACCCTCGACGGCGTCGGTGAACTCGCAGTCGAGGCCCACACACTTGATCGGTGCGACATCGAGGTAGTGCCTCTTGACGTCGTGGATCCATCTCTCTACGATTGATGAGCGGAGAGTGACCACGACGAGAGTGACCACGACTCTGAAGTTCATGTCGATGGCGTCGTCCTTATAGTGGTACTCCCAAGATGGAGGTAGCGCGCGAGGGGCTCCATTCCGCAGAGAGATCACCGGTTCTTAGCAGGGATTAGAGAGAGGAGGTGGTGCATTTGACAAATGGTACTGTAGCTCTCTTATATAGAGCTAGCAGGGGAGATGAGGAGGCCGTCGGTGGTGATTAAATCTGGTGGTCAACTTCCAAAAATTTATTAATACAGATTGATCAACTTCCAAAGTTCATTAATCCGATGGTTCATTCCTGGTGTGATCAACGACCAGCGCGGTAATTGAAGGGTTCATGTTTGACCACAATCAGGTTAACATTTAGTCCCGATTCATATCCCAAACCGGGACTAAAGGCCATCCCTACTCCCGGCTCGAGACACCAACTAGGACTAAAGGGGCACCCTAAGTTGCAGCCTAGCCCACCCCCTTTCGTCCCAGTTGTTATCTCGAACCGGGACAAGTCCAGTGCAGATTTGTAGCCGTTGAACCGGGACTAGTCCCCCCTCTAGCTCTGGTCCGAAACCAATCCGGGACTAGAGCTCAATTGGGGTATGGACCAAAGACATGTTTTCTACTAGTGACTCTTGTTGTCATGATGATTTGTGTGACAAGATTAATTAGATGTTTAGATATCTCTTCATTTTTCCTGTAGATATGTTTTCATGGACTTAACATAAGAGGAATAAATTATAGCAACAAGGGAATACAAGTATTTGGAACTCCTCTCTTCTTCATGCATCTTGGTTATTAGGCCTACTAGGAGATCACATGCAGCGTCTTGTCTTTCGAAAGCAAAGACACATGGTATGGTAGATAACTAGAGGATGCTAGGGTTGATCACAGATGGCGTCTCGTAGTAGATGATGGCGAGGACGATTGATGACAGGGATGAGCTCGCCTACGGCATTGGAGGTGCAGAGGGTCTTGACCCCACGCGCGGGTGCGATCGCGGGCAGCGGCGTCACGGCGGTCTTTGCGCACCGTCATTTCCAAATGTATGATGTAGCCGTAGCCAAGGGCTCCGATCACGGCCTCAAGAACCACCGGCATCCAAATTCCACCGTTGGCAGCGGCGCAGGACGGAGGAGTAGGGCATGTGGGTGCGCTCTGGCCGTCCTGGGTCGTCGTCACGGGAGCAACTGACAATGAAAAGGAAAGGAAAGGGGGGAGGGGGGAGCGGCATTCTAGGGGGAAACTAGAAACGACTTGGGGTCAAACTCCTTACCAGCATAAGTCCCCGCGGCGGACACGAGAAGAAGCAGGAGCACTAGAGCACAGGACTCTAGAGGCGGAGCTTAGTTGAGGTCGGGGGGCCACCGCCCCCCCCCTCGAGTTTTGGAGTTGAGCCGGCTGATTTTTTTAAGAGGGCTTAAATGCAAAGAAAATTAGTTTTTCTCCCCCCAAGTATTGGTTGTTTTCCTTTTGCCCCCCCCTACACACATACACACACACTTTCTGCCAAACACCGGCACTGCGGGACTCCATCGCGATCAACAACTTCAGTGGCTCTGGTGGGTGATGGGCGGTCAAAGCTCTTTGGACTAGTGGGATGGAGTACTGAGGAGCAGAGCTGCCGCAGTCCTACTTAAACTCCCGCCGGTCATCATGCATAGATTTTTTTGAAATCCAGTAGTCATCAGAGTAGGTGCCATCACCTAGCTTTAATTAATGAAGGCACTACTACAGTGTCTTCCGTCGAACAGTTCGTAACAAAGAAGTTCACAACAACAACAACAACAACCGGAAACAACATATCTTTATGCAGGACTCCAGTCTCCAATCGCTACTGATCTACGGCTTCCCATCGCTGCATCCAGCACACCACATCCTATTCCCACCCGCACGAAAAAATCCCCACCCCCGCATCATAGGGGAGAGTGGGGGCTCCTAATTCCCGCCCCTTGGCGGCAGTACAGCCAACGCCTCCTGCAAGCGATACTTAATGGCCCGCTTCAAAAGCGGCCCAGTAAAGAAGTTCTAAATGAAAAAAATTACAATTTTTTTACAAAAATAATTTTAAATAAAAAATAATTTTGGACAAAAAAATAAAAAGAATAGAAGCATAGAAGAAAAACAGAAAAAGGAACAAAACAAGTTTTCAACAAAAAAAAACTTGAAAAAAAATCAGAACAGAAAACCAGAAACACACATACACACAAAATGTTTTCTCCCGTACTGGGCCGGCCTACTACACCGCGCCTTCCGGCGGCGCTCTGGGCGGTAAACAAGAAATGCGGGGGTGAGTCTAGTAGAGCACATTTGACCCCGGGCCCTTGTAAATAGAGGAGACAAGTGGGCGTGACTTACATCATTGATTCATGCTACAGGGCCGATTTCAAAAAATGCACCTCAACAAGGAGCAACACTCTTAATTAGTGATTACCCTGCGAAGGATGGGATGTAGCATGTTCGGACAAATATCTGAAGATATTACCAAACGCTAATGCTGGTGATAGTTGCGTGTGGACACACGTTCGTTGGGAGACCCCAAGAGGAAGGTATGAAGAGTGTGGCGGCAAGTTTTTCCCTCAGAAAGAAACCAAAGTTGAATTGACCAGTAGAAGAAAGAAATTACTTCTGAAGGTTGTTGATAGCTGATGTTGGCAGGACGCACTACTAGGCTCAGCAACAACGTGGAATCTGCACACAACACAATCAAAATACTTTGCCCAAAAAAAACAGTGAGATTGTCAATCTCATCGGTTTTGCTAACACATAATATGGAAAATGATGCTTATTTGCAGTGAATGAAAATAAAACAATGATTGCAGTGAATGGAAGGAAAAAATGTTTGCAGTGGTTGTACTGTCACTGAAAAAGAATGGACCGGGGTCCAAGGTTCACTAGTGGTGTCTCTCCATAAAAGATAGATAACATGTTGGGTAAACAAAATACAGTTGGACAATTGACAAATATAAAGGTTGCACCGTAGTGCATATGTAAGATAGGATGATTACTATATGATTCATGCGGGCATTACAACATAATTCATAGACCGTTATCCAACTGCATCTATGACTAATAATCCACCCTCAGATCGTAATCCAATCAGACTTTGGGTATTAAGTTGCAAGCAACAGATTATTGTCTTAAGTAAAATCTGTAATGTAAATAATGAAAACATTGTTGTTTTCTCCCTAATAGCAACATCACATCCCCCAGCCGCCACGTTTCTGTCACCCGAGCACAGATGAAAGGGAGGCATGAACCCACTATCGAGCACATATACTCCCTCTTGGAGTTACAAGCATCAACTTGGACAAAGCAACTACTAGTAACGGAGATCATGCAAGATCATAAATAACATAACATGATAGATTGATAATCAACTTGGCATAGCATTCAATATTCATCAGATCCTTGCAAACACAACATGTAGCATTACAGATAGATGATCTTGACCATGTTAGACAGCTCACAAGATCTAAACATGGTGGAATAAATAGGAGAATACAACCATCCAACTATTGTTATGGACCCGTAGTCCAAGGATGAACTACTCACGCATCACTCCGGAGGCAGACATGGTGATTTAGAGCCCTCCGGTGATGATTTCCCCTCCCGGCAGGGTGCCGGGGAGAGCTTCAAAACCCTCCCGGACTAGGGTTGACGATGACGGCGGCTACGGAACTTTTCGTGGATGGAGGCTCTGGTATTTAGGGTTAACCCGAGGAGGAGCTTATATAGGCGAAAGAGCGATGTAGGTGGGCGCCGAGGGGCCCAGACTACCTGGTGGCGCGGCCAAGGGGGGCCGCGCCACCCTATGGTGTGGATGCCTCAGGAGCCCCCTCCGGGTCTCCTCTAGACTCCGTGCACGTGACAGAAAATAAGACCCTGAGATTTTGTTTCGTCCAATTCCGAGAATATTTCCAGAACAACTTTTCTAAAACCAAAAACAGCAGAAAACATGAACTGACTCTGTGGCATCTTGTTAATAGGTTAGTCACGGGAAATCCATAAAAATGATGTAAAGTGTATAGAAAACATGTAGCAATTGTCATGAAAACAACATGGAACATCAGAAATTATAGATACGTTTCAGACGTATCAACCATCCCAAAGCTTAGTTCTACTCGTCCTCGAGTAGGTAAAACGATAAAAGCAAAATATATTTCTGAGGTGACATGCTACCAACATAATATTGATCACCATATTTGTAAAAAGCATTTGTAAGCTGAGATCATAGTACTCTAAACATAGGCATGATAGATATAATTTTAACAATGAAACTTATCAACCATGTTGCAACATGAAAAGTAATACAAACAAAAGATCATGAATAATAATGCACTTGAAAGTTATACGTTTGTTTCGAGCATAAAGAAAACATAGCAAAATGGTATTCCGCTTGTCCTTAAAGTGAGAGAAAAACGTAAATTTAAGGACACCTTCAAAGTTCAAGTGGTGACTAGAAACAAATAATTTGAGGACAGGTAATAACATATCATGAATCAATCAATAATAATATTTGGGACTGATCCACATTATACTCACAATGAAAACTATGCTCTCTTAATTATGCATAAAGTTAGAAGATGAATACTCAACATAAAAGTAAAAGAAAGACCATTCGCAGTGGGAAGCAAGGATTAACTCATGTGCTAGAGCTTTTTATTTTATTAAAACAGATGTATCGAAAAAAAAAATTTGGAGAGGGGTATGTTCATGTCAACGAATGGCAAACAGACAATACCGTACGTCACAAGCCAACTAGACTTTACAAGAGCGGCTCCCATTGAAGGACGTCCTTCCTACTAGGGTCACTAGATCATCCCTCTTCTCTTTTGTTTACAGTGAAGAGAATTCATAGTAACCAAGTTTGGGGTTGAGCACCCGGTTACCAGTTCTTCTATCAATTTGAATAAGCGGATGTGCCACCAGTTCAGGTGTGTAAAGTCCAATCAATAAGTGAGATAAAGATCGTCTACCCGCGTCCTTATGAGCTAAAACAGGGGCACAAAACAGGTATAATCTTGAAGGTTTTAAAGGTAGCACATGAGAAATTTATTTTAGAGTGACGGTTAAATACCACATATAGGTAGTATGGTGGACACATTTGTCAAACTTTGGTTTTTGGGAGTTGGATACACGAGTAGAGCTCATACTCAGTACATGTAGAGGCTAGCAAAAGACCGGGAGCGACAAATTAAGAGAGCAATAATATCCATAATCATGCATAGCGAGAAAAACATTATTAATCAAAGCATAAGTGGTATTAGAAGCCAAAAAAATGATCATAGAGTCTAGAGGTGACTGGTTTGTAGTCATAATATGGTGTAAGAATGCGCCAAGTCAACCAAATAAAACATTTGAAGGAGAATACCAAAATATTATGCTTTGATGTGATAAAAACAACTCGTGATTCTTTCAACGATGCTTTAAGCACTCTCAGATATTCGAGACAAGTCATGTTACATCAATAACTACTAAGCATAGAATTAAAATAATATCCAACATGATATGATAAAGTCTAGCCATAATCTAAACAAACTTCTTTCTGCACCGTTATAAGCATGAAATATTTTATTGCTTTTCAACACCATCACTTTATTTGAACAAAAACTCTCCAAATGATTTATCAATGAAACAACAGGGTGAAAGTACATAAAGGTCAACTAGAGGGGGGGTGAATAGGTGACCTACAAATTTTAATTATTTTTCAATTTTAGTAGGGGCTTTGGGAAATTAATAGCTTGGTTATCTAGATGTGCAACTAAGTGGACACCCTATGTGACAAGTAACGAGTAGCAACGGAAGTAAATGCAAGGCACAAGATAACCACAAGTGAAAACACGGAGACAAGGATATGTTTCCCGTAGTTCCTTCTTAAAATAAGTACGTCTACGTTGGAGAGGTGGGGAGCCACCTAGGCGCTCCTCAATAGCACGGATGTGCACACCTTATTCTCCTTGAGCTTCTCCGGTGAGGGAGATTCTCGTTTCCACTATGAGTCGACTTGAAGGCGTTGACCAAACCTTTACAAGGGGTTGAGGCTACTCCACAAGTGAGATGGAGGCTCTCAACAATCCGAAGCTTCTTGCTACAAGGTGGAAGCTACAAGCACTAGGGTTTCCCTTGGATGACAAGGCAACCAAGAGATTACAAGATACCAAGAGGTATGGTGTGGGTACACAATTTTTGGCTTGGTAGAAAGGTAGATCTAGTCCTCCTCCATGAGATCCTTGAAGGGCATCGAGTTTGGTTGGAGGAGGAGGGAGATCGGGGCGTTTTGAGCTCTTCAACAATGGAGGAGAGAGAGGAATGGACGAACTAGCTATCTAGAGGAAGAAGACAACTATTTATAGGCTCCTCCAATTTCTGACCGTTGCAGTGTGCCAGGGCCGGAATATTCCGGTGTTAGCACCGGAAATTTCCGGTCTATCCTGGCCGGAAATTTGAATAGTCCGGGGGGCGGAATTTTGAAACTTCAGGGGGCGGAAATTTCCTCCCAACATTCCGCCCCCATCTCTGTGCGCGGGCAGCAGCACCATGCTGAAAACTGCTAAGGACCAGGGCCGGATATTTGAATAATCCGGGGGCGGATATTTGAATAATCCGGGCCCGGAATTTTCCGGACAATAATCCGCCCCATCTCTGTGCGCGGGCATCTGAGGAAACTTCAATTTCTGCTAAGTACCAGAGGGCCGGATATTTGCACCGGAAATTTCCGGGGCAAATTTCCGCCCCAGTTTCTGTGCGCGGGCAGTGGGAGAAAAACTTAGTCCTTTAGACATTGCCAGAGAGGCCGGAATATTCCGGTGCTTGGGCCGGATATTCCGCCCCATAAGCACCGGAATTTCCGGTGTAAGATCTGAAATATCCGATGGCAGTGAAACCAAAATACATAACTCCTCTTTGAACTTTTTATATGAATATATCAATAATCATCCGAGTGATCAGCTGCATAGACTCAAACAACATTGTTAGAGAGTAGATACCCGCGTTGTTATCATCACCAAAATCATTAGAGGGATCAGGAGCTTTCAATCTCCCCCTTTTTGGTGAGTGATGACAACACGGGTATTTGCAAGGGAATAAACTAACAATGCATGCGATGGAAAGTAAAACACCACAGATAGCATATATAGGAGACATGCCTCCTAATAATAATAGTTCACACAAGCAAATCCACGAATAACGAAGTTCGAAAAGACGCACGAAACGATAAAAGGCGAGGAAGAACGAAAACCCACCCTAGCAAATCCCCGCAAACATCTAGATCTTCTCCCCCTTTGGCATCAGGATACCAAAAAGAGAAAAGAGAGCACTATGTCCTATAGAGAAAACTCTAGGCCAGGGTGTCATCATCTTCTTCTTCCTCCTCGCTAGCAGATGCAATGTCCTCATCATCATCCACGCCGAGATCCCAGTCAACGTCGCGGTTGTTCCAGTTCTTTTATGGAATCCTGGGAGGAGGAGGAGCTGGCACATCGGGAATGTTGAGAGCAGTCATGATGGTGCGCTGGTTCTCTAGGATGTGGCGGCTCTCAACATAGGCGTTGTAGTTCTCCTTGTGGATGCACACATTCATGCACATCACCTTCTCAATGGCACGAGCAAGCCATGAGCGCTTCTTGGTGCCGGGGGGAGGAGGACGCATGCGAGGATCACGGTGACCCTGACCCGTGGCGCCAACATCATGAGCAACCTGCTGAGTGTGTGCGGCCTTCTTGTACATAGTGACATCTTTGTGCTCATCATAGTCTAACTCCAGGTCCTCACGGAGATCAGCAGGATAGTGAGACTTGAAGAGCTTCATGATGTAAGGAGCATATGGGGGCACTTTGCGGTGGAAGAGAGCAAAGTGGATCTCGTTGAAGATGAAGTCCATCACATCAATTTTGTGCTGCTCAGTATCAGTCATGTCGCCCTCAGTGAAGGTCAGGAAGGAGTGGTACATGAGGTTCACTAGGCCACCACAAATAGCATCATTATTGCCCGCACTCGGGGCAATAGTCTCCCTGAACATACGCAGGAGGATGTCATAGATGGGGAAGAGTCCTTTTGCAGAGCCAATCACACCATTGGAACCATACAGCTCAGACAGTCTGTTCTTCTCATACTCCATCCTGTGAACGTGCATGCGATGACCCTGAGGAGTGTGAAGACCAGCAAAGGGATACTCGAGCTCAGCAGCAAAGTCATGAAAGTTGGCGGTGAGAAAATGAGGCCCAGACATCCAAGACATCCCAATATCCTCAGACTCATCAAAGACCACTGTAGAGTAGAACTGCTGGATGAACGTGACGTTGTAGGAGCATTTGGTCTCCATGAGGTGACGCAGACCGAGAAGTTCAGCCAGCTGGACAGAGTTGTTGAAGTATGCAGGATTGGCAACCAGATGTGCGAAGTTGATGAACTTCATGGGACAGACTTGCTTGCTCATCACAGTATACACCTGCTTGAAGAGCATCTCCTGCTCAACGTGCCAGAAGCAAGAGTCAATGGTTGGGTCTTGAGGACCCTTAGTGTACCAGGCCTTGGCCCTCCATGCCTTGAATTCAGGAATAAACATGGTGGCCAGGTTGAGAGCTGCCTTCCCCTGCTGCTTACTGGCCTTGCGAGCTGCCCTGGTGGCATCACGTTCACGCTCATATGCCTTCTCAGCATCCCTCTCACGGTGGCGAGTCTCCGCCTCATCCACTAGAGTCCCCTCAGCATCTTCCCTCAAGTGACGGAGTCTCTTGCGCGTGCTAGTCAACTTGGCAGGCCTAGAGCTTGAACTATCTGCGAGGAAGACAGAAAAACGCAAAGAAAAACAAACAAAAATAAATCAAAACGGTTGCTCACAACTCGTAGAAGTGAAAGGAAAGATCTCAGTTAGAGATTCAGGGCAGACCAGAAATTCCGGTCTCTGGTGCAGAAATTCCGGCCTCAAGTGAAATTTCCGGGGGGGGCAGAAATTCCGGTCCTGGGGCGGAAATTTCCGGCCTTCGGAATTTTCGAAACAGATCAGAATCTAGGGCCTGCAATGAATCTAAAACTACGATGAAGTGCAATGGGAGGAACCCTAGAGGATAGGTGATACTAGTATGTGGATGTTCCTCTCAAAAACACATGGAATATCAAAGGACATGAGATCAAATCAACCAATAACCCTAGATTGCGGAGAAAACGAAGCACATATCGGGATCCAAGAGGGAGGAAGGGATGTTGAAAGTGCAAGATGGTCAACTAGAGGGGGGGGGGGTTGAATAGGTGACCTACAAAATTTAATCCTTTTTCACTTTTAGAGCTAGCTTAGGGAAAGTAAAAGCTTGGTTATCTAAATGTGCAACTAAGTAAACACTCTATGTGCCAAGCAACAAGTAGCAACGAAAGTAAAGCAAGGACACAAGATAACCACAAGTGAAAAACACGGAGACAAGGATATGTTTCCCGTAGTTCCTTCTTGAAAGAAGTACGTCTACGTTGGAGAGGTGGGGAGCCACCTAGGCGCTCCTCAATAGCATGGATGTGCACACCTTATTCTCCGTGAGCTTCTCCGGTGAGGGAGATTCTCGTTTCCACTATGAGGTCGACTTGAAGGCGTTGACCAAACCTTTACAAGGGGTTGAGGCTACTCCACAAGTGAGATGGAGGCTCTCAACAATCGAAGCTTCTTGCTACAAGGTGGAAGCTACAAGCACTAGGGTTTCCCTTGGATGACAAAGCAACCAAGAGATTACAAGATCCCAAGAGTTGTGGTGTGGGTACACACGTTTTGGCTTGGTGGAAAGGTAGATCTAGTCCTCCTCCATGAGATCCTTGAAGGGCATCGAGTTTGGTTGGAGGAGGAGGGAGATCGGGGCGTTTTGAGCTCTACAACAATGGAGGAGAGAGAGAAATGGACGAGCTACCTATCTAGAGGAAGAAGACAGCTATTTATAGGCTCCTCCAATTTTTGACCGTTGCAGTTCGCAGGGCCGGAATATTCCGGTGTTAGCACCAGAAATTTCCGGTCTGTTGTGGCCGGAAATTTGAATAGTCCGGGGGGCGGATTTTTGAAATATTCGGGGGCGGAAATTTCCGCCCCAAAGTTCCGCCCCCATCTCTGTGCGCGGGCAGCAGCCAATGGTGAAAATTGCTAAGGACCAAAGGCCGGAATATTGGAATATCCGGGGGGCGGATAATTGAAATATCCGGGCCCGGAAATTCCGGACAGAATTTCCGCCCCCATCTCTGTGCGCGGGCAGCTGAGAAGGTTCCATTTTCTGCTAAGTCCCAGAGGGCCGGATTTTTGCACCGGAAATTTCCGGGGCAAATTTCCGCCCTGGCTTCTGTGCGCGGGCAGGGAAAACACTTAGTCGTTTTGAAGATGCCAGGAAGGGGCCGGAATATTCCGGTGCTAGGGCCGGATATTCTGCCCTATAAGCACCGGAATTTCCGGACTGAATACTGAAAAATCCGGTGGCAATAATTCCAGAGAGTAGATCTTCTCTTTGATCTTTTGACAGGAGTCTAGCAATAATTATCTGAGAGAATAGCTGCACAGACTATAACAACAATGTTAGATAGATGATACCCGTGTTGTTATCATCACCAAAATCATTAGAGGGATCATGAGTTTTCAATCTCCCCCTTTTTGGTGAGTGATGACAACACAGGTATTTGCAAGAGAATAAACTAACAAAGCATGATATGAGAACATCACAGATAGCATATATAGGAGACATGCCTCCTAATAATAATAGTTCACCAACGAATAACGAGTACGATAAGACGAAGTTCGAAAAGACTCATGAAACGATAAAAAGGGGGGGCAACAAAGAACGAACGAAACCCACCCAAGCGAATCCCCGCAATCATCTAGATCTTCTCCCCCTTTGGCATCAGGATACCAAAAAGAGAAAAGAGAGAGCTACGTCCCATGGAGCAAAATTTAGGCCTGGGTGTCCTCTTCTTCCTGTTCCGCTTCATCCTCGGTAACATCCTCCATGTCCTCATCATCATCCACTCCGATATCCCAGTCAACGTCGCGGTTGTTCCAGTTCTTGTATGCAATCCTGGGAGGAGGAAGTGGTGGCACATTGGGAACCTGAAGAGCAGTCATGATGTGGTGCTGGTTCTCTAGGATGCTGCGGCGCTCCACATAGGCACTGTAGTTCTCCTTGTGGAGGCACACATTCATGCACATCACCTTCTCAATTGCACGAACAAGCCAGGAACGCTTCTTCTTGCCAGGAGGAGGAGGACGCATGCGAGGATCACGATGTCCCTGGCCAGTGGCGCCAACATCATGAGAAGCCTGCTGAGTGTGGGCGGCCTTCTTGTACATAGTGACATCCTTGTGCTCTTCACAGTCTAGCTCCAAGTCCTCACGGAGTGCTTCGGGATAGCGAGACTTGATGAGATTCATGATGTAGGGAGCATATGGAGGCACTTTGCGGTGAAAGAGAGCAAAGTGGATCTCATTGAAGATGAAATCCATCACATCAATCTTGTGGGCCTCCATGTCAGTCATGTCACTCTCAGTGAAAGTCAAGTAGGCGTGATACATGAGGTTTACCAAGCCACCACGAATAGCATCGTTATTGCCCGCACTCGGAGCAATAGTCTCCCTGAACGTACGCAGAAGAATGTCATAGATGGCAAATAGACCTTTAGCCGATCCAACCACACCTCTGGGACCATACAGCTCAGCCAGTCTGTTCTTCTCATACTCCACCCCGTGAACATGCATGCGGTGACCCTGTGGAGTGTTGAGGCCAGCAAAAGGATACCCAAGCGCAGTAGCAAAGTCATGGAAGTTGGCGGTGAGCAGGTGAGGGCCAGACATCCAAGACATCCCAATTTTCTCAGAATCATCAATGACTAGTGTGGCGAAGAACTGCTGGATGAATGTGGTATTGTAGGAGCATCTAGTCTCCATAAGAGGGCGCAGACCAAGGAGTTCAGCCAGCTGGACGGAGTTGTTGAAGTAGGCAGGGATTGGCAGCCAAATGAGCAAAGTTGATCACCTTCATGGGACATACAGGCTTGCTCATCACAGTGTACACTTGCTTGAAAAGAGTCTCCTGCTCAACGTGGCAGAAGCATGAATCAATAGTGGGGTCTTGAGGACCCTCGGTGTACCAGGCCTTGCCCCTCCAAGCCTTGAACTCAGGGATGGACATGGTAGCCAAGTTCAGAGCAGACTTTCCTTGTGTCGTCCCAGCTTTGCGAGCAGCCCTGTCAGCATCACGTTCACGCTCATACTCTCTCTCAGCATCCCCCGCACGCCGACGAGTCTCATTTTCATCAACAAAAGTCCCCTCATCATTTTCCCCCAGGTGACAAAGTCGTTTCCGTGAGCTAAGCAACTTGCCGGGCCTAGAGTTTGAGCCATCTGCGAGGAAAGCAGAAAAGATGCAAAGAAAACCAAACAAGAATAAAAAACGGGGGCTCACGACTCGTGGAAATGGAGGAAGTAGATCTCTGTTCGAGATTCAGTACAGGCCGGAAATTCCGGTCGTGGGTGCGGAAATTCCGGAGGACGGAAATTCCGGCCTCAGGAAAATTTCCGGGGGGCGGAAATTTCTGGCCTTCGGAATTTTTTCGAATCCAGATCTGAATCTGGGCCTGTAACGAATCTAGAACGATGAATTGGAGTACAGAGATAAAACCTACAGTATATGTGATACTTGTGTGAAGATATGACCGTACAATACCATGAAGAACACTAGACATGAGATCAAATCATCTAATCAATCCATAGATTACGGAGAAAACGGAACACATACCGGGATCCATGAGATAGGAACGGATGTGCGGTCTCTTGATCCGCAAAAGGCGATTAGAGGACGAGGAGGAGAGGCAAAGGGGCCTCCCGGAGGTCTCGGAGGCGGCGGCGGCGTCTGGAGGCGGAGTGGAGGCGAAGGGAGGGAGAGCAATCTGGAACTGCTCCCTCGCGTCGCCCTTATATAGCCCCAGACCAACCCCACCGGAAATTTCCGGTATTAAGGCCGGAATATTCCGGTGTCCGGAAATTTGGACCGGAATATTCCGCCCAAATATCCGGTGTGCCTTCTGCGAGCGGGCACGCTGGATATTTGGGGGATTATTCGAGTCAATCTCGAACCCCGGAAATTTCCGGGGCTTAAGGCACGGAATATTCCGGGCCCCCGGAAATTTCCGCTCAAATTTCCGGTGTGCCATCTGTGAGCGGGCACATCGGAAATGGGCGAAATTTCTGGGACAAATGTCTGAGGGCCGGAATTTCCGGTGTTCCCACGCCATCCGAGTTTTTGTGGAAGATGGAACAAGTCGTGAGCCTCCAAAAACGAGAAACAAAAACAAACGCACGAACACGAGGAAAACATCAAAACTAAAACAAAACAAATACAAATAACAAGGGAAAATGTTGGTGGCCAAAGCCACCGTGTATGAGTGATACCAAGAAGTCGCGAAGATGTATCTTGGACTTAAAAGTATAACTCACGTTTTAAGCACAATAAGTCACAAATTGACTAGATATGCAAGACACGTTGGTTGTTTTGCGCATGATAAGTGGAGTGTTTGCTCATTGGTTGAACCACGCTCCCCCTATGTCCATGCCTACATCTAAACTAGATAGCACATATAGTGAAGGTACTTATGCAAGGGTTCAACATAAGTTGGACGCATCGATCACATTTAGTTCATTCCTCAAACCCCGAAATCTTGGTTCATCAAGGGCCTTCGTGAAGATATCCGCGAGTTGATCCTTGGTTGCCACATATGATAGATCAATATCACCCTTCTCAACATGATCCCGAATAAAGTGATGTCGTATCTCAATGTGCTTCGTCTTGGAGTGAAGAACGGGATTGTAGGCGATCTTGATGGCACTCTCATTGTCGCAAAAGAGAGGAACTTTGTCGAAGACGATGCCATAATCTCTCAATGTTTGCCGCATCCAAAGTAATTGAGCACAACAACTCGCCGCGGAGATGTATTCGGCCTCGGTGGTAGAGAGAGCAATACAGTTTTGCTTCTTGGATGACCAACACACCAATGAGCGGCCAAGAAATTGACAACCTCCGGATGTAGATTTCCTATCCGTCCTCTCTCCCGCATAGTCCGCATCCGAATACCCAATGAGCTGAAAGCTTGAACCCTTGGGATACCAAAGACCGAAGTTTGGGGTATGAACTAAATATCGAAAGATGCGCTTAACCGCTTCAAAATGACTTTGTCTCGGAGAGGCTTGAAACCTTGCACATTTACCTACACTATACATAATATCGGGTCTAGATGCACAAAGGTAGAGCAAAGAGCCAATCATGGAGCGGTATACCTTTTGATCTACCTCTTTACCATTCGGATCGGGTTTCAAATCAACAGTCGTGGACATGGGGGTCTTCATAGGTTTGGCATCATGCATGTTGAACCGCTTGAGCGTGTCTTGAGTATACTTGGCTTGCTTGATGAATGTGCCTTCGGGATGTTGCTTGATCTCAAAGCCAAGAAAATACTCCAATTCTCCCATCATAGACATCTCGAAGTTGTCTGTCATAAGCTTGCAAAACTCATCATTGAAAGCAACGTTAGTAGAACCAAAGATGATATCATCCACATAGAGTTGGCATATGAACAAGTCACTGTCGCACCCTGGGTTTCTAGAGGATACTCTTCGCACGAACTGGAAGTCAGGTACTTGGATTATGGGGCATACATGCTCCCACGTCCCAGCTTCCTGGTAGGCCTGCGCTTATGCGCGACAACACAAGCCCTGCTCCCACCGTCGAAGTAAACTATCCGCTAGGAACCTAAAGGCACTACTGTCGACGTACTTCATAATCAAACACGCACGGTACGTCAACAGTTTGGTACGAATGATAACACAGAATGTCTCTAAGACACAAAAGAATGAAATAAGTGCAACTGGCCTTCACTAAGGCAGAAAATATCGAATACAGTCACCCAGAGGACACATGTCCCAACATATCATCCATTACAACAGCGGAAGCAATCAACGGGGTCTGAGTACAGACAAATCCACGGCTTAAGAAGCCTGAGAACATAAAGGAAAACGAAGCCCATCCACGAAGGTCTGGATCCTGCCCTGGTCCAGCTAACTACTCGTCTGCAGCGTCGTCGAACTCCACAAAGTAGCCATCCTGGGAAGCATCGTAGTCGTAGTAGTACTCTGCGTAAACCACAGCCCCAACGGGGTCAGTACATCCAAGTACTGGCAAGCAAGACTCACAGTTCATCAAGGAGTTACCCGTCAACACAAGCATAGATGCTTGGGATCAACGGAAGAAAGGGGTGATATAAAAGTTGCTGCTGGCTGCTCTAACCAACTACAGAATATAACTACAAGTTCCGGCTAACAGAAAAGATAAGATCGAGGATTGTAACCAACTGAAAGATAACTTCAACCAAACCCATCCTGGATCTCGCCCCTTATCCAAAGAAGCAATCCGAGGATAACTCACACAGTTGTGATAAGGTGAATCAAGTTATTGTGTGAATAACCTATTACTAGTCAGGTTATTAATCATTGGGTGAAACATGATTGATCATTATGTTGAAGTTGTCCTGAGTACTTGTTAGCCAGTACTTTCACCAAGTAATCCATAACCGCGGAAAACACGGCTTCTCGAGAAGATTATCCCTGCAGGGTTGCACCAATTTGGCCGTACACTCAAGAATAACCCGCCAGATGGGAAGCTAACCCACCAAGCGGGGTACTCTACACAACCAACCATTCTCCGCATCAAGCCCAAAGCACCTTGGGCGCACGGCTAATCGAGCCCAGAAGAAAATGGACCCTCATAGCACTCTAAGAACGTGTCCCCCTATATGCCGACTACAAAAGTTCCACCCTGCGCTGGGCTCGCAAAAACATGCATGCGGCAAATGGAAAACACGAACTAAATGAGGCGATTTGGACGAGATGCGAATCAGGTCAAGTTGAGGGGGGCGCCCATACTCGCTTCCCAAATGCGGGTAGTGCGCTCATCATGGATCAGTAGACAAGACCCTTTTCCTATTAGGGTCGACACTAGCAGGCTCCAAAACCACTCATGGGCCTCCTGCCGGTGCCTTATCATCAAATTATTATTACCATTAGCAATTAACAGGATTGATTGATTAATAACGAGCCCCGGTACAAGATAATAAGATAGCAACAGTAGTAACCGACAACAGACTCGAGTAAAAGCAACCCTAAGCATGCTAGATAATACTAAGGCACAAGCAAAGGCTATGGGTATGGAGGTGGTGGCAATATCATGGCTCAAGGTATCATGTGATGGGTTCGGAGAACAAGCAACGATACATAGGGCTAGCAATAGTAGACAAAAGATAGTATCGACAACAAGTGTGGAAAGGAACTCAATGATTCATGTGAGTGATAACTTGCCTGGCAGCTCAGCCTCGTACTGGGCTAGGTCCTGAGTAGTGGTGTCGTAAGGCTCGTCGGTACCAACGTCGTCGTCTAATCGAGAAGAAGCAAAAACAACAACGAAGGAAAACGGGCAATCAATACATGGCATAAGTGCACAAACATTGGATGATGCATGTCATGTTTAATAGATGCAACAAAATAACTTGCTTGACATGAAACACAAGTTTAAATGGATTCCATATGCAAAAGGGTGCATATGGAAGCCCATGCTTGGAGTTGAATTAATTGTTCTATCACTAAGCATCAGGTGTAATGACTTAGTATGATGCATGCATGATGAATAACAATAACATAACACTTTAAATGCAATTAGGAATGATAGTTAACAATTTAGAAAGGCATTTATCAAATTTGGAATTTGTTACTTAAACATGGCACACAAATAAATGTTGTTATCATCAATTTAAAGTGTGCAAAACAAATTACAAATTTTATATTTGAAAAGTTTATCAAATTTTAGTTGGATTACATGTTTCACAATTTGAAATTGGACTTAGGATTAATTAGTTATGAATTAAACAGTTTTAAACAATTTTTTAATTGAATTAAACAAGATTTAAATAGTTTGGGCAATTTAAATTGTTCAAACCAGAAAACAAAATTTATATTTGAATAGAGCATTCAAAAAGGTGTGAAAAACATATTTTATTTGTATTATTTGAAAACAGTATGAATTAGTTATGAATTATTTCAAATTGCATTTGAATTATTTGAATTTGAATTTAGATTGCATTTTGAAAATTCAAAACAGAACACAAATTGCATATTTGGAAAGTTTATAAAATTTGGATCAGAATAGACATCAAGTTTGTATTCATTGGATTTATAAAATGGGAGATATTGAATTTTAAAGTTTTGAATTAATTCTGTTATTTAAAAAGAATTTGGAATTTCTGAAAATCGCAGAAAACATTTGTTACTCAGGGTCTATCTACCCCACTGCCACTGCGCAGTGGGCCAGAGGGGCCAGCGTGGCGCACACGCTGGCGTGGCCTCCAGTGCCACTGCCTGGTGGGGCTCAGCGTGGGGGAGAAATCCCCAAAAAAGTTTGTGGCTTCCGGGACTCGAACCCGTGCCCAGGCGTAGCGCGCAAAGGTTCAGTACCACTGCGGTGTTCGCGTTCAGCTGACAGAGGAGGCGACGCGGAGAGGATATAGTTTCAGTTCGAAACTCTGAACTTTGCTGACGAAACCTGACGAGCGAGCGTTGCTCGACTGACAGAGGAGGTGGCGATGCTCGCCGGCGTGAACCACGGCCAGCACGCTGCTGTGGGGTGTTTGGGTGGACGCGGGCGTGCACGGACGCGAGCAACAGAGGGAGGAGGAGACGGTGCTCACCGGGAGGCTGCCGCGGTTGCAGAGGAGAACAGTGCTCGACGGCGGCGATGTCGTGGATGGCGTGGTCGATCTCGTGCTTCCCCGTGCCCCCGCGGGTGTCCAAGATGTAGAGGAGATGGTGGCGGGGCTACTCCCGTGCTCCAAAGCTGTAGTGCTGCTCTGCAACGGCGACGGGGTGTACAGGTTCAGAGAACGGGGCGCGGCGGCCGGAGAGAAAAAAAGAAGACGGCGTCGACGATCGGAGGCTTACCAGGGGCTCCTCTGGTGTCCAAGAGATAGATGGTAGGGTGGCGAGCTGATTCCCGGGTGTTGGTAGCTAGGAGGGAGTCGGGGGTGGCGAGGCCATGGCGTTCTTCAGAGGGTTGGCGCCGGCGATGGAAATCAGAGAGGGGGAGTGGGGAATTCCGGCGAGAGAGAGAGATTTTGGCGGCGCTGAGGGAACCCTAGAGCTTAGGGCACACCTAGGGGGGCTAGGGCTCCCTTTATAGGCGCAGATGGCGCCTGGGGCCGCCGTGGTCGCCGCGGGGTCGCCGTGGCACCGGCGGATGGGTGCCGTACGGGAGGAAGACGAACGTGAGCGCGCGCACGAATCTTGGAGCAACCGCGAAGCGGTAAGTTGCTCTGCTGCGGCTGGGCTGCTGCGCGGGGTAGGCTAGATGGGCTGGGCTTAGGTTAGGGTTAGTTAGGTGCCGCTCGTTTTTCTGTTTTATTCTTTTCTGTTATTTATTTTTTTGTACTTTTGCTTTTGGAAGAAAGCTGTTAAGGATTTATTTGAGAAAAATTATAGAAAAATTAGGTTAAGCTTTTTAAACAATTAGAAACCACATTGTAAACTTGGTTTTCAAAAATTGAAATTTAAAATTAGTGGATTGTGTTTGAATTCAAAATAGGGGTTTTGAGTATACTAAAACCTTGATAAAACATGAATAAAAATATGGTTACCCCTAGATTAAAATTGACTTTTAGGATCACAAGCATGAGGTGAATTGTTATGTTTTCAAAAGAGTGCTGATTTGAAAATTGGTTTGAAATTTAAAAAGGTGATTTGATAATTAATGATTGAATTATTGGTTGGTTTTAGAACAACAATTTAATAAGTGAAAACAAGGAATAAAGGGGTTGTTTTTATTTGTTATTTTGGTTCCAAAAGTTGTAACAGAGCAAGTATGAAACCATGTTTGAAAAAGGTTTGAATTTGAGTTGTGAAAACAGAATAAAACAGATGGAAAACAAATGCAAACAATAAGTAAACATGATGACATGATGCATTGCTTGAAATAAAACAAGGAACAAAGCATTCTAGGGGTATTTTCATACTTGGGATGTTACAAAACGCCCCCCCTTGAAGGAATCGCGCCCCGAGATTCCCTACTGAGAAATGAACAGGTCCGGATACTTCTTGCGAAGATCCTCTTCGGTCTCCCATGTTGCCTCTTTATCAGAATGATGCGACCATTGGACTTTCAAGAACTTGGTGCTCTTGTTGCGAGTCTTACGCTCGGTCTCATCGAGAATACGAATAGGGTGCTCCTCATAAGATAGATCATCTTGCAGCTCAATGGAATCATGATCAACTGCACGATCTGGATCTTTGAAACACTTCTTGAGTTGTGACACGTGGAACACATCGTGCACTTTGGAAAGTTTTTCTGGAAGTTCAAGACGATAAGCATTCTCTGCACGTCTTGAGAGGATGTTGAAAGGGCCAATGTATCTTGGTGCAAGCTTTCCTTTCACACCAAAACGATGAGTGCCTCTGAGGGGAGTTACACGGAGATATGCCTTATCACCAGGTGCATAGACCATATCCCTGTGCTTGCTATCATAATAGCTCTTCTGACGAGACTGAGCAATCCTGAGATTGTCACGAATGATACGAACTTTCTCCTCGGCTTCCTTAACAATGTCAGGGCCTAAAAGTGAACGTTCACCAGCTCCAGACCAATTGATTGGACTCCTGCATCTGCGACCATACAGTGCCTCAAATGGTGCCATGCCTAGGCTTGCCTGGTAGCTGTTGTTGTAGGAGAATTCAGCATATGGAAGGCAATCCTCCCATTTCATGCCAAAGGAGAGACCACATGCTCTGAGCATATCCTCGAGAATCTGATTGACTCTTTCGACTTGCCCTTGAGACTGAGGGTGGTAAGCTGTGCTGAACAGAAGTTTAGTGCCCAATGCTTCTTGAAAGCTTTTCCAGAAATGAGAAGTGAAGATACTTCCACGGTCTGAGCTTATTTCCAATGGAACACCATGAAGGGGAACAACCTTTGCTGTGTAGAGCTCTGCTAACTGGCTAGCTGAGATAGTTTCCTTTACAGCATAGAAGTGAGCAACCTTAGTGAGACGATCAATAACAACGAAGATTGCATCGTTGCCCTTTTTGGACTTTGGAAACCCAGTAACGAAGTCCATTTCAATCATGTCCCACTTCCACTCAGGAATTTTCAGAGGTTGGAGTAGACCTGCTGTCTTCTGATGGACTGCCTTAACACGTTGACAAACGTCGCATTCAGAAACGTATTGAGCAATTTCACGTTTCATGCCAGGCCACCAATACAGAGTCTTGAGATCCTGGTACATCTTTGTACTTCCAGGGTGAATGGATAGAGGAGTTTCATGAGCCTCCTTGAGAATGATATCCTTGAGACTTTGAATCTGAGGGACTGCAATGCGTCCTTCGAAGAACACAGTTCCCTTGTCATCAATTGAGAAGGACTTGAACTTATCACTGCCCTCCTTGATGTGATCCACAATCTTCTTGATTTCATTATCACGAAGTTGTTCAGAACGAATCTTGTCCTCGAGAGTTGGACTGGCTGTCAAGCTAGCAAGGTATCCTTCCGGAACAAGACCAAGGTTCAGCTTCTGGAATTCTTCATGAAGTGGAGGTTGGCTTTCCATGATCATGAGATTATTGCAATAGGATTTGCGACTGAGAGCATCGGCCATAACATTAGCCTTGCCTGGAGTGTAAGAAATGGTGAGATCAAAGTCTTTAATCTTCTCAATCCATCTCCTTTGCCTGAGGTTCAGATCTGGCTGAGTGAAGATGTATTTCAGACTCTTGTGATCGGAAAAGATTTCAGTTTTGTTACCCAACAAGTATTGTCTCCATTTCTTGAGGGCAAACACAACTGCTGCAAGTTCAAGATCATGAGTGGGATAGTTTTGCTCATGTGGGTTCAACTGACGTGAAGCATAAGCCACAACTTGACGTTCTTGCATAAGAACTGCTCCTAAGCCTTGGAGAGATGCATCACAGAATATCTGGAAAGGTTTGGTGGTGTCGGGGCCAACTAGAACAGGTGTGGAAGTGAGTTTAGTCTTCAGGAGGTTGAAACTCTCATCACATTGTGGAGTCCAAACGAACTTTTTGTCCTTCTTTGTGAGATCAGTGAGAGGTTTAGCAATCTTGGAAAAGTTTTGGACGAAACGACGGCAATAGCTAGCCAAGCCAAGAAAGCTTCTAACTTGTTTCACCGTCTTAGGGGGTTTCCAATCAACAATTGCCTTAACCTTTTCAGGATCAATGGCAATGCCCTTGGCAGAGATGATATGACCAAGATATGCAACTTCTGGAATCCAGAACTCACATTTGGAAAACTTGGCATACAGACGATGCTCGCGAAGTTTCATGAGAGTGAGACGAAGGTGTTCTCCATGCTCTTCCTCGGATTTTGAGTAGACTAGAATGTCATCAAGATATACCACAACGAACTTGTCGAGGTATTCATGGAAGACAGAATTCATGAGTCTTGAGAAGGTCGCCGGTGCATTGGTGAGACCAAAGGACATGACGGTGTATTCATATAGACCGTACCTAGTGGTGAAAGCCGTCTTAGGAATATCTTCCTTTCTGATCTTTATCTGATGGTAACCCATCCTCAAATCCAACTTTGAGAATATTGAGGCTCCAGCAAGTTGATCAAAAAGATCATCGATACGAGGAAGTGGATACTTGTTCTTGATGGTTTTCTCGTTGAGAGGACGATAGTCAACCACGAGTCTCTTAGTTTGATCCTTCTTGGCAACAAACAGAGTTGGGCAACCCCAAGCGGAGGAACTAGGCTGAATGAAACCTTTGTCCATATACATATCGATTTGCTCCTTCAACAATTTCAGTTCAGGAGGAGCTATCTTGTATGGATGCTTAGAGATTGGAGCAGTACCTGGCTCAAGCTCGATCACGAACTCAACTGCTCTGTCCGGAGGCATCCCTGGCAACTCTTCTGGAAAGACGTCAGGGAATTCACAAACCACCGGAACATTTTCAATTGCCGGAAGGGGTTTGGCATCGAGGCTGAACAGCTGAGCAGAAGTTGATCCATATGGAGAATAGACTATCTGGCCTGAAGTGTGGGAGAGAGTTATTGACTTTTGAGCACAGTCAATTTTAGCTTTGTGGGTCTTCAACCAATCCATACCCAGAATGACATCAATGTCAGAATTTCCCAGCAACATGAGTGAAGCAAGGAATACACGACCTCCAATTAGGATCTCATTGTCCATGCTTATCTTGGAAGTCAACATTTGCGGTCCCGGAGAGTGAACAGTCATTTGATTGCTTAGCGGAACCAGAACTAGGTTGTATGCTTTTGCAAAAATCTTTGACACAAATGAATGCGATGCTCCAGTATCAAACAACACTTTAGCTGGAATAGAGTTTACGGGTAATATACCGAGAACGACGTCAGCAGCCTCCTCGGCTTTGTCGGCCTTGATATGGTTCACCCTCGCGTTCCTCCCGACAGGCCTATTGTTGGAGTTGAAGGCTTTAGCCGGAGGAGCACGAACCATAGCCTGGTTGGTGTTGGGGCGAGGAGGTAGGGGTAGCTGCTTCTGAGTGCACTTGTCAGCATAATGTCCAGTATCCTTGCACTTGTAGCAAGTGACGATGCGAGAAGGACCCGGCCTTGGCTGCCCCATTGGAAACCTCTGACCCTGCATCTGAGATGGGTTGGGTGGGCGGGGACCAAAGCCTGGAGAAGCTTGGGCATTTGGAGCCCGAGTGACAGCACCATTTGGCACCCAGATGCGGCGCTTCTGCGGAGGGGTGGTCATGTTGGAGGAGGAACCACCCTCACGCGAGTGCTTGCGCGACTCTTCGAACGCCTTGCGCCCATTCTCCTCATTGAGCGCGGTGTTCACAAGCTCGACGAAGTCCTTGCACTTGATGTTTGTGAGAGCGTACTTCAGTTCCGGGTTAAAACCTCGGCGGAACCTTGCCATCTTCTTGGCTTCGGTGGACACTTCGTCACCAGCGTACCGAGCGAGACGATTGAACTCGTTCTGGTAGCCGAGAACGTCCAGCTTGCCCTGTCTGAGAGAGCAGAATTCCTCACGCATCTTTTCCATGAGACCATCCGGGATGTGGTGCTTCAGGAAGGCATCTCTGAAACATCCCCAGTTGATAGGAAAGCCAGCCCTCATGGCCTGGTAGTTCTCCCACCAAGTAGCTGCCTGACCCTTCAGTAGGTAGGTGGCGTACTTGACCTTATCCTCTTCAGCAACATGAGCTATCTCCAGAGCTCTTGCTACGTCACGGATCCAGTCATCAGCATCCAGGGGCTCACGTGTTGCCACGAAAGCTTTTGGGCCCAAGCTGAGGAAGTCCTTGATGGTGACCCTTGGAGCATTCTGGTTGTGTTGCTGGTTAGCCTGGATCTGGGCCATCTGTGTCACCACTTGGGTCATCTGAGCCAACAGCTCCCCCATTGGTGGTGGCGGAGGCGGGTTGTTCCTGGTTGGAGGCATCCTGAACAGAAATTCATTTTAGCACAACAACAGAAAAGGATAGACTTGGTAACCGAAAGATAGATTATTCCGACGCATGAATAGATAACCAACAGGTACATCATCACATGTTCAAATACATCAGAATATCCAACAGACCAATACATGGTTCGAAAACGAAAGGATAAACTAGACACAGCTAGTAATGGATACAACGGTACTCCCATGCTCATCACGCAGGACGGCGGTGAGTAGTACGACGAGAGATACGGTGAGGAGGAATCCCACGGAAGTAGGTATCACGACGATCCATGTAGATAGGAACTGCTCTGAGAGCAACTCTCGGTGTGGTGAAGTAGGAAGCGTCGTATCCCTGTGCTCCATAGCGGGGAATCCCTGTGTAACCAGCTCCGAGGTCGAGAAGTGGACCTCTGATCGGCTCGTAACCTCCAGCATCTGGCAACGGAAGACCAGCTGGCTGAACGACACGTGCGAAGCGCTCGTCTCCAACAAAGTCTGTGGTGTACGTCGCCAGACGAGTGAGAGCAAGGTGGAGCTGCTCCCTGACTGAGGCTAACTCCTGAGAAAGTGCGGAAGCAACGGCATCACTGTGACTAGCGAACTGGGCAGTGACCTGGAGCCTGGAGCTATCAGTCTCGTAGGTATCCATGTCACGGTGGATAGTGAAGTGAGCTCCCGCTGCCGTGATGTAACCACGGGGGATGTGACGAAAACTGGACTTATCAAACCCCCAGTAGTCAGCACGGAGAACGGTGACACTCACGTACGCTGCCTGCTGCACTGCCTTATCCACTGTGGACCCTACTGCCTCGTACTGGTGTGCAATGCTCCTGCCATCATCCGACAGAATGTAGACGATAGCCCGGTAGCAAGTCTGGTCACACTCTCGCTGGTGCTCGTAGACCTGGTACTCTGGTGCCCAATGGAACCCCAGAAAGGTAACCATGTCTCTCAGCAACTCCGGAAAACCGGCGGTGCTCTCACAGCGAGTCATGCGAACCACCTGCGGATAGTAGTTGAGACCCATCTGCAGATTATTTGGAAGGTTTTGATTAGACTCCGGTAGATGAAAAAGGATGTGGAAAACAACAACAAGGTTGAACGGACGAAAGGATGTTGAAAAGAACATGATATTGAAGCAACATCGGGAAAACGAGACCAAAAGTCCTGAGGTACTACAGAGAACCCAAAACACGTGAAATCCTAACTTGAAAGTTTAGGTGAGAACAGAAAACAACGTTGCACTTCCTTACCAGAAAAGGGTGGGTGGGTGGGGAAAGAAGAAAAATGGCAGAATTCCTACTCTCACGTTTCATTTTTCCTGTACAGCTACAAAATAGTTTCTAGACTCAACTGCGACCAGTAAAAAGGGATCCTACAGGCAGACAGGCTCTGATACCATTTGTCGCACCCTGGGTTTCTAGAGGATACTCCTCGCACGAACTGGAAGTCAGGTGCTTGGATTATGGGGCATACATGCTCCCACGTCCCAGCTTCCTGGTAGGCCTGCGCTTATGCGCGACAACACAAGCCCTGCTTCCACCGTCGAGGTAAACTATCCGCTAGGAACCTAAAGGCACTACTGTCGACGTACTTCATAATCAAACACGCACGGTACGTCAACAGTTTGGTACGAATGATAGCACAGAATGTCTCTAAGACACAAAAGAATGAAATAAGGACAACTGGCCTTCACTAAGGCAGAAAAAATATCGAATACAGTCATCCAGAGGACACATGTCCCAACATATCATCCATTACAACAGCGGAAGCAATCAAAGGGGTCTGAGTACAGACAAATCCACGGCTTAAGAAGCCTGAGAACATAAAGGAAAACGAAGCCCATCCACGAAGGTCTGGATCCTGCCCTGGTCCAGCTAACTACTCGTCTGCAGCGTCGTCGAACTCCACGAAGTAGCCATCCTGGGAAGCATCGTAGTCGTAGTAGTACTCTGCGTAAACCACAGCCCCAACGGGGTCAGTACATCCAAGTACTGGCAAGCAAGACTCACAGTTCATCAAGGAGTTAACCGTCAACACTAGCATAGATGCTTGTGATCAACGGAAGAAAGGGGTGATATAAAAGTTGCTGCTGGCTGCACTAACCAACTACAGAATATAACTACAAGTCCGGCTAACAGAAAAGATAAGATCGAGGATTGTAACCAACTGAAAGATAACTTCAACCAAACCCATCCTGGATCTCGCCCCTTATCCAAAGAAGCAATCCGAGGATAACTCACACAGTTGTGATAATGTGAATCAAGTTATTGTGTGAATAACCTATTACTAGTCAGGTTATTAATCAATGGGTGAAACATGATTGATAGTTATGTTGAAGTTGTCCTGAGTACTTGTTAGCCAGTACTTTCACCAAGTAATCCATAACCGCGGAAAACACGGCTTCTCGAGAAGATTATCCCTGCAGGGTTGCACCAATTTGGCCGTACACTCAAGAATAACCCGCCAGATGGGAAGCTAACCCACCAAGCGGGGTACTCTACACAACCAACCATTCTCCGCATCAAGCCCAAAGCACCTTGGGCGCACGGCTAATCGAGCCCAGAAGAAAATGGACCCTCATAGCACTCTAAGAACGTGTCCCCCTATATGCCGACTACAAAAGTTCCACCCTGCGCTGGGCTCGCAAAAACATGCATGCGGCAAATGGAAAACACGAACTAAATGAGGCGATTTGGACGAGATGCGAATCAGGTCAAGTTGAGGGGGGCGCCCATACTCGCTTCCCAAATGCGGGTAGTGCGCTCATCATGGATCAGTAGACAAGACCCTTTTCCTATTAGGGTCGACACTAGCAGGCTCCAAAACCACTCATGGGCCTCCTGCCGGTGCCTTATCATCAAATTATTATTACCATTAGCAATTAACAGGATTGATTGATTAATAACGAGCCCCGGTACAAGATAATAAGATAGCAACAGTAGTAACCGACAACAGACTCGAGTAAAAGCAACCCTAAGCATGCTAGATAATACTAAGGCACAAGCAAAGGCTATGGGTATGGAGGTGGTGGCAATATCATGGCTCAAGGTATCATGTGATGGGTTCGGAGAACAAGCAACGATACATAGGGCTAGCAATAGTAGACAAAAGATAGTATCGACAACAAGTGTGGAAAGGAACTCATTGATTCGTGTGAGTGATAACTTGCCTGGCAGCTCAGCCTCGTACTGGGCTAGGTCCTGAGTAGTGGTGTCGTAAGGCTCGTCGGTACCAACGTCGTCGTCTAATCGAGAAGAAGCAAAAACAACAACGAAGGAAGACGGGCAATCAATACATGGCATAAGTGCACAAACATTGGATGATGCATGTCATGTTTAATAGATGCATCAAAATAACTTGCTTGACATGAAACACAAGTTTAAATGGATTCCATATGCAAAAGGGTGCATATGGAAGCCCATGCTTGGAGTTGACTTAATTGTTCTATCACTAAGCATCAGGTGTAATGACTTAGTATGATGCATGCATGATGAATAACAATAACATAACACTTTAAATGCAATTAGGATGATAATTAACAATTTAGAAAGGCATTTATCAAATTTGGAATTTTGTTACTTAAACATGGCACACAAGTAAATGTTGTTATCATCAATTTAAAGTGTGCAAAACAAATTACAAATTTTATATTTGAAAAGTTTATCAAATTTTTGTTGGATTACATGTTTCACAATTTGAAATTGGACTTTGGATTAATTAGTTATGAATTAAACAATTTTAAACAATTTTTAATTGAATTAAACGAGAATTAAATAGTTTAGACAATTTAAATTGTTCAAACCAGAAAACAAAATTTATATTTGAATAGAGCATTCAAAAAGGTGTGAAAAACATATTTTATTTGTATTATTTGAAAACAGTATGAATTAGTTATGAATTATTTCAAATTGCATTTGAATTATTTGAATTTGAATTTAGATTGCATTTTGAAATTTCAAAACAGAACACAAATTGCATATTTGGAAAGTTTATAAAATTTGGATCAGAATAGACATCAAGTTTATATTTATTGGATTTATAAAATGAGAGATATTGAATTTTAAAGTTTTGAATTAATTCTGTTATTTAAAAAGAATTTGGAATTTCTGAAAATCGCAGAAAACATTTGTTACTCAGGGTCTATCTACCCACTGCCACTGCGCAGTGGGCCAGAGGGGCCAGCGTGGCGCACACGCTGGCGTGGCCTCCAGTGCCACTGCCTGGTGGGGCTCAGCGTGGGGGAGAAATCCCCAAAAAAGTTTGTGGCTTCCGGGACTCGAACCCGTGCCCAGGCGTAGCGCGCAAAGGTTCAGTACCACTGCGGTGTTCGCGTTCAGCTGACAGAGGAGGCGACGCGGAGAGGATATAGTTTCAGTTCGAAACTCTGAACTTTGCTGACGAAACCTGACGAGCGAGCGTTGCTCGACTGACAGAGGAGGTGGCGATGCTCGCCGGCGTGAACCACGGCCAGCACGCTGCTGTGGGGTGTTTGGGTGGACGCGGGCGTGCACGGACGCGAGCAACAGAGGGAGGAGGAGACGGTGCTCACCGGGAGGCTGCCGCGGTTGCAGAGGAGAACAGTGCTCGACGGCGGCGATGTCGTGGATGGCGTGGTCGATCTCGTGCTTCCCCGTGCCCCCGCGGGTGTCCAAGATGTAGAGGAGATGGTGGCGGTGCTACTCCCGTGCTCCAAAGCTGTAGTGCTGCTCTGCAACGGCGACGGGGTGTACAGGTTCAGAGAACGGGGCGCGGCGGCCGGAGAGAAAAAAGAAGACGGCGTCGACGATCGGAGGCTTACCAGGGGCTCCTCTGGTGTCCAAGAGATAGATGGTAGGGTGGCGAGCTGATTCCCGGGTGTTGGTAGCTAGGAGGGAGTCGGGGGTGGCGAGGCCATGGCGTTCTTCAGAGGGTTGGCGCCGGCGATGGAAATCAGAGAGGGGAAGTGGGGAATTCCGGCGAGAGAGAGAGATTTTTGGCGGCGCTGAGGGAACCCTAGAGCTTAGGGCACACCTAGGGGGGCTAGGGCTCCCTTTATAGGCGCAGATGGCGCCTGGGGCCGCCGTGGTCGCCGCGGGGTCGCCGTGGCACCGGCGGATGGGTGCCGTACGGGAGGAAGACGAACGTGAGCGCGCGCACGAATCTTGGAGCAACCGCGAAGCGGTAAGTTGCTCTGCTGCGGCTGGGCTGCTGCGCGCGCAGGCTAGGTGGGCTGGGCCGTGGTTAGCTGCTGCGCGCGCGCTAGGTTAGGTAGCTTTTATTCTTTTCTGTTATTTATTTTTTTTTTGTACTTTTGCTTTTGGAAGAAATCTGTTAAGGATTTATTTGAGAAAAATTCTAGAAAAATTAAGTTAAGCTTCTTAGTTAATTAGAAACCACATTGTAAACTTGGTTTTCAAAAATTGAATTTTAAAATTATGGTTTGTGTTTGAATTCAAAATAGAGGGATTTTGAGTTTAATAAAACTTTAATAAAACATGAATAACAAAATAGGGTTACCCCTAGGGTTTTAGAATGATTTAGAGGGTAGAAAAGTTTGGTGATTTTTTTATGGTTTCCCAAAAGGTACTGATTTGAGAATTTGGAAATGGTTTGAATTTAATTGGTGGAATTAAAAGGAATGATTTGAGGAAACAATTTCATAAGTGAAAACAAGGAATAAAAGGGTTGTTTTTGTTTGTTATTTTGGTTCCAAAGGTTGTAACAGAGCAAGTATGAAACCATGTTTGAAAAGGTTTGAATTTGAGTTGTGAAAACAGAATAAGACAGATGGAAAACAAATGCAAACAATAAGTAAACATGATGACATGATGCATTGCTTGAAATAAAACAAAGGACAAAGCATTCTAGGGGTATTTTCATACTTGGGATGTTACAGTCACCTCCAACCTTTTTGGTGAAAAGGGTGGGATCGATTAAACCAACATTAAACCCACGATCAACTAAGAACTCTTTAAGGTGCTCGTACCACGCACGTGGAGCTTGTTTAAGTCCATAGAGTGCCTTATCGAGTTTGTAGACATGATCGGGGTGGTTGGGATCCTCGAAACCCGGAGGTTGCTTGACATAAACCAACTCGTGGATGAGACCATTCAAAAATGCACTTTTCACATCCATTTGTTGCAATTTGAAGTTATGATGAGAAGCATATGAAAGTAAGATGCGAATAGATTCAAGACGAGCTACGGGAGCGAATGTTTCACTGAAGTCGACACCTTCGACTTGAGAGAAGCCTTGGGCTACCAATCTAGCTTTGTCGCGGATGACGATGCCGTCCTTGTCTTGTTTGTTCTTGAAGAGCCACTTAGTGCCAATGACGTTCTTGCAATCTTTGGGTCTTGGTACCAACTTCCACACCTTGTTGCGCTCGAAGTTGTTGAGTTCATCGTGCATTGCTTCAAGCCAATCTTGATCTTCAAGAGCTTCATAGACCTTCTTTGGCTCAATGTGAGAGAGGAATGCATGAGCTTTGCTAAAGTCCGCTAGTTGCCTCCTTGTGACGACCCTTCCACGAACTTGTCCAAGAATCATGTCCTCCGTGTGACCGGCACGAGCAAGATTATCTAGCCTTCTCTTTGCCCTACGAGCTAGCATCTCCTCCAAAGTTTCCTTGGATAGTACTTGATCATCACCTTCATCATCGGAGATGTAACGACCGGGGTTTTTCCCCTAATAGAAAATCGTTTGTTTTTTTTTCCTCTTTTCGGCATCATGCATTCATCACATTGCATTTGAACTTTTGAACTAAATCAAATTTTCCAACAATATGTTATTTTCTTAACATTGTCAAACGTTTGAAAACAATGTCTCGTAGACATTCACGTCGGCTTTCTTGTTTCAGAAACATGTTGATATCTTTTGATGTCTCAAACTATTTTTTTTTGCCTCAAACTATTTTCAAATAATAAGCAACCTGTTTTTCCTATAATTACTAAAACAACAAAAAAAAACGTTTGGGTGATAGGCCAGCCTAACCAGGCCAGCCCACCACCCAAACCCTAAGCCCACACCAGCCCCAACTGCACACACACACGCACGCAACGCCCACACACCGAACACAACGCACGCACCCAGAACACCTGCACGCCACACACGCGACTCCAGCGAACGATATCGAGACCCCCACAGCGATCGATCCCCTCCCCTTCGCTCGACCCCTGCATCGACCGCCGCCATGGCCTCCCCTCTCCCCTCGTCTCCCTCTCCTCCGCCCGCCGTCCTCCTTCCCTCGAGTGCACCGCCGCCTTCCTGCCCCTCACCGGCCGCTGCCGACCGCCCCACCCTCCTCCTTCCCTGCCTCGCCCCACCTCCATGGACGTCGCCGCCAAGCTCCTCCCTCCGCCAAGCTCTGCTTCCCTCTCCTTCCTCCGGGCCGGCGAGTCCCGTCGGCGCAGCGCCTCCTTGGTCAGGTCGCCTCCACCCCGCCTTTGTTGCCGCGCCGGTAGGTGCCTCTGCGAGCACGGCCGGCGGCCACCGGACCCTCACCGCGTCGCCCCGTCCACCCCTCGTCCTCGCCCCTCCTCTCTCTGCTGGTCGCCGACCCTGCCGTCTCTCATCGGCCTACAGCTCCTGCATGATCCTCCTCCGACTGGGGCCTTCCTCAACCGCAACTACACACCACCTTCACGATGACGCCTGCTAGGTGTTTGCTGTTTTGCCTGCAATGTGTGCAGTGCCTCTCTGATCACGCCAAGGACCTCGCGATTGTGTGTGCGAGCCCGCGTCCAACTCCGGCGCCGCGCCCCTCCGCTCTATCTCCGGCCGGTGTGCCCCTGTTCCCTCCCGTCAGTGTCGTCGCTAGCCCCGGCCCTGCTTCGCCCCGACATGGTGGTGTCGTCTCGCGCCTGAGCGTCACGTTGATGTCCTCTGTACCATGATGGCCATTAACGCCGTCGGTTTTTGGCCGCTGCTCAGGGTCCTTTTCCCAAGGCCAGTGCGTCCTTGAACCTGGCCACCGAAGACTGCTGCCTCCTTGCATCTCTCCGGGTGGTTGTTGGTGTTGCGGTACTGTTGTTGTTGTTGCTCTCTCTTCCTCGGGTGCTAGCGGGAGAAGCCCGTGTTGTCTTCCGTCGTGTACCGTTGTGTCCCCTTGACGTGACGCCATGCATTTCTGCGTGGTCTCATCGTCGTGTTGTCCTGCGTTATTGTTCTGCAACCGCCTAAATCTCGTCGTCAAGATCTTCGTCGCATACCCGTCAACTCATCCGTGTCTGCCTTGCGATTGCCGCCTCCGTGCGGCCGCGAACCCCGACGAGAGGACCCGACAAGATCGCCATCGACCTCGAAGACCGAACAACTACTTCCACTACAACATCTACTTCCTCTACGCACCAACGACACCGGCGTTGACCCCGGCGATCCTCTTTCCAACGTGCGAACCCTAAAACCCCTATACCTATGCCCTATTTTCTATAACATATCATCTATAATTAAAATGGCATCTCATTCATGTGTTTGCATTGCATTTTTTTGTGGGTAGATAAATAACGTGAACCTCCTAAATTAAATGTCGGGCTTCCGGCTAAATTTAAATTGATTTAATTGCATAAATCATAACTAATTCATTTTAACTCCAAATTTGAAAAGTAAAATATGTTTTCCAATCAAAATTCCTTAAGCTTTGCAAATATTAACTTTGTTTTCTGTTTTGAATAATTTAAATTGCTGAAAACAACTATTTCTTAATTAATGCATTTAAAATTGTCAATTTCATAACTTGCTCATTTTAATTCCAAATCCAACAAATAAAATATGTTCTCCAATCAGAAAATTGCAAGGAATCTGTTCATGCCATCCATGTTCATGTTTGCACCTTGCATGTTGCATTTGTAGTAGTGTTATGTATGTTCACCTAATAAATAAATATGGAATGTGTTGGGGTATTTAATTCAATTGTTGCCCTATTCCATTTAATATTGCTAACTCACCTATTTACTGTTTTCCATGATAAACAACATTTAACTTGATGGTTAGCTAAACAACTTGAACCAAATCCTATTTCTCCGGACTCCGGTTCCGATTAAATTGCTTAAGTTGTTTCCCCTGTTGCATCTTGCCATGTCATGCATATAAAATAGGATCATGCTGGATCTTTTGCCGTAGAATTAATTGTTGCATCCGGTGTTTGTTCGAGGTTCGTTGCCTCTTCGCGGATAGGACGTTGAGATGATGTGAGCAACGACAAGTTCTGCTACCTTGCGGGATCTCAGGCAAGTATACTCACTTGCTACTTATGGCTGCCTTTCATCACTTGTTACCGATTCTTCCCGTTGTTCCTATTCTAGCCTTTTGATTCGATGCTTGTGTCTCGATCCTATCGTATGTTTACCTTGCAGCCATGATATAGCCTTTCCTTCCACTTCCTATCAACTGTTGTTTGTTTACCTTGTTGGCCCTCGTGTCGTAGGTGCATGCTTAGCTTTGTTTGCGCTCGAGTCTTGTTATCCTTGTCGTATCACCTGTTTAGTTGATAGTTGGGTTTCAATTCAATCAACAACATGTTAATGTTTGGGGTAATTATAATTTGATGATAAGGCACCGGCAGGAGGCCCGGGTAAGGGTTTTGGAGTCGGCTGGTGTCGAAACTAGGAAAAGAGTCTTGTCTACTGATCCATGATGAGCGTGCTCACCGCATCCGGGTGGTAGTATGGGACCCCCTCGACTTAGATCTGATCTGCAGCTTGTCCGAAGAGCCACACTTAGTTCAGGTGTTCCATTTGCTCCTTGCATAATGGGAGGCGCCCCCATGGTTACTGGTGATGATGATGATGATGCATATAGGGCGAGGCCTGTAGTGCCGGGGTATTGTGTCCTGCGGGAGTTTTGCACACCTGCGCTGAGTATTCGGCTGCGTGGCTGGGACCTTATAGCTCCGTGGCTCCTAGGATGGGTTGTAGAGATGGTTCGAGTCGTGTCAAGCCAACCTGAGTTTTAGTTGGTGGCTTGAGTGTGTACGGGTACTGGAGCACACCCTGCAGGGATGAATCTTCTCGAGAAGCCGTGTTTTCCGCGGTTATGGATTACTTGGTGAAAGTACTGGCTAACAAGTACTCAGACAACTTACACATAATCAATAATAATTTGACTAGTAATAGGCATATTGTCACAATAACCTGAACTTCACCTTAATCAACAGTGTGAGTTATCCTTGGGTTGCTTCCTTAGTAGGGGGTGACATTGGATGGGTATTGTTTGGTGAGTAGTTGTAGTTGGTTACGATACGCTATCTTATCCCCCTCTTCTAGCCGAAAGTTGTAGTGTGTTTCTGTAGTTGGTTAGTGCAGCCCGCTGCCGCTTATTTGCAATACTCCCTTCCTTCCCGTTGAACCCAAAGTATCTGTATCTTGTGATGACTGGCTACGCCGGTATCTTGTGAGTATGGTTTATCCACTTGCCAGTACTTAACCGTACTGACCCACGAATCTTTTTCGTGGCTGCATATTCAACATTGCAGTCAACAGGTTTGAAGTTCTGACGACGTTAGCTTGGGAATCCCTCCGGCTTGGCCTGGGCAGGGATTGGACGCTCTCGGTTATCTTCAGGACTCTTAGTCCAAGTTGTATATTGTCCGTAGTCGGACGCTATGTTGTTTCTTCCGCTGTTATTTGGATCTTTGTATTGTATCAGTTGTATCCCTGACTCGTTTGAGTCATCTTGTATATATCTTTTCTGTTGTTGTTGCGGAATATTCGTGAACTGTTGTAATGTTATCACAAGTGGCCACCTGGAATCGGTTATTATGCGGATTTGGCGGGATCGCTGAAATCTGCATAGTGCCCGATCTCGGGGCGTCACAGGAGACATGTCCACCTTGATCTTGATCATTGACGGGAGGTGGATCCCTTATGTGATGATTTGTATCATCACCATGTGTATCTTGTTCTTCATTGTGAGTTTGGCCTTCATCATGAGCTTGGCCTTGATTGATTGAGTGATCTTGATTGTTAGCTTGGTCTTGTGGTGAAGCATGAGGGCTTGGTGCATCTTGTTGGGTAGCTTGGTTATCAGTGGATGTAGTCAATGGCTCCACTTGAGTGGAGCATAGTCCTTCTCCCTCCGTCATCCGGTGTCCCTCAATGGGGATTATTTCACCAATCCCCATTCTTCGTATAACGATGAGAGGAATTGTATCTCCTACAAAACCATGATCTATACGGCCCCCTTGGGACCCATTATCCTCATCAAACACCACGTCTATAGCTTCTTCAACTTGTCCGGTGGACTTGTTGTAGACTCTATAGGCGTGAGAGTTTGTGGCGTAACCAACAAAGATACCCTCATAGGATTTAGTCTCGAATTTTGACAAGCGTTTACCTCTCTTGCGAATGAATCACCTGCATCCAAAGACCTTGAAGTATGACACATCCAGCTTCTTGCCCGTGAGAATCTCATAAGGGGTTTTGTTCAAGATCTTGCGGAGATACAATCGGTTGCTAGCGTGACAAGCGGTGGAGACGGCTTCGGCCCAAAAATTATAAGGAGAAGAGAATTCCGCAATCATGGTTCGAGCCGCATCCATAAGAGTCTGATTCTTTCTCTCCGCCACACCATTTTGTTGGGGGGTGTAGGGAGTGGAGTATTGATGAGCAATTCCTTCCTCGCTAAGAAAACCCTCCACGGTGTAGTTCTTGAACTCGGAGCCGTTATCACTTCGGATAGCCATGATGCTCGTATTATGTTGGCGTTCCACCAAAGTGATGAACTCGATGACCCGCTTTTGAGTCTCACTCTTCCTCTTGAAGAAGTACACCCAACAATATCGTGAATAGTCATCCACAATCACCAAGCAATACTTTTTGCCCCCAAGACTATCATATGATAGGGGACCAAAAAGGTCCAAGTGAATGAGCTCGAGGATTTTTGAGGTGGTGATGTTCGTCTTGGTGGGATGTGCTTCTCCATGTTGCTTTCCTAGAACGCAAGAGCTACACACACGATCTTTGGCAAACTTAGCATTTTTTAGTCCTAGAACGTGATTGCCACTTTGAAGGTCATGCAGCATCCTCATATTGGTGTGGACTAACCGGCGATGCCATAACCAACCCACATCAACTTTAGCCATTAGGCATGTCGCGGCACACGTGTCTCCTTTAGAGAAGTCCACTACATACATGCCGTTCTCGACATGCCCAACAAAGGCCACCTTAAGAGTCGTCTCCCACGTGACAATCACATTCTCCTTATTAAAGAAAGAGGTAAAACCACTCTTAGCAAGTTGAAGAACCGAGATGAGATTATAGCCTAGAGACTCAATAAGGAGAACATTCTCAATTGACAAGTCATTTGAGATTGCTACCTTGCCTCGTCCCAATACCTTTACTTCGGAGTTATCATCAATAGTAACGCAATTGAGATGGGGTAATGGAGGTTGAAGATCACTCATTGCGTCATTGCTTCCGGTCATATGTTGGGATGCACCACTATCCACCGTCCATTTGCTTGAACCGGAAGCACTTCCCTACATTAGATTAGTTTCTTGATTTAGGGACCCATCTTTGAATGGGTCCTCTCATGTTAGCGACAAGGGTCTTAGGAACCCAAATACTCCAATGATAATCATCACCATAAGAAGTACCAACATATTTAGCATATACATGACCATCTCTAGACTTCATAAGAACATAAGATGGATTATATTTCCCGGCAAAGTCATTGTGAGTGGTGCTCCCCCTAGAGGCCTCACCACCCACAATGGTGTTGGTATCCTTCCTTTTGATCACCTCTCCCTCTTTCACAAATCTTACTTCTTGTGAGGGGGAGGTGACCTTTTTCTTGTTCTTCTTCTTGTACTTCTTCTTTGACTTGGCTATATAGCCAAGTCCCTCCTTTCCGTTGTTGGCTCGTTGAGAAGCAATCTCATGGGGATTCTTTTCATTTCCTACAAGATTAGTCGCACTACAAGCATTGCTAGACAAGACATTCAAGCTAGAGGGTGAAGTGGACAAAACTTGCTTGTTTGATAGTTGAGATAGAAGATTGTCACGAGATTTGGTTAACTTGTCATGAATTTCCTTAGGAGACATGAACTCCTTTTCAAGTTTTTCATGACGAGTGCCAAGTTCCTCGTGAGAAATTCCTAGCTTCAACTCTCCGTGTTCAAGAGTTTTAATGATAGCAAGAGATTGTGCATTCTCCTTCCTAAGCTTAGAGACACTTATGGCAAAGTTTTCTTCAAGACAAGACAATTTCTCCTCAAGTGAGGCACGAATGGAACGCTCATTTTCAAGTGCTTTTTCAAGCTCTTGCTCATTGCAAGTGTGACCTCCATGGCTTTCCAAAGTCATGATGATCTCCTCCTTTTCATCTACAAGAGAGTTAGCCTCATCAAGTTGCCTCAAAAGGGCATTCACCTTTTCCTTAGTCTCACCTTTAAGGCTAGATAGCCATATGCCTAACTCATTAGACTCACTATCCTCCTCACAAGCATTTTCAACACAATCCAATAATTAAGGAGGGTTAGTGATAATGCTCTTGGAGTTAGGAGAGCATACCGAAGTGGCTTTTTCCATAAGACACGTAGGTCGGGTAGCCACATTCTCATTGGGGGATTCGAATAGAGAGATCGAAGGAGATGATGCGATGTTTCAAAAAAAAAGGAGATGATGCGGTGGCCTTGGCGATGTGAGCAACTCCAACTACCTCATCTTCTCCTTCATCTCCGGAGATGTAAGTCTCAAGAACCGCCCCTTCTTGAACATAGATAGCCCTTGGCACCTTCCTAGTGAAGTTCTTGTTTAGAGGAGGCTTGGCCTTGTTTTTGCGAACAAGCTTGCCTTCGTTTTCTTCTCTTGGCTCAAAGGGGCACTTCTTCACAAAATAGTTTGCGCTACCACAATTGTAGCATGTCCTTGGTCGCTCCCCCTTCTTCTTGTAGTTCTTGTTTCGTGGAGGCCTTGGAGATCCGGCCTTGTGAGCTTCCCATCTCTTCCAATATCCATGCATAGCGAGAGCAATGCACTTGTGAGCTCCCGTGTAAGTGTCCTCATAGTCTTCCTCATCATCACCATCTTCTTCACTTTCCTCGATTCGAGCCATAGCCTTTGACTTCAAAGCGAGATTCGGTGACCTTCCTATTCCTCGAGAGCGGGCTAGAGCATCGTCCGCGCTCTTGTGTGAGAGAGAGATAGCAATGAACTCACTTAGAACACCAATCGAGTTGAGGGTATTGTAGTCAGCTCTTGTCCGGATGCTAGTGGAGAGATTTTTCTCAAAGGGTGTAATGGCTTTGACAAATTTCCTCTTGATCCACTCATCGGAGATTTATTCTTTTCCAAAGTCTCTCAATTGGTTGGCAAGGGTGACAACTCTTCTATATAGCTCTTCGGGGTTCTCATCCTCAAGCATGACGAAGTTCTCGGAGTTGTCAATGGCCACGTCATACTTGGAAGATTGGATGCTAGCATTTCCTTGAAACAAAGTGTCAAGTTTGTCACAAGCTTCCTTGGCGGTCTTGCAACCACGGATGTGAGTGAGATGCTCCCTTGGGAGAGCCTTCTGGATAATGACAAGAGCAGTTTTGTTGAGTTGAGATTCAATATCCTCCCTTGGAGTCAAGTTGCTTGGGTCATGAGGATGAAATCCATGGATCACGCTTCTCCACAATGCGGTACACGATCCTGAAATGTGAGATTCCATTTCAAACTTCCAAGAGGAAAATTCGTTAGTGTTAAGGATGGGTGGAACTCCAACATTAAGGATGTGTGGCATGGAAACTATTGGGTGGATAGAGTTATAGTTTTGCGGTGGTGGAACTTTTGAATTGGACCCCGAACCATTAGCCGTTTGAGACTTGGAGCCACCGTCACCCTCCTTAGCTTTGGCTTTAGCCTTTTGTGCGGCTTTAGCCTTACTTTTGGCAATGTTCTCTTCGAGTTCGGAATTGTCCGGAGTCGTTTCCTCATCCGAACTATCCTCATCGGAGACATGGGGAGAGTGCGAAGGCCCCTTGGTTTTACCCATCATGTTCTCCAACATCTTCTTGATGGAGGAAACCTCCGAGCCCACACTAGAGCTAACCTTGGACAATTGGGTTTGAATGATACAAACCGTTGTCTCTAGGTTGGCTATAGTGTCGGAAATTTTGGAGATCTCCTCCTTAGAAGATTCGGGATCATCTACGTTGACCATGATTACTCTTAGGCGGTTAAGCCCGATAAAAGAGCCGAGGCTCTGATACCAATTGAAAGTGCAAGATGGTCAACTAGAGGGGGGGGGGGTGAATAGGTGACCTACAAATTTTAATCCTTTTTCACTTTTAGAGGTAGCTTAGGGAAAGTAAAAGCTTGGTTATCTAAATATGCAACTAAGTAAACACTCTATGTGCCAAGAAACAAGTAGCAACGAAAGTAAAGCAAGGACACAAGATAACCACAAGTGAAAAACACGGAGACAAGGATATGTTTCTCGTAGTTCCTTCTTGAAAGAAGTACGTCTATGTTGGAGAGGTGGGGAGCCACCTAGGCGCTCCTCAATAGCACGGATGTGCACACCTTATTCTCCGTGAGCTTCTCCGGTGAGGGAGATTCTCGTTTCCACTATGAGGTCGACTTGAAGGCGTTGACCAAACCTTTACAAGGGGTTGAGGCTACTCCACAAGTGAGATGGAGGCTCTCAACAATCGAAGCTTCTTGCTACAAGGTGGAAGCTACAAGCACTAGGGTTTCCCTTGGATGACAAAGCAACCAAGAGATTACAAGATCCCAAGAGTTGTGGTGTGGGTACACACGTTTTGGCTTGGTGGAAAGGTAGATCTAGTCCTCCTCCATGAGATCCTTGAAGGGCATCGAGTTTGGTTGGAGGAGGAGGGAGATCGGGGCGTTTTGAGCTCTACAACAATGGAGGAAAGAGAGGAATGGACGAGCTACCTATCTAGAGGAAGAAGACAGCTATTTATAGGCTCCTCCAATTTTTGACCGTTGCAGTTCGCAGGGCCGGAATATTCCGGTGTTAGCACCAGAAATTTCCGGTCTGCTGTGGCCGGAAATTTGAATAGTCCGGGGGGCGGAATTTTGAAATATTCGGGGACGGAAATTTCCGCCCCAAAGTTCCGCCCCCATCTCTGTGCGCGGGCAGCAGCCAATGGTGAAAATTGCTAAGGACCAAAGGCCGGAATATTGGAATATCCGGGGGGCGGATAATTGAAATATCCGGGCCCGGAAATTTCCGGACAGAATTTCCGCCCCCATCTCTGTGCGCGGGCAGCTGAGAAGGTTCCATTTTCTGCTAAGTCCCAGAGGGCCGGATTTTTGCACCGAAAATTTCCGGGGCAAATTTCCGTCCTGCTTTCTGTGCGCGGGCAGGGAAAACACTTAGTCGTTTTGAAGATGCCAGGAAGGGACCGGAATATTCCGGTGCTAGGGCCGGATATTCCGCCCTATAAGCACCGGAATTTCCGGACTGAATACTGAAAAATCCGGTGGTAATAATTCCAGAGAGTAGATCTTCTCTTTGATCTATTGACAGGAGTCTAGCAATAATTATCCGAGAATTATGTGGAAAATGGAACAAGAAGTGAGCCTCCAAAACAAGAACCAACGACGATGAACACACAAACACGAACGAAAAAGCAAACAAATCAAATACAAAGAGTAATGTTGGTGGCTGAAGCCACCATGTTTGAGTGGGACCAAGGAGTCGCAAAGATGTATCTTGGACCCAAAAGTATGACTCACGTTTAAGCACAATAAGTCACAAAATGACTAGATATGCATGAAGCTTTGATTGTTTTGCGCATGATAGGTGGAGTGTTGGTTCATGAGTTGAACTGCGCTCCCCTATGTCCATGCCTACATCTAAACTTGATAGCACATATAGTGAAGGTAATTATGCAAGAGTTCTAGAGAAGTTGGACGCATCGATAACATTTAGTTCATTCCTCAAACCCCGAAATCTTGGTTCATCAAGGGCCTTCGTGAAGATATCCGCGAGTTTATCCTTGGTTGGCACATAGCAGAGGTCAATATCACTCTTCTCAACATGACCCCGAATGAAATGATGTTGTATCTGAATGTGCTTCGTCTTGGAGTGAAGAACGGGATTGTAGGCGATCTTGATAGCACTCTCATTGTCGCACAAGAGGGGAACTTTGTCGAAGTCGATGCCATAATCTCTCAATGTTTGCCGCATCCAAAGTAATTGAGCACAACAACTCGCCGCGGAGATGTATTCGGCCTCGGTGGTAGAGAGAGCAATGCAGTTTTCAACAGCTAGGAATACTAGAGGGGCGTTGAATCATACCGAGCTTTCAAATGCGACTCCCTCTCATCAGCATCGGCTATTTCGCTCCGTAATGATTCTACCTCAGCTCTGGTCAATTCAACCTGATAATTTAACATCAAAAAAATTCTAGTGTTATAAGACAGGATTCAAAATACAGAACAGAAACAGAAGCCATATCTGTACCGGTAACTTGCTAACCTTGTCGTCATCCTCATTGCTGGAAGACCACCTAAGGCGAGGGATCGACAGCAGGTGGAGAAGCGACGCGGCTCCCATAACTCGTTTCGGGGTCCAAGAACGCCTGCGTGAAGGACTGCTCGCACGGAAATCAGGCATGTCAGTACACCTAGAGAAGAGGTTTGGAAAATAAAATTGAAATCCATCCACATTTTGTTTCGCCGTCAGCAGCATCACCTTGGTGAAGGGTCCAGGTTACTCTTACTTGTGGACAGACCACCATCGGCAGCAGCGTCCATTTGTTCTTTGGGTGGCGAGAAGTGGTGCGGGAAGACCTCTATTATTCCGTAAACATCGTCCATCCACCGACGCGGATTAGTGCTAGAAGAAACGCATAGCTTCTGTTTAATACAGAATGCATAGATATAAATCAGCAGTCGTAAAACAAAGTGCTTTACTAGTAGGCCAGAGCTCCTGACTGTACATAGAAGTGCTTGACGAATTGCATTATCTATTTAAAAACTAAGAGTCGTGATGCAAGCTGATAGTAAGGCATGTCAATAGACCCAAAGTAGCAGCCTCGGTTTGCTTAATTGTACGCACCACCTTGTTTTAGGTGTTTTATCTCCAAAATAATCACTGCTGCGGTAGGGCTCGCCAAGAGTTTATTCTGGCTGGAAGTATAATTAATTATTCGGTGTTATGCAAGGGAACATGGGTATGGGTGTGCATACACACAAATCGGCCGATATCCGATAAACTGGCCCTAGCCGATTAACCCCTTATCTTAGGTCGACCGATAAGTTCCCGATAAGCGATATCCTCAACATTATTTTTCCTACATTTGCCTACTTTGTAGCTATTTTCAGCAGCAGATTGTATAAAACAAGAACAGAGCAACACAATACTGCAACCGTAAACTGAGTCTTAAAAGTCACGGATTGCGCAACATCAGATTGGAAGCACCACAATTTTGTAAGGCCACCTTACTGACTTGAAGTTGTAAATCATGCTAGTAGCACTCAATTTTGATTCAGGATCTCAGTTCCGAGTCTAGGTTTCTAACTGATGATGTCGGTTCCTTGACCTTTATCACTTATTTATACTCCCTCCGTTCCTAAATGTAGTTGTTGAGTTTGGTAATAGTATGATTGGCGAGAAAGTAAGTGCTAGCAGACACAATCAAGTTGATGCTGAATTGCTTGACTAGTACACTGTATATTCACTCGCTAGCTAGGTGGTACCGATCGAGTCGACGGACGGAGAGGGAATGGGCGGCCTGAAATAATTAATATCTGACGGCCGCATTGAGCAGCTCGTTTTCAGAATTCCAAGGCCGTAATCAACCACTGTGGTAGGGACTAATGACCGAATGGTTCACCTCTCCGTTAATCGCTGTGGCAAGTTAACAGGTACTAGTACCCGGTTAAATCGCGTTTGTCGTGTTTATGGGAGCAGTACAAGACGGTAAATCATCAATCGATCAATCGCGTTGGTCGGCGTTTCTGGTTCTAGTAGTGCATGAAGAAGACGGTAAAACAACAATCAATAATTCTAACAGTGGATAGCCATGGCGAACCGATCTGCGACCTCCCAGAGGCAGTCGATTCGAGTGGGAAGTAGAGAAATCGACGGAGAGGAAGGCAGGGATGGTACGAACCTGGCCTGGTGACGGATAGCGAGCGCGGGCTGCGTCCTCGGGGTGCGGCGATTCGATTCGATTCGACGGCGGCGGGCGTCGCGCGTGCGGAGGAAGCAAGTTGGCGCGGGGGGAAAGGCGGGGGTTTGCTGGTGGGGAGGGGAGGAAGAAGACGATGCCAGGTCAGGGCAGGTCAGGCCAGGTCGGAGTCGGACACGGGTCCAGCGAGACCACGTTCGTCTCGATTTCGTTTTCGGAACCGTGCACGCTTTGTACTATTGGCTTCACGCTGTGGCCTGGTTCATCACTCTTTTCACATAAACTCCGCCGCCCGCAACTAATTTCCCCCTGTCAAATGTTCACCTTGAGTTTCTCCCTTTGCTCACGCTAAAAACAAATCCTTCAGTTAAAAATAAACACACAAACATGTTCACAAAGCGGTAATGCAATTGGTCAATAATTATAACTCTATTGATCAAGTGCTTCTAAAAAAGTTTAAGTTTGCTAAAATTTCACGACCCGTTCGAAATGGTTTCAGCCAATTGCATTTGGTTCCCCTAGGATTACCCAATTGATTTAAATAGCACATTCAAGCACAATTTTTGAAATTTCATAACTTTTTTTATCCACTTGGCCAAATTCAACAAATTTGTAGTCGTTTAAATCCTTAGAATGTGTAGAAACACATTAGAATTAAAAAAAATTATTTTTTGATACGTGCATAAACTTGTTATTGCTAAATCTTTATAAACCATTTATTGTTAATAACTTTTGATCCATAAACCCTATTTGTGCAAAATTTGGACTCTTTAAGACTCTCCTGGCTTGTAGAATAAGATAGCACTACCCAATTTCAACCTTGGAGTATTTTTTAACATATAGTAAATCTTGTATATTATTGTATTATGTTTTCTTTAGAAAAATTGTTCAAATAGGTAACCTTGAATCAGAGAGACTTTTCTCAAACCATTTGAGTATTAGTGGATCTTTTTCTATATTAGTGGATCAGAGATAATTAACAATATAAAGGGAAACAAGGGCTAAATAAATTCAAATATCAAATAAATTTTTATTCAACCAAATGTCTCACATATGACAATATTGTTGAGACGATCTAGATCAACACATTGAGACGATCACAGAGCATTGAGACACCTCCTAGCAATCTCGTAGCCTACGCGAGCAATCAGAGCGGAATATTTGACTCGATAATAGCTCAACGGAACCTCGCCCCAACCAAATGTGAGGTCTTCTTCTTCTCGTGCTTCTTTTCCTCGTCCTTCTTCTTCTTCATCGTCATCTTTTTCTTCTTCTCAAGCGATGTACCGATAGTAGAATTGTCTAGAGCATGGAGATTCGAAACATTGTTGGTTGGGTTCGGGATAACCCGCTGGAGGACGACCGTAGAAGGAATTTGAATTCCGTCCTCAACATAAATTGATCGTTGTCGTCATCTTTTTCTTCTTCTCAAGCGATGTACCGATAGTAGAATTGTCTAGAGCATGGAGATTCGAAAGATTGTTGGTTGGGTTCGGGATAACCCGCTGGAGGACGACCGTAGAAGGAATTTGAATTCCGGCCTCAACATACATTGATCGTTGTTGATAGCCACGCTGCAGAATTTGATGGTTTTGTCCATCAAGAAATCCTTGAAGTCCTGCGGCACCCGATCAGCGCGGAGAATATGGAACACCAACGTGTAGGTCGCGACAGAGTTGCAGGACGGCGGCGCACTGCCTTTGCTCGGGTGGAAGTTCATGTTGTTTCCGACCCTCGACGGCGTCGGTGAACTCGCAGTCGAGGCCCACACACTTGATCGGTGCGACGTCGAGGTAGTGCCTCTTGACGTCGTGGATCCATCTCTCTACGATTGATGAGCGGAGAGTGACCACGACGGAGAGTGACCACGACTCTGAAGTTCATGTCGATGGCGTCGTCCTTATAGTGGTACTCCCAAGATGGAGGTAGCGCACGAGGGGCTCCATTCCACAGAGAGATCACCGGTTCTTAGCAGGGATTAGAGAGAGGAGGTGGTGCATTTGACAAATGGTACTGTAGCTCTCTTATATAGAGCTAGCAGGGGAGATGAGGAGGCCGTCGGTGGTGATTAAATCTGGTGGTCAACTTCCAAAAATTTATTAATACAGATTGATCAACTTCCAAAGTTCATTAATCTGATGGTTCATTCCTGGTGTGATCAACGACCAGCGCGGTAATTGAAGGGTTCATGTTTGACCACAATCAGGTTAACATTTAGTCCCGATTCATATCCTAAACCGGGACTAAAGGCCATCCCTACTCCCGGCTCGAGACACCAACTAGGACTAAAGGGGCACCCTAGGTTGCAGCCTAGCCCACCCCCTTTCGTCCCAGTTGTTATCTCGAACCGGGACAAGTCCAGTGCAGCCTTGTAGCCGTTGAACCGGGACTAGTCCCCCCTCTAGCTCTGGTCCGAAACCAATCCGGGACTAGAGCTCAATTGGGGTATGGACCAAAGACATGTTTTCTACTAGTGACTCTTGTTGTCATGATGATTTGTGTGACAAGATTAATTAGATGTTTAGATATCTCTTCATTTTTCCTGTAGATATGTTTTCATGGACTTAACATAAGAGGAATAAATTATAGCAACAAGGGAATACAAGTATTTTGAACTCCTCTCTTCTTCATGCATCTTGGTTATTAGGCCTACTAGGAGATCACATGCAGCATCTTGTCTTTCGAAAGCAAAGACACATGGTATGGTAGATAACTAGAGGATGCTTAAAAGGGTTGATCACAGATGGCGTCTCGTAGTAGATGATGGCGAGGACGATTGATGACAGGGATGAGCTCGCCTACGACATTGGAGGTGCAGAGGGTCTTTACCCCACGAGCGGGCGCGATCGCGGGCGGCGGCGTCACGGCGGTCTTTGCGCACCGTCATTTCCAAATGTATGATGTAACCGTACCCAAGGGCTCCGATCACGGCCTCAAGAACCACCGGCATCCAAATTCCGCCGTTGGCAGCGGCGCAGGGCGGAGGAGTAGGGCATGTGGGTGCGCTCTGGCCGTCCTGGGTCGTCGTCACGGGAGCAACTGACAATGAAAAGGAAAGGAAAGGGGGGAGGGGGGAGCGGCATTCTAGGGGGAAACTAGAAACGACTTGGGGTCAAACTCCTTACCAGCATAAGTCCCCGCGGCGGACACGAGAAGAAGCAGGAGCACTAGAGCACAGGACTCTAGAGGCGGAGCTTAGTTGAGGTCGGGGGGCCACCGCCCCCCCCCTCGAGTTTTGGAGTTGAGCCGACAGATTTTTTTAAGAGGGCTTAAATGCAAAGAAAATTAGTTTTTCTCCCCCCAAGTATTGGTTTTTTTCCTTTTGCCCCCCCCCTACACACATACACACACACTTTCTTCCAAACACCGGCACTGGACTCCATCGCGATCAACAACTTCAGTGGCTCTGGTGGGTGATGGGCGATCAAAGCTCTTTGGACTAGTGGGATGGAGTACTGAGGAGCAGAGCCGCCGCAGTCCTACTTAAACTCCCGCCGGTCATCATGCATAGATTTTTTTGAAATCCAGTAGTCATCAGAGTAGGTGCCATCACCTAGCTTTAATTAATGAAGGCACTACTACAGTGTCTTCCGTCGAACAGTTCGTAACAAAGAAGTTCACAACAACAACAACAACAACCGGAAACAACATATCTTTATGCAGGACTCCAGTCTCCAATCGCTACTGATCTACGGCTTCCCATCCCTGCATCCAGCACACCACATCCTATTCCCACCCGCACGAAAAAATCCCCACCCCCGCATCATAGGGGAGAGTGGGGGCTCCTAATTCCCGCCCCTTGGCGGCAGTACAGCCAATGCCTCCTGCAAGCGATACTTAATGGCCCGCTTCAAAAGCGGCCCAGTAAAGAAGTTCTAAATGAAAAAAATTACAATTTTTTTACAAAAATAATTTTAAATAAAAAATAATTTTGGACAAAAAAATAAACAGAAAAGAAGCATAGAAGAAAAACAGAAAAAGGAACAAAACAAGTTTTCAACAAAAAAAAACTTGAAAAATAATCAGAACAGAAAACCAGAAACACACATACACACAAAATGTTTTCTCCCGTACTGGGCCGGCCTACTACACCGCGCCTTCCGGCGGCGCTCTGGGCGGTAAACAAGAAATGCGGGGGTGAGTCTAGTAGAGCACATTTGACCCCGGGCCCTAGTAAATAGAGGAGACAAGTGGGCGTGACTTACATCATTTATTCATGCTACAGGGCCGATTTCAAAAAATGCACCTCAACAAGGAGCAACACTCTTAATTAGTGATTACCCTGCGAAGGATGGGATGTAGCATGTTCGGACAAATATCTGAAGATATTACCAAACGCTAATGCTGGTGATAGTTGCGTGTGGATACACGTTCGTTGGGAGACCCCAAGAGGAAGGTATGAAGAGTGTGGCGGCAAGTTTTTCCCTCAGAAAGAAACCAAGGTTGAATTGACCAGTAGGAGAAAGAAATTACTTCTGAAGGTCGTTGATAGCTGATGTTGGCAGGACGCACTACTAGGCTCAGCAACAACGTGGAATCTGCACACAACACAATCAAAATACTTTGCCCAAAAAAAACAGTGAGATTGTCAATCTCATCGGTTTTGCTAACACATAATATGGAAAATGATGCTTATTTGCAGTGAATGAAAATAAAACAATGATTGCAGTGAATGGAAGGAAAAAATGTTTGCAGTGGTTGTACTATCACTGAAAAAGAATGGACCGGGGTCCAAGGTTCACTAGTGGTGTCTCTCCATAAAAGATAGATAACATGTTGGGTAAACAAAATACAGTTGGACAATTGACAGATATAAAGGTTGCACCGTAGTGCATATGCAAGATAGGATGATTACTATATGATTCATGCGGGCATTACAACATAATTCATAGACCGTTATCCAACTGCATCTATGACTAATAATCCACCCTCAGGTCGTAATCCAATCAGACTTTGGGTATTAAGTTGCAAGCAACAGATTATTGTCTTAAGTAAAATCTGTAATGTAAATAATGAAAACATTGTTGTTTTCTCCCTAATAGCAACATCACATCCCCCAGCCGCCACGTTTCTGTCACCCGAGCACAGATGAAAGGGAGGCATGAACCCACTATCGAGCACAAATACTCCCTCTTGGAGTTACAAGCATCAACTTGGACAGAGCAACTACTAGTAACGGAGATCATGCAAGATCATAAATAACATAACATGATAGATTGATAATCAACTTGGCATAGCATTCAATATTCATCAGATCCTTGCAAACACAACATGTAGCATTACAGATAGATGATCCTGACCATGTTAGACAGCTCACAAGATCTAAACATGGTGGAATAAATAGGAGAATACAACCATCCAACTATTGTTATGGACCCGTAGTCCAAGGATGAACTACTCACGCATCACTCCGGAGGCAGACATGGTGATTTAGAGCCCTCCGGTGATGATTTCCCCTCCCGGCAGGGTGCCGGGGAGAGCTTCAAAACCCTCCCGGACTAGGGTTGACGATGACGGCGGCTACGGAACTTTTCGTGGATGGAGGCTCTGGTATTTAGGGTTAACCCGAGGAGGAGCTTATATAGGCGAAAGAGCGATGTAGGTGGGCGCCGAGGGGCCCAGACTACCTGGTGGCGCGGCCAAGGGGGGCCGCGCCACCCTATGGTGTGGATGCCTCAGGAGCCCCCTCCGGGTCTCCTCTAGACTCCGTGCACGTGACAGAAAATAAGACCCTGAGATTTTGTTTCGTCCAATTTCGAGAATATTTCCAGAACAACTTTTCTAAAACAAAAAACAGCAGAAAACAGGAACTGGCTCTGTGGCATCTTGTTAATAGGTTAGTCACGGGAAATCCATAAAAATGATGTAAAGTGTATAGAAAACATGTAGCAATTGTCATGAAAACAACATGGAACATCAGAAATTATAGATACGTTTCAGACGTATCAACTATCCCAAAGCTTAGTTCTACTCGTCCTCGAGTAGGTAAAACGATAAAAGCAAAATATATTTCTGAGGTGACATGCTACCAACATAATATTGATCACCATATTTGTAAAAAGCATTTGTAAGCTGAGATCATAGTACTCTAAACAAGGCATGATAGATGTAATTTTAACAATGAAACTTATCAACCATGTTGCAACATGAAAATTAATACAAACAAAAGATCATGAATAATAATGCACTTGAAAGTTGTACGTTTGTTTCGAGCATAAAGAAAACATAGCAAAATGGTATTCCGCTTGTCCTTAAAGTGAGAGAAAAACGTAAATTTAAGGACACCTTCAAAGTTCAAGTGGTGACTAGAAACAAATAATTTGAGGACAGGTAATAACATATCATGAATCAATCAATAATAATATTTGGGACTGATCCACATTATACTCACAATGAAAACTATGGTCTCTTAATTATGCATAAAGTTAGAAGATGAATACTCAACATAAAAGTAAAAGAAAGACCATTCGCAGTGGGAAGCAAGGATTAACTCATGTGCTAGAGCTTTTTATTTTATTAAAACAGATGTATCGAAAACAATTTTTTGGAGAGGGGTATGTTCATGTCAACGAATGGCAAACAGACAATACCGTACGTCACAAGCCAACTAGACTTTACAAGAGCGGCTCCCATTGAAGGACGTCCTTCCTACTAGGGTCACTAGATCATCCCTCTTCTCTTTTGTTTACAGTGAAGAGAATTCATAGTAACCAAGTTTGGGGTTGGGCACCCGGTTGCCAGTTCTTCTATCAATTTGAATAAGCGGATGTGCCACCAGTTCAGGTGTGTAAAGTCCAATCAATAAGTGAGATAAAGATCGTCTACCCGCGTCCTTATGAGCTAAAACAGGGGCACAAAACAGGTATAATCTTGAAGGTTTTAAAGGTAGCACATGAGAAATTTATTTTAGAGTGACGGTTAAATACCACATATAGGTAGTATGGTGGACACATTTGTCAAACTTTGGTTTTTGGGAGTTGGATACACGAGTAGAGCTCATACTCAGTACATGTAGAGGCTAGCAAAAGACCGGGAGCGACAAATTAAGAGAGCAATAATATCCATAATCATGCATAGCGAGAAAAACATTATTAATCAAAGCATAAGTGGTATTACAAGCCAAAAAAATGATCATAGAGTCTAGAGGTGACTGGTTTGTAGTCATAATATGGTGTAAGAATGCGCCAAGTCAACCAAATAAAACATTTGAAGGAGAATACCAAAATATTATGCTTTGATGTGATAAAAACAACTCGTGATTCTTTCAACGATGCTTTAAGCACTCTCAGATATTCGAGACAAGTCATGTTACATCAATAACTACTAAGCATAGAATTAAAATAATATCCAACATGATATGATAAAGTCTAGCCATAATCTAAACAAACTTCTTTTTGCACCGTTATAAGCATGAAATATTTTATTGCTTTTCAACACCATCACTTTATTTGAACAAAAACTCTCCAAATGATTTATCAATGAAACAACAGCGTGAAAATACATAAAGGTCAACTAGAGGGGGGTGAATAGGTGACCTACAAATTTTAATTCTTTTTCAATTTTAGTAGGGGCTTTGGGAAATTAATAGCTTGGTTATCTAGATGTGCAACTAAGTGGACACCCTATGTGACAAGTAACGATTAGCAACAGAAGTAAATGCAAGGCACAAGAGACAAGGATATGTTTCCCGTAGTTTCTTCTTAAAAGAAGTACGTCTACGTTGGAGAGGTGGGGAGCCACCTAGGCGCTCCTCAATAGCACGGATGTGCACACCTTATTCTCCTTGAGCTTCTCCGGTGAGGGAGATTCTCGTTTCCACTATGAGGTCGACTTGAAGGCGTTGACCAAACCTTTACAAGGGGTTGAGGCTACTCCACAAGTGAGATGGAGGCTCTCAACAATCCGAAGCTTCTTGCTACAAGGTGGAAGCTACAAGCACTAGAGTTTCCCTTGGATGACAAGGCAACCAAGAGATTACAAGATACCAAGAGGTATGGTGTGGGTACACAATTTTTGGCTTGGTAGAAAGGTAGATCTAGTCCTCCTCCATGAGATCCTTGAAGGGCATCGAATTTGGTTGGAGGAGGAGGGAGATCGGGGCGTTTTGAGCTCTTCAACAATGGAGGAGAGAGAGGAATGGACGAACTAGCTATCTAGAGGAAGAAGACAGCTATTTATAGGCTCCTCCAATTTCTGACCGTTGCAGTGTGTCAGGGCCGGAATATTCTGGTGTTAGCACCGGAAATTTCCGGTCTATCCTGGCCGGAAATTTGAATAGTCCGGGGGGCGGAATTTTGAAACTTCCGGGGGCGGAAATTTCCGCCCAACATTCCGCCCCCATCTCTGTGCGCGGGCAGCAGCACCATGCTGAAAACTGCTAAGGACCAGGGCCGGATATTTGAATAATCCGGGGGCGGATATTTGAATAATCCGGGCCCGGAATTTTCCGGACAATAATCCGCCCCATCTCTGTGCGCGGGCATATGAGGAAACTTCAATTTCTGCTAAGTACCAGAGGGCCGGATATTTGCACCGGAAATTTCCGGGGCAAATTTCTGCCCCAGCTTCTGTGCGCGGGCAGTGGGAGAAAAACTTAGTCCTTTAGACATTGCCAGAGAGGCCGGAATATTCCGGTGCTTGGGCCGGATATTCTGCCCCATAAGCACCGGAATTTCCGGTGTAAGATCTGAAATATCTGATGGCAGTGAAACCAAAATACATAACTCCTCTTTGAACTTTTTATATGAATATATCAATAATCATCCGAGTGATCAGCTGCATAGACTCAAACAACATTGTTAGAGAGTAGATACCCGCGTTGTTATCATCACCAAAATCATTAGAGGGATCAGGAGCTTTCAATCTCCCCCTTTTTGGTGAGTGATGACAACACGGGTATTTGCAAGGGAATAAACTAACAATGCATGCGATGGAAAGTAAAACACCACAGATAGCATATATAGGAGACATGCCTCCTAATAATAATAGTTCACACAAGCAAATCCACGAATAACGAAGTTCGAAAAGACGCACGAAACGATAAAAGGCGAGGAAGAACGAAAACCCACCCTAGCAAATCCCCGCAAACATCTAGATCTTCTCCCCCTTTGGCATCAGGATACCAAAAAGAGAAAAGAGAGCACTACGTCCCATAGAGAAAACTCTAGGCCAGGGTGTCATCATCTTCTTCTTCCTCCTCGCTAGCAGATGCAATGTCCTCATCATCATCCACGCCGAGATCCCAGTCAACGTCGCGGTTGTTCCAGTTCTTTTATGGAATCCTGGGAGGAGGAGGAGCTGGCACATCGGGAATGTTGAGAGCAGTCATGATGGTGCGCTGGTTCTCTAGGTTGTGGCGGCGCTCAACATAGGCGTTGTAGTTCTCCTTGTGGATGCACACATTCATGCACATCACCTTCTCAATGGCACGAGCAAGCCATGAGCGCTTCTTGGTGCCGGGGGGAGGAGGACGCATGCGAGGATCACGGTGACCCTGACCCGTGGCGCCAACATCATGAGCAACCTGCTGAGTGTGTGCGGCCTTCTTGTACATAGTGACATCTTTGTGCTCATCACAGTCTAACTCCAGGTCCTCACGGAGATCAGCAGGATAGTGAGACTTGAAGAGCTTCATGATGTAAGGAGCATATGGGGGCACTTTGCGGTGGAAGAGAGCAAAGTGGATCTCATTGAAGATGAAGTCCATCACATCAATTTTGTGCTGCTCAGTATCAGTCATGTCGCCCTCAGTGAAGGTCAGGAAGGAGTGGTACATGTGGTTCACTAGGCCACCACAAATAGCATCATTATTGCCCGCACTCGGGGCAATAGTCTCCCTGAACATACGCAGCAGGATGTCATAGATGGGGAAGAGTCCTTTTGCAGAGCCAATCACACCATTGGAACCATACAGCTCAGACAGTCTGTTCTTCTCATACTCCATCCTGTGAACGTGCATGCGATGACCCTAAGGAGTGTGAAGACCAGCAAAGGGATACTCGAGCTCAGCAGCAAAGTCATGAAAGTTGGCGGTGAGAAAATGAGGCCCAGACATCCAAGACATCCCAATATCCTCAGACTCATCAAAGACCACTGTAGAGTAGAACTGCTGGATGAACGTGACGTTGTAGGAGCATTTGGTCTCCATGAGGTGACGCAGACCGAGAAGTTCAGCCAGCTGGACAGAGTTGTTGAAGTATGCAGGATTGGCAACCAGATGTGCGAAGTTGATGAACTTCAGGGGACAGACTTGCTTGCTCATCACAGTATACACCTGCTTGAAGAGCGTCTCCTGCTCAATGTGCCAGAAGCAAGAGTCAATGGTTGGGTCTTGAGGACCCTCAGTGTACCAGGCCTTGGCCCTCCATGCCTTGAATTCAGGAATAAACATGGTGGCCAGGTTGAGAGCTGCCTTCCCCTGCTGCTTACTGGCCTTGCGAGCTGCCCTGGTGGCATCACGTTCACGCTCATATGCCTTCTCAACATCCCTCTCACGGTGGCGAGTCTCCGCCTCATCCACTAGAGTCCCCTCAGCATCTTCCCTCAAGTGACGGAGTCTCTTGCGCGTGCTAGTCAACTTGGCAGGCCTAGAGCTTGAACTATCTGCGAGGAAGACAGAAAAATGCAAAGAAAAACAAACAAAAATAAATCAAAACGGTTGCTCACAACTCGTAGAAGTGAAAGGAAAGATCTCAGTTAGAGATTCAGGGCAGGCCGGAAATTCCGGTCTCTGGTGCAGAAATTCCGGCCTCAAGTGAAATTTCCGGGGGGGGGGGGGGGGCAGAAATTCCGGTCCTGGGGCGGAAATTTCCGGCCTTCGGAATTTTCGAAACAGATCAGATTCTAGGGCCTGCAATGAATCTAAAACTACGATGAAGTGCAATGGGAGGAACCCTAGAGGATAGGTGATACTAGTATGTGGATGTTCCTCTCAAAAACACATGGAATATCAAAGGACATGAGATCAAATCAACCAATAACCCTAGATTGCGGAGAAAACGAAGCACATATCGGGATCCAAGAGGGAGGAAGGGATGTTGAAAGTGCAAGATGGTCAACTAGAGGGGGGGGGGGGGTGAATAGGTGACCTACAAATTTTAATCCTTTTTCACTTTTAGAGCTAGCTTAGGGAAAGTAAAAGCCTGGTTATCTAAATGTGCAACTAAGTAAACACTCTATGTGCCAAGCAACAAGTAGCAACGAAAGTAAAGCAAGGACACAAGATAACCACAAGTGAAAAACACGGAGACAAGGATATGTTTCCCGTAGTTCCTTCTTGAAAGAAGTACGTCTACGTTGGAGAGGTGGGGAGCCACCTAGGCGCTCCTCAATAGCACGGATGTGCACACCTTATTCTCCGTGAGCTTCTCCGGTGAGGGAGATTCTCGTTTCCACTATGAGGTCGACTTGAAGGCGTTGACCAAACCTTTACAAGGGGTTGAGGCTACTCCACAAGTGAGATGGAGGCTCTCAACAATCGAAGCTTCTTGCTACAAGGTGGAAGCTACAAGCACTAGGGTTTCCCTTGGATGACAAAGCAACCAAGAGATTACAAGATCCCAAGAGTTGTGGTGTGGGTACACACGTTTTGGCTTGGTGGAAAGGTAGATCTAGTCCTCCTCCATGAGATCCTTGAAGGGCATCGAGTTTGGTTGGAGGAGGAGGGAGATCGGGGCGTTTTGAGCTCTACAACAATGGAGGAGAGAGAGGAATGGACGAGCTACCTATCTAGAGGAAGAAGACAGCTATTTATAGGCTCCTCCAATTTTTGACCGTTGCAGTTCGCAGGGCCGGAATATTCCGGTGTTAGCACCGGAAATTTCCGGTCTGCTGTGGCCGGAAATTTGAATAGTCCGGGGGGCGGATTTTTGAAATATCCGGGGGCGGAAATTTCCGCCCCAAAGTTCCGCCCCCATCTCTGTGCGCGGGCAGCAGCCAATGGTGAAAATTGCTAAGGACCAAAGGCCGGAATATTGGAATATCCGGGGGGCGGATAATTGAAATATCCGGGCCCGGAAATTCCGGACAGAATTTCCGCCCCCATCTCTGTGCGCGCGCAGCTGAGAAGGTTCCATTTTCTGCTAAGTCCCAGAGGGCCGGATTTTTGCACCGGAAATTTCCGGGGCAAATTTCCGCCCTGGCTTCTGTGCGTAGGCAGGGAAAACACTTAGTCGTTTTGAAGATGCCAGGAAGGGGCCGGAATATTCCGGTGCTAGGGCCGGATATTCCGCCCTATAAGCACCGGAATTTCCGGACTGAATACTGAAAAATCCGGTGGCAATAATTCCAGAGAGTAGATCTTCTCTTTGATCTTTTGACAGGAGTCTAGCAATAATTATCTGAGAGAATAGCTGCACAGACTATAACAACAATGTTAGATAGATGATACCCGTGTTGTTATCATCACCAAAATCATTAGAGGGATCATGAGTTTTCAATCTCCCCCTTTTTGGTGAGTGATGACAACACGGGTATTTGCAAGAGAATAAACTAACAAAGCATGATATGAGAACATCACAGATAGCATATATAGGAGACATGCCTCCTAATAATAATAGTTCACCAACGAATAACGAGTACGATAAGACAAAGTTCGAAAAGACTCATGAAACGATAAAAAAGGGGGGGGGGCAACAAAGAACGAACGAAACCCACCCAAGCAAATCCCCGCAATCATCTAGATCTTCTCCCCCTTTGGCATCAGGATACCAAAAAGAGAAAAGAGAGAGCTACGTCCCATGGAGCAAAATCTAGGCCTGGGTGTCCTCTTCTTCCTGTTCCGCTTCATCCTCGGTAACATCCTCCATGTCCTCATCATCATCCACTCCGATATCCCAGTCAACGTCGCGGTTGTTCCAGTTCTTGTATGCAATCCTGGGAGGAGGAAGTGGTGGCACATTGGGAGCCTGAAGAGCAGTCATGATGTGGTGCTGGTTCTCTAGGATGCTGCGGCGCTCCACATAGGCACTGTAGTTCTCCTTGTGTAGGCACACATTCATGCACAGCACCTTCTCAATTGCACGAACAAGCCATGAACGCTTCTTCTTTCCAGGAGGAGGAGGACGCATGCGAGGATCACGATGTCCCTGGCCAGTGGCGCCAACATCATGAGAAGCCTGCTGAGTGTGGGCGGCCTTCTTGTACAGAGTGACATCCTTGTGCTCTTCACAGTCTAGCTCCAAGTCCTCACGGAGTGCTTCGGGATAGCGAGCCTTGATGAGCTTCATGATGTAGGGAGCATATGGAGGCACTTTGCGGTGAAAGAGAGCAAAGTGGATCTCATTGAAGATGAAATCCATCACATCAATCTTGTGGGCCTCCATGTCAGTCATGTCACTCTCAGTGAAAGTCAAGTAGGCGTGATACATGAGGTTTACCAAGCCACCACGAATAGCATCGTTATTGCCCGCACTCGGAGCAATAGTCTCCCTGAACATACGCAGAAGAATGTCATAGATGGCAAATAGACCTTTAGCCGATCCAACCACACCTCTGGGACCATACAACTCAGCCAGTCTGTTCTTCTCATACTCCACCCCGTGAACATGCATGCGGTGACCCTGTGGAGTGTTGAGGCCAGCAAAAGGATACCCAAGCGCAGTAGCAAAGTCATGGAAGTTGGCGGTGAGCAGGTGAGGGCCAGACATCCAAGACATCCTAATTTTCTCAGAATCATCAATGACTAGTGTGGCAAAGAACTGCTGGATGAATGTGGTATTGTAGGAGCATCTAGTCTCCATAAGAGGGCGCAGACCAAGGAGTTCAGCCAGCTGGACGGAGTTGTTGAAGTAGGCAGGGATTGGCAGCCAAATGAGCAAAGTTGATCACCTTCATGGGACATACAGGCTTGCTCATCACAGTGTACACTTGCTTGAAAAGAGTCTCCTGCTCAACGTGGCAGAAGCAGGAATCAATAGTGGGGTCTTGAGGACCCTCGGTGTACCAGGCCTTGCCCCTCCAAGCCTTGAACTCAGGGATGGACATGGTAGCCAAGTTCAGAGCAGACTTTCCTTGTGTCCTCCCAGCTTTGCGAGCAACCCTGTTGTAACATCCCAAGTATGAAAACCATCCCCTTAGAATGTTTGTTGCATGTTTATTAAAGTATTGCATCATGTCATCATATTGTTTCCATGTTGTTTGCATTTGTTTCTTAAATTGTTGCATTTGTTGTCCACTGTTTTCACAATTCAAATTCAAACCTTATTCAAAACAATGGTTTCATACTTGCTCTGTTACAACATTTTAAATAAAAAAATCACAAATAATAACAACCAATTGGTTTCATTTTATGCCATAGTGATCACTTGTGAAAATGATGGTTTTAAACCAATCATTTAATTTCCAAACACATTTAAAATTCCAAATTCAAGCATCAAACAGCAACCAATTGAATCCATGCAAATTATAACACAATTTTGATCAATGGTTTATAATTTAACATAGGGGTTACCCTATTTAAAAGTTGGTTTTTATTAATGATCATGTAATATTTAAAATTCCCCAAATCTGGTTTAAATTCAAACAGTAAGCAAATATTTAAACTTTTGAAAATAAAAGTTAACAAATGTTTGCATTTAGCCTAAGGAACTTCCTCTAATTTTTCCAAATTTTTCTCTAACCTAAAAGCCACCTTTTGCTTCCAATTACTTTTCAGCAAAAAAAAGGAGAAAGAAAAATTAAAAAAATTCAAACGTTGGCGCCAGCAGAGAGAGTGGGCTGCGCCCAGCCCACTGCTTTTTTCCCTCTCCTCGCGCGCAAGCCCAGCCCGTTATCCCGCAGATAAAAACGATTCGTTTTTTTTCTCTCTTCTATTCCGTCGTCACCCTCCTGTACGGCGTCCATCCGGAGCGCCACGGCGGATGCGGTCACATCCCGACGGCGATCCGTGCCCCTCTGCCCCTATAAAGCCGCCCTAGGGCCTCGGGCCTTGCCCTAGCTAACCCTAGCCCTCTCCCCTCGAGCTCCCGCCGCCGTCTGCCCCTCTCCCGGCCACCTCCCTCGCTCTGTCCCCATCGCCGGAATTTCTCCCCTCTGAACCCCGATGGCAACCACCGCTCCCCGTACGCCTCCTTCTTAGCTGATCACGGGAACCGCACGGCCACTCCCTCCTCTTCCGATTGGACACCGCAGTGGAGCTCGCCGTCGACTACAGCCGCGCCGCCGTCCTCTTCCACGCCGCAGCTGCCGTCGTCACGCCGTCGTCATCGAGCACCTGCTGCCCTCCCGGTGAGCCACCACCGTGCTGTCTCCTCCTCCTCTCTGTTACCATCTGCTCGCAACCATCTGCACCAGCATCCAGCACACGCACGCACCCCCCAGATCGAGCACGGCCGCGTTGTTTCCCCGCCGGCGAGCAACGACCATGTTTCTGTCAGTTAGCTTCAGTCCGCGCGCGCACTTGTGAGTTTCAGTTTACAGGTTGACACCTTAACCTGTCCACGCTTCTTTCCCTGACAAAACTGAAGCAGCAACGCAGTGGTTGCACTGCTCTGTCGCACGCGCGCGGTCGTGTGTTCGATTCCTCGCATCCGCGGTTAAAAACCCAAACTTTTTGCGCGCATATCTGACGGGCAGGACCCACTCATCAGTGGCTCTCACTGCCACGCGCGCTCGCGCACACCACGCTGGCCCCAGGCCCACGCTGCAGTGACTAGGGCTGGCCAACCGTGCGGTAACAAAAGTTTCTGCACGTCTGTTTCAAAAATAGAACCTTTTTAATTACAGTTTGGTACTCAATTTTAATTTGTTAATAACTTTTAATCTATAACTCTAAATAACAAAAGTTAAACATGTTTGTTGTGCTAAATTAAATTGTCTATCCAACTATGCCATTTGTTTCTTGTTTTGAATTTTCAAAATGCAATTCAAATTTGAATTCAAATAATTCAAATGCAATTTTCTAAATTCCATAACTAAATCATAATAAATCCAAATCATGCAAATAAAATATGGTTTCAATGCTATTTCAAATAACCTATTCAAATATAAATTGTGTTTCATGGTTTGAATAATTTAAATTGCTTAATTAATTTAAACCTTAATTAAATCATTTAAAATTGCTAAAATCATTACTTGCTCAATTTAAATTATTTTTGAACATGCAAAATATGTTTTCAAACCACCAAAGTATGAACTTTTCAAATATGAGTTTGAAATTATGTTTTGAGCAAATAAAAATTCAAATAAAATTCATGCTTGTTTTAAATTCATTTAAAACTTGTTTAATTTTGTTTAAGTCATAATAAATTCATCCAAATTCCTTTTTCAATACTTGAAACATGTATTCCACCCAAAATTTCATGATCTTTTCAAATATGAAATTAGTTATTTGTTTTGAACAATTTAAATGGTTCAAAACAACAAATACTTGTGTGTCACCTTTAAGGCACCCAAAAAATCCCTAAATTAATAATAAAATTCTAAATTGCTAAACCTCATTTCAAATTGGTTCTAATGTTGTTATTTTGCTGTTTCCCTTTTGCATGCATCATACTAAACCACTAGCACCTGTTGATTAGTTGGAAAACAAATAATCTAACCAAAAAAATCCATGGGCTTTTCATATGCAACTCAATATTGCATATGTGTCCATTTAAATTGTGCTATCATATCAAATAGTTTATTTTGATGCATCCATTAACTTGACATGCATCATCCTATGATTGTGCACTCTGCCATGATATTGATTGTTTATTTTTCCTGTATTGTTTGCTTGCTTCTTCTCGGATAGACGACGACGTTGATACCGACGATCTTTACGACACCCCTTCTGAGGATCTAGCTCAGTACCCGGCTACTGGGTTTGCAGGCAAGTTATCACTCACATGAACCATTGTGTTCCTTTCAACATTGGTTACCGATACTTTCCGTTGTCTATTTCTGCTAGCCATATGTATCGTTGCTTCTGTTACGAACCTATCACATAATACCCTAACCCCTGATATTGCCACACCTCCAGTCCTATAACCCCGTTGCTTGGGCCCGTGTCTTACTAGCATGCTTAGGGTTGTTTTGCTCGAGTCTGTTATCAGTTACTTCTGTTATCATATCTGCTTATATTCTGGGGCTCGATGTTAAACAACAACCTGTTAATTTGAGGTAATAGTAATTTGCTGATAAGGCACCGGCAGGAGGCCCGGCGTGGTTTTGAGGCCTGCTAGTGTCGACCCTAATAGGAAAAGGGTCTTGTCTACTGATCCATGATGAGCGCACTATCCGCATGTGGGAAGCGTGTATGGGCGCCCCCCTCAATTTGATTCGATTCGCATCTCGTCCAAATCACCACACTTAGTTCGGGCTTTCCATTTGATGCACGCATATGCAGGTACGAACCCGAGGCCAGGGTGGAACTTTTGTAGTCGGCATTTAGGGCGGCGTGGTCTTCTAGTGCTATGAGGGTCCCCTTTTCTTCGTGGGGCTCGATTAGCCGCGCACGCACAACACGTGGTGCTTTGGGCTTGATGCGAAGAAGAGTTGAGTTGTGTTGAGTGCCCCGCTTGGTGGGAAAGGCCTTCCCATCTGGCGGGTTATTCTTACGTGTACGGCCAAATTGGTGCACCCCTGCAGGGATAAATCTTCTCGAGAAGCCGTGTTTTCCGCGGTTATGGTTGACTTGGTGAAAGTACTGGCTAACAAGTACTCAGAACAATTTATACCTAATTAATGATAACTTGACTAGTAAAAGGCCTAATGACACAACAATTTGATCCATCATTAATCCAACTGTGTGAGTTATCCTCGGATTGCTTCTTTGGATAAGGGGCGAGGTCCAGGATGGGTTTGTTTGGTGGTTAGCTATAGTTGGTTACGATACGTTATCTTATCTCTTTCTGTTACACCGGAAGTTGTAGTATGTTCTGTAGTTGGTTAGTGCAGCCAGTTGCAGCATCTTTTATACCTTTTCTTCCGTTGATCCCAAGGCATCTGTGCTTGGTGTTGACGGGCTACACTTTGGTGAACTGTGAGTCTTGCTTGCCAGTACGTTTATGTACTGACCCCTTTGGGGCTGTGGTTTCCGCAGACTACGCTTACGAGGATCCAGGTGACGGCTACTACGTGGAGTTTGACGAGGCTGCTGACGAGTAGTTAGCGGACCCGGGCAGGATCCGAGACATCGTGGATGGGCTTCGTTTTCTTTGCATTCTCGGCTTCTTAAGCCTATTTGGATTTGTCTGTACTCAGACCCTTTGAATGCTTCCGCTGAGTTGTAATGATGTTATGTTGGGACATGTGTCCTCTGGATGATTGTATTTGCTATTCTCTGCCCTAGTGAGGGCCAGTTGCAACTTATTTCAATCTTTTGTGTCTTAGAGATTGGTTGTGTTATCATCTTGTTCAAAGCCGTTGACGTACCATGTGTGTATGGTATGAAGTACGTCAATGGTAGTGTCCTGATTTCTATGGGATAGTTTACATCGACGGTGAATAGTAAAGATTGGTTGTCACACATAAGTGTTGGCCTACTCGTAAGAGATGCGGGTGCCGGTAAGCCCCGTAATCCAATCAAAATGCTGTTCAGTTCGTACGGTGAGTATCCTCTAGAAGTCCGGGTGCGACAAATGGTATCAGAGCCTGTCTGCCTGTAGGATCCCTTTTTACTGGTCGCAGTTGAGTCTAGACATTATTTTTGTAGCTATATAGGAAAAATGAAACGTGAGAGTAGGAATTCTGCCATTTTTCTTCTTTCCCCACCCACCCGCCCTTTTCTGGTAAGGAAGTGCAACGTTGTTTTCCCTTCTCACCTAAACTTTCAAGTTAGGATTTCACGTATCCTGGTTTCTCAAGGATAGTTATATCTACTAGACCATAGGAATGGAGGTGGTTGTGACATGATTTATCATGTTGCCTACTCATGAGTGAGAACGGAGGCGTGTAAGCCCCGGAAGCAAATCCTCTATCCCTTAAGCAGTAGATATTGATCCTTTAGAAGCCCGGATGGGTTTTTCCGTAGTACCTCAGGAGTTTTGGTCTCGTGTTTCCCGTTGTTGCTTCGATATCCTGTTCTTCTCAACATCTTTTCGTCCGTTGAAACCTTGTTGTTGCTTTCCACTTCAGTTCTCTACCGGCGTCTAATAAAAACCTCCCAAATCATCTGCAGATGGATCTCAGGTTCTACCCGCAGGTGGTTAGGATGACTCGCTGTGAGAGCACTGCCGGTTATCCGGAGATGCTGAGAGACATGGTCACTTATCTGGGGTTCCGTTGGGCACCAGAGTACCAGGTCTACGAGCAGCAGCGAGAGTTTGACCAGACCTACTACCAGGCTATCGTCTACATTCTGTCAGATGATGGCATGAGCGTTGTCCACCGCTACGAGGCAGTAGGTTCCACAGTGGATATGGCCGTGCAGCAGGCAGCTTACGTGAGTCTCACCGTCCTCCGTGCTGACTACTGGGGGTTTGACGATTCTATCTATCGCCACATCCCCCGTGGTTACATCACGTCAGCGGGAGCTCATTTCACCCTCTACGACAACCTGGATGTCTACGAGCATGATAACACCAGGCTGCACACCACCGCTCAGTTTGTGAGGCACAGTGACGCTGTTGCCACCACACTTTCTCAGGAGTTGGCCTCAGTCAGGGAGCAGCTCTACCTTGCTTTGACTCGTCTGGCTACGTACACCACAGACTTTGTTGGAGATGAGCGCTTTGCCCGTTTCCATCAGATAGTTGGACGTAGTTTACCAGATGCTGGAGGTTACGAGCCGATCAGAGGACCACTCCTCAACCTCGGAGCTGGTTACACTGGGATTCCACGCTTTGGAGCACAGGGAGACGACGCTTTCTACTTCACCACACCGAGAGTCGCTCTCAGAGCAGTCCCGATCTACGTGGATCGTCGTTCTACCTACTTCCGTGGGATTCCTCCTCACCGTATCTCTCGTCGTACTACTCACCGCCGTCCTGCGTGATGAGCATGGGAGTACCGATGTATCCGTTCATAGCTATGTTTAGTTATCCTTTGGCTTCGAACCATGTATTGGTCTGTTGGATATTCTGATGTATTTGAACATGTGATGATGTACCTGTTGGTTATCTATTCATGCGTCGGAATAATCTATCTTTCGGTTACCAAGTCTATCCTTTTCTATTGTTGTGCTAAAATGCATGTTTATTCAGGATGCCGCCAACAAGGAGCAACCCGCCTGAACCACCTCCGCTCACGGAGCTGTTGACTCAGATGACTCAGGTCGTGGCTCAGATGGCCCAGATCCAGGCTAACCAGCACAACAACCAGAATGCTCCGCGAGTCAGCATCAAGGAGTTTCTGAGTATGGGGCCGAGAGCTTTCGTGGCAACACGTGAGCCTCTGGATGCTGATGACTGGATCAGGGAGATGGCCAGGGCTCTGGACATTGCTCACGTTGCTGAGGAGGATAAAGTCAAGTATGCCACCTACCTACTGAAGGGTCAGGCAGCTACCTGGTGGGAGAACTATCAGACCATGAGAGCTGGATACCCAATCACCTGGGGTTGTTTCAAGGATGCCTTCCTGAAGCACCACATCCCAGATGGTCTCATGGAAAGGATGCGTGAAGAGTTCTGCTCTCTTAAGCAGGGCAAGCTGGACGTCATTGGATACCAGAATGAGTTCAATCGCCTCGCTCGTTATGCTGGTGATGAGGTGTCCACTGAGGCCAAAAAGATGGCAAGGTTCCGCCGAGGTTTTAACCCGGAACTGAAGTACGCTCTCACCAACATCAAGTGCAAGGACTTCGAGGAGCTCGTGAACACCGCGCTCAATGAGGAGAATGGGCGCAAGGCGTTCGAAGAGTCCCGCAAGCACTCGCGGGAGGGTGGTTCCTCCTCCAACATGACCACCCCTCCGCAGAAGCGCCGCATCTGGGTGCCAAATGGTGCTGTCACTAGGGCTCCATATGCCCAAGCTTCTCAAGGCTTCGCTTCCCGCCCACCCAACCCAGCTCAGATGCAGGCTCAGAGGTTCTCAATGGGGCAGCCAAGGCCAGATGCACCTCGTGTCGTCACTTGCTACAAATGCAAGCAGACAGGGCACTATGCTGATAAGTGCACTCAGAGGCAGCTACCTCCACCACCTCCTCGCCCCAACACCAACCAGACAATGGTTCATGCTCCCCCGGCTAAAGCCTTCAACTCCAACAACAGGCCTGTCGGGAGGACCGCGAGGGTGAATCATATCAAGGCCGACAAAGCTGAGGAAGCTGCTGACGTCGTTCTCGGTACATTCCCCGTAAACTCTAACCCAGCTAAAGTGTTGTTTGATACCGGAGCATCACATTCTTTCGTGTCAAAGATCTTTGCGACAGCAGTTAAGCTACCTTTTGTTGGTTTGGGTTCCCCGCTAGTAGTAAACTCCCCTGGAGCAACTATGCAAACTTCCAAGATCAGTCATGAGAATCAGATCCTAATTGGAGGTCACATATTCCTTGCTTCCCTCATTCTGCTTGGCAATTCTGACATTGATGTCATCCTTGGCATGGATTGGTTGAAGGCCAATAAAGCTACGATTGACTGTGCTAAGAAGTCAATAACTCTGTTCCACCCTTCCGGCCAGATAGTCTATCCTCCAAATGAATCAAGTTCTGTTCAGCTGTACACCCTGGATGCTAAACCTCTACCTCTGCTCGAAAATGTTCCGGTGGTTTGTGAATTCCCAGACGTCTTTCCAGAAGAGTTGCCAGGGATGCCTCCGGACAGAGCAGTTGAGTTCGTGATCGAGCTTGAACCAGGTACTACTCCAATCTCTAAGCATCCATACAAGATAGCTCCTCCTGAACTGAAATTGTTGAAGGAGCAAATTGATATGTACATGGAGAAAGGTTACATTCAGCCTAGTTCCTCCGCTTGGGGTTGCCCAACTCTGTTCGTTGCCAAGAAGGATCAAACAAAAAGACTCGTGGTTGACTATCGTCCTCTCAACGAGAAAACAATCAAAAACAAGTATCCAATTCCTCGTATCGATGATCTTTTTGATCAACTTGCTGGAGCCTCAATATTCTCAAAGTTGGACTTGAGGATGGGTTACCATCAAATAAAGATCAGAAATGAAGATATTCCAAAAACAGCTTTCACCACTCGGTACGGTCTATATGAATACACCGTCATGTCCTTTGGTCTCACCAATGCACCGGCGACATTCTCAAGACTCATGAATTTTGTCTTCCATGAATACCTCGACAAGTTCGTTGTGGTATATCTCGATGATATTCTGGTCTACTCAAAATCCGAGGAAGAGCATGGAGAACATCTTCGTCTCACTCTCATGAAACTTCGCGAGCATCGTCTGTATGCCAAGTTTTCCAAATGTGAGTTCTGGATTTCCAGAAGTTGCTTACCTTGGTCATGTCATCTCCGCCAAGGGCATAGCCATTGATCCAGAAAAGGTTAAAGCAATTGTTGATTGGAAACCTCCTAAGACGGTAAAACAAGTTAGAAGCTTTCTTGGCTTGGCTAGCTATTGCCGTCGTTTCGTCCAAAACTTTTCCAAGATTGCCAAACCTCTCACTGATCTAACAAAGAAGGACAAGAAGTTCGTTTGGACTCCACAGTGTGATGAGAGTTTCAATCTCTTGAAGACTAAGCTAACTTCTACCCCTGTTCTGGTTGGCCCAGTTACTACCAAACCCTTCAAGATATTCTGTGATGCATCTCTCCAAGGTCTAGGTGCAGTTCTTATGCAAGAACGTCAAGTTGTGGCTTATGCTTCACGTCAGTTGAACCCACATGAGCAAAACTATCCCACACATGATCTTGAACTTGCAGCAGTTGTGTTTGCCCTCAAGAAATGGAGACAATACTTGTTGGGTAACAAAACAGAAATCTTTTCCGATCATAAGAGTCTGAAATACATCTTCACCCAGCCAGATCTAAACCTCAGGCAAAGGAGATGGATTGAAAAGATTAAAGACTTTGATCTCACCATTTCTTACACTCCAGGCAAGGCTAATGTTATGGCCGATGCTCTCAGTCGCAAGTCATATTGCAATAATCTCATGATCATGGAAAGCCAACCTCCACTTCATGAAGAATTCCAGAAGCTGAACCTTGGTCTTGTTCCTCAAGGCTACCTTGCTAGCTTGACAGCCAGTCCAACTCTCGAGGACAAGATTCGTTCTCAACAACTTCGTGATACTGAAATCAAGAAGATGGTTGAGCACATCAAAGAAGGCAAGGAGAAATTCAAGTCCTTCTCAATTGATGACAAAGGAACTGTGTTCTTTGAAGGACGCATTGCAGTTCCTCAAGTTCAAAGCCTCAAAGATGTTATTCTCAAGGAGGCTCATGAAACTCCTCTCTCCATCCACCCTGGAAGTACAAAGATGTACCAGGATCTTAAGACTCTGTATTGGTGGCCTGGCATGAAACGTGAAATTGCTCAATACGTTTCTGAATACGACGTTTGTCAACGTGTTAAGGCAGTCCATCAGAAAACAGCAGGTCTACTCCAACCTTTGAAAATTCCTGAGTGGAAGTGGGACATGATTAAAATGGACTTCGTCACTGGTTTTCCAAAGTCCAAGAAGGGCAACGATGCAATCTTCGTTGTTATTGATCGTCTCACTAAAGTAGCTCACTTCTTTGCTGTCAAGGAAACTATCTCAGCTAGCCAGTTAGCAGATCTCTACACAGCAAAGATTGTTCCTCTTCATGGTGTTCCATTGGAAATAAGCTCAGACCGTGGAAGTATCTTCACTTCTCATTTCTGGAAGAGTTTTCAAGAAGCATTGGGCACCAAACTTCTGTTCAGCACAGCTTATCACCCTCAGTCTGAGGGGCAAGTCGAAAGAGTCAATCAGATTCTCGAGGATATGCTCAGAGCATGTGGTATCTCCTTTGGCATGAAATGGGAGGATTGCCTTCCATATGCTGAATTCTCCTACAACAACAGCTACCAGGCAAGCCTAGGTATGGCACCATTTGAAGCACTCTATGGCCGCAGATGCAGGAGTCCAATCAATTGGTCTGGAGCTGGTGAACGTTCACTCTTAGGCCCTGACATTGTTAAGGAAGCCGAGGAGAAAGTTCGTATCGTTCGTGACAATCTCAAGATTGCTCAGTCTCGTCAGAAAAGCTACTATGACAGCAAGCACAGGGATATGATCTATGCACCTGGTGACAAGGCATATCTCCGTGTAACTCCCCTCAGAGGCACTCTCATCGTTTTGGTGTGAAAGGAAAGCTTGCACCAAGATACATTGGTCCTTTCAACATTCTCTCAAGGCGTGTAGAAAATGCCTATCGTCTTGAACTTCCAGAAAAGCTATCCAAGGTGCACGATGTGTTCCACGTATCACAGCTCAAGAAGTGTTTCAAAGATCCAGATCGTGCAGTTGATCATGATTCCATTGAACTGCAAGATGATCTATCTTATGAGGAGCACCCTGTTCGTATTCTCAATGAGACCGAGCGTAAGACTCGCAACAAGAGCACCAAGTTCTTGAAAGTGCAGTGGTCGCATCATTCCGATAAAGAGGCAACGTGGGAGACCGAAGAGGATCTTCGCAAGAAGTATCCGGACCTTTTCCTTTCTCAGTAGGCTCGGGGCGCGATTCCTTCAAGGGGGGCGTTTTGTAACATCCCAAGTATGAAAACCATCCCCTTAGAATGTTTGTTGCATGTTTATTAAAGTATTGCATCATGTCATCATATTGTTTCCATGTTGTTTGCATTTGTTTCTTAAATTGTTGTCCACTGTTTTCACAATTCAAATTCAAACCTTATTCAAAACAATGGTTTCATACTTGCTCTGTTACAACATTTTAAATAAAAAAATCACAAATAATAACAACCAATTGGTTTCATTTTATGCCATAGTGATCACTTGTGAAAATGATGGTTTTAAACCAATCATTTAATTTCCAAACACATTTAAAATTCCAAATTCAAGCATCAAACAGCAACCAATTGAATCCATGCAAATTATAACACAATTTTGATCAATGGTTTATAATTTAACATAGGGGTTACCCTATTTAAAAGTTGGTTTTTATTAATGATCATGTAATATTTAAAATTCCCTAAATCTGGTTTAAATTCAAACAGTAAACAAATATTTAAACTTTTGAAAATAAAAGTTAACAAATGTTTGCATTTAGCCTAAGGAACTTCCTCTAATTTTTCCAAATTTTTCTCTAACCTAAAAGCCACCTTTTGCTTCCAATTACTTTTCAGCAAAAAAAAAGGAGAAAGAAAAATTAAAAAAATTCAAACGTTGGCGCCAGCAGAGAGAGTGGGCTGCGCCCAGCCCACTGCTTTTTTTCCCTCTGCTCGCGCGCAAGCCCAGCCCGTTATCCCGCAGAGAAAAACGATTCGTTTTTTTCTCTCTCTTCTATTCCGTCGTCACCCTCCTGTACGGCGTCCATCCGGAGCGCCACGGCGGATGCGGTCACATCCCGACGGCGATCCGTGCCCCTCTGCCCCTATAAAGCCGCCCTAGGGCCTCGGGCCTTGCCCTAGCTAACCCTAGCCCTCTCCCCTCGAGCTCCCGCCGCCGTCTGCCCCTCTCCCGGCCACCTCCCTCGCTCTGTCCCCATCGCCGGAATTTCTCCCCTCTGAACCCCGATGGCAACCACCGCTCCCCGTACGCCTCCTTCTTAGCTGATCACGGGAATCGCACGGCCACTCCCTCCTCTTCCGATTGGACACCGCAGTGGAGCTCGCCGTCGACTACAGCCGCGCCGCCGTCCTCTTCCACGCCGCAGCTGCCGTCGTCACGCCGTCGTCATCGAGCACCTGCTGCCCTCCCGGTGAGCCACCACCGTGCTGTCTCCTCCTCCTCTCTGTTACCATCTGCTCGCAACCATCTGCACCAGCATCCAGCACACGCACGCACCCCCCAGATCAAGCACGGCCGCGTTGTTTCCCCGCCGGCGAGCAACGACCATGTTTCTGTCAGTTAGCTTCAGTCCGCGCGCGCACTTGTGAGTTTCAGTTAACAGGTTGACACCTTAACCTGTCCGCGCTTCTTTCCCTGACAAAACTGAAGCAGCAACGCAGTGGTTGCACTGCTCTGTCGCACGCGCGCGGTCGTGTGTTCGATTCCTCGCATCCGCGGTTAAAAACCCAAACTTTTTGCGCGCATATCTGACGGGCAGGACCCACTCATCAGTGGCTCTCACTGCCACGCACGCTGCGCACGCCACGCTGGCCCCAGGCCCACGCTGCAGTGACTAGGGCTGGCCAACCGTGCGGTAACAAAAGTTTCTGCACGTTTCTGTTTCAAAAATAGAACCTTTTTAATTACAGTTTGGTCCTCAATTTTAATTTGTTAATAACTTTTAATCTATAACTCTAAATAACAAAAGTTAAACATGTTTGTTGTGCTAAATTAAATTGTCTATCCAATTATGCCATTTGTTTCCTGTTTTGAATTTTCAAAATGCAATTCAAATTTGAATTCAAATAATTCAAATGCAATTTTCTAAATTCCATAACTAAATAATAATAAATCCAAATCATGCAAATAAAATATGGTTTCAATGCTATTTCAAATAACCTATTCAAATATAAATTTTGTTTCATGGTTTGAATAATTTAAATTGCTTAATTAATTTAAACCTTAATTAAATCATTTAAAATTGCTAAAATCATTACTTGCTCAATTTAAATTATTTTTGAACATGCAAAATATGTTTTCAAACCACCAAAGTATGAACTTTTCAAATATGAGTTTGAAATTATGTTTTGAGCAAATAAAAATTCAAATAAAATTCATGCTTGTTTTAAATTCATTTAAAACTTGTTTAATTTTGTTTAAGTCATAATAAATTCATCCAAATTCCTTTTTCAATACTTGAAACATGTATTCCACCCAAAATTTCATGATCTTTTCAAATATGAAATTAGTTATTTGTTTTGAACAATTTAAATGGTTGAAAACAACAAATACTTGTGTGTCACCTTTAAGGCACCCAAAAAATCCCTAAATTAATAATAAAATTCTAAATTGCTAAACCTCATTTCAAATTGGTTCTAATGTTGTTATTTTGCTGTTTCCCTTTTGCATGCATCATACTAAACCACTAGCACCTGTTGATTAGATGGAAAACAAATAATGTAACCAAAAAAATCCATGGGCTTTTCATATGCAACTCAATATTGCATATGTGTCCATTTAAATTGTGCTATCATATCAAATAGTTTATTTTGATGCATCCATTAACTTGACATGCATCATCCTATGATTGTGCACTCTGCCATGATATTGATTGTTTATTTTTCCTGTATTTTTTGCTTGCTTCTTCTCGGATAGACGACGACGTTGATACCGACGATCTTTACGACACCCCTTCTGAGGATCTAGCTCAGTACCCGGCTACTGGGTTTGCAGGCAAGTTATCACTCACATGAACCAATGTGTTCCTTTCAACATTGGTTACCGATACTTTCCGTTGTCTATTTCTGCTAGCCATATGTATCGTTGCTTCTGTTACGAACCTATCACATAATACCCTAACCCCTGATATTGCCACACCTCCAGTCCTATAACCCCGTTGCTTGGGCCCGTGTCTTACTAGCATGCTTAGGGTTGTTTTGCTCGAGTCTGTTATCAGTTACTTCTGTTATCATATCTGCTTATATTCTGGGGCTCGATGTTAAACAACAACCTGTTAATTTGAGGTAATAGTAATTTGCTGATAAGGCACCGACAGGAGGCCCGGCGTGGTTTTGAGGCCTGCTAGTGTCGACCCTAATAGGAAAAGGGTCTTGTCTACTGATCCATGATGAGCGCACTATCCGCATGTGGGAAGCGTGTATGGGCGCCCCCCTCAATTTGATTCGATTCGCATCTCGTCCAAATCACCACACTTAGTTCGGGCTTTCCATTTGATGCACGCATATGCAGGTATGAACCCGAGGCCAGGGTGGAACTTTTGTAGTCGGCATTTAGGGCGGCGTGGTCTTCCAGTGCTATGAGGGTCCCCTTTTCTTCGTGGGGCTCGATTAGCCGCGCACGCACAGCACGTGGTGCTTTGGGCTTGATGCGAAGAAGAGTTGAGTTGTGTTGAGTGCCATGCTTGGTGGGAAAGGCCTTCCCATCTGGCGGGTTATTCTTACGTGTACGGCCAAATTGGTGCACACCTGCAGGGATAAATCTTCTCGAGAAGCCGTGTTTTCCGCGGTTATGGTTGACTTGGTGAAAGTACTGGCTAACAAGTACTCAGAACAATTTACACCTAATTAATGATAACTTAACTAGTAACAGGCCTAATGACACAACAATTTGATCCATCATTAATCCAACTGTGTGAGTTATCCTCGGATTGCTTCTTTGGATAAGGGGCGAGGTCCAGGATGGGTTTGTTTGGTGGTTAGCTATAGTTGGTTACGATACGTTATCTTATCTCTTTCTGTTACACCGGAAGTTGTAGTATGTTCTGTAGTTGGTTAGTGCAGCCAGTTGCAGCATCTTTTATACCTTTTCTTCCGTTGATCCCAAGGCATCTGTGCTTGGTGTTGACGTGCTACACTTTGGTGAACTGTGAGTCTTTCTTGCCAGTACGTTTATGTACTGACCCCTTTGGGGCTGTGGTTTCCGCAGACTACGCTTACGAGGATCCAGGTGACGGCTACTACGTGGAGTTTGACGAGGCTGCTGACGAGTAGTTAGCGGACCCGGGCAGGATCCGAGACATCGTGGATGGGCTCCGTTTTCTTTGCATTCCCGGCTTCTTAAGCCTATTTGGATTTGTCTGTACTCAGACCCTTTGAATGCTTCCGCTGAGTTGTAATGATGTTATGTTGGGACATGTGTCCTCTGGATGATTGTATTTGCTATTCTCTGCCCTAGTGAGGGCCAGTTGCAACTTATTTCAATCTTTTGTGTCTTAGAGATAGGTTGTGTTATCATCTTGTTCAAAGCCGTTGACGTACCATGTGTGTATGGTATGAAGTACGTCAATGGTAGTGTCCTGATTTCTATGGGATAGTTTACATCGACGGTGAATAGTAAAGATTGGTTGTCACACATAAGTGTTGGCCTACTCGTAAGAGATGCGGGTGCCGGTAAGCTTCGTAATCCAATCAAAATACTGTTCAGTTCGTATGGTGAGTATCCTCTAGAAGCCCGGGTGCGACACCTGTCAGCATCACGTTCACGCTCATACTCTCTCTCAGCATCCCCCGCACGCCGGCGAGTCTCATTTTCATCAACAAAAGTCCCCTCATCATTTTCCCCCAGGTGACAAAGTCGTTTCCGTGAGCTAAGCAACTTGCCGGGCCTAGAGCTTGAGCCATCTGCGAGGAAAGCAGAAAAGATGCAAAGAAAACCAAACAAGAATCAAAAACGGGGGCTCACGACTCGTGGAAATGGAGGAAGTAGATCTCTGTTCGAGATTCAGTACAGGCCAGAAATTCCGGTCGTGGGTGCGGAAATTCCGGAGGGCGGAAATTCCGGCCTCAGGAAAATTTCCGGGGGGCGGAAATTTCTGGCCTTCGGAATTTTCGAATCCAGATCTGAATCTGGGCCTGTAACGAATCTAGAACGATGAATTGGAGTACAGAGATAAAACCTAGAGTATATGTGATACTTGTGTGAAGATATGACCGTACAATACCATGAAGAACACTAGACATGAGATCAAATCATCTAATCAATCCATAGATTACGGAGAAAACGGAACACATACCGGGATCCATGAGATAGGAACGGATGTGTGGTCTCTTGATCCGCAAAAGACGATTAGAGGACGAGGAGGAGAGGCAAAGGGGCCTCCCGGAGGTCTCGGAGGCGGAGTGGAGGCGAAGGGAGGGAGAGCAATCTGGAACTGCTCCCTCCCGTCGCCCTTATATAGCCCCAGACCAACCCCACCGGAAATTTCCGGTATTAAGGCCGGAATATTCCGGTGTCCGGAAATTTGGACCGGAATATTCCGCCCAAATATCCGGTGTGCCTTCTGCGAGCGGGCACGCTGGATATTTGGGGGATTATTCGAGTCAATCTCAAACCCCGGAAATTTCCGGGGCTTAAGGCACGGAATATTCCGGGCCCCCGGAAATTTCCGCTCAAATTTCCGGTGTGCCATCTGTGAGCGGGCACATCGGAAATGGGCAAAATTTCTGGGACAAATGTCTGAGGGCCGGAATTTCCGGTGTTCCCACGCCATCCGAGTTTTTGTGGAAGATGGAACAAGTCGTGAGCCTCCAAAAACGAGAAACAAAAACAAACGCACGAACACGAGGAAAACATCAAAACTAAAACAAAACAAATACAAATAACAAGGGAAAATGTTGGTGGCCAAAGCCACCGTGTATGAGTGATACCAAGAAGTCGCGAAGATGTATCTTGGACTTAAAAGTATAACTCACGTTTTAAGCACAATAAGTCACAAATTGACTAGATATGCAAGACACTTTGGTTGTTTTGCGCATGATAGGTGGAGTGTTTGCTCATTGGTTGAACCACGCTCCCCCTATGTCCATGCCTACATCTAAACTAGATAGCACATATAGTGAAGGTACTTATGCAAGGGTTCAACAGAAGTTGGACGCATCGATCACATTTAGTTCATTCCTCAAACCCCGAAATCTTGGTTCATCAAGAGCCTTCGTGAAGATATCCGCGAGTTGATCCTTGGTTGCCACATAGGATAGATCAATATCAGCCTTCTCAACATGATCCCGAATAAAGTGATGTCGTATCTCAATGTGCTTCGTCTTGGAGTGAAGAACGGGATTGTAGGCGATCTTGATGGCACTCTCATTGTCGCAAAAGAGAGGAACTTTGTCGAAGACGATGCCATAATCTCTCAATGTTTGCCGCATCCAAAGTAATTGAGCACAACAACTCGCCGCGGAGATGTATTCGGCCTCGGTGGTAGAGAGAGCAATGCAGTTTTGCTTCTTGGATGACCAACACACCAATGAGCGGCCAAGAAATTGACAACCTCCGGATGTAGATTTCCTATCCGTCCTCTCTCCCGCATAGTCCGCATCCGAATACCCAATGAGCTGAAAGCTTGAACCCTTGGGATACCAAAGACCGAAGTTTGGGGTATGAACTAAATATCGAAAGATGCGCTTAACCGCTTCAAAATGACTTTGTCTCGGAGAGGCTTGAATCCTTGCACATTTACCTACGCTATACATAATATCGGGTCTAGATGCACAAAGGTAGAGCAAAGAGCCAATCATGGAGCGGTATACCTTTTGATCTACCTCTTTACCATTCGGATCGGGTTTCAAATCAACAGTCGTGGACATGGGGGTCTTCATAGGTTTGGCATCATGCATGTTGAACCGCTTGAGCGTGTCTTGAGTATACTTGGCTTGCTTGATGAATGTGCCTTCGGGATGTTGCTTGATCTCAAAGCCAAGAAAATACTCCAATTCTCCCATCATAGACATCTCGAAGTTGTCTGTCATAAGCTTGCAAAACTCATCATTGAAAGCAACGTTAGTAGAACCAAAGATGATATCATCCACATAGAGTTGGCATATGAACAAGTCACCTCCAACCTTTTTGGTGAAAAGGGTGGGATCGATTAAACCCACATTAAACCCACGATCAACTAAGAACTCTTTAAGGTGCTCGTACCACGCACGTGGAGCTTGTTTAAGTCCATAGAGTGCCTTATCGAGTTTGTAGACATGATCGGGGTGGTTGGGATCCTCGAAACCCGGAGGTTGCTTGACATAAACCAACTCGTGGATGGGACCATTCAAAAATGCACTTTTCACATCCATTTGTTGCAATTTGAAGTTATGATGAGAAGCATATGAAAGTAAGATGCGAATAGATTCAAGACGAGCTATGGGAGCGAATGTTTCACTGAAGTCGACACCTTCGATTTGAGAGAAGCCTTGGGATACCAATCTAGCTTTGTTGCGGATGACGATGCCGTCCTTGTCTTGTTTGTTCTTGAAGATCCACTTAGTGCCAATGACGTTCTTGCAATCTTTGGGTCTTGGTAACAACTTCAACACCTTGTTGCGCCCGAAGTTGTTGAGTTCATCGTGCATTGCTTCAAGCCAATCTTGATCTTCAAGAGCTTCATAGACCTTCTTTGGCTCAATGTGAGAGACGAATGCATGAGCTTTGCTAAAGTCCGCTAGTTGCCTCCTTGTGACGACCCTTCCACGAACTTGTCCAAGAATCATGTCCTCCGTGTGACCGGCACGAGCAAGATTATCTAGCCTTCTCTTTGCCCTACGAGCTAGCATCTCCTCCAAAGTTTCCTTGGATAGTATTTGATCATCACCTTCATCATCGGAGACATGTCCACCTTGATCTTGATCATTGACGGGAGGTGGATCCCTTATGTGATGATTTGTATCATCACCATGTGTATCTTGTTCTTCATTGTGAGTTTGGCCTTCATCATGAGCTTGGCCTTGATTGATTGAGTGATCTTGATTGTTAGCTTGGCCTTGTGGTGAAGCATGAGGGCTTGGTGCATCTTGTTGGGTAGCTTGGTTATCAATGGATGTAGTCAATGGCTCCACTTGAGTGGAGCATAGTCCTTCTCCCTCCGTCATCCGGCGTCCCTCAATGGGGATTATTTCACCAATCCCCATTCTTCGTATAACGATGGGAGGAATTGCATCTCCTACAAAACCATGATCTATACGGCCCCCTTGGGACCCATTATCCTCATCAAACACCACGTCTATAGCTTCTTCAACTTGTCCGGTGGACTTGTTGTAGACTCTATAGGCGTGAGAGTTTGTGGCGTAACCAACAAAGATACCCTCATAGGATTTAGTCTCGAACTTTGACAAGCGTTTACCTCTCTTGCGAATGAATCACTTGCATCCAAAGACCTTGAAGTATGACACATCCGGCTTCTTGCCCGTGAGAATCTCATAAGGGGTCTTGTTCAAGATCTTGTGGAGATACAATCGGTTGCTAGCGTGACAAGCGGTGGAGACGGCTTCGGCCCAAAAATTATAAGGAGAAGAGAATTCCGCAATCATGGTTCGAGCCACATCCATAAGAGTCCGATTCTTTCTCTCCTCCACACCATTTTGTTGGGGGGTGTAGGGAGTGGAGTATTGATGAGCAATTCCTTCCTCGCTAAGAAAACCCTCCACGGTGTAGTTCTTGAACTCGGAGCCGTTATCACTTCGGATAGCCATGATGCTCGTATTATGTTGGCGTTCCACCAAAGTGATGAACTCGATGACCCGCTTTTGAGTCTCACTCTTCCTCTTGAAGAAGTACACCCAACAATATCGTGAATAGTCATCCACAATCACCAAGAAATACTTTTTGCCCCCAAGACTATCATATGATAGGGGACCAAAAAGGTCCAAGTGAATGAGCTCGAGGATTTTTGAGGTGGTGATGTTCGTCTTGGTGGGATGTGCTTCTCCATGTTGCTTTCCTAGAACGCAAGAGCTACACACACGATCTTTGGCAAACTTAGCATTTTTTAGTCCTAGAACGTGATTACCACTTTGAAGGTCATGCAGCATCCTCATATTGGTGTGGGCTAACCGGCGATGCCATAACCAACCCACATCAACTTTAGCCATTAGGCATGTCGCGGCACACGTGTCTCCTTTAGAGAAGTCCACTACATACATGCCGTTCTTGACATGCCCAACAAAGGCCACCTTAAGAGTCGTCTCCCACGTGACAATCACATTCTCCTTATTAAAGAAAGATGTAAAACCACTGTTAGAAAGTTGAAGAACCGAGATGAGATTATAGCCTAGAGACTCAATAAGGAGAACATTCTCAATTGACAAGTCATTTGAGATTGCTACCTTGCCTCGTCCCAATACCTTTACTTCGGAGTTATCACCAATAGTAACGCAATTGAGATGGGGTAATGGAGGTTGAAGATCACTCATTGCGTCATTGCTTCCGGTCATATGTTGGGATGCACCACTATCCACCGTCCATTAGCTTGAACCGGAAGCACTTCCCTACATTAGATTAGTTTCTTGATTTAGGGACCCATCTTTGAATGGGTCCTCTCATGTTAGCGACAAGGGTCTTAGGAACCCAAATACTCCAATGATAATCATCACCATAAGAAGTACCAACATATTTAGCATATACATGACCATCTCTAGACTTCATAAGAACATAAGATGGATTATATTTCCCGGCAAAGTCATTGTGAGTGGTGCTCCCCCTAGAGGCCTCACCACCCACATTGGTGTTGGTATCCTTCCTTTTGATCACCTTTCCCTCTTTCACAAATCTTACTTCTTGTGAGGGGGAGGTAACCTTTTTCTTGTTCTTCTTCTTGTACTTCTTCTTTGACTTGGCTATATAGCCAAGTCCCTCCTTTCCGTTGTTGGCTCGTTGAGAAGCAATCTCATGGGGATTCTTCTCATTTCCTACAAGATTAGTCGCACTACAAGCATTTCTAGGCAAGACATTCAAGCTAGAGGGTGAAGTGGACACAACTTGCTTGTTTGATAGTTGAGATAGAAGATTGTCACGAGATTTGGTTAACTTGTCATGAATTTCCTTAAGAGACATGAACTCCTTTTCAAGTTTTTCATGACGAGTGCCAAGTTCCTCGTGAGAAATTCCTAGCTTCAACTCTCCGTGTTCAAGAGTTTTAATGATAGCAAGAGATTGTGCATTCTCCTTCCTAAGCTTAGAGACACTTATGGCAAAGTTTTCTTCAAGACAAGACAATTTCTCCTCAAGTGAGGCACGAATGGAACGCTCATTTTCAAGTGCTTTTTCAAGCTCTTGCTCATTGCAAGTGTGACCTCCATGGCTTTCCAAAGTCATGATGATCTCCTCCTTTTCATCTACAAGAGAGTTAGCCTCATCAAGTTGCCTCAAAAGGGCATTCACCTTTTCCTTAGTCTCACCTTTAAGGCTAGATAGCCATATGCCTAACTCATTAGACTCACTATCCTCCTCACAAGCATTTTCAACACAATCCAATAATTAAGGAGGGTTAGTGATAATGCTCTTGGAGTTAGGAGAGCATACCGAAGTGGCTTTTTCCATAAGACACGTAGGTCGGGTAGCCACATTCTCATTGGGGGATTCGAATAGAGAGATCGAAGGAGATGATGCGGTGGCCTTGGCGATGTGAGCAACTCCAACTACCTCATCTTCTCCTTCATCTCCGGAGATGTAAGTCTCAAGAACCGCCCCTTCTTGAACATAGAGAGCCCTTGGCACCTTCCTAGTGAAGTTCTTGTTTAGAGGAGGCTTGGCCTTGTTTTTGCGAACAAGCTTGCCTTCGTTTTCTTCTCTTGGCTCAAAGGGGCACTCCTTCACAAAATAGTTTGCGCTACCACAATTGTAGCATGTCCTTGGTCGCCCCCTTTCTTCTTGTAGTTCTTGTTTCGTGGAGGCCTTGGAGATCCGGCCTTGTGAGCTTCCCATCTCTTCCAATATCCATGCATAGCGAGAGCAATGCACTTGTGAGCTCCCGTGTAAGTGTCCTCATAGTCTTCCTCATCATCACCATCTTCTTCACTTTCCTCGATTCGAGCCATAGCCTTTGACTTCAAAGCGAGATTCGGTGACCTTCCTATTCCTCGAGAGCGGGCTAGAGCATCGTCCGCGCTCTTGTGTGAGAGAGAGATAGCAATGAACTCACTTAGAACACCAATCGAGTTGAGGGTATTGTAGTCAGCTCTTGTCCGGATGCTAGTGGAGAGATTTTTCTCAAAGGGTGTAATGGCTTTGACAAATTTCCTCTTGATCCACTCATCGGAGATTTCTTCTTTTCCAAAGTCTCTCAATTGGTTGGCAAGGGTGACAACTCTTCTATATACCTCTTCGGGGTTCTCATCCTCAAGCATGACGAAGTTCTCGGAGTTGTCAATGGCCACGTCATACTTGGAAGATTGGATGCTAGCATTTCCTTGAAACAAGGTGTCAAATTTGTCCCAAGCTTCCTTGGCGGTCTTGCAACCACGGATGTGAGTGAGATGCTCCCTTGGGAGAGCCTTCTGGATAATGACAAGAGCAGTTTTGTTGAGTTGAGATTCAATATACTCCCTTGGAGTCAAGTTGCTTGGGTCATGAGGATGAAATCCATGGATCACGCTTCTCCACAATGCGGTACACGATCCTGAAATGTGAGATTCCATTTCAAACTTCCAAGAGGAAAATTCGTTATTGTTAAGGATGGGTGGAACTCCAACATTAAGGATGTGTGGCATGGAAACTATTGGGTGGATAGAGTCATAGTTTTGCGGTGGTGGAACTTTTGAATTGGACCCCGAACCATTAGCCGTTTGAGACTTGGAGCCACCGTCACCCTCCTTAGCTTTGGCTTTAGCCTTTTGTGCGGCTTTAGCCTTACTTTTGGCAATGTTCTCTTCGAGTTCGGAATTGTACGGAGTCGTTTCCTCATCCGAACTATCCTCATCGGAGACATGGGGAGAGTGCGAAGGCCCCTTGGTTTTACCCATCATGTTCTCCAACATCTTCTTGATGGAGGAAACCTCCGAGCCCACACTAGAGCTAACCTTGGACAATTGGGTTTGAATGGTACAAACCGTTGTCTCTAGGTTGGCTATAGTGTCGGACCTTTTGGAGATCTCCTCCTTAGAAGATTCGGGATCATCTACATTGACCATGATTACTCTTAGGCGGTTAAGCCCGATAAAAGAGCCGAGGCTCTGATACCAAATGAAAGTGCAAGATGGTCAACTAGAGGGGGGGTGAATAGGTGAACTACAAATTTTAATCCTTTTTCACTTTTAGAGGTAGCTTAGGGAGAGTAAAAGCTTGGTTATCTAAATGTGCAACTAAGTAAACACTCTATGTGCCAAGAAACAAGTAGCAACGAAAGTAAAGCAAGGACACAAGATAACCACAAGTGAAAAACACTGAGACAAGGATATGTTTCTCGTAGTTCCTTCTTGAAAGAAGTACGTCTATGTTGGAGAGGTGGGGAGCCACCTAGGCGCTCCTCAATAGCACGGATGTGCACACCTTATTCTCCGTGAGCTTCTCCGGTGAGGGAGATTCTTGTTTCCACTATGAGGTCGACTTGAAGGCGTTGACCAAACCTTTACAAGGGGTTGAGGCTACTCCACAAGTGAGATGAAGGCTCTCAACAATCGAAGCTTCTTGCTACAAGGTGGAAGCTACAAGCACTAGGGTTTCCCTTGGATGACAAAGAAACCAAGAGATTACAAGATCCCAAGAGTTGTGGTGTGGGTACATATGTTTTGGCTTGGTGGAAAGGTAGATCTAGTCCTCCTCCATGAGATCCTTGAAGGGCATCGAGTTTGGTTGGAGGAGGAGGGAGATCGGGGCGTTTTGAGCTCTACAACAATGGAGGAGAGAGAGGAATGGACGAGCTACCTATCTAGAGGAAGAAGACAACTATTTATAGGCTCATCCAATTTCTGACCGTTGCAGTTCGCAGGGCCGGAATATTCCGGTGTTAGCACCGGAAATTTCCGGTCTGCTGTGGCCGGAAATTTGAATAGTCCGGGGGGCGGATTTTTGAAATATCCAGGGGCGGAAATTTCCGCCCCAAAGTTCCGCCCCCATCTCTGTGCGCGGGCAGCAGCCAATGGTGAAAATTGCTAAGGACCAAAGGCCGGAATATTGGAATATCCGGGCCCGGAAATTTCCGGACAGAATTTCCGCCCCCATCTCTGTGCGCGGGCAGCTGAGAAGGTTCCATTTTCTGCTAAGTCCCAGAGGGCCGGATTTTTGCACCGGAAATTTCCGGGGCAAATTTTCGCCCTGGCTTCTGTGCGCGGGCAGGGAAAACACTTAGTCGTTTTGAAGATGCCAGGAAGGGGCCGGAATATTCCGGTGCTAGGGCCGGATATTCCGCGCTATAAGCACCGGAATTTCCGGACTGAATACTGAAAAATCCGGTGGCAATAATTCCAGAGAGTAGATCTTCTCTTTGATCTTTTGACAGGAGTCTAGCAATAATTATCTGAGAGAATAGCTGCACAGACTAAAACACCAATGTTAGATAGATGATACCGTGTTGTTATCATCACCAAAATCATTAGAGAGATCATGAGCTTTCAGATGTGCGGTCTCTTGATCTGCAAAGGGAAATCAGAGGATGTGGATGGGAGGCAAGATGGCCTCCCGGAGGTCTCGGAGGCGGCGGCTGCGTCTGGGGGCGGAGTGGAGGCGAGGGGAGGAAGAGAAGTCTGGAACTGCCCCTCCCGTTGCCTATATATAGCCCCCAGCCAAACAGACCGGATTATTCTGGTATTAAGACCGGAATATTCCGTGGGTCGGAGATTTGGGCCGGAATATTCCACCCCAAATATCCGGTGTGCCTTCTATGAGTGGGCACGCTGGATATTTTTGGTGGAAGATTCTGGTCAATCTCGAACCCCGGAAATTTCCGGGGCTTAAGGCACGGAATATTCCGGGCCCCGGATATTTGCACCGGAAATTTCCGCCCAAATTTCCGGGGTGCCTTCTGTGAGCGGGCACCTTGGAAATGGGTGAAAATTTCGGAGGCAAATGTCTGGAGAATGGAATTTTCCGGGCCCTAGGTCGGAATTTCCGGGGTTCCCATGCCTTCCGAGAATTATGTGGAAAATGGAACAAGAAGTGAGCCTCCAAAACAAGAACCAACGACGATGAACACACAAACACGAACGAAAAAGCAAACAAATCAAATACAGAGAGTAATGTTGGTGGCTGAAGCCACCGTGTTTGAGTGGTACCAAGGAGTCGCAAAGATGTATCTTGGACCCAAAAGTATGACTCACGTTTAAGCACAATAAGTCACAAAATGACTAGATATGCATGAAGCTTTGATTGTTTTGCGCATGATAGGTGGAGTGTTGGTTCATGAGTTGAACTGCGCTCCCCTATGTCCATGCCTACATCTAAACTTGATAGCACATATAGTGAAGGTAATTATGCAAGAGTTCTAGAGAAGTTGGACGCATCGATAACATTTAGTTCATTCCTCAAACCCCGAAATCTTGGTTCATCAAGGGCCTTCGTGAAGATATCCGCGAGTTTATCCTTGGTTGGCACATAGCAGAGGTCAATATCACTCTTCTCAGCATGACCCCGAATGAAATGATGTTGTATCTCAATGTGCTTCGTCTTGGAGTGAAGAACGGGATTGTAGGCGATCTTGATAGCACTCTCATTGTCGCACAAGAGGGGAACTTTGTCGAAGTCGATGCCATAATCTCTCAATGTTTGCCGCATCCAAAGTAATTGAGCACAACAACTCGCCGCGGAGATGTATTCGGCCACGGTGGTAGAGAGAGCAATGCAGTTTTCAACAGCTAGGAATACTGGAGGGGCGTTGAATCATACCGAGCTTTCAAATGCGACTCCCTCTCATCAGCATCGGCTATTTCGCTCTGTAACGATTCTACCTCAGCTCTAGTCAATTCAACCTGATAATTTAACAGCAAAAAAATTCTAGTGTTATAAGACAGGATTCAGAATACATGTAACATCCCTGATTTTTGGAAAACTCAAAAATCACAAAAATTTGAAACTTTTTGTTTTCATGTTTAGTAAGTCACCAAAAACCAAATGAGATGCAAGAAACAAAAGAAAACAATACACATTTCAATGAAATTGAAATTAAGAATCCATTATACCTCTATTCCATAAACCCTAAAGTCACTTCAAAATAAATATTTCTACCTAAAGAAAATATTTCTTCTTAAGAAAACCCTTACACCAAACATGTTTTCAACCCAATTATGATCTTGAAAATAATCTTGATATATAAAAACTAGATAATTGTTATCTCTAATATTTTCTTCTTGTCTCTAAAAAGGGTTTCACTATTATTGATAACCCCAAAATAGATATAAGTTGGATCCTTGTTTTCCAAGTGTTATGTCAATCAACAAAATAATATAGTGTTATAGAAATAAATTGTTTATGAAAACAAGTAAGATACTTTGAGAAAACAATGTTTTCATTTGGGAAAACCTTTCTGCTTTTACTAAACCCCATTTCCAAATTTATTAAATATTTCTCTATGTGTGAAATATAACAAAAGGATACTAATTGTGGTTTCACTAATATGTTGAAAATATACAATATGAAAGTTCCTAAAAGGGCCTTAGAAAACAATAGTTGAACCATAGAAAATATTTCAAAAAATTGTTTTAATCATATAAAAATTAATGTTTTCTATTAAGTGACTATCATTGTTTCTTCATATTTTAAAATCATAAAATATGAAAACCATTAAAAATGATTTTGGAAAATTTCATTTGATCACATTGTTGTCTCTGATATTTTATTCAACCAATAATTTGCATTTATATAATTGATATTTTTGAAATGGCATTAATAGGCTATTAGTGAAATCATTTTTATTTCAAAATATAAAATAACAAAACAAGTGTAAATGATTTCCAAAAATGATATTTGACTTATATAATGTCTCTTTATTTTTATAAAACCCTTTCTCAAAATTAAATTTGATTTTCTATTAAAAATGCTATTAAGTCACTTTTAATGATTTATTCAATTTTCATAATTCAAAAATGTAATGTGTTCAAAAGTTTGTGAAAATGAGTTTTCTGGAAAGGAAATTAAATTTTAAGAATTTAGAAATTTATTTCATGCCAATTGGAGTTTTTATGCAGAAGTTATTAAAGAAATGATTAAACAGAAATTAAAAAGAAAAATAAAAAAATTGATGACGTCATCAATGACGTCACTGTTTCTTCTTCCTCTAGTAACTGAAGAACACCGAAACTGCTAATTTCAATTGCTTTGATTCCTCGCGATTAAAGCACCGAACTAATGGCTCGTTTCCACCCCATAAATCCCCTGCATTTCCTCTCCATTTACCCTCTCTTACCCCCTCAAATCGTTTCCGAAATCGCCGTTAATCGCTCGCCGGAGTTCGTCCACCCGCCGCCGTCCTCCCTTGTTTTCCGACATGGTGAGCAAGCTCCAGAGCCCAATACCCCCTCCTTTCATTTCCTCTTATCCTGGCGCCCCTCATAGGACCTTCCATCGATTTGTTCCCTGCAGAAACGGCGCTCACCGGAGAGAACCCGAGACGGCCGACGCGGAGCTTCACCACGACGTCGCACGGAGCCCCTGAGAGTGTGCCGTGGTCACCACCAACTCCACCGTGCCGAGCCGCGCGTCCCTGTCATCATCCATAGCCTGGAGGACCACCGGAGGAGCTACCCCGTCATTTTTCGAGCAACCGCGCCGCCGTAGCTCCATTCCCGGCAGCCCGCCGGCGAGGTGAGGTCCCTCATCTCCTGTGCCGTTAGATCAGGACGAACGGCTAGGATTAGATCTCGCCCGAAGGGGTACGCCCCCGTTGGATCTAGATCCAACGCTCTAGATTTAACGATACCCGCACAGTCAGCCGCGCGTTAAAAGTTTTATCCGTCGCTCAGCGCAGCGTGTAGACGGCCCAGGCCCACACCCTATCTGCTGCACCGCGCGGTAAATAGACAAACCGGGCCCACTCAGCCTCTGGATTTGTTTTCGAATAAAATTAGAATGTCAATTTTGCAGAAAAGTCCCTGCAATTTAGATCTATCATATCTTTTGATCCATAAGCCCAAATTTAGCAATCTTGGACTTTTTGAAAAGCCCCTGACATCTAGAAACTTTTGGCACTGGCCAAATTTAAATTTGATAAACTTAAATCTGTTCAAATTCAAATATGCTTGTTTGATGAAATTTGGCATAATTCAAATTCTACAAATCCAAAAATTGCAAATAAAATATATTTGGAAACCTTGGAATGTGTAGTTTCATATCCTCTGTCCCAAAATAATATTGGAACAAATTAAAATTGAATTTAGAATTAATTGGTACATTTGAGTATTTTTGACATAGATTAATTTCTATAAATATTTTCACTATAGTTCCTTTTGCAAAATTTCTCCATTTGATAACCTTGAACCAGAAACAACCTTGCCCAACCATTTTGGACATCCTTGGACCAGGACCATGTGTTTTTGACCAAAAAACCCAACCTAGTGATTCCTCCATCTTTACCATGCCTTAGGAATTGTTTTCAACTGTTATTCCTTGATGTTATGTCTATTTGGAGCCAAGCCAAGTCCTTAGAATGTGTCAATCACATATAGTACCAAGTGGTGAATTTAGTTTTCTATCTACTTCTCCACTCCCCTTTCATGCTTCAAGAAATCATCAAGCTAGCAAATTGGAAATCAAGACTCAAGCACAAGAAGAAAACTTCATCTCCAACTGAGTGGCAACATGAAGAGCTACAAACAAGATCATTGAAGAATTTGAATTAAAGGAAATTATGCTTCACAACAACTAGAAGAAACTCAATGAAGTACAAATGTATGAAGAAATGAAGAAGAAGACATCTTCCTCTCTATTTCTATCCTTCTTCTATTTTCCTTCAAATGTACTTAGTGGTATTTGTGCCCATCCCATACCTAAACCAAGTAGTGAAGATCATGAAGATTTATCAGGTGCAAGAGAAGCTTCACAACAAGGAGGAAACTACAATAGAAGCATGAAGATGAACTTCAAGAAGACAAGCATGTGAAGACTAGAAGCAATCCATATAAGTTGAAGAATAACAAGTTGTTTTTGTCCAACCATTGACCCAAATGGAAAACCAAAGACTTAGTAATATTTTCCCTTTGATGATGAAGTTAGTAGACCTACCCTAACCACAATGGAAAATACTAACATAGTCACTTAAATATTTTTGAAGGTGAATATGACCAAGTGTTTGCATGTATTACTTTAGCTGAAGAAGTAATATGGTTATTCTTAGTGAACTCTTGGAACTTCCTCGACAAGTATGGTTATAATAAAGTTAGATCACATCAAGCTCAACCTAGTCCTTCCTAAGTAAACCATTGGAATTTCCTTAACAAGTAATGAACTCAAATCATGATCTTGTCCTAGTCAACTTGGTTAAACCCCTTTTTTGATATGTTAGTTTCTCTGTATGTTTTCTACACTTGTATGTTTGCTTGTTAGGATGCTTGTTTATTTGGTTTTGTGTTTTCAATGAATAGATTGTACGGAGAGCAACGATCTTTTGTGAAGAGAGTGTGATTTCTTCACCAACTTCAACAAGGCAAGTAACACATCATCAACTACCCATTATTTTCTATATGCATTAGTTGATTTTGAGTAGCATGCATGATAGGAAATTTTACTAAGTTATACTATGCTATGCTATTATCCTAGTAGTGTGTAGCCATCTCTTTTACCCTTGTTATTTTGATAGCCTTAGAACTTAGTAGATACTATGCAATATTACAAATTGTTTTACTAGATGTTGAGGAAAAATCCTAAGTATAACTAATGAATGAACCACCTGGGTGGAAGTGGTAAGACTGGGTTATGTTGAGTGTTTCCTCAGGGCCCTTATCTAAGGGTTATTCCACTTGAGGTTGTCACTTGCGGATGGCCACCCAGGAACAAAGAGATTACTATGTCCTTCTAAGTTTAGTAGCTTCCCGTGCAGCCTTTTGACATATGGGCTCTGTCTTGATCAATTAAGTTGTGAGGGTTCAGCCCAGGCTTGACAAGCAGATGTAGCAAAATTATAGGTGGAACGGGTCTTGCCGGTGGGTCTGGACTTCTTCTTCTGAAAGATCTCGTCTCAATTCTCTCCTTTCCATGATGCACTCCAGGTGTATAGGATGTTTGGGCTAATTGAGGACAAAAGGTGAAAGTGCACAACCTCTGCAGAGTCAACAAACTAAGATCTTAGCCGTGTCCCCGGTTATGGACAACTATGAGCAGCTGGACAAGGATTGACGGAAAAATCTCATCACCAATTTCAATAAGTAAAATTTTGACCAACTGAAGAGTATTGTGGTGCTTGGATCTTAATCCAATGTTGCCACCCTTTGAAAAGAAAAGTTTGTTTTACAAAAGTGATAGGAGAAAACTGGCTTTATGCAAACTTAGCCAAAACTCCACTCAGCCAAATAAGCATGTAGTATTAGTCTTGCCATTTATATCCACCATAGTGTTGCTTGCCAATACATTAAATTGTATTGACTCCCTTGTGGCTGCATATTCCATATTGCAGATGTTTCTGAAGACGAGTGAGGATTTCGTTTAGGATCTCGAGACTATCGCCAACATGTTTTGCCTGTGGCACATGAAGAAGATGGGCTCAATGTTGTACTATGTTTTCCGCGGTATATCTTTGTTTTCTGCTAGTCTTCTAAGACTATGCAAGTTGTAATCCTATTTTGTAAAGACTGGATCATGCGATGTAATAGAATTTGATGCATTTGCATGATATTTCATTTTGTACTGTGGTGCTAGCTATTGATCCAGGGACTAGCACAATAACACAGGTATTCCATCTTTATTAAAAGTTGGGATGCTACAATACAGAACAGAAACAGAAGCCATATCTGTACTGGTAACTTGCTAACCTTGTCGTCATCCTCATCGCTGGAAGACCACCTAAGGCGAGGGATCGACAGCAGGTGGAGAAACGACGCGGCTCCCATAACTCGTTTCGGGGTCCAAGAACGCCTGCGTGAAGGACTGCTCGCACGGAAATCAGGCATGTCAGTACACCTAGAGAAGAGGTTTGGAAAATAAAATTGAAATCCATCCACATTTTGTTTCGCCGTCAGCAGCATCACCTTGGTGAAGGGTCCAGGTTACTCTTACTTGTGGACAGACCACCATCGGCAGCAGCGTCCATTTGTTCTTTGGGTGGCGAGAAGTGGTGCGGGAAGACCTCTATTATTCCGTAAACATCGTCCATCCACCGACGCGGATTAGTGCTAGAAGAAACGCATAGCTTCTATTTAATACAGAATGCATAGATATAAATCAGCAGTCGTAAAACAAAGTGCTTTACTAGTAGGCCAGAGCTCCTGACTGTACATAGAAGTGCTTGACGAATTGCATTATCTATTTAAAAACTAAGAGTCGTGATGCAAGCTGATAGTAAGGCATGTCAATAGACCCAAAGTAGCAGCCTCGGTTTGCTTAATTGTACGCACCACCTTGTTTTAGGTGTTTTATCCAATGTTCAGGATATCGCTTATCGTTAACTTATCGGTCATCCCATGAAAAGAGATATATCGGCTTGTCGGCCGATAAATCGATTTTATCGGTTGACTATTTATCGGCCATTTTTCTTATAAATCTCAAATTTTAGCACTAAAATATCTAAAGTATGCTAAAAAAAATGTATCATATCGGCACTAAAACCTCCAAATTATTATATATAGATATAATGTATTCAATAATACTAAAAATTCTATGATGGATGTCATTGATAAAATATTCCCGTGCTGGGAAATCAATACATCGGCTGATTTATCGGCATATCGACCAATAAATCACTTGTAAGACCTATAAAATAGCCCAAATGATAAACTCCACTGATATTCATTTATCTTACCGGTTACCACCCGATAAGCGATAAATCGGCCGATAAATCGGCATATCGGATGATATTTTGAACAGTGGTTTTATCTCCAAAATAATCACTGCTGCGGTAGGGCTCGCCAAGAGTTTATTCTGGCTGGAAGTATAATTAATTATTCGGTGTTATGCAAGGGAACATGGGTATGGGTGTGCATACACACAAATCGTCCGATATCCGATAAACTGGCCCTGGCCGATTAACCCCTTATCTTAGGTCGACCGATAAGTTCCCGATAAGCGATATCCTCAACATTATTTTTCCTACATTTGCCTACTTTGTAGCTATTTTCAGGAGCAGATTGTATAAAACAAGAACAGAGCAACACAATACTGCAACCGTAAACTGAGTCTTAAAAGTCACGGATTGCGCAACATCAGATTGGAAGCACCACAATTTTGTAAGGCCACCTTACTGACTTGAAGTTGTAAATCATGCTAGTAGCACTCAATTTTGATTCAGGATCTCAGTTCCGAGTCTAGGTTTCTAACTGATGATGTCGGTTCCTTGACCTTTATCACTTATTTATACTCCCTCCGTTCCTAAATGTAGGTGTTGAGTTTGGTAATAGTATGGTTGGCGAGAAAGTAAGTGCTAGCAGACACAATCAAGTTGATGCTGAATTGCTTGACTAGTGGAGTACACTCTATATTCACTCGCTGGCTAGGTGTTACGAGTCGACGGACGGAGAAGGAATGGGCGGCCTGAAATAATTAATATAAGACGGCCGCATTGAGCAGCTCGTTTTCAGAATTCCATGGCCGTAATCAATCACTGTGGTAGGGACTAATGACCGAATGGTTCACCGCTCCGTTAATCGCTGTGGCAAGTTAACAGGTACTAGTACCCGGTTAAATCGCGTTTGTAGTGTTTATGGGAGCAGTACAAGACGGTAAATCATCAATCGATCAATCGCGTTGGTCGGCGTTTCTGGTTCTAGAAGTGCATGAAGAAGACAGTAAACCATCAATCAATAATTCTAACAGTGGATAGCCATGGCGAACCGATCTGCGACCTCCCGGAGGCAGTCGATTCGATTGGGAAGTAGAGAAATCGACGAAGAGGGAGGCAGGGATGGAACGAACCTGGCCTGGTGACGGATAGCGAGCGCGGGCTGCGTCCTCGGGGTGCGGCGATTCGATTCGATTCGAGGGCGGCGGGCGTCGCGCGCGCGGAGGAAGCAAGTTGGCGCGGGGGGAAAGGCGGGGTTTGCTGGTGGGGAGGGGAGGAAGAAGATGCCAGGTCAGGTCAGGCCAGGTCGGAGTCGGACACGGGTCCAGCGAGACCACGTTCGTCTCGATTTCGTTTTCGGAACCGTGCACGCTTTGTACTATTGGCTTCACGCTGTGGCCTGGCCCATCACTCTCTTCCCATAAACTCTGCCGCCCGCAACCAATTTCCCCCTGTCAAATGTTCACCTTGAGTTTCTCCCTTTGCTCACGCTAAAAACAAATCCTTAAGTAAAAATAAAGGAAACACACACATGTTCACAAAGCGGATGATGGCGGCGCTTCTACGTCGTTACCTCCTTAGAGGCATCATTCTTGGAGGGGGGAGTGCGCCGGTCGAAGGGATCAGAGGATGAGTATGGTGGTGGATGCCGGTTCATAGATGGTCTACGCGGCAACGGCAATGTCGACAAGCTACCTTAGTTTGGCCTGCTCCGGGGGAAACCCTAAATGTGGGATTTCCGGATTGGATGATGGTGACGCCACCGGTGTCACTCTCCCTCTTGAGGGCATCGTTTTGGAATTGTGGCCGGAGGGTCCTAGAGAGGAAGCGGTGTCTCTTCTACCGCGTTCACGACGGCGGTTCTTGACAGCTTGGTGATGTGGGGTCTCAGTGTTGTATGCGGGACGGCGGACACGCGCAGGGAGGTGGTGTTGTCTGGTCCCATGGTGGTATCGACGGCAGGTCTGACATAGTGGATGCTTTGATCGCTGTCCTGAAGACGGGTGAGCGGAAGACGGCGACAGGTACTTTCCGAGCGTGTATATCGGTATGCGCTGCGGAGTGCTGGACCGATTATGCCCCTTGTCCGCTATCGGGCGGCATGGAGAGGCCTTCGGCTTTTGGATGAGGCGCGTTGGTGGGTTCTCAGAGTATCGGCTCTGCGATTGTCCATCCTCCTCATCATTACTGATAGTGAGCTATGTTTGGTGGATTCAGGTCTAGCTGTTTATAATGGAGCTGAATAAGGCTCCGGGGCCTGATGGGTTTCCAGCGGAGTTTTATCAGAGATTTTAGGAGGTCATTAAGGGAGATTTAATGGCTATGTTTGCACAATTGTACAGAGGTGATTTAAACCTGTTCAAGTTAAATTTTGGGGTGATCACTCTGTTACCAAAAAAGGATGATGCCTGTCGTATTGAGCAGTATAGGCCGATTTGTTTACTCAATGTGAGTTTCAAAAAATTTACCAAGGTGGGCACGAATAGAGTGACCTCTATTGCTCAACGGGTGATTAGGCCTACGCAATCTGCTTTTCTGCCAGGAAGGAATATCCTGGAAGGGGTGGTTGTCCTTCATGAGACTATTCATGAGCTCAAACGCAAGAAGTTAGATGGTGTGTTGCTCAAAATAGATTTTGAAAAGGCCTATGATAAAGTTAACTGGTCTTTTCTCCAACAAACGCTACGCATGAAAGGTTTTTACGCCTCAGTGGTGTGAATGGGTGGCGAGGTTTGTTCAAGGGGGATTAAAGTTAATGATGATATAGGACATTACTTTCATACTTTAAAAGGATTGCGGCAGGGTGATCCGTTATCACCTATCCTTTTTATTTTAGTCGCTGATATGTTAGCAATGTTAATTGAGAGAGCTAAAGATGATGGCCAGGTTGGTAGTCTAGTTCCACACTTGGTAGAACGTGGTGTGTCTATTCTTCAGTACGTTGATGACACAATTCTCTTTCTCGAACATGACATTGCAAAAGCGGTGAATATGAAGTTGTTGTAGCTTTGTTTGAGTAGCTTTCTGGGCTTAAAATCAACTTCCATAAGAGTGAGATTTTTGTTTTGGTAAGGCCACTGAGGTGCAGCAGGAGTACCGGACAATATTTGGATGTGAGGTCGGATGCCTTCCGTTCAAATATTTGGGAATTCCGATTCATTATCGTAAACTGTTAAATAAAGAATGGAAACCGATCGAGGATCGGTTTGAACAAAATTTAAGTTCCTAGGTAGGAAAGTTGCTTTCCTATGGGGATCGCCTCGTCCTTATAAATTTTGTTCTTACCAGCCTCCCGATGTTCTTTCTATCCTTCTTCGAGATACCTGCTGGGGTACGGCGAAAGCTAGACTTTTATAGGTCTCGTTTTTTCTGGCAAAGTGATAATTTAAAAAAGAAATATAGACTAACTAAGTGGAATATTGTTTGTCGTCCTAAAGATCAAGGTGGTCTTGGGATCGAGGTCCTTGATGTTAAGAATAGGTGCTTACTTAGCAAATGGCTATACAAAATCTTAACAGAAGAGGGGGTGTGGCATGAGTTGCTACATAACAAATATGTCCGTGGAAAACCTCTGGCTCAGGTGGTAGCTAAACCAACAGATTCCCCGTTTTGGAAAGGAATTATGAAGGTAAAGAGGGAGTTTTTCCCATCAATCTCGTGTTCCATTGGAGATGGACAGAGTGTGAGGTTTTGGGAGGACACTTGGTTAGGTCAAACTCCTCTAGCTTCTCAATATCCATCGTTATACAATATTGCCTCTTATAAGAATATTCTGGTGGCCCAGGTTATACCACATGCTCATCCCAATATCACATTCAGGAGGCCGCTCCTAAGTGATAAATGGGAGGCCTGGTTGCATCTTGTTGAAAGATTGATGGCCGTCTCATTAACTAATAATCCTGATAAGTTCACTTGGAAACTGACGCCGTCGGGCGTCTTTTCGGTAAAGTCTATGTACGAGGATCTAATGAATGGTCATACTAGATTTCTCCGTAAGTACTTGTGGAAATTGAAGGTTCTGCTTAAGATCAGGATTTTCATGTGGTTTCTTCTCCGTAAAGAACTTCTTACTAAAGATAATTTAAAAAAACGAAAGTGGATAGGTTGTACAAAATGTGTCTTTTGTGCAGAAGAGGAGACAGCTGATCATTTGTTTGTTTCATGTTGCTTTGCTAGGAAAATTTGGTGTTTGATTCATTTTACTTTTAGTATTTATCCACCTTCTTCAGTTACTAATTTGTTTGGGAATTGGTTGAATGGGGTGGATAAAGAAACAAAAGCTAGTATACGCATTGGTGTATGTGCTTTTTTATGGGCAATTTGTAATTACAAAAATGATGTTATTTTTAACAACTTGGAAGCCGATCACTTTTTGCAGGTTGTTCATCGCACCACATATTGGATTCACATGTGGTCTTTTCTGCTTCCAGAAGGCCAACGAGGACGTTTGGATTCAGGATGTACCAGGTTGATGGCGGTAGTGTGGGCTATCTTCAACCAGGGTGGTTGGTTGCACGCTAGGAGAATACAACATGTGTAGTTCTTCTATGTTGATGATTTTTCGCTGGCTTGTGTATGTAGCCACGGTTCGGTTTCGTTGATTTGTAATAATCCACTCTATACTTACGCTTCTTTTGGCGAATTATAATAAAGGGTTGTGTGCATCGGCTAGATGCAGAGGCCGGGTTTTTCCGTTTAAAAAAAAAAGGTCTAGCTGTTTATTGTATCCACTTGTAAGACATGATGTTTTCTGTTCTATCTTTTAATAAAAATCGGCTTTGTGCATCATTTTGATGCAGAGGCTGGGGGGAAGACCTCTATTTCTAAAAAAAATGTTCACAAAGCGGTAATGCAATTGGTCAATAATTATAACTCTATTGATCAAGTGCTTCTAAAAAAGTTTAAGTTTGCTAAAATTTCACGACCCGAGCGAAATGGTTTCAGCCAACTAAAAGCCAGTATTTGGTTCCCTAGGATTACCCAATTGATTTAAATAGCACATTCAAGCACATTTTTCGAAATTTCATAAGTTTTGATCCACTTGGCCAAATTCAACAAATTTCTAGTCGTTTAAATCCTTAGAATGTGTAGAACACATTAGAATAAAAAAATTATTTTTATACCTGTACAAACTTGTTGTTGTTGAATCTTTGTAAACCATGTATTGTTAATAACTTTTGATCCATAAACCCTATTTGTGCAAAAATTTGGACTTTTTGAGACCCTCTTGACTTATATAATAAGATAGCACTACCCAATTTCAGCCTTAGAGTATTTTTTAACATATAGTAAATCATGTATATTATTGTATTATGTTTTATTTAGAAATATTGTTCAAATAGGTAACCTTGGATCAGAGAGACTTTTCTCAAACCATTTGAGTATTAGTGGATCTTTCTCTATATTAGTGGATCATAGATAATTAACAATATAAAGGGAAACAGGGGCTAAATAAATTCAAATATCACATAAATTTTTATTCAACCAAATGTCTCACATATGGCAATATTGTTGAGACGATCTAGATCAACGCATTGGGACGATCATAGAGCATTGAGACACCCCCTAGCAATCTCGCAGCCTACACGAGCAATCAGAGCGGCATATTTGACTCGATAATAGCTCAATGGAACCTCGCCCCAACCAAATGTGAGGTCTTATTCTTCTCGTGCTTCTTTTTCTCATCCTTCTTCTTCTTAATCATCTTTTTCTTCTTGTAAAGCGATGTACCGATGGTAGAATTGTGTAGAGCATAGAAATTCGAAAGATTGTTGGTTGGATTCGGGATAACCCACTGGAGGACGACCGTAGAAGGAATTTGAATTTTGTAAGGCCTCAGCATACATTGATCGTTGTTGATAGCCACGCCGCAGAATTTGATGGTTTTGTCCATCAAGAAATCCTTGAGGTCCTGCGGCACCCTATCAGCGCAGAGAATATGGAACACCAACGTGTAGGTCGCCACAGAGAGTTGCAGGACGGCGGCGCACTGCCTTTGCTCGGGTGGAAGATCATGTTGTTTCCGACCCTCGACGGCGTCGGTGAACTCGCAGTCGAGGCCCACACACTTGATCGGTGCGGCATCTAGGTAGTGCCTCTTGATGTCGCGGATCCATCTCCCCACGATTGATGCTCGGAGAGTGACCACGACCTTGAAGTTCATGTCGATGGCGTCGTCCTTATAGTGGTACTCCCAAGATGGAGGTATGCGCGCGAGGGGCTCCATTCCGCAGAGAGATCACCTGTTCTTAGCAAAGATTAGAGAGAGGAGGTGGTGCATTTTACAAATGGTACTGTAGCTCTCTTGTATAGAGCTAGCAGGGGAGATGAGGAGGCCGTCTGTGGTGATTAAATCTGGTGGTCAACTTCCAAAAATTCATTAATACATATTGATCAACTTCCAAAGTTCATTAATCCGATGATTCATTCCCGGTGTGCTCAACGACCAGCGCGGTAACTGAAGGGTTCACGTTTGAACAAAATCAGGTTAACATTTAGTCCCGTTTGATATCCCAAATCGGGACTAAAGACCATCCCTAGTCCCAGCTCGAGACACCAACTAGGACTATAGGGGCACGCCAGGTTGCAGCCTGGCCCACTCCTTTCATCCCGGTTGGTGTCTCAAACCGGGACAAGTCCAGTGCAGCCTTGTAACCGTTGAACCGGGACTAGTCCACCCTCTAGTCCTAGTCCGAAACCAATCCGGGACTAGAGCCCAATTAGGGTATGGACTAGAGGCGTGTTTTCTACTAGTGACTCTTGTTGTCATGATGATTTGTGTGACAAGCTTAATTAGATGTTTAGATATCTCTTCATTTTTCTTGTAGATATGTTTTCATGGACTTAACATAACAGGAATAAATTATAGCAACAATGGAATACAAGTATTTTGAACTCCTCTCTTGTTCATGCATCTTGGTTATTAGGCCTACTAGGAGATCACATGCATCATCTTGTCTTTTGAAAGCAAAGACACATGGTATGGTAGATAACCAGAGGATGCTAGGGGATCGATCACAGACGGCAGCTCGTAGTAGATGATGGCAAGGACGATTGATGACAGGGATGAGCTCGCCTACTGCATTGGAGGTGCAGAGGGGCCCGGCATGGTGGGGATAGGGTACCCCACGCGCAGGCGCAGTCGCTGTCTGTGTCGTCATGGCGGTCTTTGCGCACCCTCATTTTGAAATGTATGATGTAACCATACCCAAGGCTCCGAGCACGGCCTCAAGAACCACCAACATCCAAATTCCGCCGTTGGCAGCGGCGCAGGGCGGAGGAGTAGGGCATGTGGGTGCGCTCTGCCCGTCCTGGGTCGTCATCACGGGGAAACTAGAAATGAGTTGGGGTCAAACTCCTTACCGGCATAAGTCCCCGAGGCGGACACGAGCAGAAGGAGGAGAAGTAGAGCACATGACTCTAGAGGTGGAGCTTAGTTGAGGTCGGGGGGCCACCGCCCCCCTCGAGTTTTGGAGCTGAGCCTGTAGATTTCTTTAAGAGGGCTTAAATGCGAAGAATATTATTTTTTCAAACCCCCCCCCCCCAGTATTGGTTTTTCCTCTCCCCCCCCCCCCGCACTTTCAGCCAAACACTGGCACTGCGGGACTCAATCACGATCAACAACTTCAGCAGCTCTGGTGGGTGACGGGCGATCAAAGCTCTTTGGACTAGTGGGACGGAGTACTGAGGAGCAGAGCCGCCGTAGTCCTACTTATACTCCCGCCAGTCATCATGCATAGTTCTTTTTTTTTTGAAATCCGCAGTCATCAGAGTAGGTGCCATCACTTAGTTTTAATTAATGAAGGCACTACTACAGTGTCTTCCGTCGAACAGTTCGTAACAAAGAAGGATGTGAGAGTTCACAACAACAACAACAACCGGAAACAACACGTGTTTGTGCACGACTCTAGTCTCCAATCGCTACTAGTCTACGGCTTCCCATTCCTGCATCGAGCACACCACATGCTATTCCCACCCGCACGACAAAATCCCCACTCCCGCATCATAAGGGAGAGTGGGGGCTCCTAATTACCTCCCCTTGGTGGCGGTACATCCAACGCCGCCTGCAAGCGAGACTTAGTGGCCCGCTTCAAAAGCGGTCCAGTAAAGAAGTTCTAAATGAAAAAAATTACAATTTTTTTACACAATAATTGTAAAGAAAAAATAAGTATGGACAAAAAATAAACAGAAAACAAACATAAATGAAAAACATAAAAAGGAACAAAATAAGTTTTCAACAAAAAAACTTGAAAAAAAAGCAGAACGGAAAATCATAGACACACACACAGAGAGAGAAGATTTGCTCCTGTAGTGGTCCGACCCACTACACCGCGCCTTCAGGCGGCGCTCCGGGCGGTAAACAGGAAATGCGGGGGAGAGTCTAGTAGAGCACATTTGACCCTGGGCCCTAGTAAATAGAGAAGACGGGTGGACGTGACTTAGATTATTGATTCATGCTGCAGGGCCAATTTCCAAAAATGCACTTCAACAAGGAGCAACACTCTTAATTAGTGATTACCCTGCGAAGGATGGGATGTAGCTGCAAAGATGAATGTTGTGAAGAAATATTGGTGTCCTATTTCCTTTTTCCTGTTGCGTTTCTATATATAGATATTGAGATGCAACAACTACTCCGGCAATAAATGCAACATGTTCGGACAAATATCTGAAGATATTCCCAAGGTGATAGTTGCATGTGGACACAAGTTCGTTGGGAGACCCCAAGAGGAAGGTATGAAGAGTGCAGCGGCAAGATTTTCCCTCAGAAAGAAACCAAGGTTGAATCGACCAGTAGGAGAAAGAAATTACTTATGAAGGTTGTTAATAGCTGATGTTGGCAGGGCGCACTACCAGACTCAGCAGCAATGTGGAATCTGCACACAACATAATCAAGATACTTTGCCCCCGACAAAACAGTGAGGTTGTCAATCTCATCGGTTTTTCTAACACATAATATGGAAAATGATGCTTATTTGCAGTGAATGAAAAAAAACAATGATTGCAATGAATAAATAAAACAATGTTTGTAGTGGTTGTACTATCGGTGTAAAAGAATGGACCAGGGTCCACCGTTCACTAGTGGTGTCTCTCCATAAAAGATAGATAACATGTTGGGTAAGCAAAATATAGATGAGCAACTGACAGATATAAAGGCTGCACCGTAGTTCATATGCAAGACATGATGATTACTATGTGATTCATGGGGACATTACAACATAATTCATAGACCGTTATCCAACTGCATCTATGACTAATAATCCACCCTCGGAACGTAATCCAATCAGACTTTGGGTGTTAAGTTGCAAGCAATAGATTATTGTCTTAAGTAAAGTTCGTAATGTAAACAATGAAAACATTGTTGTTTTCTCCCTAATGGCAACATCACACCCCCAGCCGCCACGTTTCTGTCACTCGAGCACAGATGAAAGGGAGGCATGAACACACTATCGAGCACAAATACTCCCTCTTGGAGTTACAAGCATCAACTTGGACAGAGCATATACTAGTAACGGAGAGCATGCAAGATCATAAATAACATAACATGATATATTTATAATCAACTTGGCATAGCATTCCATATTCATCAGATCCCAGCAAACACGCCATGTAGCATTACAGATAAATGATCTTGATCATGTTAGGCAGCTCACAAGATCTAAACATGGTGGCATAAAGAGAAGAAGACAACCATCTAGCTACTGCTATGGACCCGTAGTCCAAGGATGAACTACTCACGCATCACTCCGAAGGCAGACATGGTGATGTAGAGCCCTTCGGTGATGATTTCCCCTCCCGGCAGGGTGCCGGGGAGAGCTTCAAAACCCTCTCGGACTAGGGTTGACAATGACGGCGGCTACGGAACTTTTTGTGGATGGAGGCTCGGGTATTTAGAGTTAACCCCGGGAGGAGCTTATATAGGTGAAACGGCGATGTCCTTGGGTGATGGTGCAGATCGTGCACTCGTTGGGAGACACCAAGAGGAGGGTGTGATGAGCACATCGGTAGGAGTTTTCCCCTTAGTTAAGAACCAAGGTTATCAATCCAGTAGGAGAAAGAGGACCTTCGGAAGGTTGATGCCACTGACGGTGGTGTTGGCTCTTCACCGGTGTCAGCAACAACGTGGAACCTGCACACAACACAACCAAAATACTTTGCGCCAACGGTACAGTGAGGTTGTCAATCTCACCGGTATTGCTGAAAACAAAGATTAGACGTATAGTGTGGAAAATGATGTTTGCTTGCAGTAAGTAAAAAGAGCAGGACATTGTCGTGGTTTTTTTAACAGTGTGGAAAATGGACTGGGGTTCATAGGTTCACTAGTGATGTCTCTCCATAAAAATAACATGTTGGGTGAACAAATTACGGCTGTGCAATTGACAAATAAAGGTTACACCGTAGTGCACATTATAACATGATGACTACTATGATATTTAGTGCGGGCATTATAACAAAATACATAGACCGAAATCCATCTGCATCTATGACTAATAATCCACCCTCGGGTTATCATTCGACCACCCCTTGGGTATTAAGTTGCAAGCAACAGATAATCGCATTAAGAAATGTGTGTAATGTAAGCAATGATTGTCGTGGTGGTGTCAAGACAGATGCCATAGGATGGCTAAAAGTGTGGGGATGATGGACGTTGGAGGTGCTCGGGGAGGGATCACGCGACGAGTAGCCGCGTGAGGTAAGAATCAAACACTGCAAACAACACGATCTACCCAGGTTCAGGGCCCTCGTGAGGAGGTAAAACCCCTACTCCTGCCTTTCTCTCTGTATATTGGTGCTTGTCCGAGTAGCCACAGTACAAACTCGGTCTCTACCGAGTAGCCACCCTTCTCTCTAGGATGAACTAGGTCAAGAATCTCAACCGGTGCTACTGTGATCTTGGTACGTGTCGTGCGATCCGTGTGTCGTCTGTGTCCGTCCCTCGCGCAGGAGGGGGCAGGGCGCCTTATATGCTGGCGCCCCTGCCGGATACAGCCAACTAGGTAGAATACAAAATAAGTGTCGACATAGTGTTCACATCGTCCTTCTTCCGAGCTCCCGCTGACAGCTTTGGCTTCTAATCTTGTCCTGTCCGGAAAGTCGTTGGGCAAAACCAAGTGATCAGTCTGGTATCACTGTGCCGAACACAGAGTAGGTCCCTCCTATCCTGCGACGGCCTGCTGACACACTGTCGTTGTCAGGCACGCCGTCCCCAGATGAACAATGGCGTGAATAGTGCCAAGTACGGACCCCGGATACGCGGGATCCTGTGTCAGAACGGCTCCTTTGACTTTTGGCCCGAGTAGGTTCCCGCCAGTTTTACCCGGACCAACCCTTCTACTCGGAGGAACATAACTTCCTTGATTCGTCCTTCTGGTCATCTTTGTGTAAGACCGAGTAGCAGTCGACCGGGTAGCGAGTACCGGGTAGGCGGCTACTCGGCTAAACATCCCTTCTGACCTTGCCTTTAGCACTTGCCTTTACCCTACTCGGGGGTAACCCCCCGACATTAGTCCCCGAAGCTGGTAGAGTCCTGCGAACTTGTTCACTGGGCTCTGCCAGCTTAAAATCAACCTTGGCAACATTGCCCTTGAACCTTAAGATGCCGAGTAAACCCTCGAGTAGCACTCTGGAAAATACCTTGAGTTTCTTCTCCTCCGAATAGAGCTGGTTCTCTTCTCTGTAACCGAGTAAAAATACTTGGTGAATTTTCCAAACAGAATCTCTGCGTGGCAGAGCACAATCCGGCTTTCCGCGCTGCAACTGGGCACGTGTCACGCATCCACGACCCCGACGCCTCGGTGCCCAGGACCTGACAGGCCATGCACCCAGTTTTCACGGCCTGGGCCCACTAGCCCGTTACGTCCCATCACGCGCAGTAATTGCCCACGATTTCGTCGTGGGATCTAATGCGGCCGTTACGCGCGCGTTCCGTGCTGTGTGCGTTTCTAACCGGCCCACAGACCCCACGCCGCACGATTACTGCCACGATCGATCCCACTTCCTCAATTTGTAACGGTAGTCCGAGGAGCGGTATAAATACCCCCTCGGTAACTCCTTCTTCTTCTTCCGCTCGCACTTTCCCCTCTGCCTTCTCGTTTCTCCGCCGCCGCAGAGCACCTCGCCGCCGCGCAACTCACTGCGCCGTCGCGAGTTCTTCCACCACACCAAATCCTTCCATCTTTCCGCCAATTTCTTTCTCACCGCCATGGCTCGCGACGACGATGCTCGCGCCGGCTGGGCTGGATCCGAGGTCACTACCGAGGATTGCCAATGGCTTGTGAACACCCGGAGGGTTCCTCCCGGCGTTTGCTGCCGGCAACCTGGCAGCGAGCTCGTCCCGGCTCCGCAGGAGGGCGAGCACGTCGTCTTCCTCGCGCACTTTGCGCGAGGATTCGGCCTTCCAGCCTCAAACTTCCTCCGGTCGCTCCTCGACCATTACGACCTCCAGCCACATCACCTCCCTCCAAACGTCGTCGTCTTCCTCTCATACCACGCCGTGGTATGCGAGGCCTTCCTGGGCGTTCGCCCCACTACGGCGACTTGGTCCAGATACTTCTTCTTCCGGAAGCAAAGTAAGGGCAGGAAGGATGGCGCGGACAGCCGCGGGATGACGGAGACGGGCAGCGCCATGATGGTGCAGCGTGGTGGAACCAATCACCCACACATCAAGGGGTTTGATTCTGTCCGCAAGTGGCAGAAGACCTTCCTGTACGTGAAGAACGTCCCCGCCAAGAAGGGAGCCAAGGTGGAGGATCGAATTAATCTGCCCCGCTGGAGCAACCGAGCTCCCACCGGGCAGAACTGGCGGACCAAGCCATCCCTCAACAGCAACCTGAAGCAGATGGACAAGCGCCTCGCCAGTCTGATCGAAGAAGGGCTCAAGGGCGACGACCCAATCGCCTGCTGGATCTCCAGGCGGGTGCTGCCGCTCCAGCACCGCGTCCATCTCATGTGCTACATGGGCGGCCCCCGCGACTGCACTCGGACAACCACGTTCGAGCTCAGCAACGCGGATGTCGCCACCTGGGCGCGCTCCATCATGAGCACTGGCCTCAGGGACAATTGGCAGTACGGCTTCATCCCGTACAGCCGTACGAAGCCAATCGCAAGGGTTAGTACTCCTCGTCCTGCTTTCTGCATACATACTCCGAGTAGATAGCCTTCTTAACTTGCTGTGCCCAGTATCTGTATTCTGCGTCGAGTAGGACACTTAGCAGAATTGCTTAGGCCTAATGTGCTTTGTGTTTGCACGCATTGCCGAGTAGCACACTTAGCAGTTTTCTGTAGGCTTACTGTGCTTTGTGTTTGCACGCCTTGCCAAGTAGGACACTTAGCAGTTTTCTCTAGGCTTACTGTGCTTTGTGTTTGCACGCCTTGCCGAGTAGGACACTTAGCAGTTTTCTCTAGGCTTACTGTGCTTTGTGTTTGCACGCCTTGCCGAGTAAGATGCCTTTATGCTACTCGACTAACTTGTGATGTTTGTCTATTTTCCAGGTCCTTGCTCGCCAGCTCGCTGAGAGCATGGAACGCTTCGAGGCTAACTGGGAAGATGACCGAGAGGAGGACGACGAGGTCTCCTTCGACACCGCGGACAAGCTCAATCTCCCTCATGCCGCTCAGACGGAGAAGCATCACGTTGACGCGTCTGTCCGTGATTGGTCAGAGGACGACGACGAAGGTAATTGAGTTCACCTTGTCTGGTCGCGAGTAGCGCAACCCAATTTCCTCCCGCTTCTGAACTGTTTTCTTCTTCCCAACTTTACAGACGATGCTGATGCTAAAGAGGAGGGCGAGGACGAGGACGAGGAAGCCCTTGTCATCGATCCGCTGTCCGTTGCTGCTCCCGTCACCCGCAAAAGGACGGGTAGTGGTGCTCAGGAGCCCCCCGCCAAGAAGAAGAAGACGGCCGTGAAGAAAACCAAGGGCGCCGTGGTAAAGGGACGACGGCCACCCCCTTCCCGTAAAGGGTAAGCCATTTTCTCCTCCGCTGTTTCTTCTCGATTTCCTCTGCCCTTCTCTTTTTTCTGAACATCTCTCTTTCTTCAGCGCCCCCTTGGATGCTGACGCCGCTATCGCGCCCACCAAGACCAAGAAAAAGTCCGCCATTGATGTCGACAACCTTATTGATCTCGACGATGATGACGAGACCGCAGCGCAGGACAGGGCAAGTGCATCATCTCCTGTGAAAGGAGAGGAATCCGACGTCGCCCAGTATATGGACACCAACGCCCAAGACACCGAGCGGGAGCAACAGGCCTGCGCAGAACAGGAAGCGCAGGATGCTGCTCGCCATGAGAGGCCTCCTTCTCCTCCAGCCACCACGGCCGAGGAGAATCTAGAACAAAATCCCGAGAAGCATGATGACGCCGCCCTTGAGCAGCAGGAAGAAGACCAAGAGCAGCCAGCAACAAGGGCTGCTGAACAGGAAGACCCCGCGGCCCAGCCGCGGGCAGAAAGACCAGACGCCTCACAGCAAGATCCCGCTGCCGAGCAGCGGGTTGAAGTAGTTGACGAGATGGAGCAGGACCTGCAGAGCCACGTGCAGCCGGACGCTGCGCCGGGTAGCACGCCCTTGGCGCCGCCTACCCAGCAGGGCACCTCCTCTACCGCACCAAACTCCCCATCGGTGAAGAAGACTAAAACTGCAGCCAGCCCTCCGACCAAGCCTGTTGCGAAGAAGATTAAGTAGGAAGCTGTTGAGAAGAAGGCCGCTGAGAAGAAGGCCGCCGAGAAGAAAACCTCCGAGAAGCAGGCCGCCGAGAAGCCAGCTGGCCAGCCAGAGGGCACTGTCCGCAGGAATCCGCCGCGTGGCGGTGCACATGATGCTGCTACGATGCCGCCGCCAAGACCAACTGCCAAGCCCGGCCAGCTCACCATCCGTGAACCTGGCATAGCTGCTGACGCCGCCGCAGGATCCAGCTTCTCGGATCCACCCAGCTTCCCACCATACATGGTGAAGATCAGCAACCAGTACGGCATCCCCGTAACCCCCGAGGAGAAGAAACTTGCCCTTAGGAAGGGCAAACAGGCCACAGCAGTGGACTCCAAACCTCCAGCCAGAAACAAGGATAGGTCCGTCTCGATCTCCTCGCGCGAGGTCCAGGAAACCAAGGTGACGTCCACGGGCCTCGAGCAAATGATCGATCTAGTTGGATTCATTGACGCCGAGTGGGACAGCACAGTCCTTGGCAACCCAAATTGGGACGGCGTGGGTCTGGGCGATTTGGATCACATGCGCGTCGACTGGAACAAGGCGGACATGGGTTATAAACCCATGACCATCTCGTCCAAATCCAGCACGCTCGCCGCCAAGATGTTCGTCCACCGCAAGGCTGCAGAGGATCTTGAACAAACTTATGCGGTAAGTCTTGCTCATCCGTCCCGAGTTGCATTTCCCTTCTCTTCTACTCTTCTCCTTATTCTTTATCCATCACCCAGTCCCCGAGATTCTGGCCGAGTAGGCGGATACTCAACCGAGTTGCCGCCTTCTCGGGTTGAATCTTTTCAACTCTGTCTGATTCTTTTTCCTTCTGCCTCTCAGAATAGCCTTTTGAAGAGAACCAACTTATACCGTCGGCTGCTCTGGAACCACAGCATCGCTAGGAGGCGCCTTGACGCCTTAGAAATGGAGTGCAAGGCCGACGAGGTGGCGGAGAAGGAGGTCATGGATAGCGCACTCAGGATTTCTGAAGTGGAAAGTAAGCTTTTAGCTACGCGGTTCCTGCGTTTGGTGTTTACGCCCGCTTTTGCTTTCTGCTCTAACCCATCCTACTCTGCAGGCAAGTTTAAGGCCCTGGCTGAGGAGCACGCGAACTGCCGCGCTTTTTTTGAGAGTGGCCAAGCCACGATCAAGAAATTGGAGGGTGAGTTACCGTCTTCTCGGCTTATCTCTCTTTCATCTTCGCTACTCTGCTGACCGTGCTTTGCTCTTCACAGAAGACCATAAGAAGTTTGTCGAGGAGCATCTCGACTGCCTCAAGCCTGCTGAGGTGCAGCAGCAGATTGAAAGCCTTGAGGTGGAATTCCAGAAGAGACATCTCGCCGAGTTGCAGCCCGTGCAAGTTCATCTGAGGACTGCCCTCCAAGATGCCCTTGACATGGCTGCCGAGAGGGACCAGATAGCTGCCGAGAAGGACAAGATTGAGGCAGCAGCCACGGCTAAGCAGAAAGCCCTCGAGATGGAGTGCGAGGTGCTGAAGAACAGCAACGCGGACCTTATGGCTCAGCTGGCCGGGCTCCGCTTAATCGAAGAAAAGCACATAGCCGACGAGGAGTTGTGGAAGAACAAGCTACAGGCGCTGCTCTACGACTTGAATAGTAAGTGCCCGCTTCTCTGCGCTTTCGCTTTTTTCTTGCGCTTCTCTGCTGCTCGGTTTATTTTTCTACTCTGCCTCTGTCTCTGATCTTCTCGATAGCTCTTTCAGAAATCTTCCCCGACCTCGAGTCTTCTTGCAAGCCTGCCTTGGAAAAGGCCCGAGCAGCTCGCACCGAGAAGGGCCAGCCCACGGACACCAAGGCAGAGATTGAAGAAAGCCTCATAGTCATGCAGGGACAGCTTCAGCGTCTAGGGGGCGTGGGCACTGATCTGGTGGGCACTGCCTTCAAGCTCCATGACCTGTTCTGGCCTCGGGACTCCGCGCCAGGAACTATCCGCGGACTCGCCTTGAAGCTGAACGGCGTGAAGGCCGAGCTGAAGAAGTGGCGGGCGTCTGGAGCTCGGGCAGGCGCTGATATGATGCTGCTGTTCATCACGAGCTGGTACGAGAATCTCAACTTGAACGTCGTCCGCGAGATGCGCGAGGACTCCAAGTGGGAGAAGAATTCCAAGTGCGTGGCTCTCCGCCAGGCTGTTGCGTACGAAGTTGCCCAGTACGCGGACACCATGCGCTTCATTGAAGGTCTCACAGAGCCCGATACCGAGGTGGATGAAGGCGAGGATGGAGACGAGGACGAAGAGACGGACGAGGAGGCCGTTGATTCCGAAGAGCTGGACCTGAGCTGCTTCAATACTCCTGACGGCAAGACCGGGAAGGGGAAAGCCGCGGTTGTCGCGGACAGCGACGATGAAGCCGAGAGCGAGAAGATGACAATCGACACCGCAGCGCTCGAGTTCGGCACTTCGTCAGGCGCTGCCCTCGACGACACGGCACGCCTCCGCGCCCAATCGACTGCCTCCACCTCGGCGACAGGACCCATCTCGGTGGCCACGACCACTTCTGACCAGGCTGCCACTGAGCCAGACGCAGATGCAGCGAAGACCGACGCCGCCAACTCGGAGGTTGATGCTGCCAAGGCCAGCCCTGAGGCTGAGGCTGCGAGGACTGACGCCGCCAGCTCGGAAGCTGATGCTGCCAAGGCCAGCACCGAAGGTGAAGCTGCCAAAGCCAACGACGAGAACATTGCTACCTCGACCTGATTCTCTCCTGCAACTTTATCCTCCAAACATTTATCAGATCCCCGGGATGCCGGGTGCAGATGTATCGAAATACTTATGTTGTTTGTTCGCTACTCAGTTTTATTCACACTTGAAGTTTTTAACTTAGTTAATTTGTGCAACCTTGGCTCGATGCCGGATTGCGTTATCATGCAAGTCCCCGAGTTGCATTTCTTATTCTCTCCTTCTTTTTATCTCAGCTCTTACCCGCAACTTGTTGCTTTTTTGGTATTCGAGTCACAAGAGTTCAAAGTTGGAGTTGCAAATACTTAGCCACTTAGAAACAATCATAGTAACGCAGCCCACCACTTAGCCGAAAAGAGTTAACAACAAACAGTAGCAAAGAAACCCCTACTCAGTTCCTGCACTCTTTCTTTTCTTAGCAATTTTTCTTGTGCTCATTGACCTTTTGCTTGTTCTCTTGCTTGCCATGAAGCCGGGTTTCGGACAGCAGCAGAGTCGAAGAGTTGGCATGTAGGTTTAAACACAATACTCAATGTACTTATGAAATTTGAAGCAGAGCAACCGAATAGACAAAGAGCGAAGCCGAGTAGAAACACTTAGAGCAATTTTGGACGAGGGCAGTCCCCGAGTTCAATTTCAGATTGCAGAGTAGAGATTTTAACTCGGATAAGAGAGTACATACACATTTTTGCTCACGAATGAAAGCGACGGAGTAGAGCTACATTCCAGGGGCGCTTAGATTCCTCGCCAGCTTTGTCTACCCTGTTCTTCTGTGATGGCTGTGCGTCGACTAGGTAATAGGCATCATTGTGCAAAGCTTTGCTCACAATGAAGGCCCCTTCCCATGGAGGAGACAATTTGTGCATCCCGGCTGTGCATTGCACAAGCCTAAGGACCATGTCTCCTTCTCGGAAAACCCTTGGGTTCACCTTTCGGCTATGATAACGCCGCAGGTTTTGCTGGTAGATAGCCGAACGTGACAGAGTCAGCTCTCTTGCTTCTTCAAGCAGGTCAACGTCGTCTTCTCGAGCTTCTCTCGCATCCACCTCAGTGTAGAGGGTTACTCGGGGGGAGTCATGCTCTAGGTCTATTGGCAATACGGCCTCAGCCCCATATACCAAGAAGAATGGTGTGTAGCCGGTTGACCGGTTAGGGGTAGTCCTTAGACTCCACAACACCGCTGGCAACTCGTCTAGCCAACACCCAGGTGTTTTCAGCAGTGGCTCAATCAGCCTTGGCTTTATGCCAGCTAGCACCATGCCATTTGCTCTTTCAACTTGTCCATTGGAGGCGGGATGCGCGACTGACACAACGTCTAGTCGGATATGCTTATCTCTGCAGAATCGCACCATTGCTCCTTCAGCAAAATTTGTGCCATTGTCCGTGATGATGCTGTGCGGGTAGCCGTATCTCAGGATCACATCCTTTAAGAAACTCACAGCCGTGGCTCCATCGCACTTCCGAATAGGCTTCACTTCTATCCACTTGGTGAACTTATCAACCATGACCAAGATTTGAGTCATGTTGCCTCTAGCCGGCTTGAAGGGACCAACCATATCCAAGCACCAAACAGCAAATGGCCAAGTAATGGAAATGGTTTTCAACTCGGAAGCAGGCAGGTGGATCTTACTTGCAAATCTCTGGCAGCCATTGCACTTCCTTACGATATCCGCAGCTTGTTTCAAGGCAGTGAGCCAATAGAAACCATGCCGAAAAGCCTTCTTGACCAATGCTCGAGAAGAGGCGTGATGCCCACATTCTCCTTGGTGTATCTCTACCAGAATCTCTTCTCCTTCTTCTGGTTCCACACAACGTTGCAGCACGCCGGTAGCACTTCTCCTGTGCAGCACTTCTCGTAATATGGTGTATCCCTTGGATCTTCTCTTAATTTGCCTTGCAGCAACTTCATCTTCTGGAAGGGTCCCGTCCCTTAGAAAGGATAATATGGGCATAGCCCAACTCGGTGTCTCCCATGTAGGAAACACTGGTTCGTCCACTTCCATTGGAACAAGGTACCTATGTCTGCTCTTTAGGGTTGGGAGCACTTCTTTGAAGCCCTGAACGATTTGCAAGGACCTCCTCAATAAATGCAACAGCCCCCGGGTCGAGAGGGGTAGTCCCCGAGTAAGGAAGGACAGTCCCCGAGTAGGGAACGACAGTCCCCGAGTAGCAGACGCCAGTCCCCGGGATGGAGGCTGCAGTCCCCGGGTTCTGTGTTGCATTCTCCCAGTCAATCTCCATGGGAACAGCTTCTTCATCTGGCAGAGAAGGAACGATATGGATTCCGAGTTGGGGGATGGCTTGATGGATGGCTTTCTCAAATGCTCCAAGGCAATTCCCGCCGGGATGGATTGCCGAGAAGACCCCAACTTGGACAGCTCGTCTGCTGCTTCATTCTCTGCTCGGTGGATGTGCTGGAAATCGCAGCCCTCGAAGAACCCAGTCATAGACTGCACCAGGAAGCGATACGATGCCATGTTGGCGTCCAAAGCATCCCAAGTGCCAGAAACTTGTTGCACCACCAGATCGGAATCACTATAGCATATGATGCGCTGCACGCCAACCTCCTTGGCTACTCGCAAGCCGTGCACCACGGCTTCGTACTCTACAACATTGTTGGACGCTTTGAAGTGGATTTGCAGCACGTACTTGAGTTGATCTCGCTTGGGTGACGTAAGCACTACGCCAGCACCTAGCCCTTCCTTCACCTTCGAGCCATCAAAGTGCATCCTCCAATAATTAGAAACTGTAGCAGGAGGTTCATGCTGCACCTCGGCCCAGTCCACCAGAAATTCCGCCAGAATTTGAGACTTGATGGCTTCTTTTCTCGCATACGCGGGAGCGTACGCGGCTAGCTCAATCGCCCACTTGGCTACTCTTCCACTCGCCTCCTTGTTGCCCATGATATCCGAGATGGGAGCAGAACTCACAACGGTGATAGGATGCTCTTGGAAATAGTGCTTCAGCTTCTTGGCGCCCAGGTACACGCCGTAGGTCATCTTCTGGTAGTGCGGGTAGTTCTGCTTGGAGCTGGACAGCAGTTCACTGAGATAGTACACTGGGCGTTGCACGCTCTTTCCTTCCTCTTCTCGTTCCACCACAATCACCACGCTGACCACTCGGTTGGTGGCAGCAATGTAAAGCAGCATTGGATCCTTGCGTAGTGGACTAGCCAAGATGGGAGCGCTACCCAGCATTGTCTTCAGCTCGTTGAACGCCACGTCCACTTGTGGCGTCCAGACGAACTTATCACTCTTCTTCATCAATTGATATAGAGGCAGGGCCTTCTCGCCCGTTCGGCCCAGGAAACGGCTCAGAGATGCCAAGCAACCAGTGAACTTTTGCACATCCTTCAAGGTTCTTGGCAAAGACATGCTCTCAATAGCTTTTATCTTTGAAGGATTGGCTTCAATGCCCCGACTAGACACCAAGAAGCCGAGTAGCTTGCCAGCCGGGAGGCCAAAGGTGCATTTACTCGGATTCAGCTTCATTTTGTACTTGCGCAGGTTAGCAAAGGTTTCCTCAAGGTCGGCAAGCAGAGTATGTGTTTTATTCGTTTTGATGACAATGTCATCTACTACACCTGCACATTTTTGCCGAGCTGATCATGCAAGCATTTCTGCATGCATCTCTGATAGGTTGCACCCGCATTCCGCAACCCGAAACACATGACACGATAGCAATAAGCCCGGTACGGGGTAATGAAAGCAGTCTTTATTTGATCAGCGGGGTTGAGAGCTATTTGATGAAAACCCGAGTAGGCATCTATGAAAGATAATAGCTCACAACCAGCAGTGGAATCGATAACCTGATCGATGCGAGGTAGCGGAAAAGGATCCTTGGGGCAGGCCTTGTTCAGGTCGGTGTAGTCGACGCACATGCGCCAAGCGGTAGCAGCCTTAGGATCCTCCTTCTTCTTCTCGACCATGACCGGGTTGGCTAGCCAATCCGGATGCAGCACCTCCATGATGAAATTGCTTATCAGCAGCTTGGTGATCTGATCACCGATAGCTTTCCTTCTCTCATCTCCGAAGCGGCGCATAGCCTGCTTCACCGGCTTGGCGTCTGGACGCACATGTAATGAGTGCTCAACCAACTCCCTCGGGACACCTGGCAGATCTTCATTCGACCAAGCGAACACGTCCCGATTCTCACGGAGGAAGTGGATGAGCTCGCTTTCCTATTTCTCCGCCAACCCGGAGCCAATGATGGCAACTCGGTCGGGGAACTCAGGGTCAACATGGATCTTCTTCGTTTCCTGGGATGCCTGGAAAGCAGTCCCGTACTGGGAGCTCGGCATCCCAGGCGCAACACCTTGCGCAGCTTGCGCCATGGCCACCACCTCATGTATCTTCTTCTTCTCGGCAGCAATTACCATTGACTCCGCCAGCTGAGAACCAGCAGAGGCACACTCCATGGACTTCTTGTAATCACCCGAGATGGTAATCACACCATTCGGACCAGGGATCTTCATCTTCAGATATGCATTGTCGGTAGAGGCCATGAACTTGCTCAGAGCGGGCCTGCCGAGTAGAGCATGGTAAGGGCTTTGATGATCAACCACCTCAAACTGCAGCCTCTTTGTGCGGCAGTTCTCCCGGGTACCGAATAGCACATCTACCCACACTCTGCCTATTGGAGAGCAAGAAATCCCCGGCACAATGCCATGGAAAGTCGTCTTGCTGGGTAGCAGCATGTTCTCGGCGATCCCGAGCTTCTCAAGTGTATCCTTGTACACAATGTTGATGCTGCTGCCGTTGTCGAATAGCACCTTGCTGAACCTCACGTTCTTCTCGGGACCCAAGAAAGTAGGGTCCAGCACCAATGCGTAGCTACCCGGGTTGGGCATCACCTTGGGATGGTCAGCTCGGGACCATGTGATCTCTACATTGCACCAGTGCATGTAATGAGAAACAGCAGGGATCACAGCATTGACCTCCATGGCACGCCTGTGCTGCGACTGCTTGTCGACGGGCTCGGAAGTGAAGATCATGTAGCTCTCGTGGTGCTCTTGGTATTGGTTGCGGCCCCCATCATCATTGTTACCATTGTTGTTGCCCTGGTAGTTGTTGTTGTTGCCTCTGTTGTTGTTGCGGTTGCGGTTGTTGTTGTTGTTGTTGCGATAAACCTCATTGTTGAAGTAGGGGTTGGCTCCTAAAGCCACCTGGTTCACATTTTCTCTTCTCGGGAAGGCCGGCGGCCGAGGTGCGGGTGCGCGAGCAGGCTGCACATTGACATTTGCAACTGGCAGGGGAGGAGGAGGAGGCAAGCCTTCATTCCTGATCAGATCCCACCATTCGCACTGCCGAGTAGTGTGGTTGGCAGGCCTCGAGGGGTGCTGAGTGTGGAAGCTGCACGGGCCATCCTTCATGTCGTCAAAGACGAACTTCTTAGCCGGCTCCGAGTTGCTGCTACCCGGCTGAGGAGCTCGGTATGGCTTCTTGTTGCCTTGGCCCTGGTTCTGGTTCCGCCCGTACTGGGCTCCAGCAGGTTTTTGCCCTTGGCTACTCCCAGCTCCAACACCCACTCCGTTCACCTCCTCAGGGTCATACCGAGTATCTATTCGGTCACCCCTGCGCTTGTTGCGGAACTCGTTGCGCTTGTTGCTGAAGTTTCTTCTCGGCTCAAAAGGAGTCCATCAGCGGCTGAGTAGGATCACCAAGCGCGTACTGATCCGCGATCTTGATGGTCTCCGCCAGAGTGTTCGGCATCTCCCTCTGCAACCTCTGCCACAGCATGCTGCCGTGCTTGCAACCCTGTGCAAACCAAGTGATGGCCTGCGCCTCGTTCACGCCTTCACAGGTGTTCCGCAATGTTCTCCACCGAGTAAGATAGTCGCGATCCGTCTCGTCTTCTCGCTGCCTGCAGGCGGACAGCTGCTGCGGCCTATTCGGCCTCTTGTAGGTGCTGGTGAAGTTGCTGATGAAAGCCTCCGAGAAGTCCAGCCAGCAATTGATGCTGTTCGTGGGAAAATTGTTGAGCCAAGTGCGAGCTAGACCCTCGAGCATCTGCGGAACATACCGCACTGCCCATCTCCGGTTGCCGCCTGCAATATGGACCGCGGTGACATAGTCATTGAGCCAGTCTTCTGGCTTGGTGCTGCCATTGTAGCTCTTGGTGCCCCTTGCGAGCTGGAAGTTCTTCACAGATGGCTCGTTCATGATGAGCGGGCCAAAGCAATCAGGGCCGGGAGGCCCCGTGTTCTCGAGCCGCGCGGATAAATTGATCCGGTCCAGCTTGTACCGAACATCAGCGGGCTCCAGCATGCGCTCTCCCACGCGGTCTAGGATATCATACCCAACCAGCCCCATGGCCGAGTTGCCGTCATCATACCTGTCCACCTCCATGGCCACAGGATGCTCCACCAGGTTGGCTACTCGGTCAGCCGCACGCGGCTAAGCAGCAGCTGCCTGGTGAGGCCTCCGCCGAGCAGGCTGAGCAACCTGTTGCCGAGAAGGGCTCGGACAATCTCCTCCTCGCGTTTGGCTATGAGCTTTATGGGCTTGCAAGCCTGCTCCAGCAGAGTTGTGTTTCTGGCCGGACTGTCGCGGCACATCGAGCTGTTTCGCGGCGGCAGTCGGGTCGTACACCTGCATTTGCCTGTTTCTTCCCGAGGTGCCACTGCGGTCCCTCTCGCAGCTGGGGTGCGGAGATGAGGCCTGATCGTTAGATCGGGCCGCATGCGAGTGCACCACCTGCGAGCCGCCAGCACCTGGGTTGGCTTTCCGGAACTCCTCGTTCTGCCTAGCAGCTTCTAACACAATCTCATTGAGCCTCTCATGCTGCCTAGCGCGCGCGTCGCCGTCGAGATGGGGCAACTCGATGGCTACGACCTCTGCAGCTCTAAGTGTTTTGGCGGGGGTGCTGTACCTAGGCCTAGTGGAAGTGTTTGCGGTGGCAGACTGACTAGGAGCCTCTACAACAGTTGCCATCTCAGCACCTAAGTTGCGCCGTGTAGCACCTACTTTGCTAGCTCTCCTAGTAACTGGCGTGAAGCCGTGAGCCTTGTTGTACTCGTTCTGGTCTAGACTGAGCTCAAGCCTAACCTTATCCCGGTCGAGCTGCTCCTTCATGGTCCAGAGCTCGATGTCGGTGGGAGGCGGCATGCCAGTCCGCCCTGCGGACGCAGGAATGGTCGGAGTAATGGAGAGGGGAAGGTTGCAGTCCTTCTCATAGGGCTTGTGGGTCTTGCCGCCAGCGCTCGAGCCAGCAAGATCCTCGACGACGCCCGCGGCCCCAACTGCACCCTTGCCGGCGTTCGCAGCCAGGCCGGCCACCATCACCTCAGCGCTGTTCGCAGAACGGCACGCAGGCCTTCCGCGAGCAGCGATCACAACAGGAGGATCCTCTGCGACCAGCACTTCCTCCGGGAACTCGTGGACGACGGCGGTGGCGACGTAGACGAGGTGCGAGCCGAAGGAGATCACCGTGCCGCCCTCCGGCATGGCCCTGCCGCCGAAGTCACCTGCATTGTCGATGACGAAGTCGAAGGAGCCGAATCTGTGGACAAGGCCACAGACTACGCGCTCCGCCGAAGAAGATCCCGTCCGAACGGTAACTCCAACCAGCGCTGCTGGTTGCCCCATGGTGGGCGCCAACTGTCGTGGTGGTGTCAAGACAGATGCCATAGGATGGCTAAAAGTGTGGGGACGATGGACGCTGGAAGTGCCCGGGGAGGGATCACGCGACGAGTAGCCGCGCGAGGTAAGAATCAAACACTGCAAACAACACGATCTACCCAGGTTCAGGGCCCTCGTGAGGAGGTAAAACCCCTACTCCTGCCTTTCTCTCTGTATATTGGTGCTTGTCCGAGTAGCCACAGTACAAACTCGATATGTACCGAGTAGCCACCCTTCTCTCTAGGATGAACTAGGTCAAGAATCTCAACCGGTGCTACTGTGATCTTGGTACGCGTCGTGCGATCCGTGTGTCGTCTATGTCCGTCCCTCGCGCAGGAGGGGGCAGGGCGCCTTATATACTGGCGCCCCTGCCGGATACAGCCAACTAGGTAGAATACAAAATAAGTGTCGACATAGTGTTCACATCGTCCTTCTTCCGAGCTCCCGCTGACAGCTTTGGCTTCTAATCTTGTCCTGTCCGGAAAGTCGTTGGGCAAAACCAAGTGATCAGTCTGGTATCACTGTGCCGAACACAGAGTAGGTCCCTCCTATCCTGCGACGGCCTGCTGACACACTGTCGCTGTCAGGCACGCCGTCCCCAGATGAACAGTGGCGTGAATAGTGCCAAGTACGGACCCCGGATACGCGGGATCCTGTGTCAGAACGGCTCCTTTGACTTCTGGCCCGAGTAGGTTCCCGCCAGTTTTACTCCGACCAACCCTTCTACTCGGAGGAACATAACTTTCTTGATTCGTCCTTCTGGTCATCTTTGTGTAAGACCGAGTAGCAGTCGACCGGGTAGCGAGTACCGGGTAGGCGGCTACTCGGCTAAACATCCCTTCTGACCTTGCCTTTAGAACTTGCCTTTACCCTACTCGGGGGTAACCCCCCGACAATGATTATACACACGGGTACTCTCACCATTGTTTTCTCCCTAATGGCAACAACACATCCTCTCCCTTCACGTTTCATTCACTCGAGCAAGGCAATGAGGAGGCATGAACCCACTATCAAGCATAAATACTCCCTCTTGGAGTCACTAGCAACTAATTGGCCAGAGCAACCACTAGCAACGGAAAGCATGCAAGATCACAAATAACATATGCTATACAGACTATAATCAACTTGACATAAGTTCAATATTCATCGGATCCCAGCAAACACAGCATATAGAATTACATAAGATCAATCTCGATCATGATAGGCAGCTCACGAGATCTAAACATGGAGGCATATGAGGAGGAGACAACCATCTAGCTACTGCTATGGACCCGTAGTGCAGGGATGAACTACTCACGCATCACTCCGGAGGCAGGCATGAAGCCTCCGGTGATGATTTCCTCTCCGGCAGGGTGCCGGAAAACAGCTCCAGAACCCTCCTGATCTAGGGTTGACGACGACGGCGGCTTCGGAACTTTTTCAGGATTTTTGATCAGGTGCCTAGGGTTTTCCATCTAGGGGAATAAATAGGCGAAAGGCCAAAGGAGGTGGAGGCCAGCGGGGCCCACACCCATAGCTGGCGCGACCAGGGGGGCCGTGCCACCCTATGGTGTCACCCCCTATTGCCCGTCTTCGATTCCTCTTCGATGTTCTGGATGCTTCCGGGGAAAATAGGCACTTCGGGCTTTGTGGGGTCCAATTTCGAGAATACTTCCAGAACAACTTTTCTGAAACCAAAAACAGCAGAAAACAGGGAACTAGCACTTGGCATTCAGCCCGGGCGTTCGGTCTGTTCGGTTTGCACGGTCCGGTCTATTCGTTCTTTGAGAATTTCGGTCATCTAGGAATGATACCCGTATTACCTTCGGTTTTTTTGGTCTTTATGTATTCGGTATTCGGTCATGACCATATAGACCAAATAGAGAAAAAAGGCAGCAAGTATATACAAAATGGCAGCACAACTCAATGATCATTTCAGAGATTTCAATTTACAGTTTGCACCATAATAGTAACCAAAACAAACAGTTCAATTGACACCGGTTTATATTGGCAGGACAAGTATATAAAAAATGGCAGCACATGTACATATTGGTTATCCCAGTTTGCATCTTCAGATTCAGATCCCATCTACAAAAAAGCAGCAGGAAAAATGCATCAGATCCCATTATCAACAATAAATATATCTCAGATCTGACCAAGTGAAAAATAAGTAGCATACAAATGCATCACGGAGAATCAGCGATCAACTAATAACTACCACTCTAGAATTCTAGTACTAGTAGAGCGGAGCAGAGCAAGCAGGAGGCAGCGGAAGATTCTTAGCAGTTCACCGTGTATTCGTGCCACTCGCCATGTCACCAGACTTGTGGGCATGCTGCGGCCGTCGGGGATCTGAAGCTTGCAGGGTGGTTGGCGACCGACGATGAGGTAGTTCAGCTGGGTCGCGGCACGGGGCGCTGCATCTTGTGGTCTTGCGACTCCTGGCGCCCATGGTTGGAGAGGCAAGCAGGGGTCAACGAGGGTGGGTCATGGGCTCATGGCAAGGTGGTGCGGCAGTAGCCCTTGGAGCTCACGGGCCTAGGTTGGAGATGTGTTGGCGGCCCGTCGCCCCTGTCCCTAGGTCGAGGGGAAAGGAAGTGAGAAAGATGGGTAATAGAGATAGGAACAAGGCTTTGGCTACGTGTGGGGACGTTCTGGGAAGAAGCTCGGTCTTCTCGGTCGCTTCGGTTTCCAGCTAGCTACGACCGAACAGACCGAAAGATTGTTGATTGGGTTCGGGATAACCCGCTGGAGGACGACCGTAGAAGGAATTTGAATTCTGTAAGGCCTCAGCATACATTGATCGTTGTTGATAGCCACGCTGCAGAATTTGATGGTTTTGTCCATCAAGAAATCCTTGAGGTCCTACGGCACCCGATCAGCACAGAGAATATGGAACACCAACGTGTAGGTCGCCACAGAGAGTTGCAGGACGGCGGCACACTGCATTTGCTCGGGTGGAAGATCATGTTGTTTCCGACCCTCGACGGCGTCGGTGAACTCGCAGTCGAGGCCCACGCACTTGATCGGTGCGACATCGAGGTAGTGCCTCTTGACGTCACGGATCCATCTCCCTACGATTGATGCTCGGAGAGTGACCACGACCTTGAAGTTCATGTCGATAGCGTCGTCCTTATAGTGGTACTCCCAAGATGGAGGTATGCGCGCGAGGGGCTCCATTCCACAGAGAGATCACCTGTTCTTAGCAAAGATTAGAGAGAGGAGGTGGTGCATTTGACAAATGGTACTGTAGCTCTCTTGTATAGAGCTAGCAGGGGAGATGAGGAGGCCGTCTGTGGTGATTAAATCTGGTGGTTAACTTCCAAAAATTCATTAATACATATTGATCAAATTACAAAGTTCATTAATCCGATGATTCATTCCCGGTGTGATCAACGACCAGCGCGGTAACTGAAGGGTTCACGTTTGAACACAATCAGGTTAACATTTAGTCCCGTTTGATATCCCAAATCGGGACTAAAGACCCTCCCTAGTCCCGGCTCGAGACACCAACTAGGACTAAAGGGGAACGCCAGGTTGCAGCCTGGCCCACTCCTTTCATCCCGGTTGGTGTCTCAAACCGGAACAAGTCCAGTGCAGCCTTGTAACCGTTGAACCAGGACTAGTCCACCCTCTAGTCCTAGTCCGAAACCAATCCGGGACTAGAGCGCAATTAGGGTATGGAGTAGAGGCGTGTTTTCTACTAGTAACTCTTGTTGTCATGATGATTTGTGTGACAAGCTTAATTAGATGTTTAGATATCTCTTCATTTTTCTTGTAGATATGTTTTCATGGACTTAACATAATAGGAATAAATTATAGCAACAATGGAATACAAGTATTTTGAACTCCTCTCTTGTTCATGCATCTTGGTTATTAGGCCTACTAGGAGATCACATGCATCATCTTGTCTTTTGAAAGCAAAGACACATGGTATGGTAGATAACTAGAGGATGCTAGGGGATCGATCACAGACGGCAGCTCGTAGTAGATGATGGCGAGGACGATTGATGACAGGGATGAGCTCGCCTACTGCATTGGAGGTGCAGAGGGGCCCGGCGCGGTGGGGATAGGGTACCCCACGTGCAGGCGCAGTCGATGTCTGTGTCATCATGGCGGTCTTTGCGCACCCTCATTTTGAAATGTATGATGTAACCATACCCAAGGGCTCCGATCACGGTCTCAAGAACCACCGGCATCCAAATTCCGCCGTTGGCAGCGGCGCAGGGCGGAGGAGTAGGGCATGTGGGTGCGCTCTGCCCGTCCTGGGTCGTCATCACGGGGAAAATAGAAATGAGTTGGCGTCAAACTCCTTACCGGCATAGGCCCCGAGGCGGACACGAGCAGAAGGAGGAGAAGTAGAGCACAGGACTCCAGAGGTGGAGCTTAGTTGAGGTCGGGGGGCCACCGCCCCCCTCGAGTTTTGGAGCTGAGCCTGTAGATTTCTTTAAGAGGGCTTAAATGCGAAGAATATTATTTTTTCACCCCCACCCCAGTATTGGTTTTTCCTCCTCCCCCCCCCACACTTTCAGCCAAACACTGGCACTGCGGGACTCAATCGTGATCAACAACTTCAGCAGCTCTGGTGGGTGACGGGCGATCAAAGCTCTTTGGACTAGTGGGACGGAGTACTGAGGAGCAGAGCCGCCGTAGTCCTACTTATACTCCCGCCAGTCATCATGCATAGTTCTTTTTTTTTGAAATCCGGCAGTCATCAGAGTAGGTGCCATCACTTAGTTTTAATTAATGAAGGCACTACTACAGTGTCTTCCGTCGAACAGTTCGTAACAAAGAAGGATGTGAGAGTTCACAACAACAACAACAACCGGAAACAACACGTCTTTGTGCACGACTCTAGTCTCCAATCGCTACTAGTCTACGGCTTCCCATCCCTGCATCGAGCACACCACACGCTATTCCCACCCGCAAGACAAAATCCCCACTCCCGCATCATAAGGGAGAGTGGGGGCTCCTAATTACCGCCCCTTGGTGGCAGTACAGCCAACGCCGCCTGCAAGCGAGACTTAGTGGCCCGCTTCAAAAGCGGTCCAGTAAAGAAGTTCTACATGAAAAAATTACAATTTTTTTACAAAATAGTTCTAAAGAAAAAATAAGTATGGACAAAAAATAAACAGAAAACAAACATAAATGAAAAACAGAAAAAGGAACAAAACAAGTTTTCAACAAAAAAACTTGAAAAAAAAGCAGAACGGAAAATCAGAGACACACACACAGAGAGAGAAGATTTGCTCCTGTAGTGGTCCGACCCACTACACCGCGCCTTCAGGCGGCGCTCCGGGCGGTAAACAGGAAATGCGGGGGAGAGTCTAGTAGAGCACATTTGACCCTGGGACCTAGTAAATAGAGAAGACGGGTGGACGTGACTTAGATTATTGATTCATGCTGCAGGGCCAATTTCCAAAAATGCACTTCAACAAGGAGCAACACTCTTAATTAGTGATTACCCTGCGAAGGATGGGATGTAGCTGCAAAGATGAATGTTGTGAAGAAATATTGGTGTCCCATTTCCTTTTGCCTGTTGCGTTTCTATATATAGATATTGAGATGCAACAACTACTCCGGCAATAAATGCAACATGTTCGGACAAATATCTGAAGATATTCCCAAGGTGATAGTTGCATGTGGACACAAGTTCGTTGGGAGACCCCAAGAGGAAGGTATGAAGAGTGCAGCGGCAAGATTTTCCCTCAGAAAGAAACCAAGGTTGAATCGACCAGTAGGAGAAATAAATTACTTATGAAGGTTTTTGATAGCTGATGTTGGCAGGGCGCACTACGAGAGTTAGCAGCAATGTGGAATCTGCACACAACATAATCAATATACTTTGCCCCCGACAAAACAGTGAGGTTGTCAATTTCACCGGTTTTTCTAACACATAATATGGAAAATGATGCTTATTTGCAGTGAGTGAAAAAAACAATGATTGCAATGAATAAAGAAAACAATGTTTGTAGTGGTCGTACTATGCAAGATATGATGATTACTATGTGATTCATGGGGACATTACAACATAATTCATAGACCGTTATCGAACTGCATCTATCACTAATAATCCACCCTCGAACGTAATCCAATCAGACTTTGGGTGTTAAGTTGCAAGCAACAGATTATTGTCTTAAGTAAAGTCCGTAATGTAAACAATGAAAACATTGTTGTTTTCTCCCTAATGGCAACATCACACCCCCAGCCGCCACGTTTCTGTCACTCGAGCACAGATGAAAGGGAGGCATGAACACACTATCGAGCACAAATACTCCCTCTTGGAGTTACAAGCATCAACTTGGACAGAGCATATACTAGTAACGGAGAGCATGCAAGATCATAAATAACATAACATGATATATTTATAATCAACTTGGCATAGCATTCCATATTCATCAGATCCCAGCAAACACGACATGTAGCATTACAAATAAATGATCTTGATCATGTTAGGCAGCTCACAAGATCTAAACATGGTGGCATAAAGAGGATAAGACAACCGTCTAGCTACTGCTATGGACCCGTAGTCCAAGGATGAACTACTCACGCATCACTCCGAAGGCAGACATGGTGATGTAGAGCCCTCCGGTGATGATTTCCCCTCCCAGCAGGGTGCCGGGGAGAGCTTCAAAACCCTCCCGGACTAGGGTTGACGATGACGTCGGCTACGGAACTTTTCGTGGATGGAGGCTCGGGTATTTAGAGTTAACCCGGGGAGGAGCTTATATAGGTGAAACGGCGATGTACTTGGGTGATGGTGCAGATCGTGCACTCGTTGGTTGACCCCAAGAGGAGGGTGTGATGAGCATAGCGGTAGGAGTTTTCCCCTTAGTTAAGAACCAAGGTTATCAATCTAGTAGGAGAAAGAGGACCTTCGGAAGGTTGATGCCACTGACGGTGGTGTTGGCGCTTCACCGGTGTTAGCAACAACGTGGAACTTGCACACAACACAACCAAAATACTTTGCGCCAACGGTACAGTGAGGTTGTCAATCTCACCGGTATTGCTAAAAACAAAGATTAGACGTATAGTGTGGAAAATGATGTTTGCTTGCAGTAAGTAAAAAGAGCAGGTCATTGTCGTGGTTTTTTTAACAGTGTGGAAAATGGACCGGGGTTCATAGGTTCACTAGTGATGTCTCTCCATAAAAATAACATGCTGGGTGAACAAATTACGGCTGTGCAATTGACAAATAAAGTTTACACCGTAGTGCACATTATAACATGATGACTACTATGATATTTAGTGCGGGCATTATAACAAAATACATAGACCAAAATCCATCTGCATCTATGACTAATAATCCACCCTCGGTTATCATCCGACCCCCCTTAGGTATTAAGTTGCAAGCAACAGATAATCGCATTAAGAAATGTGTGTAATGTAAGCAATGATTATACACACGGGTACTCTCACCATTGTTTTCTCCCTAATGGCAACAACACATCCTCTCCCTTCACGTTTCATTCACTCGAGCAAGGCAATGAGGAGGCATGAACCCACTATCAAGCATAAATACTCCCTCTTGGAGTCACTAGCAACTAATTGGCCAGAGCAAAAACTATCAACGGAAAGCATGCAAGATCACAAATAACATATGCTATAAAGACTATAATCAACTTGGCATAAGTTCAATATTCATCGGATCCCAGCAAACACAACATATAGAATTACATAAGATCAATCTCGATCATGATAGGCATCTCACGAGAGCTAAACATGGAGGGATATGAGGAGGAGACAACCATCTAGCTACTGCTATGGACCCGTAGTGCAGGGATGAACTACTCACGCATCACTCCGGAGGCAGGCATGAAGCCTCCGGTGATGATTTCCTCTCCGGCAGGGTGCCGGAAAACAGCTCCAGAACCCTCCTGATCTAGGGTTGACGACGACGGCGGCTTCGGAACTTTTTCAGGATTTTTGATCAGGTGCCTAGGGTTTTCCATCTAGGGGAATAAATAGGCGAAAGGCCAAAGGAGGTGGAGGCCAGCGGGGCCCACACCCATAGCTGGCGCGACCAGGGGGGCCGTGCCACCCTATGGTGTCACCCCCTATTGCACGTCTTCGATTCCTCTTCGATGTTCAGGATGCTTCCGGGGAAAATAGGCACTTCGGGCTTTGTGGGGTCCAATTTCGAGAATACTTCCAGAACAACTTTTCTGAAACCAAAAACAGCAGAAAACAGGGAACTAGCACTTGGCATTCAGCCCGGGCGTTCGGTCTGTTCGGTTTGCACGGTCCGGTCTATTCGTTCTTTGAGAATTTCGGTCATCTAGGAATGATACCCGTATTACCTTCGGTTTTTTTGGTCTTTATGTATTCGGTATTCGGTCATGACCATATAGACCAAATAGAGAAAAAAGGCAGCAAGTATATACAAAATGGCAGCACAACTCAATGATCATTTCAGAGATTTCAATTTACAGTTTGCACCATAATAGTAACCAAAACAAACAGTTCAATTGACACCGGTTTACATTGGCAGGACAAGTATATAAAAAATGGCAGCACATGTACATATTGGTTATCCCAGTTTGCATCTTCAGATTCAGATCCCATCTACAAAAAAGCAGCAGGAAAAATGCATCAGATCCCATTATCAACAATAAATATATCTCAGATCTGACCAAGTGAAAAATAACTAGCATACAAATGCATCACGGAGAATGAGCGATCAACTAATAACTACCACTCCAGAATTCTAGTACTAGTAGAGCGGAGCAGAGCAAGCAGGAGGCAGCGGAAGATTCTTAGCAGTTCACCGTGTATTCGTGCCACTCGCCATGTCACCAGACTTGTGGGCATGCTGCGGCCGTCGGGGATCTGAAGCTTGCAGGGTGGTTGGCGACCGACGATGAGGTAGTTCAGCTGGGTCGCGGCACGGGGGCGCTGCATCTTGTGGTCTTGCGACTGCTGGCGCCCATGGTTGGAGAGGCAAGCGGGGGTCAACGAGGGTGGGTCATGGGCTCATGGCAAGGTGGTGCGGCAGTAGCCCTTGGAGCTCACGGGCCTAGGTTGGAGATGTGTTGGCGGCCCGTCGCCTCTGTCCCTAGGTCGAGGGGAAAGGAAGTGAGAAAGATGGGGAATAGAGATAGGAACAAGGCTTTGGCTACGTGTGGGGACGTTCTGGGAAGAAGCTCGGTCTTCTCGGTCGCTTCGGTTTGCAGCTAGCTACGACCGAACAGACCGAAAGATTGTTGGTTGGGTTCGGGATAACCCGCTGGAGGACGACCGTAGAAGGAATTTGAATTCTGTAAGGCCTCAGCATACATTGATCGTTGTTGATAGCCACGCCGTAGAATTTGATGGTTTTGTCCATCAAGAAATCCTTGAGGTCCTGCGGCACCCGATCAGCACAGAGAATATGGAACACCAACGTGTAGGTCGCCACAGAGAGTTGCAGGACGGCGGCGCACTGCATTTTCTCGGGTGGAAGATCATGTTGTTTCCGACCCTCGACGGCGTCGGTGAACTCGCAGTCGAGGCCCACGCACTTGATCGGTGCGACATCGAGGTAGTGCCTCTTGACGTCGCGGATCCATCTCCCTGCGATTGATGCTCGGATAGTGACCACGACCTTGAAGTTCATGTCGATGGCGTCGTCCTTATAGTGGTACTCCCAAGATGGAGGTATGCGCGCGAGGGGCTCCATTCCGCAGAGAGATCACCTGTTCTTAGCAAAGATTAGAGAGAGGAGGTGGTGCATTTGACAAATGGTACTGTAGCTCTCTTGTATAGAGCTAGCATGGGAGATGAGGAGGCCGTCTGTGGTGATTAAATCTGGTGGTCAACTTCCAAAAATTCATTAATACATATTGAACAAATGACAAAGTTCATTAATCCAATGATTCATTCCTGGTGTGATCAACGACCAGCGCGGTAACTGAAGGGTTCACGTTTGAACACAATCAGGTTAACATTTAGTCCCGTTTGATATCCCAAATCGGGACTAAAGACCCTCCCTAGTCCCGGCTCGAGACACCAACTAGGACTAAAGGGGAACGCCAGGTTGCAGCCTGGCCCACTCCTTTCATCCCGGTTGGTGTCTCAAACCGGAACAAGTCCAGTGCAGCCTTGTAACCGTTGAACCGGGACTAGTCCACCCTCTAGTCCTAGTCCGAAACCAATCCGGGACTAGAGCCCAATTAGGGTATGGACTAGAGGCGTGTTTTTTACTAGTGACTCTTGTTGTCATGATGATTTGTGTGACAAGCTTAATTAGATGTTTAGATATCTCTTCATTTTTCTTGTAGATATGTTTTCATGGACTTAACATAACAGGAATAAATTATAGCAACAATGGAATACAAGTATTTTGAACTCCTCTCTTGTTCATGCATCTTGGTTATTAGGCATACTAGGAGATCACATGCATCATCTTGTCTTTTGAAAGCAAAGACACATGGTATGGTAGATAACTAGAGGATGCTAGGGGATCGATCACAGACGGCAGCTCGTAGTAGATGATGGCGAGGACGATTGATGACACGGATGAGCTCGCCTACTGCATTGGAGGTGCAGAGGGGCCCGGCGCGGTGGGGATAGGGTACCCCACGTGCAGGCGCAGTCGATGTCTGTGTCATCATGGCGGTCTTTGCGCACCCTCATTTTGAAATGTATGATGTAACCATACCCAAGGGCTCCGATCACGGTCTCAAGAACCACCGGCATCCAAATTCCGCCGTTGGCAGCGGCGCAGGGCGGAGGAGTAGGGCATGTGGGTGCGCTCTGCCCGTCCTGGGTCGTCATCACGGGGAAAATAGAAATGAGTTGGGGTCAAACTCCTTACCGACATAAGTCCCCGAGGCGGACACGAGCAGAAGGAGGAGAAGTAGAGCACATGACTCCAGAGGTGGAGCTTAGTTGAGGTCGGGGGGCCACCGCCCCCCTCGAGTTTTGGAGCTGAGCCTGTAGATTTCTTTAAGAGGGCTTAAATGCGAAGAATATTATTTTTTCACCCCCCCAGTATTGGTTTTTCCTCCTCCCCCTCCCCCACGCACTTTCAGCCAAACACTGGCACTGCGGGACTCAATCGTGATCAACAACTTCAGCAGCTCTGGTGGGTGACGGGCGATCAAAGCTCTTTGGACTAGTGGGACGGAGTACTGAGGAGCCGAGCCGCCGTAGTCCTACTTATACTCCCGCCAGTCATCATGCATAGTTTTTTTTTTTGAAATCCGGCAGTCATCAGAGTAGGTGCCATCACTTAGTTTTAATTAATGAAGGCACTACTACAGTGTCTTCCGTCGAACAGTTCGTAACAAAGAAGGATGTGAGAGTTCACAACAACAACAACAACCGGAAACAACACGTCTTTGTGCACGACTCTAGTCTCCAATCGCTACTAGTCTACGGCTTCCCATCCATGCATCGAGCACACCACATGCTATTCCCACCCGCAAGACAAAATCCCCACTCCCGCATCATAAGGGAGAGTGGGGGCTCCTAATTACCGCCCCTTGGTGGCAGTACAGCCAACGCCGCCTGCAAGCGAGACTTAGTGGCCCGCTTCAAAAGCGGTCCAGTAAAGAAGTTCTAAATGAAAAAATTACAATTTTTTTACAAAATAGTTCTAAAGAAAAAATAAGTATGGACAAAAAATAAACAGAAAACAAACATAAATGAAAAACAGAAAAAGGAACAAAACAAGTTTTCAACAAAAAAACTTGAAAAAAAAAGCAGAACGGAAAATCAGAGACACACACACAGAGAGAGAAGATTTGCTCCTGTAGTGGTCCGACCCACTACACCGCGCCTTCAGGCGGCGCTCCGGGCGGTAAAAAGGAAATGCGGGGGAGAGTCTAGTAGAGCACATTTGACCCTGGGACCTAGTAAATAGAGAAGACGGGTGGACGTGACTTAGATTATTGATTCATGCTGCAGGGCCAATTTCCAAAAATGCACTTCAACAAGGAGCAACACTCTTAATTAGTGATTACCCTGCGAAGGATGGGATGTAGCTGCAAAGATGAATGTTGTGAAGAAATATTGGTGTCCCATTTCCTTTTGCCTGTTGCGTTTCTATATATAGATATTGAGATGCAACAACTACTCCGGCAATAAATGCAACATGTTCGGACATATCTGAAGATATTCCCAAGGTGATAGTTGCATGTGAACACAAGTTCGTTGGGAGACCCCAAGAGGAAGGTATGAAGAGTGCAGCGGCAAGATTTTCCCTCAGAAAGAAACCAAGGTTGAATCGACCAGTAGGAGAAAGAAATTACTTATGAAGGTTTTTGATAGCTGATGTTGGCAGGGCGCACTACGAGAGTTAGCAGCAATGTGGAATCTGCACACAACATAATCAATATACTTTGCCCCCGACAAAACAGTGAGGTTGTCAATTTCACCGGTTTTTCTAATACATAATATGGAAAATGATGCTTATTTGAAGTGAATGAAAAAAAACAATGATTGCAATGAATAAAGAAAACAATGTTTGTAGTGGTTGTACTATGCAAGATATGATGATTACTATGTGATTCATGGGGACATTACAACATAATTCATAGACCGTTATCGAACTGCATCTATCACTAATAATCCACCCTCGGAACGTAATCCAATCAGACTTTGGGTGTTAAGTTGCAAGCAACAGATTATTGTCTTAAGTAAAGTTCGTAATGTAAACAATGAAAACATTGTTGTTTTCTCCCTAATGGCAACATCACACCCCCAGCCGCCACGTTTCTGTCACTCGAGCACAGATGAAAGGGAGGCATAAACACACTATCGAGCACAAATACTCCCTCTTGGAGTTACAAGCATCAACTTGGACAGAGCATATACTAGTAACGGAGAGCATGCAAGATCATAAATAACATAACATGATATATTTATAATCAACTTGGCATAGCATTCCATATTCATCAGATCCCAGCAAACACGACATGTAGCATTACAGATAAATGATCTTGATCATGCTAGGCAGCTCACAAGATCTAAACATGGTGGCATAAAGAGGAGAAGACAACCGTCTAGCTACTGCTATGGACCCGTAGTCCAAGGATGAACTACTCACGCATCACTCCGAAGGCAGACATGGTGATGTAGAGCCCTCCGGTGATGATTTCCCCTCCCGGCAGGGTGCCGGGGAGAGCTTCAAAACCCTCCCGGACTAGGGTTGACGATGACGTCGGCTACAGAACTTTTCGTGGATGGAGTCTCGGGTATTTAGAGTTAACCCGGGGAGGAGCTTATATAGGTGAAACGGCGATGTCCTTGGGTGATGGTGCAGATCGTGCACTCGTTGGTTGACCCCAAGAGGAGGGTGTGATGAGCATAGCGGTAGGAGTTTTCCCTTTAGTTAAGAACCAAGGTTATCAATCCAGTAGGAGAAAGAGGACCTTCGGAAGGTTGATGCCACTGACGGTGGTGTTGGCGCTTCACCGGTGTTAGCAACAACGTGGAACCTGCACACAATACAACCAAAATACTTTGCGCCAACGGTACAGTGAGGTTGGTCATTCTCACCGATATTGCTAAAAACAAAGATTAGACATATAGTGTGAAATTTTTTGTCATCTCTTGTGCAAGACCGAGGTGGTGACCGAAGACCAAATTTCTTGGTTTTTTTCGGGTTCGGTCCCGGTTTTTTCGGAGACCAAATTGAAATCCAGCCACATTTCGTTTCGCTGTCAGCGGCATCACCTTGGTGAAGGGTCCAGGTTACTCTTACTTGTGGACAGACCACCATCGGCAGCAGCGTCCATTTGTTCTTTTTTGGGCGGCGAGAAGTGGTGCGGGAAGACCTCTATTATTCCGTAAACATCGTCCATCCACCGACGCGGGTGAGTGCTAGAAGAAACGCATAGCGTCTGTTTAATACAAAATGCATATATATAAATCAGCAGTCGTAAAACGAAGTGCTTGACAAATTGTCTTATCTATTTAAAAACTAAAGAGTCGTGATGTAAGCTGATAGTACGGCATGTCAATAGACCCAAAGTAGCAGCCTCGGTTTGCTTAATTGTACGCACCACCTTGTTTTAGGTGTTTTATCTCCAAAATAATCACTGCTGCGGTAGGGCTCGCCGAGAGTTTATTCTGGCTGGAAGTATAATTAATTATTCGGTGCTATGCAAGGGAACATGGGTATGGGTGTGCATACACACAAATCGGCCGATATCCGATAAACCGGCCGATTTACCCCTTATCTTAGGTCGACTGCTAAGTTCCCGATAAGCGATATGCTCAACATTATTTTTCCTGCATTTGCCTACTTTGTAGCTATTTTCAGCAGAAGATTATATAAAATAAGAACAGAGCAACACAATACTGCAACCGTAAACTGAGTCTTAAAAGTCACGGATTATGCAACATCAGATTAGAAGCACCACAATTTTGTAAGGCCACCTTACCGACTTCAAAGTTGTAAATCATGACAGTAGCACTCAATTTTGATTCAGAATCTCAGTTCTGAGTCTAGGTTTCTAATTGATGATGCCGGTTCCTTGACCTTTATCACTTACTAGCAAAAAATGCCCGTGCGTTGCTACGGGTTGATTCTTTTATTTATTTTTAGGTCGCAGAGAATTTCTTACTTATCTTTTTTTACTGGACAAAATATACATACTACAACGGCTATGTCTACGAGGCCAAAAGCAGAACAAAATCGCTAGAAAGAAAATCAGGAACCATTGCCCGCCATATCGACAACATTTGTTAAAGACATAAAACAAGAGCTGCAATTTATGAACTCAACATCACATTAGAAGATAGTAAATCAATCAAATGGTGCATTTTGATCTCAAAATAGGAGAGATGATAAAACAACCTTCTTATGGTTAAAAGGACATGGTTACATTAGTACATTCTGCATGTTACAACGTTCGCAATATCAATTATGAAGTCATACTAATTAGTGTAGGGCTATTTTTCCACAGGCAAATAAATCTAAGGTCTTCTGATTTGAACAGGTGTTGCATGCAGGTAGATTTACTCTTCGGTAGCAACTGTAGTAGCAAAGCAAACAGTAGACACCAGTCCACAATTATTCGTGGCATTTTTGTGCAGAGATGATCTGGAGATGATACTTTGCCTTCAGACTTAGCTGGCTCTACATCCATCTCAGAATCTCTGTAAATCCTACACTCATTGAGCATGTCCCATGCACGTAGCACAAGACATTGACGTTTTTTTCAACTGGCAGGAGATAGGACATCTGGAAAATAGAGCTGCCTTTTTCTAAACCAGCAAGGAGTGCTGGAGCAGCCCCAAGGGAGTAGACGTGGAGAGATTTTCTCAAGAATCAGAGGAAGAGGGAGTAAATTGGTACATCGAGTTGACAAACTCCATGTCAGGCTTGCTGAAAGCAAGGTCGAGCACGACGTGGAGCAGCCTCAGCTCCGCGGCCCACCAGCGGTGGATGACAAAATCTTTCTTTTTTTGCTAATGACAAAATCTTCTTCGACTTGGAGCGAGCAAACACCGCAGCGACACCCATATCACGTCGTTAATGCCGCCGGCAACGACGGAGACGGACGCGGTGGAGAATAACCGCACCACGAACACGGCGCCCGCGGCGACCTCCTCGTCCAGCTGACAGCTGAGGTGTATCGCCGCCGGCCGCCGAGGAAACCTGGACGGGAGAGCGAGAACTCCGTCGGGCTACGTACACCGCGTGCGCCACACCGACGGCAAGTGCCGCGTCAGGCTCGAGCCGTCCGAGCGCCAGGCTGATCCCAAGACGACCCAGGTCCGCGGCGGTGAGTGTCTTCATGTTCCCGGCAGTGATGTTTCCGGCGTCCGCGACTTGCCACTTCCGGTCATGCTCGCTCGGGGTACACGCCTTGCAGCTTATGGCTCAGGTACGTGAGGAAAATGCCAGGCTGGATCCAGATCACGGTGATGGCTACCCAGCGAGCGGAGGTAAAAGTATGAGGCGAGATATCCGGCTAGGTATAGAAAAAATAGAAAGAAGGAAGCAGTACGGTGGCACTTTTGTGTAATATGTACTCTAGTGGAAGGGTAAATTTGAAAAAATATATTGACGGACCACGGAAACCTTACTGATTTTATTATTACTAGTAAACATGCCCGTGCGTTGCTACGATTAACTTTAACTTTTATTGAATATTTAGTTTGACTAAACTGAAGTTTTCATTAGCGGTAGTTAATTTTAATTGAACATTTGTTGCACCGAGATCACTATTGGAAATAGTTTTTTTTAGAAGATGAAATGTTCTTGATAACGATGTAGTTACATAATTAGAGCTGATTTCTATCGTATTCATGCAAATGTCAAAAAATGAAAGGTTTTTCTTTACGCCTATCATCACATTGTCGAGAAATGGTACTCCATTTTTTGTGTTGGTGTGTCCATGGTAAGAAAGGTCTGCTCCATGCCTGATGTCATATAAATCACCCTCAATAAACCTGTTTTGACATCCATGGATAGTGTGCAGCGTGGAAGGAAAAAAATAGCTGAAATTTTTAACATGGCAGCGGACGACCTGAAACACTTCGCCCATCAACATTATATATATAGTTAACAACCTTTGCACCTGCACCTTTGACTCGAGTATATAATTTTGTGATATCTTCTACCTTTGCATGTCAAATCTATACATATCTAGCCTTTTTTTTCCATTAGGTGCTTTTAGATAGAACACAATTTATTTTTTGTCATTATTTGAACCTGACGACACATTGTGGCACCTAAGATTTGATCTTTTTTTCATTATTCTAATATAGTTAGGATTTTGAGTCACAACCGTTGTGTAGGAAAATTCAATTTATTAGTGAGTGCACATGTACGTATATGCTCTTAAACCCGCCCTGCTCATCAGATTTAGTTGCGCTGCTACTATCTGATTCAGCGATTGCCATCAACATATGATGCATGTCAGAATCAGCATACCCACAAATGGCGGCAGCTTCTGAATTGTTGCGAAGTGGATACGCCTAGCACAACTTCCATCCGAAGGGCATCTGAATGTTGATTGCAAATACTAACAGGTTTGGACCGAGTGCAGAGAAGGGACAACAAACAAGCACTGCTCTGCTCTCTCTCATGTGCTGCAACCTAACACCTGCCGCACTGAACTCAGGTTGGGATACTTTATTTCAGCGGTGAAGCTAGCACAATGGTAGCCGATGGAGACACCTCCGCCTGTACATGAACCGGAAAATTAGTTTCCACATGGTCGATGCTCTCAGCGGGGTAGACCAATTCCCACTTTCCCAGTACGGCAGGCTGCGAGCCTGTTTGTTGACGTAGGTGCAGCGGAGGAGGGGCTATTGCTGCCCATGGCCATGGTTGATGGTTCGCCAAGCATAGGGCGCGCACTCCATGAGCCGGGAAAGGACTCACAGCAACTCGGCGACACCGCTCGGAGGTACACATCATCAGCAGCCAGGGGAGAAACACGTTGGCGGGAGGGAGAGATGTAAATCAGAAGACCACATCTCAGATCTAAAGAAAAGCAACTCTTCCTCTGCGGCCAATCCGTTCTCCATGGCCAGAATAAGAAGGGGGAATAAGATGACACCGGGGATCTGGTTTATTGGAGACTGCCCGGCCACACCTCCATTACTCGTTTCTTTGTGCTGGCCATGCATGGATAGAAGAAGCTGCGGTGCTGGTCCATCGAGGGCGAGGAGGACAGTGTGCGTCGGCAGGTCAGGGAGTTCGGGGCAGAGAATTTTCTGTTCCACCGTTTGTACGAGGGAGGGGCCTGCGGTGGCCAGAGATCTGTGTCGGGCCTGCGGAGGTGTCCAATGGCCGATGGGTTTGTATTCTGCTCGCTAGGGAGAGATGTTCGGGGAGAGGAGAAAAAACAGAGCCAACCGGTATGATGGCAAAATTGTTGTATTATGCAGTTTTGTGGGAGGGTAAAACGGTAAAACTTCCTGACGGACCGGAAGAAGACTTCCTCTCTTTATTATTATTAGGTAAAGATTAGGTATAAATATAGATTATTAGGTATAGATATAGATTTATACTCCCTTCTTTCCTAAATGTAGTTATTGATTACGGTAAATAGTACGATTGGCGAGAAAGTAAGTGCTAGCAGACACAATCAAGTTGATGCTGAATTGCTTGACTAGTACACTGTATATTCACTCGCTAGCTAGGTGGTACCGATCAAGTGGGCGGACGGAGAGGGAATGGGCGGCCTGAAATAATTAATACTCCCTCCATTCGGAAATAGTCTACGTTCTGGGCCCGGTATAAGTTCGGAAATAGTCAACGTTCTGGGTGGGACCCATGTCCTTAATTCCCTCGGTAATTAAGAGAGCGCAGAGAGATGCGGTATGGTCCAGTAGCAAAACACAGGCGTGGCGAACGGTTCCCTATCCTCTCTCCTTTTCCCTACCCATCCCCGTACTGGCCGCCTCCATCTTCTTCTCCTCGTCGCCGCCTCGATTCCGCCCCCGAGCTCCACCTCGCCTTCTCCCCCGTCGTTAATGGAGATGGTATCATATAGTCCCCCACCCCCTTTTGTTGTGGTGCGGATGGAAGAGAAGGATGGAGCGGAAGAATGGGATCGAAATCGGAGGACACCGTCGGCGCCGTCGATCTGAGGCCTCTAGCGGCGGGAGTAGTGGGCCTCGTCCGCGGCGGCGTGGGCAGGCTGCTGCTCTGGAAGGAATCAACCTCCATGGCGGGGAGGACCCCGGCTGCTGGGCGGGCGGAATCGAGTCCAGCACTGGGGCGGCGGGATGCAGGGAGTACTCTCGCATCTTGGCGGGCGGAGGCAGGTCAAACCTCCGCAGTGGGGCAGGCAGCGGCGGCGGTTCGAGTAGAAGACGACAGCTTGTTCGGGGCGTGGATTTTGCCCCGGACACCCAGGAGCCTGACGCGGTTAGGGAGCTGGAAGAAGATGCCCCTGCTTGCTTGGAGTCCGTCCCGGACTCAGAGGATGAAAGCGGCAACGTCATCCTGCCGTGTGACTTCGATGATGTGTTATTTGTGCCCGATTCACTGATTGGCGCAGAGGAGGAATTTGTGCCCGATTCCTTCCTTGAAGATGGAGTTGATGCGGAGGAGGCCGATGGTGTTGATGCAGAGGATGGTGCTGATGCGGAGGAGGCCAATGGTGTTGATACAGAGGATGGTGCCGATGCGAAGGAGGCCGATGGTGTTCATGCAGAGGATGGTATTGATGCAGAGGAGCTGGTTGTAGCTCCTTCTGGAGCTGCTGCTGATGTGGTACCGGCCGAAGATCGTGTCGATGCTCAACTAGCTGGCAGTGATGTTTGCTATAGTATGCTTCGGATTTTATTGCCAGCTTATTTTAGGATTCCAGGGAATGAGAACTTGGGGAAATAGATCATGTTAAGTGTTGTCTAGGCTGAAAATGGTTATGATGTCATGGAATTGAACTCTTATTGTTGTCATGGTAGAAAATTTCTTATTGTTCTAATGAAGAAATGATCTGGTATTGTTGTCATGACTAGATCATGATTATCGTTCTTACTGTTCCAATGAAAGAAATGCTTGTTATGTTATCATGAAAATATCCTTATAGTTGAGATGATCAAGATAGCTAACATAGTACGATTTTTTCGCAAGTTAACTAGTCAATCACACACAGTACAAAATTTCAGCTAACATAGTATGTCTTCGACAATTTCAATTGTGCAATCAGCCACACTACAAGATCACCATTGCACCTGTAGGTATGCTATCGCTTCTCATTTGCAATAAGCCACACTACAAGGACAAATGAACACAACAAGTCAAGCCAAAGAACGTGCTATTTGTGAACAAATTTAAAAAGGGTGTCGCACCCGGACTTCTAGGGGATACTCACAGTCCGTCAAACAGTAGATAAATGGCTTACGGGGCATACCGGCACCCGCATCTCAATATGAGCAGGCCAACACGTAAACGTGTGACAACCATTATCTTACTATTCATCGTCTGCGCAAACCATCCCGTAGAAATCCAGATACTTCCGTTGACGTACTTCAAAACATACACACATGGTACGTCAACGGCATAGGAACAAGTGATATCACAACAGATCTCTACGACACAAAAGATTGAAATAAGTTGCAAAGGGCTCTCATTAGAGCAGAGAATAGCAACTACAATCATTCAGAGGGCACATGCCCCAACAATTCATCATTACATCACAGCGGAAGCATTCAGAATGTCTGAGTACAGACAAGAACCAAATAGGCCTAAGAGGCCGGAAACGAAAAGACGGAGCCCATCCACGAAGTCTCGGATCCTGTCCGGGTCCGCTATCTACTCGTCAGCAGTCTCGTCATACTCCACGTAGTAGCCACCATGTAGATCCTCGGAAACGTCGTCTGCGTAAACCACAGCCCCAAAGGGGTCAGTACACCAACGTACTGGCAAGCAAGACTCACAGTTCACCAAAGTGTAACCCGTCAACACCAAGCACAGATGCTTTGGGTTCAACGGAAGAAAAGGGATGTAAAAGATGCGGCAACTGGCTGCGCTAACCCACTACAGAGATTCTACCACATCCGGCTAACAGAAAGGAGATAAGATCGGGGATTGTAACCAACTGAAAGATAACTTCAAACAAACCCATCCTGGATCTCGCCCCTTATCCAAAGAAGCAACCCGAGGATAACTCACACAGTTGGATTAAAGATGAATCAAGTTATTGTGTTGATAATCCTATTACTAGTCAAATTGTTAATCATTGGGTGTGAGATTGTGAATCATTAGGTTTAAGTTGTCCTGAGTACTTGTTAGCCAGTACTTTCACCAAGTAATCCATAACCGCGGAAAACACGGCTTCTCGAGAAGATTTACCCTGCAGGGGTGCACCATAGTAACCGTACACGCATGAATAACCCGCCAGATGGGAAATCACCCCACCAAGCGGGGTACTCAACACAACCAACCCTTCTTCGCATCAAGCCCAAAGCACCGCGTGCTGTGCGTGCGCGGCTAATCGAGCCCCACGAAGAAAAGGGGACCCTCATAGCACTGGAAGACCACGCCGCCCTAAATGCCGACTACAAAAGTTCCACCCTGGCGCCAAGGGTTCGTACCTGCATATGATGCAGCAAATGGAACACCCGAACTAGTACAGCGATTTGGACGAGATGCGAATCGAGTCAGTTGAGGGGGGCGCCCATACTCGCTTCCCACATGCGGGTAGTGCGCTCATCATGGATCAGTAGACAAGACCCTTTTCCTAATTAGGGGGTCGACACTAGCAGGCCTCAAAACCACAAAGGGCCTCCTGCCGGTGCCTTATCATCAAATTTATTATTTAACATTAACATTAGCATGATTGATTGATTAAACATCGAGCCCCCAGAACGTAATAGAAATAGTAACAGAAAGTAACGGGTAACAGACTCGAGCAAAACAACCTAAGCATGCTGGTAAGACACGGGCTCAAACAAAAGGTTATAGGTATGGAGGTGAGGCAATATCAGGGTTAAAGGATACATGTGATAGGTTCGTAACAGAAACAACTACTACTAAGGCTAGCAGAAAAGAACAACGGAAAGTATCGGTAATCAATGTTGAAAGGAACACGATGGTTCATGTGAGTGATAACTTGCCTGCAAAACCCAGTAGCCTGGTACTGAGCTAACTCCTTAGACGGGGTGTCGAAAGGATCGTCGGTCTCAACGTCGTCGTGTATCCGAGAAGAAGCAAACAAACAAGGCAGAAATATAAACAATCATTATCATGGCATAGTGCACAAACATGGGATGATGCATGACCATTTAATTGATGCATAGAAATAAACTAGTTGACAAGATAACAACAGGATTAAATGGACCCATATGCAATTGGATTGCATATGGAAAGCCCATGAATTATGGTTGAATTAATTGTTTTACAACTAATCAACTTGTGTAAGTGAATTAGCATGATGCATGGATGAGGAAAATAGAAAAATAACAACAATAGAACCAAATGGAAATAGGGTTTAACAAGTTTAGAAATTCAGTTATTAAGTTATGGAATTTTGGTTTCTTAAAGGTGTCACACAAGCATTTGTTGTTTTCATCAAGTTAAATTGTGCAAAATAGATAACAAAGTTTATATTTGAAAAGAAAACAAGATTTTAGTTGGAATACATGTTTCACTTGTTGAAAAAGGATTTCAAATAAATTATTTAGGAATTAAACAAGTTTAAGCAAGAATTAAATGAATTTGATTCAAACATGAACTTATTTGAATTTTTATTTGTTCAAAACATTAAGTGAGATTCATATTTGAAAAGTTTATACTTTTATGGTTGGAAAACATATTTTATATGTCCCAAAAGAATTTGTTTTGATCAAGTTATGAAATTACCAATTTTAAATGAATTAAACAAGGTTTAAATTATTTAACCAATTTTAATTATTCAAAACATGAAACAAATTTTATATTTGGAAAGGTGGTTTAATTTTGCATGGAAAACATATTTCATTTGTGGAAATTGGATTTAAAATGAGCAAGTTATTATTTTGGCAATTTTAAATGCAATAATTAAGAAACAGTTGTTTTCAGCAATTTAAAATATTCAAAACAGCAAACAAAATTTATATTTGGAAAGTACATAAAAAGTTGATTGGAAAACATATTTAGTTTGTTGAATTTGGAATTTTTATGAGCAAGTTATGAATTTTGCAAATTTAAGTGAATTTGACAAGTTTTCAAATATTGCACCAATTTAAAATATTCAAAACAGTAAACAAATTTTATATTTGGATAGAACATTTAATTTGGTATTGAAAACATATCAAAAATGTTGGATTTGGAGCTAAAATGATTTTATTATGCTATTTACAAAATTTGGGGTAAATCTGCCATTTAGTGCACTAGGGACTTAGAAAATATTTTTCAGGGATCTAGATTAAATACCAGGGGCCTAGGTGTGAAATCTGTGAAGGTTCTGTGGCAAAACAAATAGAAATAAAAGTTTTGGTTTTATGGTTGGGAGGGGGACTCGAACCCCAGTCCTCTGCTTCGGTGGGCAAAGGGGCTAACCAGTGGGCTGGTGATGTGTTTGTGTTAGGAAGGGGATACGGTGGGGGCTTAAGGTTCAGATACTGCACAGAATTTAATTGGAAAAAAATAGAACAGCGAAAAGGGTAGAGATGGGGAGTCGAACCCACGACCTGAGGGCTCCCTGCGCGCGCTGCTGCCAGTGGGCTGTGCGTGCACTTGTTGATAGGAAGGGAAACATGGGGGGTAAGTGGTTCTGCAGCGAGATCTATTTTTCTGAAACTGTAACCGAACACGTACAGCAGATCGACAGGAACTCGGCCAGCGCTGGAAGGGTGCTCGCCGGGGGAAAACTAGGGGCGCCGGCTGGGGTGGTGTGGGGTGCGGCCTAGGGAGATGGAGGAGGCGAGAGGAGGGGAGAGCCTCACCTCGACTTGGTTCGGTTGATGGAGGAGTACGCTCGGGGCAGAACAGGGCGATGCAGCAGTAGTTCGCCGGCGGGAAAGGAGGCGACGGCGGCGGGGACTCGGGCCCTCCCGGCCCGAGGCGATGGGACGGCGCGGAAGAGGGGACGTCAACGTTTCCATTCCCGCCATGGGGAGCTCCCGACAACCACTCCTGCGACCACGCCAACCTTCTCAAAATTCGGCCATTGTGGGGTTCAGTCAAGTTCAGAGGAACAGAAAGAGTTGGATGAGGAGGGAGAGAGGGTGGCGGCTAGAGGAGGAAGGAGAGGGAAAAGGTGCGGGTTAGGGTTAGGGTTAGGGTTTAGATGCTGGAGGGGGAGAGGAGGATATAAAGGAGGGGGAAATTCCATCGGATGGTCCAGAGGGAAGGGCAGGTCGCTGTCCTCCATGGTTACGTCAGTACCTGTACGGAGGTAGGGGGAGACCGAGCGGGCTGCTGGTGGGCTGGGCCTTCTCCCCCACTGATGAAACGTTTCTTTTTTTATTATTATTAGATGTTCTGTTTTTTTGTAGTAGTTGCTTTTGGGAAGAAATTGTTAAGGTTTTATTTAGTAAAAAATTTCAGAAAAATTAGGTTAGGATAGTTATGTAATTAGAAACCATATTCCAACTTTGGATTTCAGAAATTTGATATTTTAAAAGAGGTTTGTATTTGACTCCAAATAGAAACAATTTTCATTATTAAAAACACAATATTGAGACAACAATTTAAATAGGGTTACCCCTATGAATTAATGTGTTTAAGGATTACAATTTTGAGGTGAATTTCATTGTTTCATTTAGGTACTGATTTGAAATACATTTGATTTGAAATTGGATTGAAATAGAATTAATTGATTGAAATAAAAGCACCATTTTATTAGTTGATCAACATGGAATAAAATGGAACAATTTGGTTGTTTTCACTTGTTATTTTTATTCCAAAAATTGTAACAGAACAAGTATGAAAACATTGTTTGATTAAGGTTTGAATTTGAGTTGTGAAAACAGTGGAAAACAAATGCAACAAATAAGAATCAAATGCAAACAACATGGAAACAAACAATTGTTTTATTTTGAAATATCATTTTAGAAATTGTAACATCACAAGGATGAAACAAAGGGTTTGAATTTTGGTTTGGAATTCAAATAGAAAACAAAGGAAAACAACTGAAAACAGTTGGAAAACAAATGAAAACAGAGAAAAACAAATGGAAAACAAACAAAACAAATGCAATCAACATGATGCCATGATGCAAAACATAAAATAACAGGGAGCAAACATTCTAATGGCTGTTTTTCAGACTTGGGATGTTACAAAACGCCCCCCCTTGAAGGAATCGCGCCCCGAGATTCCTACTGAGAAAAGAAAAGGTCCGGATACTTGTTGGGAAGATCCTCTTGAGCTTTGACACGTGAAACACATCGTGCACATTGGATAGACGTCAGGGAATTTGCAAACCACCGGAACATTTTCAAGTAAAGGGAAGAGATTTTGCACCAAGGGTGTATAGCTGAATGGAACTTGATTCATTTGGAGAATAGATTATCTGGCTAGAATGGTGGAACATAATTATTGACATCAATGCAACACCAAGAATAACATCAATGTCAGAATCGTCAACATGAGAGTAACGAGGAATATGTGGCCTCCCATTAGAATTGGATTGTTCTTACTTATCTTGGAAGTCAACATTTGAGATCCCGGGGAGTGAACAGAGTTTTGATTGCTTAGTGGAACCAGAATTGGGTTGTATGTTGTGGAAAAGATTGTTGACACAAAGGAATGTGATGCTCCGGTATCAAATAACACTTTAACTGGATAAGAGTTTACGAGGAAGTTTTGATTAGACGCCGGTAGAAGAATTGAATTGGAAAACAACAACAAGGTTTCAACGGACGAAAAGGATGTTGAGAAGAACAGGATATCAACATCGGGGAAAACGAGAACAAGATTCCTGAGGTACTACGGAAAACCCATCCGGGTTTCTAAAGGATCAATATCTACTGCTTAAGGAATAGAGGATCTGCTTCCGGGGCCTATTTGCCACCGTTCTCAATCGTGAGTAGGCAACATGATAAATCATGTCACAACCACCTCCATTCCTATGGACTAGTAGATATAACTATCCCAGAGAAACCAGGATTCGTGAAATCCTAACTTGAAAGTTTAGATGAGAAGGGAGAAATCAACGTTGCACTTCCTTACCAGAAAAGGGAGGGTGGGTGGGGAAAGAAGAAAAAGAACAGAATTCCTACTCTCACGTTTCATTATTCCTACATAGCTACAAAATAGTTTCTAGACTCAACTGCGACCAGTAAAAAGGGATCCTACAGGCAGACAGGCTCTGATACCATTTGTCGCACCCGGACTTCTAGGGGATACTCACAGTCCGTCAAACAGTAGATAAATGGCTTACGGGGCATACCGGCACCCGCATCTCAATATGAGCAGGCCAACACGTAAACGTGTGACAACCATTATCTTACTATTCATCGTCTGCGCAAACCATCCCGTAGAAATCCAGATACTTCCGTTGACGTACTTCAAAACATACACACATGGTACGTCAACGGCATAGGAACAAGTGATATCACAACAGATCTCTACGACACAAAAGATTGAAATAAGTTGCAAAGGGCTCTCATTAGAGCAGAGAATAGCAACTACAATCATTCAGAGGGCACATGCCCCAACAATTCATCATTACATCACAGCGGAAGCATTCAGAATGTCTGAGTAGAGACAAGAACCAAATAGGCCTAAGAGGCCGGAAACGAAAAGACGGAGCCCATCCACGAAGTCTCGGATCCTGCCCGGGTCCGCTATCTACTCGTCAGCAGTCTCGTCATACTCCATGTAGTAGCCACCATGTAGATCCTCGGAAACGTCGTCTGCGTAAACCACAGCCCCAAAGGGGTCAGTACACCAACGTACTGGCAAGCAAGACTCACAGTTCACCAAAGTGTAACCCGTCAACACCAAGCACAGATGCTTTGGGTTCAACGGAAGGAAAGGGATGTAAAAGATGCGGCAACTGGCTGCGCTAACCCACTACAGAGATTCTACCACATCCGGCTAACAGAAAGGAGATAAGATCGGGGATTGTAACCAACTGAAAGATAACTTCAAACAAACCCATCCTGGATCTCGCCCCTTATCCAAAGAAGCAACCCGAGGATAACTCACACAGTTGGATTAAAGATGAATAAAGTTATTGTGTTGATAATCCTATTACTAGTCAAATTGTTAATCATTGGGTGTGAGATTGTGAATCATTAGGTTTAAGTTGTCCTGAGTACTTGTTAGCCAGTACTTTCACCAAGTAATCCATAACCGCGGAAAACACGGCTTCTCGAGAAGATTTACCCTGCAGGGGTGCACCATAGTAACCGTACACGCATGAATAACCCGCCAGATGGGAAATCACCCCACCAAGCGGGGTACTCAACACAACCAACCCTTCTTCGCATCAAGCCCAAAGCACCGCGTGCTGTGCGTGCGCGGCTAATCGAGCCCCACGAAGAAAAGGGGACCCTCATAGCACTGGAAGACCACGCCGCCCTAAATGCCGACTACAAAAGTTCCACCCTGGCGCCAAGGGTTCGTACCTGCATATGATGCAGCAAATGGAACACCCGAACTAGTACGGCGATTTGGACGAGATGCGAATCGAGTCAGTTGAGGGGGGCGCCCATACTCGCTTCCCACATGCGGGTAGTGCGCTCATCATGGATCAGTAGACAAGACCCTTTTCCTAATTAGGGGGTCGACACTAGCAGGCCTCAAAACCACAAAGGGCCTCCTGCCGGTGCCTTATCATCAAATTTATTATTTAACATTAACATTAGCATGATTGATTGATTAAACATCGAGCCCCCAGAACGTAATAGAAATAGTAACAGAAAGTAACGGGTAACAGACTCGAGCAAAACAACCTAAGCATGCTGGTAAGACACGGGCTCAAACAAAAGGTTATAGGTATGGAGGTGAGGCAATATCAGGGTTAAAGGATACATGTGATAGGTTCGTAACAGAAACAACTACTACTAAGGCTAGCAGAAAAGAACAACGGAAAGTATCGGTAATCAATGTTGAAAGGAACACGATGGTTCATGTGAGTGATAACTTGCCTGCAAAACCCAGTAGCCTGGTACTGAGCTAACTCCTTAGACGGGGTGTCGAAAGGATCGTCGGTCTCAACGTCGTCGTGTATCCGAGAAGAAGCAAACAAACAAGGCAGAACTATAAACAATCATTATCATGGCATAGTGCACAAACATGGGATGATGCATGACCATTTAATTGATGCATAGAAATAAACTAGTTGACAAGATAACAACAGGATTAAATGGACCCATATGCAATTGGATTGCATATGGAAAGCCCATGAATTATGGTTGAATTAATTGTTTTACAACTAATCAACTTGTGTAAGTGAATTAGCATGATGCATGGATGAGGAAAACAGAAAAATAACAACAATAGAACCAAATGGAAATAGGGTTTAACAAGTTTAGAAATTCAGTTATTAAGTTATGGAATTTTGGTTTCTTAAAGGTGTCACACAAGCATTTGTTGTTTTCATCAAGTTAAATTGTGCAAAATAGATAACAAAGTTTATATTTGAAAAGAAAACAAGATTTTAGTTGGAATACATGTTTCACTTGTTGAAAAAGGATTTCAAATAAATTATTTAGGAATTAAACAAGTTTAAGCAAGAATTAAATGAATTTGATTCAAACATGAACTTATTTGAATTTTTATTTGTTCAAAACATTAAGTGAGATTCATATTTGAAAAGTTTATACTTTTATGGTTGGAAAACATATTTTATATGTCCCAAAAGAATTTGTTTTGATCAAGTTATGAAATTACCAATTTTAAATGAATTAAACAAGGTTTAAATTATTTAACCAATTTTAATTATTCAAAACATGAAACAAATTTTATATTTGGAAAGGTGGTTTAATTTTGCATGGAAAACATATTTCATTTGTGGAAATTGGATTTAAAATGAGCAAGTTATTATTTTGGCAATTTTAAATGCAATAATTAAGAAACAGTTGTTTTCAGCAATTTAAAATATTCAAAACAGCAAACAAAATTTATATTTGGAAAGTACATAAAAAGTTGATTGGAAAACATATTTAGTTTGTTGAATTTGGAATTTTTATGAGCAAGTTATGAATTTTGCAAATTTAAGTGAATTTGACAAGTTTTCAAATATTGCACCAATTTAAAATATTCAAAACAGTAAACAAATTTTATATTTGGATATAACATTTAATTTGGTATTGAAAACATATCAAAAATGTTGGATTTGGAGCTAAAATGATTTTATTATGCTATTTACAAAATTTGGGGTAAATCTGCCATTTAGTGCACTAGGGACTTAGAAAATATTTTTCAGGGATCTAGATTAAATACCAGGGGCCTAGGTGTGAAATCTGTGAAGGTTCTGTGGCAAAACAAATAGAAATAAAAGTTTTGGTTTTATGGTTGGGAGGGGGACTCGAACCCCAGTCCTCTGCTTCGGTGGGCAAAGGGGCTAACCAGTGGGCTGGTGATGTGTTTGTGTTAGGAAGGGGATACGGTGGGGGCTTAAGGTTCAGATACTGCACAGAATTTAATTGGAAAAAAATAGAACAGCGAAAAGGGTAGAGATGGGGAGTCGAACCCACGACCTGAGGGCTCCCTGCGCGCGCTGCTGCCAGTGGGCTGTGCGTGCACTTGTTGATAGGAAGGGAAACATGGGGGGTAAGTGGTTCTGCAGCGAGATCTATTTTTCTGAAACTGTAACCGAACACGTACATCAGATCGACAGGAACTCGGCCAGCGCTGGAAGGGTGCTCGCCGGGGGAAAACTAGGGGCGCCGGCTGGGGTGGTGTGGGGTGCGGCCTAGGGAGATGGAGGAGGCGAGAGGAGGGGAGAGCCTCACCTCGACTTGGTTCGGTTGATGGAGGAGTACGCTCGGGGCAGAACAGGGCGATGCAGCAGTAGTTCGCCGGCGGGAAAGGAGGCGACGGCGGCGGGGACTCGGGCCCTCCCGGCCCGAGGCGATGGGACGGCGCGGAAGAGGGGACGTCAACGTTTCCATTCCCGCCATGGGGAGCTCCCGACAACCACTCCTGCGACCACGCCAACCTTCTCAAAATTCGGCCATTGTGGGGTTCAGTCAAGTTCAGAGGAACAGAAAGAGTTGGATGAGGAGGGAGAGAGGGTGGCGGCTAGAGGAGGAAGGAGAGGGAAAAGGTGCGGGTTAGGGTTAGGGTTAGGGTTTAGATGCTGGAGGGGGAGAGGAGGATATAAAGGAGGGGGAAATTCCATCGGATGGTCCAGAGGGAAGGGCAGGTCGCTGTCCTCCATGGTTACGTCAGTACCTGTACGGAGGTAGGGGGAGACCGAGCGGGCTGCTGGTGGGCTGGGCCTTCTCCCCCACTGATGAAACGTTTCTTTTTTTTATTATTATTAGATGTTCTGTTTTTTTTGTAGCAGTTGCTTTTGGGAAGAAATCGTTAAGGTTTTATTTAGTAAAAAATTTCAGAAAAATTAGGTTAGGATAGTTATGTAATTAGAAACCATATTCCAACTTTGGATTTCAGAAATTTGATATTTTAAAAGAGGTTTGTATTTGACTCCAAATAGAAACAATTTTCATTATTAAAAACACAATATTGAGACAACAATTTAAATAGGGTTACCCCTATGAATTAATGTGTTTAAGGATTACAATTTTGAGGTGAATTTCATTGTTTCATTTAGGTACTGATTTGAAATACATTTGATTTGAAATTGGATTGAAATAGAATTAATTGATTGAAATAAAAGCACCATTTTATTAGTTGATCAACATGGAATAAAATGGAACAATTTGGTTGTTTTCACTTGTTATTTTTATTCCAAAAATTGTAACAGAACAAGTATGAAAACATTGTTTGAGTAAGGTTTGAATTTGAGTTGTGAAAACAGTGGAAAACAAATGCAACAAATAAGAATCAAATGCAAACAACATGGAAACAAACAATTGTTTTATTTTGAAATATCATTTTAGAAATTGTAACTTCACAAGGATGAAACAAAGGGTTTGAATTTTGGTTTGGAATTCAAATAGAAAACAAAGGAAAACAACTGAAAACAGTTGGAAAACAAATGAAAACAGAGAAAAACAAATGGAAAACAAACAAAACAAATGCAATCAACATGATGCCATGATGCAAAACATAAAATAACAGGGAGCAAACATTCTAATGGCTGTTTTTCAGACTTGGGATGTTACAAAGGGCAAAGTAGAGGATAGTTTACCACCGCGAGTAGCTCAACCAGCTAGATAGCTAACAACTTCATCGTACAATGCCTTATCGCAATAGAGTCGATCGGGTAGTGAATTTTGTAGCATAAGCCCCCCTTTGTTCATATGAGGGATTTTGTACCAATTACCACCCCTTAATCGCATCATTTGTAACATGCATGATTGGAGAGTAAGAAAAATTCTGTTTATCTTTTCAACTTGATAGTTGGTGAACTCGTTAACCACGCCTGCAATAAGCTGATTGATAGTGGTAGGATTTAGCTGATCCGTGAATGATTGCAGAGACCTAAAAAATCCTAGATCAAGGATATTCAAGTCAGGCGAGTTGGGAGGCTGTTGTAGGATCCGTATATCACGCCCTGTAAGTTCAATGGCATTTAGCAATGCCTCATCGTGCGACTTAACATGGGATGGTGCATTGTCCTGTTGGATGTAAATAGTTTTCCCTTCATCCGGCCATCGTTCATGAATAGCCGGTATTACTTTGTTGACCATGAAGCCTCTCATTACATCTCTGTTGATCTTCAAGTTCTTAGTAACCATAACACCTCTATCTCTGTTGCCACTTCTCCTTTGTGCTGGCTCCTGTTTAAGAAAAAATAAACATAACAAGTCAAGATAAAGAACATGCTATTGGTCAAAAAATTAAAAAGGTAGTATAGGATAGTGCACCTCGGTAACCATTGCCCAACAACCAATTTTTCCATCAAATATCATATTCCCCGCATCGTCATATCTAGGCCTAGCCACAGCTACTAAGAACATAACTTTGCCTATATAGTTTTTGTTTTGAATAGTACGGACTGGATCATCTTCTTCTGGCATTAGGTAGTAAGTTCTTCTATTTTTAGTCATGTTAAACCATTTTTCGTCAAGATGTACAATATCCTCCATGTGAATGAACTGCGGGTCACTGTCAACCGTGTTTGGATCAATCATTCTGAAGCAAAACCGAACTCTCTCTTTCTTGTTACTATCTTTCAAAACGGGCTTCAAACTGTTGGAATGTCTCCTCAAATACCCTTGCTTAAACCTCATAAAAAGTGTGGTCTTCTTCATATGAATAGCATGACATAGTGCACTTAGTGTTTGCCTCTTTCTTTTAGGAATGGAGCTTACTATTTCAAGCGGAGCTACAATTCTCTTGCGACCACAATTTTTGGTTTTTCTGTGACTAACATCAACCTCCCTTCCTTCTCTTTCGCATTGCTTTGCACATTTCCAAACATCTTGGACTTGCCTTAAACTGTGTCCAAGTTTTGCTGCCACATGTGTAGTGCTATTTTTCTTTAAAACACCATTCTTACTGTCTCGAAGTAGCTCTTGATAAACTCGCCACCTTTGCTTGTTTGTCAACATCTTCCTGTAGACCTTTCGAGGTTGGTGGGGCTTCCGAGGTCGTTGACCACCTACAGGTACATCTACAAGAAATGGACAATCTTATGTTTGTTTGCTTGGCATAAAGCTTGATGAAAAAATTATTTTTGTCTTTGAATGTAATGCATGTCTAACCAGGGATTGGAGCTTGTGGTGGTGGGTTCCTCCGTTCAGCATTTTCAAGTTCGACGGCACTTCTCTTGCTGAGAAAAATCGCTAGCTGAGGGAGGGTTACTCTAGAACGCCTTCGGTATGTATCTAAAGAACACACTACTCGAAAACTTTCATCTTTTGAGTAACCAGCCATTAATAAATCCGCATAAATGGCCTCGTAACACTCGTGTGATCCATCTAAGCGTAGGGTGTCTTCTTTGGCGCATAAAAAGGGTGCTGATGCTGCTAGAATGACTTGTAGGTCACGCGCTTGATTCATCCAATGGGGGTCTACTTCTTCATCTATGAATAGAAATGTTAGAACTCTTGCATTTGCTTACTGCTACTTGGAAAACAAAATGATGTTACTTGCAGCAATCAAGTTATAAATTTTTTTCTACAATTTCTGGTATGGTTAGTACTTGGTGCCTCCAAGAGATAAAGGGACGAGTCCTATTCCAATCATAACCATGCTTGTAATTAAATTTCTTCTAACCTGGGTTTGCATCTTCAACAGGAGGCTGATGAACTTGGTTAAGATCAATGGATGACCGATCTTGTGCCCCTTCGGCACCACGTCCGCCGTCTTGAAGATCTTCCATTTCCTCAGGTTCGGCACCACCTACTTCATCCTCTGGAGGCGAGGAATTCAAGTCCAGAACCATGGCTGTGCTGGCTAATGGTTCGGCACCACCTACTTCATCCAAATGGACCGTGGTTGTGCTGGCTAATGGTTGCTGTAGCTAGTCCAAGTGGACTGTGGTTGTGCTGGCTGGTTGCTGTAGCTAGGAAGTGAGCGGTACTTATAGAAGATGTCTTCTCATCTTCTCAATTTCAGACTTGTACTTTGCCGCTCTACATTTTCATTTTCGTGGATTTGACAGTGTTGTAAAAAATGGAGGCAAAACTAGTAGTACTCAGGTTTCTGTTGTGTACTGTGGCGGGAGTTGTTTTTTCCTGGCGGGAGTAGCTTTTGCTGGCGGGAGTTGTTTTCTCTGTGGACACTGCATGTGCATCATTAATTATTCCCTATTGAACCTAGCCGATGCTTGGATTCCTGTGAAAACAGTACGCTGTTGCACGCCTTGCTGTGGAGAACTAGTAGTAATAAATGTGAGCTTATTTTGTCTTAAAATTTCCAGGATGTAGACTAATTCTGAATGGAGGGAGTATAAGACGGCCGCATTGAGCAGCTCGTTTTCAGAATTCCATGGCCGTAATCAATCACTGTGGTAGGGACTAATGACCGAATGGTTCACCGCTCCGTTAATCGCTGTGGCAAGTTAACAAGTACTAGTACCCGGTTAAATCGCGTTTGTCGTGTTTATGGGAGCAGTACAAAGACGGTAAATCATCAATCGATCAATCGCGTTGGTCGGCGTTTCTGGTTCTAGTAGTGCATGAAGAAGACGGTACATCATGAATCGATGATTCTAACAGTGGATAGCCATGGCGAACCGATCTGCGACCTCCCGGAGGCAGTCGATTCGATTGGGAAGTAGAGAAATCGACGGAGAGGATGCAACGAACCTGGCCTGGTGCGGCGATCCGATTCAACTCGAGGGCGGCGGGCGTCGCGCGCGCGGAGGAAGCAAGTTGGCGCGGGGGGAAAGGCGGGGTTTGCTGGTGGGGAGTGGAGGAAGAAGACGATGCCAGGTCAGGTCAGGCCAGGCCAGGCCAGGGTCCAGCCGTCCAGCGAGACCACGTTCGTCTCGATTTCGTTTTCCGAACCGTGCACGTTTTGTACTATTGGCTTCACGTTGAGTTTCTCCCTTTGCTCACGCTAAAAACAAATCCTTCAGTTAAAAATAAACACACGCACATGTTCACAAAGCGGTAATGCAATTGCTCACCTCTGGCAATTGTGCAGACGCGGATGTGTGGGTCAATGTTCTTGATATAAACCCCTAGCTAACCTCCCTCCCCCCCTCTCTTCCTCCTCCCCCTGTAAAAACCCTTCGGGGCAAACTGACCTGATCGAGGTCACCCATATTAATACAGATTCAGGTGGGGCTTTCCGGCCCTCCCGGTGAAAACATCAAAAAAAAAATTATAATTCTATTGGTCGATTGCTCCTCAAAAAGTTTAAATTTGCTAAAATCTCACGATCCTCGCAAAATAGTTTCAGCCAATTAGAAGCTCATTTAGTTCCCCGCTCAATCTCTATCTCTACTACTATTAAAATAGCAAATATATTCTTTCCTAGATACACACCAACACACATACATAGAACATCCAAGACTAATTACCACCTCTGGATTATGCCCATTCATCTAGATCTAACCATCGACTTAAAACTAGCCTCACCAAATAGTGCAGTTAGCAATTTGCAAGGGTAGGCGAAAACTCTGTCAGCCCCGGCGTCCGGTCTGTAAAAAAAAAAGGCACAATTGCCAGAAATCAACACTTCCGCTTTACATGTTAAACCTTTCTTCAGCGCCCCCGTAATTAGCTCTGAAAGTCATCCCAAATCGCTCCATCATTTTCCTCCAATAGTGCAATCCATCCCCAAGAAACCGCTGCTCCTCAATCCGCCACACACGGGCCATATCTCGCCTTTATTCCATCGTGTGTCATACACGTTGTAGCTCTTCTGTCGCTGAACGCGCTGCCGCCGCCCATCCTCCTCGCGGCGGGAATGGCGTAGCCGCCTCCACCGTTCATGAGCACGTCTAGAGACGCTCGCTGTCGGTGTTCTTCCGCGCGGTGGGAGGCGACGCTGACGCTTCCGTCCTTTTTCTCTGCACCACCTTGACGCGATCACCTCCCTCAGATCGATGACCTGGAGAAGCTCTCTGTCTCGCGGGTCTCCAATCTCTCATGCGAGCTTCTTCCATGCTAGAGGTGCGGAATAACGATTATTTTGTAGTTTTTTGTACTACAAGTTTGATTTGTCTCGGGTTAAGGTTTCTTGTAACTGAATCTTTCCTATAATTTTGAAGGTCACGGGTGTTCATTTATAATATGTAATATCTAATAATGGTAGAAAGTAATCTATGTATGTGATTTTGAAGCTCTTTGCCAATACCTCACGACCATACCAGCGACTCTGATGCTTTCTATGGCGCGTTCATCCTCCCCTGCTATTGCCATCCAATTCTCCGGTGTTATGCCAATCTGATTACATGTTCGACGATTTTCGGGTGACCATGTAATTGGAATCGCATGGCGTGTGCACACATGGGCATGGATGCTAGAAACCAGAGTAGCGGAGCCGGAGGAGACACGGGCATTCCTGCATGGCAACCAAGTGTCAGTTCGCTCATGGCATTGACGATCTCAACCCCCATCATCCGGCACCCTCACTACAAGACCCAGGCCTTCCACATGGTTTTGGGGCGATACTGCATCCTATCATGACATCCTTGCTGACCGTGCTCCATCCTACGTGCATTAGAATAGTGAGTTCTTGCATGGTAGGTGTTTGTACATAGCCTAATTCGTAAGGCTAATCATCAATCAATGCCATTATTTACTTAACTGGTGGATGATCTTAATTCATTTAACTTATGAACATGCTTCTGAACATGTATATCTGCATGCAGGTACCTGAAGTCGGCATGAAAGAGTAGTGTGATCTAGTGTTCACACGGATGGTGGTGGTGTCGTTAGGGGCTCATTTGGTAGTCTGCATGAACTCCGGCCAGACCCGCCAGCTACAAACACAGCCCGACGTTTGGTTGCATGTGACCTAAAAAGGTGGCCCGCACAAAATATAAAGCAGGGAGGGCCAGGCCCGCTGGGAACGGCCTAATCGGCCGTTTCCGTGGAGCCTGCCTCATTCCCACTTCCTCGATGCAAATTCCACATCTCCTTGCGCTCTGCTCATCCGAGTATGGAGATGGCGGGAGCTCACGCGCTGGGCCGAAAAGAGGAAACGAGGGGCGGGAGAAATTCGGTCACCTCCCGCCGAAACCTCTCACATATTTCTACCCTCCTTTCTCACCGCTCTCACCCATCACTCCATTCCCGTGCACTCGAGGTCTCTCGTCACTACATCGAGCAGGTAAGCGACGACTCGTCTCCCTCCAACTCCGGTCGGCAGCAGCGGCAGCGACAGATCTTCACCGTCCATGCAAGCAGCGGTGATGGTTGTAAGTTATCTCACCCTTGGCCGGTTCATGTGCATGTGATTTTTTTAGATCTCTGAACATAGGGTTATGTAGATATGTTGCTAGAGCATGTTAATGGTTGTCTGCTCCGTGCCATACTCGTGGTCCGTATATCTCTAGATCCTTGTGTGTTTGAGCTTGTGCTTGATGTTTCCGTGTTCATCCCTTTCCGTTTGAGCTAGTTGTTTCCGTGTTCATCCATGTTCATTTTCGTCATCGATGTAGGGCTTGTTCGAGGATGACCAGTTTAGTCAGGCACTTGTTCCGTTTGGGGAATCGCATATCCCTTCCTATGTCGACGACTCCCAGCCTATGTCCCAGAATGCCGAGGTCACTCCAACGCCGGCTAGTAGCACCATTGTTCACGAGCTTGTTTTCTCTATGTCGAACAACGTGAACACATCCATTGCTAAGACCAAGGCCCAGGTCAAAGGTACCATGAAATGGTTGCCACACCAGTCCATGTTCGTCCTCAAGCACATGGCCTCTCTCATCAGCACCGAGGTGAGGACCGACAATGGGTTCAAGAAGGTCCATCTCTAGGCTTGCGCAAAGGCTCTGTTTGAACATTTTGGCGCGGAGGTGACTTCCACTCAGGTGTACAACCACCTGTGGAAATGGAAGACGTGGTGGATCCAGGTGAGCAACCTAAGGGATCTAAGCAGCGTAGGATGGGATGAGGAAACCCACACCATCATACTGGAAGACCTGCACTACCATGGGCATGTCTCGGTTAGCTAACAACTGAGTGTGCCTTGTGGGGATGGAGGTGGCAGCATCATGATGGCGAGGGCGACGATGTTTATAATGATGATGATGTATATTTTGGGTTAGTGATATGTCTCAGACGTATCCATAATTTCTGATATTCCATGTTGTTTTCATGTCATATGTTACTTGATTCTTTTACACTTTATGTCATTTTAATGGATTTTCTGTGACTAACCTATTGACAAGATGCCATAGAGTCAGTCCTTGTTTTTTGCTGTTTTTAGTTTCAGAAAAGTTGTTCTCCAAATTTTCTTGGAATTGGACGAAACAAAACCCACAAGTCTTAGAAAGCTGTCACGTCCACGGAGTCCGTAGGAGACCCGGAGGGAGGGCCTAAGGGGCCCCACATCATGAGGCGACGAGCCCCTCCTCTAGCCGCGCCCAGGGGTGGTCTGGGCCCCCTTGGTGCCTACCGACGTTGCCCTCTCGCCTATTTATACATCTCGGAGTGTTAACCCTAAAAACAATTGGTCTCCTTCCACGAAAGGTTCCGTAGCTCCGCCGCCGCCGCCGACAAGTTTCGGGGGACAAAAATCTCTGTTTCGGCACCCTGCTGGGACGGGGAAGTGCCCCCGGAGCAATCTCGACTCCACCGCCATCTTCATCGCCGTTGTTGTCTCCCATGATGAGGAGGAAGTAGTTCTCCCCGGGGCTGAGGGTTCTACCGGTAGCTATGTGTTTCATCTCTCTCTCCCATGGTGTGATCTTTATGCGATCACGAGCTTTGTAATCTAGTTGAATAAGTAGATGTTACTCTTCATCTGTTATGCTACTCAAGTGGTTTTGTTATGAGATCTCCGTGGACACTTTGATCACAGTGTAAAGGTGACAGTGTGTGCACCATGTGGTTTAACATGATATATTTATATTTTGTGTTGGATGAAACTATGAAATTGTGGTGTTTGTTTGGAACCATCTAGGTCGCATGGTGATAGCGTGGGGGTTACCTAGATGGGGAAATGCAAACTCTAAGGAGTGCTTTTGTAGCCCTACGCGGTTGATTGGTGTTTGTTATCTGACCGGAGAATGGTTCGGTGTAGCGAAGTGAAGATATGATATTTATGCATTCAATTATGTTATTATTGTTGAGAGTGTGCACTAGTGAAAGTATGATCCCTAAGCCTTGCTTCTAAGCATTGAAACACCATTTATAATCAGTTCTGCTACATGTTTGCTTGCTGCCATTTTTATTTCAGATTGCTATCATCACTTATAATCATCCATATTATTTGTATTTCACTATCTCTTTGCAAAACTAGTGCACCTATACAAGTGACAACTGTATTAGGTGTGTTGGGGACACAAGTGACTTCTTGTATCGTAATTGCAGGGTTGCTTGAGAGGGATATCTTTGACCTCTACCTCCCCGAGTTCGATAAATCTTGGGTGATCCACTTAAGGGAAAATTGTTGCTGTTCTACAAACCTCTGCACTTGGAGGCCCAACACTGTCTACAAGAATAGAAGCGTGCGCAGACATCAAGCTCTTTTCTGGCGCCGTTGCTGGGGAGGTAAGGTAAAAGGTACTCACACCCCGTGTGAGTGCTCGAAGCTATTTCCTTTAGATTCTGCAATTATATCTTTTTGTTTCTTGTTTTTATTTAAACTAGTTAGGCCTATTTTTACTTGTTCCTTTTTTTTCTAGGTAGGCTTAATGGAAAATAACAAAAATATGAGAGAGCTTTATAATATTTATCTTGAGTTAGGACATGAAGTGTTTGAAGGGAAAATTAAAAAACCTATGTAACTTTATTTGCATGCTAATAGCAATGTTATTAGTTTGAATTCTTTGGATACCATTATTTCTAATGCTATGGAGAAGTCTAAGCTTGGGGAAGCTAGTTTTTATAAAAATGATCTTTTTTAGTTACCCAGCTTTAGAGGAGAAAATTTGCTCTGATGATATTTTATCTCCCATATGTGATAAATATAATGATGCTTGTGATATTTTAAATCCTCCTGCTGAAAGTATTCCTTTTAAAATACCTATGAAAATTGTTGAACGTGTTATGAATAACTGCTATTTTGGAGATGGAACTGTCCATCCTAGTGATCATTTACTCTTTATACATGAATTGTGCGAGTTGTTCAAGCGTGTAGGTATTTCAATGGACCAAGTTAAGAGGAGGCTATTCTCTTTGTCACTTATTAGGGACAAAGCAAGGGAGTGGTATGAGCTACTAGATGATCCTCATTATTTGGAGTGGAAGGAGCTTGAATCTCTATTTTACTCTAAATTTTATTCCTCTCATGAACTATATTTAGATAGGAATTACATTTATAATTTTTGGCCTCGTGATGGAGAAAGCATTGCTCAAGCTTGGGGAAGACTGAAAACATTAATACTCTGACCTAACCATGAGCTTCCTGAGGAAATAATTGTTACTAATTTTTATGCAAGGCTTTCAGGACATTACAGGGATTATCTACATGCTTGTTTAGAGGATTCTTTCTCAAGTAAGAAGGTTGGAGCTAAATGGGATCTTCTTGAAACAATTCAAAACAATAATGAAGATTGGAATAACGACAAAGGTAAAGAATCAGGTATAAAATATGAGTATGATTGCATTAAGTCTTTCGCTGAAACTGCTGATTTTCAAGATCTTAGTGCTAAATATGGTCCTGATACTCAAATGATTGTTTTTTGTTATAGATCCTTTTCTTCTCATATTAATGTTCCTAAAGAAAAGTGAGACATATATCATGAACCTTTTAAAGACACTTGCATGAAAAATGAAATTTTTATTAATGAGTGTTAACATGCTCAAACTTCTGAAAGTACTATTTCTTATAAGCATGTTAATTTTTGTGGAGCACTTAGACCTTGTGAAAAGAATCAAATCAAAAAAGAATATTGTATCCATCATAGGAATGAAAAAACTAGAATGTGGGATAGGGCTCTAAGTGATCTTGGTGAAAAAGTTTGTGCCCTTTATCCTTTTATTGTGAACTTTGCTATAAAGTGGGACATTTCAAGTTTCAATGCTCAAGCTATAACAATAGCCTTTTGAATTCAATGAGAACTGCAAGTTTGTATTGTGATGACATGATCACTCCTAATCAGCATGATGAACTTACATTATTCTTGGGGTGTGAAGAGTTATCAAGAAAACTTCTTTGGTAGATATGAGTGCTCTTGATATTAATAGTGTCCTGCATGGTTGTCATCTTTATTGTGTCATTAATTGCCGCGCAAATACTTACATACATAATATTATAAAAGAGGAGACTTTACCAAAATATGACATGACTGATATTTGTTTTGTTCTTATTAATGAAGAGGAGGAATCCTCGAAAGTTTTCTCTATTGTTTCTGACGATAAACCAGGGTATGTGGAGAAGCTTCCTTTCAAGCATCTCCCTCCTAAAGAGGGGAAGAAGAGGAGCAAGAAGAAGAAGAGGAGTAAAAGAGAGAGGTAACGATATCTCCCCCTAAGCATGTTGCTCCCATTATCGTCTTTTGCTGATGAATCTGAACTCGATGATTTTCCTAAGCCTATTATTTATGAAAGTGGTCATGATTGGGAGAAACACACTTTGAAAATCTCTTTGGTACCAATTATGAAAATGATGACAATAATTGTTTTACTATTAGTACCATCCATGTTCCTTCCAATGATGATATAGAAAGCTTTGGTCTTGTGTGATGTGTTTTTAAATCTTTTTGCTACTTATGATTATATGCTTGATACATCTCCTTCTAGTAAAAATGATGATATGTTTACAAATGAACACACTTTGGAAGATAACTATTCTATTGCCAATGATGATAGTATGCCCCCAGTCTTTGATAATTATGAAGACTACTATAACATAGCCATAATTACAATTATCCTTATGAAACTTGTCATAGTTATGGAGGGATTATTCAAAACCATCTCCCTAATATACAACTTGTCTATCATGTTGGAGTTCTTTATGATGATTACAATGATGAAAATGATATTTTCAGTCCACCTACTATTGAGGAGAAAAATAATTATGATTAAAATATGTCTCCTATATTTGATGATTATGGTGATGAGAATGATAATGATAGCTATTTTATTGAATTTTCTCCCACTACTATTAATGAGAATGACTATGCTTATGTGGAGAGTATCAATTCTTTTTTACATGTGGCTCATGATAAGAATGTTTCTTGTGATAGTTATATTGTTAATTTCATTCATGATGCTACTGAAAGTTATTATGAGAGAGGGAAACATAGTCTTATGCATCTCAACAATATCAAGTTTCCCCTCTTTATGTTGAAAGTTTTGAATTTGCACTTATTTTGTCTTCCTATGCTAGCCACTTTGTGCTTTATTGACTTGTTCTTCTACACGATTCTTTTTCATAGTAAATGGGCTGGATTTAAATTTGTTTTATATTTGCTTCTTGATGCTCTATTTTTCTTCAATTCATATTCCTTATGTGAGCATCATCCAAATTATCAGACCTAGCTGAAAGGCGTTAAAGAAAAGCACTTCTTGGGAGATAACCCATGTTTTTATTTTTGCAATGTTTTCTTCCGTTTTTTTAGTCAAGGTGTTGTTTACTTCTGTAGCAACTCCTTTGTATCTTTATTTTCTCTTATTTGTTGTGCCAAGTAAAGTCTCTAGTGAAAGTTGGTGTTAGATTTGGATTTCTGCGCAGGAAACAGATTTCTGCCGTCCACCGTATAAAATCGCATAAATCACAGAAAGGTCAAAATGACCTGCAAATTTTTGTGCTTATTCCTCAGCTAATTACAAAACTTTTTATAGCTTTGCTTTTTTCGATTTGAGCAACGTAAGTTCCTCAAAAAAATTGTCTTTACAGATTGTTCTGATTTTGACAGATTCTGCCTTTTTATTTGCTTTCTCTCTTTTACTATGTCGAGTGGATTTATTTGCTCCACAAAACATCAGTGGCTGTAGCTAATATTTAAAAAGTATTAATAATGCGTGTTTCCATGGAGAACATGTGAATTTTTGATTGTGCACTGACCCTCTAATGCGAATTACATTGAGTTTGGTGTGAAGGAAGTTTTCAAGGGTCAAGAGAAGAGGGTGATATAATATGATCAAGAAGAGTGCAAAGCCAAAGCTTGGGGATGCCCCCGTGGTTCATCCCAGAAAATTCCAAGAAGACTCAAGTGTCTAAGGTTGGGGATGCCCAAGGCATTCCTTTCTTCATCAACAATTTATGAGGTCACTTCTAGTGAATCTATATTTGTATTCGATCACATCATATGCACTTTACTTGGAGATTCTGTTTGTTTTTTGTTTTCTTTTCTTTTTTTCCTTGCTTCAATAAATATGTTTGCAACCCAGCATTCTTTGTGTGGGAAGAGACACACTCTGCCTTTTCATATGAATACTTGCTCGTATTCTTAGTTTTTCTTCTAGCTGCTGCAAATCCTTTTAGCTCATGTTTTTCATGCATCTCTTATTCAGAAATGTTAGTTCTAGTAGAGTTATGTTAGTACTCTCTTGTTTTATTGCTATATTAGTTGGAGAGTTTGTGTTGAAATATATGTTGTTTGGTGTTTGATGGAAATAGAAATTGCTACATGTGGTAGACAGTATGTTGGTAAAGTTTTGCATGCTCTAGTGGGTCATTAAACTGTTTAACTTGATTATTTGATGTTGTTTTAAGATATTATTATGCTTAATGGTAAACCATCTGGTCTAGTGAACTAAAAACAATTAATGGTTGGTCTAGAAGCTTGAAACTATGCCACACTCGAAAAACCAGCTGATAGTATGGTGGTGTATGACTTCCTCTGTTGATAACAGTCTGATGGCTTTTTGTTACGCGCTACGGTCGGGGTAGCCAACAGTGACTTGTCACTGCACGGACCCTCTTGGAGTGATCTTCATTATTCCTTGGATAATCGAATTTCTAGATGTAATCTTTTAACTTGTGAGTTCTAAGTTGCCATTTTTCGGCACTTCCATCATCCATATTTGCTAGCCTCTTCGGTACTACGTATTGCCCATTCTCACATTGAGAGTTGGTGCAAACTTCGCCAGTGCATCCAAACCCCGTGGGAGGACTTTGTTCTTATTCACATAAGCCCAAAATATCTTCCTCAAAACAGCCACCATACCTTCCTATCATGACATTTCCATAGCCATTCCGAGATATATTGCCATACAACATCCATCATCATTATGTTACTTGTTACAAGTTCCGTTATTACTTTGCATACTGCTACACTGGCAGGAGCATTTAGTTTTATACATCAGAGATATTCCAGTTTCCGTTATGAGTACCAAAAGTGTGATGATTTATTGTAAAATAGAGTGATTCCCCTACCTGTGAGGTTATATATAAAAAAAGAGAAAAGGCCCAAAAAGAAAAAAGGCAAACGAGAGATAATAAAGAGAGAGGGGGCAGCACTACTATCATTTATTCCACACTTGTGCTTTGTTAGCACCAATACTTCAGTTTGGAGAGAGTTTTCATTTTATGGCTTGCATAACTATGTGGGGAATTTACATCATAGAACTTGTCTTGTATATTCCAATGATGAGCCTCCTCAAAAGTGCTATAGGTCTTCTTGATCAAGCATAACTATGGAGAGATTTCATACACTTATAGCTCTATGTGCATCTGTTGTGTGGCAATCACTACTAATTGCATAGCTTCGATTATAAGACTTCCTCTTGTCTAATGATCACTTTCATTTGTGTGAGACTTTCTTCCATTGACCTCCACCCCCCCATAATGTTTTTTTAGCCATAACATCCTAGTGCCAGGAACCAATATAGAACGCTTGCTTGTTTTGAGTGCACAAATAGTTTGATGATTTTTCCACGTGCGTATTGTTGTCACTTGACTTGATCCTAACAGGAGTTATTGTGAAATTTGGATCTTAGGATGATTATATTGTTGTTCTTGAAGCTTAAACCATCCTTAATAAACTCTGCACAGTGTATTGTTTTTAGTATTGATTCGTTAAAAAGTTTTACTTTGTTCTTCCTAATGGTTTATATATGACTCTATATCAACTATAAACCACAACCTTTATTCATTTGATCTTAGCTTGCTTATGATTTTACAATTATGATGATCAAGTTTATGTTGGTAGCATGTCACCTCATAAATTATTTGTTTTTATCGTTTACGTACTCGAGGACGAGTAGGAACTAAGCTTGGGGATGCTTGATACGTCTTAAACGTATCCATAATTTCTGATGTTCCATGTTGTTTTCATGCCATATGCTACATGTTTCTTATACACTTTATGTCATTTTTATGGATTTTCTGGGACTAACCTATCGACAAGATTCCATAGAGCCAGTTCCTGTTTTCTGTTGTTTTTCGTTTCAGAAATTTTTTTCTAGAAATATTCTCGGAATTGGACAAAACAAAACCCAGAAGTCTTAGAAAGTCGTCACGTACATGGAGTCCGGAGGAGACCCGGAGGGGGGCCTCTGGGGCCCACACCATGAGGCGGCGCACCCCCCTCTAGCCGCGCCCAGGGGTGTTGCGGGGCCCCTGGCTGCCCACCAACGTTGCCATCTCGCCTATTTATACCTCTCGAAGGGTTAAACCTAAAAACAATCGGCCTCCTTCCACGAAAAGTTACGTAGTTCTGCCGCCACCACCGACAAGTTTCGGGGGACAGAAATCTCTGTTCCGGTACCCTGCCGGGATGGGGAAGTGCCTCCGGAGCCATCTCCATCGACTCCACCGCCATCTTCATCACCGTTGCTGTCTGCCATGATGAGGAGGGAGTGGTTCTCCCCCGGGGCTGAGGGCTCTGCCGGTAGCTATGTGTTTCATCTCTCTCACCCATGGTGTGATCTTAATGTGATCATGAGCTTTGTAATCTAGTTGAATAAGTAGATGTTACTCTTCATCTGTTATGCTACTCAAGTGGTTTTGTTATGAGATCTCCGTAGACACTTTGATCACGGTGCAAAGGTGACAGCGTGTGCACCGTGTGGTTTAGCATGATATATTTATATTTTGTGTTGGATGACTCTATGAAATTGTGGTGTTTGTTTGGAACCATCTAGGTCTCATGGTGATAGCGTGGGGGTTACCTAGATGGGGAAATGCAAACTCTAAGGAGTGCTTTTATAGCCCTATGCGGTTGATTGGTGTTTGTTATATATCCGACTAGAGAATGGTTCGGAGTAGCGTAGTGAAGAGATGCTATTTATGTATTCAATTATGTTATTGTTGTTGATAGTGTGCACTAGTGAAAGTATGATCCCTAGGCCTTGTTTCTAAGCATTAAAACACCGTTTACAATCAATCTGCTACATGTTTGCTTGCTGCCATTTTTATTTCAGATTGCTATTATCACTTATAATCATCCATATTATTTGTATTTCACTATCTCTTCTTCTAACTAGTGCACCTATACAACTGACAATTGTATTAGGTGTTTTGGGGACACAAGAGACTTCTTGTATCGTAATTGCAGGGTTGCTTGAGAGGGATATCTTTGACCTCTACCTCCTTGAGTTCGATAAACCTTGGGTGATCCTTTTAAGGGAAACTTGCTAATGTTCTACAAATCTCTGTACTTGGAGGTCCAACACTTTCTACAAGAATAGAAGCGTGCATAGACATCAGTTAGCTAGGGCTTAAAAACTACTCTTATGGTCTGTATATTTTGATGAGGTGGTATATACTAACCCCTCAGATGATGGTGAACTTGGTGGTGGTGGTGGTGGTAGGATGACACCCACTTTTGATGTGGTGGAAAGTTAACACCATAGTAGTAGGATGAACTTGTGATCATGTTTTGCTAATGGACAAACATGCTGCTTTAGGTTTACGTTGCCTAGAACTTGCGATGCTTGATCTGATGCTGGTTTAGCCGTGCTGTAGTGATGATCTTCTCATGTTTGCGATCTCTTTGAAGATGAAATTCTATGCCATGTATAGAGGAAGCCGTCCTAGAGTGTATAGTTCGTGGAGGAGCGATCAAGAACAAGTCAATGGCTACTCAAACAACAACTACGAAGGGTTTGAAACTTGGGAGGAGGCACAACAGAACTACTCATGTTTCCTCAAAGCCATTGGTGAGGTACCTCATGAGCTACCAGCTCATGAAGTTGTACCCGACGTGGCAAATGAGGTTACAGGTAGTAGGATCAAATACTTCATCATCGTCGTTCTGGTTGTGGTGATTGTGAAGCTCCTTTTCTTCTAGCTCTACTGTAGTATGATCAGATGTAGTCGTGACACTAGTAAGCTCACCATATTTGAACTAGGTAACCATAGCTTGTGTACTGCATGCTACCAAACACGGCGCTGCCGTTTCAACTTACCCAGGCAACCAAACATAGTGCACTCAAATTACGATCTCATACACGAAAGTTCAATGCAGGCTACCTAACAAGTTGCACAACATGTATACTTCTTATCTCTGGCTGGCCAGGCTCTGGCCGGCCTGTCCCGCTGTAGCCCCAAAAGGGATGCATGCTACCAAACGCGCCCTAGTTGGCTCAAACCAAGCAGAATCATCTCCCTGCAATGTATGCATCGACTAAGAATACGAGAACACATGTCTGCACTTCTTCTCCACAATATTCTTGACAAACATATACTAGCTATTGAACCTGATATGAAGATTTTCAAGGTAAGCTACATTTTCGTCTCAATTCTTGTTCGACTTGTCAGTTTTATAGAAGTAGTTCGGTGTGCAATATGCTATCTCTGGGGAGTAGTGTTATAAAAATAAAATGAAAAACCTGGAGTAGTCGGACATGAAATTCTTTTGTGCAGTATATTACTCTAAGGCTTTAAGCCGGGTGCCCACGCCGGCTCCTCAGCGATTTGCGCCCCGTGCTGTCACTGTGGTGTGGGCCCAATGCATAGGTGGTTTTTTTTTGTCTCAGTTTTTCCGGTATAGGTGTATGTTTGGTGGCTCTGAGTTTCTACCGGCCCCGCTTGCCGGTGGGATGTAGCTTTTTTTCCGTGTCTAGGCTGTTATGTTCGACCGCGGGCGGTGGAGAGGGCTCAGCCGGGCGACTCGGTCCACGGTTGACCGCTATCTCCATCCTCCAAAGCATCGCTCTGGCCAACCTTCCCATGGCGATTTCCGCCCTCCCCCAGCATCTGGGCTCCGCTTCTGTGATCTGCACCGTGAGGCCTTTGACTTGCCTCGTTGAATCCCGCAGGGCTGGCGGAAAAGCCAAGTTCTGCTGCCATCCCATCCAACTCGAAAGGTCCCGTTTCGTACGGGAAGAGATTGCAAAACCTACCCCCGCTCTCTCCGTTCTGCGCTCTCCTTTCGCCACCCCCGGCCGACGCCACCTGGCATAGCCCGTGCGGCCGACGGCGGCGGTTCTCCCGGTGGATCGGAGCTGCACAACACACGGCGGCCGCAGCAAGGGTTAGGGGCGGAGATGTGAGCCACGGTGGCGGCGGTGAATCAAGTGGGCAGCCGTGAGATGAGGCGTTGCTGGGCTCGGGGCTGCCGTTCTTGGCGTCCCTGGCTTGCCTAGTGTGGCGTTGAGGGCTCCAGTGGGCAGATCACGTCAAGATCTGAATGGAAGAGGTACCCGGCATGCAAACCTCCAAATTCCAAGTCTGTTCTGACGTATATCTTCAGCTGTGAAGACTAATCGAGCCCTCCTACTGAAGAATCTCTTATGGCAGCGCCCTATCCGCGTGGCAACAGCCCGCCCATCCGCTTGCTTAGTTCTTATCGAGGACGTCGTTGAGGACCTCGGACACGACCCCGTCCCAGCCAGGTCGGCTAGCGCCCAAACCTTCCTAAACAAGTCCCCGCCACCAACCCAAGAGCCCCGCCATGCAGGTACGCTGGGTACAGTTGTGTACACATTTTGCAGGTACGTAGCGTTCAAATCAATTGCTTCTTTTACAATTTCGATTTTATATGAATGCGGATCCATCAAAATGACAAAAAAAAAACAGGATACAACTTGGCATGTCTAATATTATGCTACTACGATGCATGGTTCTGTTATGATTCAACTGTCCGTCTATTATATATGCTACATGGTTCAGTTCGGATCAGAGGAGATGGACAAATTTATTTCTTTGGAAATTTCCAGGTTTCGGTTGTGTATGATATGTAAGATGAATTTCAGTTGGGAGATTACAGGAATAGTATTCTTGACCGCCCAGATGCAGTTTGTATTGAGAGGAATGGACGCCAAACTTCTGCAAATTTTGTTTCCTACGTGTCACCGTCTCCCCAGCATGTTGCCGGATCCGCTACTTCTCATGCTGGACAGTTAACTGAAAAACTCCAAGCCATCCATATCTCGGCATCTTGTTCTTCTCTTATTGCTACTCAGCTGTGGAGTTAAATGGACGAAATCGTAGAGGTGAATAGTCAGACTAACAAACAAACAGACTGATCACTTGCTTGATTTCATCCAGTAAATCATCTTAAAGCTTCTTTCGAAAGTAATCATGCAAGTACATTATTTCAAGCTGGACAGCCAACTGATCAACCCCAAGCCCTCCACGTATCTGATAACTTCTCTTATTGCTTCTCCGCTATGGAGTTAAACGGACGAATTCATATAGGCGAGTAGTAAGACTAACAAACAGACTGACCACTGGCTTGATTTCATACAGTGAATCATCTTGAAACTTCTTCGGAAAGTAAACATGCAAGTACATTATTTGACGTCTGAATCTTGCAGTCCTTGATTAGAAAGTACTATTCTACTATTATTTATTTATATGGTGATTTGTATCTTTCTAGGAACTTGGATAACCAGATGTCTGGGTAGGGTCAGGCTCAAGACAAAGAAGGCATGGCGGCGAACAGATATATTTAGATTTGTTTCCTTACTGTTTTGAAATCTCTACAATTTTAGTTGTGGCAATTGAGTATCAACCATGCTATGAAACTAGATTCTAATTTGTAGGTAACAAAAGCAACATCCTTAATCATTCATCCGTTAGAGCTTTCTCATGTCTAGAAGAGCACAACTGCATTTTTCAGAGCTTAACCAAGATGACGAGCCTACCTATTAGCAAGTGGTTTGCATTTCTAAAATATGTTTTTTTTTTCACATTGATATTTGGTTGTAGTTTTTTTTTGTATTGTGATATTTTCATATTTTGTAATCTTATGTATATTTACCCAATCCGTAAAAAAGTGGGTTTTTTCGAAGGTATGGTGTGAGGGGGCACTAGGATCAACACCAAAATATGTTCAGCTCATATCCACTATGGTGTTTTCCCCATTCCTGAAAAGTAGTATTTAATGTATGGGTGATAGTTGTTGCTAGCCTGGTAGCCCAAAAAACATGTGTGCTTAATTTCATGATGGTTTAATTTCACAAGATTCTGATGTTATTTTAGAAGTTGACTATGAAGTATATGTTGCAGTTTGCTACAGAGATTTAGACAGCCTTATGTTTATTACGTTCTTGAGTCCTATGTTATACTCTGATACTTTATCAAGCATATTTTTGAAATTTGAATACTTTTAAACCATTTTGTATGAAAAACTTGGATTAGAATATGGTATGGTTGAAACGAATTTTAACATTATTCGCAGCTGTATGACGGTAGCAAGTATCTCGGTGAGCATAGGGAAAACTAAATGCTTCTGTTGGTATTTTCTGAGATACTATTCTTAGTGCTTGCCCTCTTGACGAAAAAAAAATTTTCAGGAAAAATGATTGCCTCCTGTCGGAACTTGATCCATGGTCAAATAAAAATATGTATTAGAGTAGGAATAGCTGGTATGACTTCCAATTTATTTTTCTTTACTTGATCTTGCTATGTTATAATCTGACGGAAATTGATCCATGATCTTGTTTCATTTACTTCTATCCTGGATGGAAGAAGATGTCAACAATTTTTAGGAGATGGCAAGCTTGGAAGGTGAAAATTTGCAAGATATCCCCATTGCAAGGGTTATACTTCCTCCTCCTACCAATTTATACCATGATACCCATAGCAATAAGTGTAAGCGGTCTGATAAAAGAAGCATATCTTTGTTCTATAGCTTTGATCTTCTTGATGTGTATTCATGTAAGCTGCAAATAAAGCTTGCACCGAATAAGTGAGGTCCCTTCAGAATTTATCCTTATGTTTATTTCTTCGATGTCTTTTCCTCTACTAGGCTACTAGCTCAAGGAATTTACCTTGTCGATACCTGTGTTATGATGTTTATGGCTTTCATATATGCAAGATTGAATACTGAACATGAATCATGACAACATCTTTCTTATTTTCGCTGCAGTCATTTGCACTTGGAACTACCTTATTGAATTTGTGGATATTGTGGTGCTGGTTTTTTGTTTTTAATATAGTCTGACCTGATTGTAACGATTTTACGTTCTTCTTGCTCATTATTCTTGTTGGAGATCCAGTACAACACACTTCTCAATACATAGATCGGGTGATTTAACTCTAAATTTTAGTTTTTTTGAGTGTTACAACTTCCTCTCCCACGACCTGAAGGAGCCTACTCCTTATTGACACAATGATTTTTTTTTCAAATACATTGTGTGTTGGGTGGCATGGTAAATGTATACATACTACAAAAAATAGGCGGGCTGTGACGTTGTCTTGAGTGTAGACGGAGACATTAAGACTTATTAGAAGATTTATTTAGTGTATGCGATAACTTCGTAGCATCATTTGTTCTTTCATGGAACATGCTACTAAATGATTGTTGCTTTGTAGAGTGAGAGGAGGGATAAGAGGCCCGAAGCTTCGGAAGCATTCACACGTTTTGGCATGCTCACTGGAATTAAAAGTTTGGTCTCACCATCTCCCCCGGGTTATATGCCTCTGCTACACACACAAGGTGCCACAATGGTTTGTAGTCCATGGGCCATAACGAAGCACACGCCACGCCGAACATATGGTGCACTAATGCACGGACGTCGGCGCAGCGAAGCGCGCTACCTCGTCTAGTCCTATATATCTTCTATGGTATAGCACAATGTAAGTTCCCTCTCTATATTGTAGTTAATTATTCATCTACAGGTCCAACGTTGTATAGCTATCTCTAGGGAGTAGTGTTATAAAAAATAAAATGAAAAACCTGGAGCAGTCGGACATGAAGTTCTTTTGTGCAGGATATCCTATATATCTTCTATGGTATTGCACAATGTAAGTGCCCTCTCTATATTGTAGTTAAATATTCATCTACAGGTCCAACGTTGTATATATATACCATCATCTGGTGGTGGCAAAAGCAAGCTTATATGTGGCTGTGTAGTTTCGACTGTATTGACCGCGCATGTGGAGCATGTCGTCTTGGGAGCAATTTGCAATACATAATGCCGGTATATTTTATTTTTCCGTCAAATGTGCAAAGTTTTTTTTTTCCAATTTCCTCTCTGACCTTGTTGACAATAAGAACTTCAGAATTCCATGGTGTGCATTATTCTGAGAAATTGATAATGCCAGATAATTATGTACATCCTCCATGAATGTTTCTTCTATTAGTCTATCCCTCTTGCTTCCAGAACTCTGAAAACTTATATGGACCATTTGGAAATATTAGTTCTGTTGGGAACTTGGGATACATAGACGTGCATTAATTTTCTGTGTATGCTTTGCTCAGTTCAGGGGCTGTAATTTAGTTTATGCTTATATCGGAGTGCATTGCTTGGTGCTGGTTTAGTAGTGTATAATTCTAGAAATAACATACATTTACAACTTTCTTATGCAATTACCATATAAAAATTATGCCTTCGCACAACGGCCTCTGAAAACACATTTTAGTTATATTGTAAAGGTTCAATATTCAGTTTGATAGTAAATTGTGCATCTTCTCTAAAGAATTGTTTTCAAGAGAATGCGAATATCTTACTTTTTTCAGAACAAATATTCAAGTTCAGGCATGCATCAGCTTCCTATTGTGTATGCGTGAAAGGTGTCTCAATTGTTCTTCCCTTAAGGGGTACTATGGGAGCGTTGAAAACTTAAGGTACGGACAAGCAGAAGGTTGTGATCGACAATTTTGAAGACCTGAAAAAGGAAACCGCCCATGCAAATATTCTTTGGAAATCAATGCCACAACCCCCAATATACTAGCTCATAATTTGCATCTCGAAATTTTCATGTTTGGATTTGGGTTTTTGTTAGTTCTGAATAGAAGTTATATAATGTAACGTCACTTGTTAACTTATAGTAGCAATGATAGCTTATGTTGCATAAGAGGTTTAACCAAATGAAATCGGTGACATCAATTGTAGAGCAAGGATCCATGGGGATTTGGTGGAGCAAGGGGATCATCCTGCCTTGGGAGCTTTGAGGACTTGTAGTACAGACAAGTTGAAGGCGTCGATCAGACAATTTTGATGACCTGGAAACCGCTGATGCAAATATTCTTCGCAAATCAATGACCTATACTTTGCATCTCGAGTTTTTCATGTGTGGGTTTGAGTCAAATTGCTGCTAAATACAAGTTATATAATGTAATATCATTTTTTAACTCATAGTAACATGGATTGTTTATGTTCCATAAGAGGTTTAACCAAATTAAAATAGTAACACGAAATGTAGAGGAAGGAACAATGTGGATTGGGTGGAGCAAGGAGATAACTGCCCTGGGTGGATCGCATCCCGTAGGGGATTATGTTCCTACAAAATGAACTAGGCCTTTTGGGCTTCCTGCAACACATATAATTATATTTTATTTATTTTTCACGCAATTTTATTGGATGAAATTAGAAAAGGGATCAAATTTTGTGGCCAGATTTTATTGTGCTTAAAAATTGATTTTAGACATTTGATGGATGATTCGCAAAATAAAAACCAAGAATGGATGAAACATGTAACACTGAATTCATATTCAAAATATGTGATTGTTCTTCTAACATGAGGGGCTTGTGGCAGGAAAGATCCGTTACTTTCTAACATGTGATTGTTCTTCCAACATGAGACTAAAATTTCGTTCTCAACTTTTTCTTACCTGCTCGTATTCAAACTATCGCAAAATTATGCAAGGAAGATTTCTATTGGATAAACTTACCTAATAGGTCATTTGTTTTTTTTGTGTGGTTCATACGACAATTAAATTTGAGACATGCAATGAATTAGCTTTCACAAGCGTAGAATGACATTACTGTCAGCACTATTCAATGATTTTTAAAACTTGGTTTGTTCCCATAAAGCTATTATTTAACCTAACACCAAATTTAATTTAGACTTGCTAAGATTTTGTTTGATAAGAGACGTGCATCGTTCGTGCACGCTAACTAGTTGATTTAAATATCACATTCAAGCACAACCTTTGAAATTTCATAACTTTTGATCCACTTGGCCAAATTCAACAAATTTGTTGTCGTTTAACTCCTTAGAATGTGTAGAACACATTAGAATACAAAAATTACTTTTGATACATGCACAAACTTGCTATTGCTGAATCTTTGTAAACCATGTATTGTTAATAACTTTTGATCCATAAACTCTATTTGTGCAAAATTTGGACTTTTGGGGACCCTCTTGACTTGTAGAATAAGATAGCACCGCCCAATTTCAACCTTGGAGTATTTTTTTTCACATACAGTAAATCATGTATATTATTGTATTATGTTTCCTTTAGAAAAATTGTTCAAATAGGTAACCTTGGACCAGAGAGACTTTTTACAAACCATTTGAGCATTAGTGGACCAAATTTAATTAACAATATAAAGGGAAACAAGGGCTAAATAAATCCAAATATCACATAACTTTTTATTCAACGAAATGTCTCGCATATGACAATATTGTTGAGACAATCTAGATCAACACATTGAGATGATCATAGAGCATTGAGACACCCCCTAGCATTCTCGTAGACTAGACGAGCAATCAGAGCGACATACTTGACTCGATAATAGCTAAATGGAACCTCGCCCCAACCAAATGTGAGGTCTTCTTCTTCTCGTGCTTCTTCTTCTTGTCCTTCTTTTTCTTTTTCTTCTTCTCAAGCGATGTACCAGTAGTGGAATTGGCTGGAGCATAGAGACTCGAAAGATTGTTGGTTGGGTTTGGGACAACCCGCTGGCGGTTGACCGTAGCAGGAATTTGAATTCCGTAAGGACTCAGCATACGCTGATTGTTGTTGATAGCCACATCGCAGAATTTGGTGGTTTTGTCCATCAAGAAATTCTTGAGGTCCTGCGGCACCCGATCAGCGCGGAAAATATGGAACACCAACGTGTCGATCGCCACGGAGAGTTGCAGGACGGCGGCCCACTGCCTCTTCTCGGGTGGAAGTTCATGGTGTTTCCGACCCTCGACAACGTCGGTGAACTCACAATCGAGACCCACACACTTGATCGATGCGGCGTCGATGTAGTGATTCTTGACGTCGCGAATCCATATCTCCACGGTTGATGTGTGGAGAGTGACCACGACCTTGAAGTTTATGTCGATGGTGTCGTCCTTGTAGTGGTACTCCCTGGATGGAGGTATGCGCACGAGGGGCTCCATTCGGCAGAGAGTTCACGGGTTTTTGGCAGGTATTAGAGAGAGGAGGTGGTGCATTTGGCATGGTACTGTCGCTCTCTTATATAGAGCTAGCAGGGGAGATGAGGAGGTCGTCTGTGGTGATTAAATCTGGTGGTTAACTTCCAAAAATTCATTAATACAGATAGATCAACTTCCAAAGTTCATTAATCCGACGGTTCATTCCCGGTGTGATCAATGACCAGCGCGGTAACTTAAGGGTTCACGTTTGAACACGACCAGGTTAAAATTTAGTCCCGGTTGATATCCCAAACCGGTACTAAAGGCCATCTATAGTCTCGGCTCGAAACACCAACCAGGACTAAAGGGGAACGCCAGGTTGCAGCCTGGCCCACTCCCTTTCGTCCCGGTTGGTGTCTCGAACCGGGACTAAAGGTCCCTTTCGAACCAGGACTAGTCCAGTGCGGCCTCGTAGTCGTTGAACCGAGACTAGTCCCCCTCTAGCCCCGGTCTGAAACCAATCCGGGACTAGAGCCCAATTGGGGTCTGGACCAAAGGCATGTTTTCTACTTGTGACTCCTGTTGTCATGATGATTTGTGTGGCAAGATTAATTAGATGTTTAGATATCTCTTCATTTTTCTTGTAAATATGTTTTCATCGAATTAACATAACAAGAATAAATTATAGCAACAAGGGAATACAAGTATTTCAAACTCATCTCTTCTTCATGCATCTTGGTTATTAGGCCTAATAGGAGATCACAGACATCATCTTGTCTTTCGAAAGCAAAGACATATGGTATGGTAGATAACTAGAGGGTGCTAGGGGATCGATCACAAACGCTAGCTCGTAGTAGATGACGACAAGGACGATTGATGACAGGGATGAGCTCGCCTACTGCAATGGAGGTGAAGAGGGGCCCGACGCGGTGGGGATGGGGTATACCCACGCGCGGTCGCGTTTGCGGGCGGCGGCGTCACGGCAGTCTCTGCGCACCGTCATTTCCGAATTTATGATGTAACCATACCCAAGGGCTCCGATCACGGCCTCAAGAACCACCAGCATCCAAATTCCGCCGTTGGCGGCGGGGCAGGCGGAGGAGTAGAGCATGTGGGTGCGCTCTGGCCGTCCTGGGTCGTCCTCACAGGAGCACCTAACAATGAAAAGGAAAGGAAAGGGGGAGGGGTGAGAGGCATTCCAGGGGGAAACTAGAAACGACTTGGGGTCAAACTCCTTACCGGCATAAGCCCCCGCGGCGGACACGAGCAGATGCAGGAGCACTAGAGCACGAGACTCCAGAGGCAAAGCTTAGTTGAGGTCAGGGGGCCACCGCCCCCCTGCATTTTCTGCCAAGCCCCGCCACTACGGGACTCCATCGCGATCAACAACTTCAGTGGCTCTGGTGGGTGACGATCGATCAAAGCTCTTTGTACTAGTGGGATGGAGTAATGAGGAGCAGAGCCACCGCAGTCCTGCTTATACTTGCGCCAGTCACCATGCATAGTTTTTTTTTGAAATCTGACAGTCATCAGAGTAGGAGCCATCGCTTAGCTTTAATTAATAAAGGAACTACTACAATGGCTTCCGTCAAACGGTTCGTAACAAAGAAGGCCGTGAGAGTTCACATCAACCTTCTCAGCACCTCCACTTTCCTTACCCCCCCCAGATGTAGAATCTTCTTTATACCCACAATACCGACATCGACTTGGTATCCATACGGCACAATCCCCTCAAATTTGAACCTCGTACTTGTGGCGGGTAGAGAGAGATATCCTACCACGGTTAGTAGCACATGTCCTCAAAAGAGAAAGACAAGCTTATCCCGCTAGCTGTTCTCACCAAAAGGGAAGCTAGACCAGAGGTGCCAGCAAACAAGCACCGAGACTAGTCCCCCTCTAGCCCCGGTCTGAAACCAATCCAGGACTAGAGCCCAATTGGGGTCTGGACCAAAGGCATGTTTTCTACTTGTGTCTCCTGTTGTCATGATGATTTGTGTGGCAAGATTAATTAGATGTTTAGATATCTCTTCATTTTTCTTGTAAATATGTTTTCATCGACTTAACATAACAAGAATAAATTATAGCAACAAGGGAATACAAGTATTTCAAACTCATCTCTTCTTCATGCATCTTGGTTATTAGGCCTAATAGGAGATCATAGACATCATCTTGTCTTTCGAAAGCAAAGACATATCGTATTGTAGATAACTAGAGGGTGCTAGGGGATCGATCACAAACGCCAGCTCGTAGTAGATGACGACAAGGACGATTGATGACAGGGATGAGCTCGCCTACTGCAATGGAGGTGAAGAGGGGCCCGACGCAGTGGGGATGGGGTATACCCACGCGCGGGCGCGTTCGCGGCGGCGGCGTCACGGCAGTCTCTGCGCACCGTCATTTCCGAATTTATGATGTAACCATACCCAAGGGCTCCGATCACGGCCTCAAGAACCACCAGCATCCAAATTCCACCGTTGGCGGCGGGGCAGGCGGAGGAGTAGGGCATGTGGGTGCGCTCTGGCCGTCCTGGGTCGTCCTCACAGGAGCACCTAACAATGAAAAGGAAAGGAAAGGGGGAGGGGTGAGAGGCATTCCAGGGGGAAACTAGAAACGACTTGGGGTCAAACTCCTTACCGGCATAAGCCCCCGCGGCGGACACGAGCAGATGCAGGAGCACTAGAGCACGAGACTCCAGAGGCAAAGCTTAGTTGAGGTCAGGGGGCCACCGCCCCCCCCCCCCCACCCCTCATTTTCTGCCAAGCCCCACCACTACGGGACTCCATCGCGATCAACAACTTCAGTGGCTCTGGTGGGTGACGATCGATCAAAGCTCTTTGTACTACTGGGATGGAGTAATGAGGAGCAGAGCCACCGCAGTCCTGCTTATACTTGCGCCAGTCACCATGCATAGTTTTTTTTTGAAATCTGGCAGTCATCAGAGTAGGAGCCATCGCTTAGCTTTAATTAATAAAGGAACTACTACAATGGCTTCTGTCGAACGGTTCGTAACAAAGAAGGCCGTGAGAGTTCACATCAACCTTCTCAGCACCTCCACTTTCCTTACCCCCCAGATGTAGAATCTTCTTTATACCCACAATACCGACATCGACTTGGTATCCATACGGCACAATCCCCTCAAATTTGAACCTCGTACTTGTGGCGGGTAGAGAGAGATATCCTACCAGGGTTAGTAGCACATGTCCTAAAAAGAGAAAGACAAGCTTATCCCGCTAGCTGTTCTCACCAAAACGGAAGCTAGACCAGAGGTGCCAGCAAACAAGCACCGAGACTAGTCCCCCTCTAGCCCCGGTGTGAAACCAGTCCAGGACTAGAGCCCAATTGGGGTCTGGACCAAAGGCATGTTTTCTACTTGTGTCTCCTGTTGTCATGATGATTTGTGTGGCAAGATTAATTAGATGTTTAGATATCTCTTCATTTTTCTTGTAAATATGTTTTCATCGACTTAACATAACAAGAATAAATTATAGCAACAAGGGAATACAAGTATTTCAAACTCATCTCTTCTTCATGCATCTTGGTTATTAGGCCTAATAGGAGATCACAGACCTCATCTTGTCTTTCGAAAGCAAAGACATATGGTATGGTAGATAACTAGAGGGTGCTAGGGGATCGATCACAAACGCCAGCTCATAGTAGATGACGACAAGGACGATTGATGACAGGGATGAGCTCGTCTACTGCAATGGAGGTGAAGAGGGGCCCGATGCAGTGGGGATGGGGTATACCCACGCGCGGGCGCGTTCGCGGGCGGCGGCGTCACGGCAGTCTCTGCGCACGGTCATTTCCGAATTTATGATGTAACCATACCCAAGGGCTCCGATCACGGCCTCAAGAACCACCAGCATCCAAATTCCGCCGTTGGCGACGGGGCAGGCGGAGGAGTAGGGCATGTGGGTGCGCTCTGGCCGTCCTGGGTCGTCCTCACAGGAGCACCTAACAATGAAAAGGAAAGGAAAGGGGGAGGGGTGAGAGGCATTCCAGGGGGAAACTAGAAACGACTTGGGGTCAAACTCCTTACCGGCATAAGCCCCCGCGGCGGACACGAGCAAATGCAGGAGCACTAGAGCACGAGACTCCAGAGGCAAAGCTTAGTTGAGGTCAGGGGGCCACCGCCCCCCCCCCCCCCGCATTTTCTGCCAAGCCCCGCCACTACGGGACTCCATCGCGATCAACAACTTTAGTGGCTCTGGTGGGTGACGATCGATCAAAGCTCTTTGTACTAGTGGGATGGAGTAATGAGGAGCAGAGCCACCGCAGTCCTGCTTATACTTGCGCCAGTCACCATGCATAGTTTTTTTTTGAAATCTGGCAGTCATCAGAGTAGGAGCCATCGCTTAGCTTTAATTAATGAAGGAACTACTACAATGGCTTCCGTCGAACGGTTCGTAACAAAGAAGGCCGTGAGAGTTCACATCAACCTTCTCAGCACCTCCACTTTCCTTACCCCCCCAGATGTAGAATCTTCTTTATACCCACAATACTGACATCGACTTGGTATCCATACGGCACAATCCCCTCAAATTTGAACCTCGTACTTGTGGCGGGTAGAGAGAGATATCCTACCAGGGTTAGTAGCACATGTCCTAAAAAGAGAAAGACAAGCTTATCCCGCTAGCTGTTCTCACCAAAAGGGAAGCTAGACCAGAGGTGCCAGCAAACAAGCATTCATTCACCAGCTCTAGCTAAAACTCCATGTATGTACTCGTTCCGGCCTTACCCATGATATCACCTTGGTTCGATCACGGAACTGAGCCTTCTCCTCCCACTTTATCCACATTTTCTTCCTACGCTCCTCCCTCCGGTGGTTGCGCTTGCGTGGGTGTTACAACTTGCTATATCTTCCAGTACCATCTCGGTTACTAAGGGTGTGTTTTGTACGCGTCACGAAGTGGAACCTAATGGGTGGGACCTTCTCCTGGACCTAATTCATGTGTTTGGTAGAAAGTAGAACCGGAACCAATCGGGTCCTCCAGAACAAATATTCTTCCTATATGCTGAATTGGGTGGTTCCTCCGTTTTGGTGGAATCACTCAATTCCAACCCAAGATAACAGAAATAAAACTAATCTCACGTCACAGAATCTCTTTCGGCCCTCTCCCTCGTTCTCTGGTGATGCACACACTCTTGACGGTTGGCCCGACCCTCTCCCTCTCCTTCTCCTCCTTGGGGAAGGAGCAGTGTGGCAGAAGGTAACAGATGGCGGCACAGGGAGAAGCCTGGGACGAGGATCTTGGAGGCACCGTTGTCGGTGATGCAGAGCTCGATGCGGTAATGGAGAGCAGCATCGCGTACAAGGTCCAGGGCGTCGAACTAGAGTATGTTGAACCAGTCGACAACTGGAGCAGGTGGGTGTTGTGCGCGGGTGATGTCTATGCACGCTTCTATTCTTATAGACAGTGTTGGGCCTCCAAGTGCATAGATTTGTAGAACAGCAGCAAGTTTCCCTTAAGTGGATTACCCAAGTTTTATCGAACTCAGGGAGGAATAGGTCAAAGGTATCCCTCTCAAGCAACCCTGCAATTACGATACAAGAAGTCTCTTTTGTCCCAACACACCCAATACAATTGTCAGTTGTATAGGTGCACTAGTTTGGCGAAGAGAGAGTGAAATACAAGTAATATGGATGTGTATAAGTGATAATAGCAATCTGAAATAAAAATGCAGCAAGCAAACATGTAGCAGACCTGATTGTAAACGGTGTATCAATGCTTAGAAACCAGGCCTATGGATCAAAATTTCACTAGTGGACACTCTCAACAATGATAACATAATTGAATGCATAAATATCATCTCTTCACTATGCTACTCCGAACCACTCTCCGATCGAAAAACAAACACCAATTCATTGTGTAGGGCTGTAACAACACTCCTCAAAGTCGCATTCCCATGTCAAGTTAACCCTGAAGGGAATATGCCCGAGAGGCAATAATAAAATGGTTATTATCTTATTCCTTGTTTTATGATGAATGTTTATTTCTCATGCTAGAATTCTATTAACCGGAAACGTTGATATATGTGTGCTTAATAAACAAACAATGCTTCCTAGTAAAGCCTCTCTTTTAACTAGCTCGTTGATTAATAGATGATCAAGGTTTCCTGATCATGAACATTGGATGCTATTAGTAACGGGGTCATGCCATTAGAAGAATGATGTGATGAACATATACCCAAAGAGAATATAGCAATGCGATCAAGTCATTTAGTTTACATTGTTATATCAAACATACAAAGTAACTTATTCCTTAGACCATGAGATCATGTCAATCGGTGATACCGGAAGAGTGCTTTGATGGCATCAAACGTCACACCGTAACAGGGTGACTATAAAGGTGTCGTTAAGTATTCAGAAAGTATTAGTTGAGGATCATGGATCAAGAGTGGAATTTGTCCATCCAAATGACGGAGAGATATACTCTGGGCCCTCTCGGTGATATCACATCGAAACCGCTTGCAAGCACGTGATATGATCACAAGGTTGTTATATCACGGGAACGAGAAAAGAGTACTTGTCAGTAACGAGATTGAACAAGGTATGGTTGATACCAATGATCGAATCTCGGACAAGTAAAATATCGCGAGACAAAGGGAATAGTTCACGGCGTTGTTGGTTCAGACGATCACGAGATTCATCGTTGAATATATAGGAGTCATCACGGATCTCCAGATTCCGCTGTTGATTATTGATCGGAGAGGAGTCTCGATCATGTCTATCTTATTCGCGAACCGTATGGTGACACACTTAAGGTTCGATGACGCGTTTGAGAGGATACGGAATATCAAAGAATATTTTGGGCAGCACCGAAATTGTTTCGGGGAAAATTGAAATAGTTCAAGGGGGTTTTCGTCGAATGGTTATTAATAGAATTAACAAATGATTCGAGGTGCTATATGCAAAAGTTTGTTAATAGAATTAACAAATGCTTAAATAAAGAAATAAAAAGGTTTTATTTATTTATTAAAAGAAAACCTTTGGATTTTCCAAGTGGGAAATAATGGGAGCATGAGTGGGTGTGAGTGGAGCTTCCACTCACATGAAGAGGGAAGAGGTGGGGGCACCACCATGGCTGGCCGCACCCCACCTTTGGGCTGCCTCCCTCTCCCTATAAAAGGAGGGTGAGGGCTCCTCCTCATACACACTTGCCCACTCCTTTTTCCCTCCACCCGCTGCTCCATTCCATGGTCTCCGGCTTGGCGAAGCCCTGACCGTGGGATTCTTCTTCACCACCACGCCGTCGTGCTGCTGGAGTTCCGAGGGATCCTCTACTTCCACGCCCCGCTGGATCGAGGGAACGGAGGTCGTCATCAACCGTACGTGTGACCAATCACGGATGCACCGCCGGATTGCGGTGCTCATCTTCTCGCTATCGGGATCGGTGTGAGTACGACTACGCCAACAACGAGATTTGATCTCGTACCACTTTGAGTCTTCGAGGGTATGGGTTCTTCTTAACCCTCTCATTTCCCGTTGCACTTCGTCTCCTAGATTAGATCTTGGCCTTTCGGGTGTCTCTCACGTAGGAAAATTTTTGTTTTCTATGCAACGACCCCTTCAGTGGTATCAGAGCCGGATCTATGCGTACATGTTTTGTACGGGTAGAACACATAGGTGTATGTGGGTGTTGATGATCATGTTATTATCTCCTTGATTATTTTATGATCTTAGTGGCATAGTGGGATGAAGCGGCCCGGACTAACCTTACATGTCCACGTACATGAGACTTGTTCCACAACTGATAGGCAACTTGTATTGCATAAGTGGCTTGCGGGTGTCTGTTTCTCCTACTATAGTTAAGATCTAATCTATGAAGGGTTGTTAAAAATGTGTTTATCAACGTTGTGGTTGATGTTCGTAGGTATGAACGGTTCTATCATTGAAAGCCCTAAGCCACGTAAAATATGCAAAAATAAATTAGAGGCGTCTAACTAGTTTTTGCTGGGCATGTGATGTGATATGGTCAATATTACAAATTTGATTATGAGATGATCTATTTTGTAAATTATTGATATACCGGAAGGTATCCATATGGTTGTCTTCTTATTGATGAACAATCAAGTTTGGGGTACCGTGGTACTTGGTACCACGCCGGTGGAATGATTGAGATCATACCATGATGCACATGATGGAGATCAAGTGCAAGAAGGACCATATCATATCACGTTATCCTTTGATGTGATGTTAATCCTTTTATGCATCTTGTTTTGCTTAGATAGCGACGTTAGCATTACAAGATGATCCCTCTCACTTAATATCAAGATAATAACGTGTTCTTCCTTAAGTATGCACCGTTAAGAAAGTTCGTCGTTTTCGAGACACCACGTGATGATCAGGTGTGATAGACTCAACGTTCGCATACAACGGGTGTTTTCAAGCCTAGCATGTACATACATGGCCTTGAAACACACGCAATACTACGGTTCTACTTGGCGAGCCTAGCATGTACATACATGGCCTCGGAACACGTAACCGAAAGGTAAAGCATGAGTCATATGGATGATATGATGAACATGATGTTCGCCTTTGAAACTACATCATCTCACGTGATGATCGGTTTTGGTGTAGTGAATTTGGTTCGTGTAATCACTAAAGACGACTAAGAGGGATGCTGTTTTTGAGTGGGAGTTCATGGTTTAATTTTGAATTAACTTGAACTTATTTATCATGAACAACAAATCAAAGTGAATTTGCACAAATTGTAGTATTCATTGGCATCCACATAACTACCTTACACTTAGATTGTTAATTGAGATATAAATGTTATGATCTGGTAAATACCATTTAAGATTGGTACCGTATTAGTGAAATTTAAAATTGAATCCTATTGTAGATTTTCGGTATTTCCTACCAAGCTCCATGTGATTAATGATTGATTGATCTAGAGAGCAACCAATTCCTACTTAGAATCCAGAGTCATGGTTGCTTCCTTATTACTTTATCTTCAAAAGAATGTTTTGTTGATCAAGGTGATTTAGGAACTGAAAAGAGTTGTTTTCAGAAACAATCAAGTGAAAGATATATTGATATCTAGAAACTTATTTGTGCAACATGACTGAGTATAATTTAGCGTGACAATGTTTGCTTATATTATCTGAATATATCCAAATTTAGCGTGACAATGTTTGCTTATATTATCTGAATATATGCAATGATTGAAGACGCTAGGCGTTTGAATATTCCAAGAAAGTTGGGCGCTAAAAATTATCCTCTAAATCCCTTCCTTCGAGCTATAGTAGCTTAATCATAAAATTGTTATGATGGGATGGATTGAAAGCATAGGTAAAGTTGTTTACCTTACTTGGAGATTGCTAAGAGTGGAATCGAGAAGAATTCTATTAATATGGTGATATTAGTAGAACAATCAAACTCAAAGTATGACTCAATGGGTGATAGTACATGACTGACACGCCAAAGAAAATGAGCTAGTACAACTAGCATTGTTTGATGTCGAAGGATTCTTATATAAAGTCAAGGGAATATTGAAAATAGAATCACAAAAAGATATATGGCAGAAAAAGAAGATAACTGGAAAACTCCAGCTCAGGAGTATATGCTTGATATCCAAGTTATAGATGTATTACTAGTTAACAAAGTATTTTTGGGTATTTTGATACCACATTGGTTGGTATGAGTTTTCATACAAAGCAACGCAATGCAAGAAATACAAGGGCCTAAAAGGAACTAGTAATAGATGTGGAATCGATTATGACAAGAACATAAATAAAGTGTTATTGTGTTCATTGTCGTATCGAACAAAACAACAAGATTTATTTGAAGAACTTAATAAGTTGTTATTTTGTTCTAGTCTTTTGTGAGAACAAATGAGATTGTTCAAACTATGACCATATTCCATAATTGATGGATATGTTAATATAAATCATGTTGGTAAAGTAAAAATCTATAAGACTAAATGCTAAACGTTGCAAGACGTAGAAGAGTTCCACTTAAATTGTGACACCACCATTTTAGTTCATATCAGAAAGGAAAACATGAAGGAACTCCATATTGATGGACTTCCCGAGTCATTTTATTTTGAATAAATTGACGCTTGTGAGACCTCTTCCAAAATATGACTAGAATTCCGTTCTTAGGCCAAAGTAGAATGGACGACTAATTTAGTGGCGATTATACATATTGATGTATATAGTCCATTATGTGTAGTCATGTATGGTGGATTAATTTTTCCTTCATAAAATTATGTCGATGACTTGAGTAGATATGTGAGTGTATCTATTTAAAGGAAACGGAGTTTGACATTTTGAATTGGTTCAAAAGGTTGTTAATATGAAGTAAAAATCATTGTAACAAGATAATCAAGTATTTATGATTGGATCATAAAGGATAAAATTTGAGTTACAAGTTTAGCAAAACATCCGAGGAGTTGCAGAATTGTTCTACAACTTATATTACTCGAACTACCCCACATTAGATTGGAGTATTCAAAAGACAAAATCAAACTTTGTTTGACATGGTAAGATTAATAAAATTGCCATTATAACTTTGTAGTTTATACATTAAGGACAACCGTTTTCACACTGAAAAGAGCACCATCATGATCCGTTGAAATTGACAACATATAAGATATGGTTTGGGTAGTGACCCGAATTGTCATTTTTCTTAACTTTTGGTATGCATAGCATGTGTAAAATGTTTACAACCAAAATGGGATAAATATATGTTTATAAGGTTATTCTAAAGAATACATTGGGTATTTCTCCCATCACCGTCCAAAGACAAATGTTGTTTGTCAGAAAGGGTTGATTTCTCGAGAAAGTAGTTCTTGCGAAACAAGTGAGTGGGAGCATAGTACAAACTCAACGAGATTAGAGAATCTTCGTTATCATGTCAATAGTAGCGCAGCACTGGAAGTTGTTCCGGGGTTTACTATTTTGACTAAGTAGAAGACACTACAAATGTTGTAGATACTTCAAATGAGTTTGCGAACTGTACCAGAAAAGTCCAAAAACTTTGTACTTAGAACAACTTGTGGTTTAAGTGTAAAGTGTTGTTTTGACAACAAAAGGACCTGGACCTTATAAAGGAAGCAAATGATGGGCCCTGACTTCGTAAAATTGACTATGAGTCATTATATCCGCCATAGTACCCTTGTATGAATATCAAGTATGTGACTTGGTAGTCCTTTCGATAAGCATGATGCCTAACGATAGCAAAAGGGGCTATATAGTGACAAAGACATGGATTTTACATCCTTTGAAAGTTGTACTTATTGAAAAGTTGTTTTCGACGAAGTACAAAGAGTTGACTACTACAAGATTTTGATCTTCCGTAGTGATGCTTTAGTCTTTGCGGATAGTTCTAGCAAAAGGTTATATATTATGATGTGGCAGTTGAATAACAAAACCAACTCTCCTCTCGAGGAAGTTTGATCAAGGATGTGTACTTGACACAGTCTGAGAGTTTTGTAAAATTCAAAAGGTTGCTAGAAAGGTATGCACACTTCAATGGTTGAAGTGAGCATAGCGAAGTTGAAATCTTTAGCTTAATGAAGTTATCAAAAGAGTTTGATTCCATCATGAATGATAAAGATGCTTGTAGAGTTACAAGAAATTAAGTGGGAGCGCTATGACATATTTCCAATACTTTATGTAGATGACATATGGTTGATTGGAAAATATGTATTTTAAATTAACACGGTTAAGATTTTCGATTTCATATTGATGAAAGGCTTAGAAGATATTGGGCTTCGATATCTATAAAAGATGGATTGAAGCGCCTGATATGTTTGAATCCATATTACATAGATGAAATATTGAAGTAAGTCAATATAAAAATGATAAGAAGGAGTTCTTGTCACATGGAAAATAATTGAGCAAGATTCATGTGTTTTGACACATGATGAGCATCATTGAAATTGAGATTTCTAAGTCATGTTTACATGCTATGTACACAACCAGATGAGTCATATGCTATAAAATGTTATAGAAGGATAATTCATATGATGATTAGACAACAGTGGGAGAGATCCTTGTGTCATTTTAGAAATGCTAAGGATATGTTTTCCTATATAGTAATGACAAAATATTAGTTGTAATATGTTACACTAATAGTCTTGTCATTTATTCAAGTAATTTTATCTCAATTAAAATATTTGATGAAGGGTAGCACAATAGGATGGAAGAAAGTTCCATGCTGGATTTGAAAGAGTTTCAAAATTAAAATATTGTGACAGATACTACAACAAAGGCTAAAGTATATCGTTGTGTTGACAACTGATAATAAGCGTATTTTGTGTCAAGGAGTTCTTTATTGAACTTGGTGAATTTCCAAGAATGCTGAAACTTTGAAGCTACATTTTCACAATGTTAGTAACATCAGTTTAAGCTGAGGAATTAAGGTATCACCGGAACTTGGTGAATTTCCAAGAATGCTAACACTATGAAGCTACATTTTCACAATGTTAGTGACATCGGTTTAAGCTGAGGAATTAAGTTTTCACCGATTGACCATATATATACAAAGCCATCTCATTAGAGAATGAGTGATGCGTGTAGACGCAAAGAACATGCAAATACAATAGGACCTGAACAGTTCATATCTTTTTGATGATGTTTACCACATGCGAAGCATGGTAATAACACTGGAACGCCATATGTGTTACGTGCTTACAGACTAGATTATTGACTCTAGTGCAAGTGGGAGACTAAAGGGAATATGCCCGAGAGGCAATAATAAAATGGTTATTATCTTATTCCTTGTTTTATGATGATTGTTTATTTCCATGCTAGAATTGTATTAACCGGAAACGTTGATACATGTGTGCTTAATAAACAAACAATGGTTCCTAGTAAAGCCTCTCTTTTAACTAGCTCGTTTATTAATAGATGATCAAGGTTTCTTGATCATGAACATTGGATATTATTAGTAACGGGGTCATGTCATTAGAAGAATGATGCCCAAAGAGAATATAGCAATGTGATCAAGTCATTTAGTTTACATTGTTATATCAAACATACAAAGTAACTTATTCCTTAGACCATGAGATCATGTCAATCGCTGATACCGGAAGAGTGCTTTGATGGCATCAAACGTCACACCGTAACAGGGTGACTATAAAGGTGTCGTTAAGTATTCGGAAAGTATTAGTTGAGGATCATGGATCAAGAGTGGAATTTGTCCATCCAAATGACGGAGAGATATACTCTGGGCCCTCTCGGTGATATCACATCGAAACCGCTTGCAAGCACGTGATATGATCACAAGGATGTTATATCACGGGAACGAGAAAAGAGTTCTTGTCGGTAACGAGATTGAACAAGTTATGGTTGATACCAATGATCGAATCTCGGACAAGTAAAATATCGCGAGACAAAGGGAATAGTTCACGTCGTTGTTGGTTCACACGATCACGAGAGTCATTGTTGAATATATAGGAGTCATCACGGATCTCCAGATCCCGCTGTTGATTATTGATCGGAGAGGAGTCTCGATCATGTCTATCTTATTCGTGAACCGTAGGGTGACACACTTAAGGTTCGATGACGCGTTTGAGAGGATACGGAATATCGAAGAATATTTTGGGCAACACCGAAATTGTTTCGGGGAAAATTGAAATAGTTCAAGGGGTTTTTCGTCGAATGGTTGTTAATAGAATTAACAAATGATTCGAGGTGCTATATGCAATTTTTTAAATAGAATTAACAAATGCTGAAATAAAGAAATAAAAAGGTTTTATTTATTTATTAAAAGGAAACCTTTGGATTTTCCAAGTGGGAAATAATGGGAGCATGAGTGGGTGTGAGTGGAGCTTCCACTCACATGAAGAGGGAAGAGGTGGGGGCACCACCATGGCTGGCCGCACCCCACCTTTGGGCTGCCTCCCTTTCCCTATAAAAGGAGGGTGAGGGCTCCTCCTCATACACACTTTCCCACTCCTTTTTTCCCTCCACCCGCTGCTCCATTCCATGGTCTCCGGCTTGGCGAAGCCCTGACCGTGGGATTCTTCTTCACCACCACGCCGTCGTGCTGCTGGAGTTCCGAGGGATCCTCTACTTCCACGCCCCGCTGGATCGAGGGAACGGAGGTCGTCATCAACCGTACGTGTGACCAATCACGGATGCACCGCCGGATTGCGGTGCTCATCTTCTCGCTATCGGGATCGGTGTGAGTACGACTACGCCAACAACGAGATTTGATCTCGTACCACTTTGAGTCTTCGAGGGTATGTGTTCTTCTTAACCCTCTCTTTGCCCGTTGCACTTCGTCTCCTAGATTAGATCTTGGCCTTTCGGGTGTCTCTTGCGTAGGAAAATTTTTGTTTTCTATGCAACGACCCCTTCAAACCCCACGCTGTCACTATGAGCGCCCTAGAAGGTACTAGACAAACACCACAATTTCTTAGGTTCATCCAACACAAGATAAAAATATCATGCTAAACCACACGGTGCACACACTATCACCTTTACACCGTGATCAAAGTGTTTACGGAGATCTCATAACAAAACCACTTGAGTAGCATAACAGATGAAGAGTACATCTACATATTCAACTAGATTACAAAGCTCATGATCACATAAAGATCACACCATGGGAGAGAGAGATGAGACACATAGGTACCGGTAGAGCCCTCAGCCTCGAGGAAGAACTACTCCCTCCTCATCATAGGAGACAACAACGGCAATCAAGATGGTGGTGGAGTCGATGGAGATGGCTCCGGGGGCACTTCCCCGTCCTGGCAGGGTGCCGGAACAGAGATTTCTGTCCCCCGAAACTCGTCGGCGGCGGCGGCGGAGCTACGGAACTTTTCGTGGAAAAAGGCTGATTCATTTAGGGTGATGGATCGGGGGGAATTAATAGGAGAAAGGGCGATGCCGGCGGGTGGCCAAGGGGGCCACACCACCTGGTGGCAGGGCCAGGGGGACCTGCGCCACCCGATGGTGTGGCCACCCTGTGGCCCCCTCCGGGTCTCTTCGGTACTTCCTTGACACCCCGGGACTTCTAAGACTTCTGGCTTTTGAATCGTCCAATTCTGAGAATATTTGCAGAACAACTTTTCTGAAACTAAAAACAGCAGAAAACAGGAACTGGCTCTGTTGCATCTTGTCAATAGGTTAGTCCCGGGAAATCGATAAAAAGACATAAAGTGTAAGGAAAACATGTAGCATATGGCATGAAAACAACATGGAACGTCAGAAATTAAGGATACGTTTATGACGTATCAACATCCCCAAGCTTAGTTCCTACTCGTCCTCGAGTAGGTAAACGACAAAACAAATAATTTGTGAGGTGACATGCTACCAACATAAACTTGATCATCATAGTAATGTAAAGCATGTAAACTAGGATCAAATGAATAAAGGTTGTGGTTTATAGTTGATATCAAAGAATAATGTATAAACCATTAGGAAGAACAAAGTAAAACTTTTCAATGAATCAATACTAAAAGACAATTCACTGTGCAAAGTATATTAAAGATGATTTAAGCTTCAAGAACAACAATATAATCACCAAGGCATTAAACTCTCACAACAACTCCTGTTAGGATCAAGTCAAGTGACAACAATATGCACGTAGGAAAATCATTAAAATATTTGTGCACTCAAAACAAGCAAGCGTTCTGTATTGCTCCCTAGAACCAGGATGTTATGGATAAAATAACATTATGGGGGGTTTGGATGGTCAATGGAAGAAAGTTTCACACAACTGAAAGTGATCATTAGACAAGAGGAAGTCTTATAATCGAAGTTATGCAAGGAGTAGGGATTGCCTCACAACGGATGCACATAGAGCTATAAGTGTATAAAAGCTCTCCAATGGAACTAGTGGGGGTGCATCCAACTTGCTTTGCTCACTAAGACCTAGAGCACTTTTGAGGAGGCTCATCATTGGAATATACAAGCCAAGTTCTATAATGTAAATTCCCCACATAGTTATGCAAGTCATAATATGAAAACTCTCTCCAAACTGAAGTAATGATGCTAAACAAGGACACGTGTGGAATAAATGATAGTAGTGCTGCCCCCTCTCTCTTTTTTCCTTTTTTCTTCTCTTTTGGGCTTTTTTTTTGATATATAACCTCACTGGTAGGGGCAACACTCTATTTTATAATGAATCAACACACTTTTAGTACTCATAACTCAAACTAAAATATCTCTGATGTAAATAAAATAAATGCTCCTGGCAGTGTAGCAGTATGCAAAATAACAATCAAGCATGACAAGTAACATAATGATGATGGATGTTGTATGGCAATATATCTCGGAATGGCTATGGAAATTCCATGGTAGGTAGGTATGGTGGCTGTTTTGAGAAACATATTTTTTTGGCTTATGTGTAGAAGAACAAAGTTCTCCCACGGGGTTTGGATGTACTGGCGAAGTTTGCACCAACTCTCAATGTGAGAATGAGCAATGTACAATACCGAAGAGCCTAGCAAATATGGATGGTGGAAGTGCCAGAAAATCGCAACATAGAACTCACAAGTTAAAAGATTCCAAATAAAATCATGATCTCACAAGGCATAATTGAAATCACTCCAGGAGGGTCACTGTTGGCTACCCCGACCGTAGCGCGTAACAAAAAGCCATTACGATTGCTATCAGCAAAGGAAGTCATATACAATTATCCCATCAACTGGTTATTTGAGTGTGGCATAGTTTCAACCTTTTAGAACAACCATTAATTGTTTTTACTCTACTAAACCAGCAAGTTTACCATTAATCATATTAATATCTCAAAACAACAACAAATAATCAAGTGAAATAGTTTAGTGATCTACAAGAATATGCAAGCTTTTTCGTTATACGTACCATCTACCACATGTAGCATTTTCTATTTCCATCAAACACAATAAAAACTCTCCAAGAGATATAGAAATGAAACAAGAGAGTACTAACATAACTCTACTAAAACTAACGGCTCTAAATAAGATATGCATGAAAAATAGGAGCTAAAGGCAGTACTAGCAAAAAGTGAACACTCACTGAACAATAAGAGTGAAAACTAGAGTGTTCTATGCAATGAAAACGGAGCGTGTCTTTCTCCAAAACAAGCATGATAGGATCCAACCATAAACTACAGAAAATAAAAAACAAACTGAAAGAAAAAATAACTGACGCTCCAAGTAATATTCATATGATGTGACCGAATAAAAATATAGTTTCACTAGAAGTAACCTGATAAATTGTTGATGAAGAAGGGGATGCCTTGGGAATCCCCAAGCTTAGACGCTTGAGTCTTCATAGAATTTGCTGAGATGATCCACGGGGGCATCCCCAAGCTTTGACCTTGCACTCTTCTTGATCACATATATTACCCTCTTCTCTTGACCTTGAAAACTTCCTTCACACCACACTCAAAGAGTAATTAGCATTAGAGGGAAATCCATGGGTTATGTATGGGCACAATTGCTATTGATAATTTTAAACATTAGCTACAGCCACTGATGTTTTGTGAAGCAAACAAATCCACTTGACATCGTAAAAGAGCAAATGCAAGAAAAATGGCAGAATCTACCAAAACCAGAACAGTCTGTAAAGACGAATTTTTTCGGGGCACCTACACTGCTCAAATCAAAAAAATTACAGAAGAAAAAAGTTGCGTAATTATCTGAGGAATAAGTACAAAAAACTTCAGGTCATTCTGATCTTTCTGGTTTTTTCACGATTTTTTTACGGTGGACAGCAGAAATCTGGTTCCGGCGCAGAAATCCAAAACCAACTCCAACTTTCGTCAGATACTTTACTTGGCACAACTAATACATGAAAATAAAGATAAAAAGGAGTTACTACAGAAGTATACAACACTTTGAATCAAAGAAAACAGAGAAAAATAAAGCAAAAATAAAACCACGGGTTATCTCCCAAGAAGTGCTTTTCTTCAACGCCTTTTAGCTAGGTATGATAATTTGAGAAGGTGCTCACATAAGAAATATGAATTGAAGAAAAAGAGAGAATCAACAAGAAAATGTGAAACAAATTTAAGCCTAACCCACTTCCTATGAAAAACAATCTTGTAGAAAAATAAGTCATGAAAGCACAAAGCAACAAGCATAGGAAAGCAAAACAAGTGCAACTTCAAAATTTTCAACATAAAGAGGGGAAACTTGATATTGTTAAGATGCATAAAAGAATTTTTCCCTCTCTCATAATAACTTTCAGTAGCATTATGAATGAAATTAACAATATAACTATCACATAAAACATTCTTATCATGAGCCACATCCATAAAAGAATTTATACTCTCCACATAAGCATAGTCATTCTTATTAATAGCAGTGGGAGAAAATTCAACAAAATAGCTATCATTATTATTCTCATCACCATAATCATCAAATATAGGAGGCATATTGTAATCATAATTAACTTTCTCCTCAATAGTAGGTGAACTGAAAATAACATATTCATCATTGTAATCATCATAAAGAACTCCAACATGATAGATAAGTTGTATATTAGGGAGATGGTTTTGGGTAATCCCTCCATAACTATGAAAAGTTTCATAAGGATAATTGTAATCATAGCCTATGTTATAGCATCTTTTATAATAGTAATGAAAGACTGGAGGCATAGTATCATCATAAGCAATATCATCATTTTTACTAGAAAGAGATGTATCAAGCATATAATCATCAGTAGCAAAAGGATTTTCAGACACATCATCCACAAGCTCAAAGCTTTCTATATCATCATTGGAAGGAACATGGATGGTACTAATAGTACATCAATTATCATCATTTTCAGAATTGGTAGCAAAGAGATTTTCAATATCAAAAGTAGTGTGTTTCTCCCAATCATGATCACTTTCATAAATAACAGGCATATGAAAATCATCGAGTTCAGACTCATCAAAAAATATAATAGGAGCTACATGCTTAGGGGGAGATACCGTAACCTCTCTACTTTTAATCCTCCTCTTCTTCTTCTTCTTCTTCTTCTTCTTCTTCTTCTTCTTCTTCTCTATAGGAGGGAGAGGCTTGAAAGGAAGCTTCTCCACATACCTTGGTTTATTGTCAAAAACAATAGAAAACACCTTGGAGGATTCCTCCTCTTCATTAATAAGATGAAAACAAATATTAGCCCTGTCATATTTTGGCAAAGTATCCTTTTTTACAATATTGTGTATGTAAGTATTTGTGTGGAAATTATTAACACAATAAAGATGACAACTATGCAGGACACTATTCATATCAAGAGCACTCATATCTACGGATGCATGTAAAATGCATAGATGAATTTTGCATATTTTCACATGGTTTTCTATTACATATTGGATCATATAAGGGTATAATTCAATGTTTTATAGTATTTTGGGGTTAAATTACAAAGTCCCCCAACTTTTATGGAATTAACCCTGCCTGTCAGAAACCCCGTTTTCTATATTTTTGACGTTTCAGGGGGCAAACTTCCACGAAATCACCTGAAAATCTGCGGGGGTCATTTTCTTGGAAGGAGAAGACTTGCGGGCGAAGGATCCACGAGATTGGGCAAGGAGGCCCAAAAGAGGACCCTCCACGCGGCCAGATTCCTTGGCCGCATGAGAGGCCCCTTTTTGGCCCATGTGGCCCCAATTCCTTCCATCTTCGACTTACCGACTCCGTCTTGACCTAAAACCGACTATAAAAAGGGTCCCCTGTACCCTTACGGAGAGGGCCACCGAAACAGAGACCAGAAGTTCCAGATTGGAGGGGGAAAACACCGGCGGGGCATCGCCGGTGTGATCTCCTACCCCTCCAACGTCATCTCCATCGACATCTCCATGAAGAGGGAGTAGTCCACCCCAGGGCTATGGGTTTGTGGAAGTAGCACTTGTATCTCTCTCTCTCTCTATGTGCTTCACTAATTAGATCCGTATGAGTTGCCTCACATGATTACGGGCACCGTTGTAATTCCTATGTGGTGGATCTTTTCTATGAGTTATTGAATCTGAGATTGCAATTGTTTCTCTTGAGTTATTTGAGTAGATGTATCTTATGTACCCCGCTCTTATTTTCTAGCTTTGATCAATCTAGTTCTTGAGAGCGTGTGTGGGGTGATGGGTGCATTATTTGGAGTAACGGGGGGTGGCTAGTGCTGTGAAAGTGACAGAAGTTCAGCGATCTACTTAGGTTTTGTTAAACCTTTCTTAGTTACCTCACTAGGGATAAAAAGGAGTACCTTTTTACCGGGGATTTGAAGTGACACTAATCAATCTCCATGACTAGATCTAGCAAGTTCTTACTTCAACTTCATGTCACATTGCTTAAAGCTATACTCTGGTTTTTCTTTAATTATCGAGGTGTTATGATTTATTTCGCGTCTTGGTGGAGTATAAGAGGGATCAATATGACCGTAGAGATCTCTATGCTAGGACGTGATGCCCATATGAAAGTACTCAATGTTAAACATGTTATTGTAATCTCACATGTAATTCTTTATGTCCACCGTCTACCACTTTATTTGAGAGAATGCAAGTGTGAAACCACGAACCCCGGTCCTATTTTTAAATATAAGAAAACACTCTAGTTACTTTGCTGCAATTTACTTTACTTGCACTTTACTTTAATTGCATCTCCAATTAGAATTTACATTATCTCCATCACCACTTGCATCACAAAAATAAAAAAACAATCCATTGCATCTTTATTTTCTCATTTGCATTTAGTAGTAGATTTAATTATTGCACATTTACTTTCAGTTTTGCATTGCAATTTAGAAGTCTCACACCTTGTGCTTGACAACCACTTGGTGAGGTTGAGGGCACAAAATTCTCTACTTGTTTGCAGGATCCTGGAGGAAGCTTGGAAGACAACTGCTGAAATACTGGCTCCCCAAGAGTTCGATTTAAACCCTCGAGTCACCCTCGTGGGGAAGAAGGCTTGCCACTAGCTACACACTCTGCACTTGGAGTCTCAACCTAGTCATCAAGCGTTTTTATGGCGCTGTTGCCGGGGAGCCATAGGTGAAGGAGTTGTCCAAGGGATCTCACAAGAAGTATTCATCACCAACAAGGTGTGCAAACACCTAAGCTTGGGGAGGTTGCACCTACGTGAGTACCGTCCTTTCTATCTCCACCTTCTTTCAAGTAGATTGTTTTGTTTCTTGTCTTGTTTTTGTTTTTGTTTTGTTTTTGTTCTTGTTTTTGTTTTGTCTTGCATATTTTATTTTAGTTTGCATTTTAGTTTTGCATTTAGTTATCTAGTTTATTTTAGTATTTCGAATTTGCTTAGTTACTTTACTTTTGTTTTGCATAAAATATTAAAAACTACATAAAAACTTGGAAAATGGAGCAGAGAACTTATTGGCCATTCAGTGTTAGGAATTTCCCTCAAGAGCTAAATATTCCCGTTGAAAAATTAGAGGTAGATCATAGTGTTATTAAAATGATTTATGAATATCTTTTCTATGGAAAGCCTAAAGAAGACCCTTTGTTCCATCTTAAGAAATTTGATGAAAGATGTAAAACTTTGAACTTGAATCATGCAAACATCAACACTACTAAAGTTAAACTCTTTCCCTACTCGCTAGGAGGCAAAGCATTAGATTGGATATTAAGATGGCCTCCTAGCAATTTTACTACTTGGTTCAACTTAAGGGCTGCATTTATTGAAAGGTTTTGTAATGCTGAAAAGAATTACAATGTTAAACAATTGCTCATTACCTTTAAACAAGAAAAAGATGAATCAATGATACAAGCATGGGAGAGATTTAGAAGTAGAGCATATGGAATAGGGCATGGCTTTAGATATTGGATACTTATGCATATGTTTTATAAGGGACTTTCTGAAACTTCTAGAGCCTTTTTAGATAATGAATGTGGGGGATCTTTTACTAGTACTAATTCTGCAAATACCCATGTTTTGCTTGAAAGTTTGCTCTTAGAGGATAAAATTAAAAAAAAAGGCTGAAGTACCCGAGGATATTTTTGATGATCACTATGAGATTTTTAATATGCATAATAGAAAAGGAAAAGTAGAGGAAATTATGATGCTTACTGAAATTAAGGGTCCATTGCTTGATTTAGAAAAAAGTAGCTTGCAAGAACTTATTGCTACTCTACAAAAATTTGCTAGTGATCCCACTATAAATGTTAATCAACCTGGCTTTGGATCTTATATTGCTAATCATGTCTTGCAATAAAAAAAAATGCTAGGTACAAGAATGTAACATCCCAATTTTGCTAAACTAGGGTGTGTGGTGTTGTGTTCATCTCATACATGCATGAAACAAAAATTTAAATCATGTTTAAACTAATTTAATTTGTGAATTTAAATGGTTTGAGAAAATCCCACAAAAAGCACTTATTTTGGGTTCCAAAATCTTGTGTTGAAAAATATTTCAATTCTACCAAACAAAGATATGGTTTTCTTGGAAATTTTATAAGCTTTCCAAAAAGCATTTTTGCTAATTTTTATTGTTGCAAAAAGGACCCCAATCTTTCAAATCTCTTTGCTGTTTTAAAAGAGAAAAGGGCTGTTTTGTAAAATCCAGGAACTCTCAGGGGGTTTTCCGTGAAGTTCTTTTTCTTTTCCTTGTCTTCCTTGTCGCCGGCCAGAAGGACGAGAATGCCACCGCCCTCCACCTCCTGCTTCCTCTCACGCGATGTGGAGGTCTATAGGACCTCGAGGAGACATCCAGTTTGAGCAAATACCCCGTAGAACCCTCCACTCGCCTCCTCTCTCTCTGTTCTTCCCTGCACCCGAACCCTACCTCGCCGGCGATTCACCGTCGCCGCCGATTCCCCGCCTCCCCGACCTCCCCGAGGTGCTCCACATGACCGCGCCGGTCTCCTCTTCCTCCACGAGCACGCAGGGCCGCTGAGATTAGCTAGACGCGACGAATCGGGCCGTTTCCCTCGTGTCCGGCCGCCGGCTTCCCGAGCTCGTCGTCGTCAACTCCGACCTCCTCAAGCTTCCCCGATACCCCCATCGTCTCCATGTTGAGCTCCTGCACCTCCCGGTATCCTCCAATCGTCATCTCCCTCTCTGTAACTCGTTGCCGCCGTTGTGCGTGCCCCACTGCCGCAGTACCTCGTCGTCGGCCGCTCTCCGGCGACCATTTAGGGGCGGCGCCGCCACCGTTCGACTCGCCATCGACTCCTCTACGCAACGCACCAAACGGCTTCGGCCAATTCGTAGCCAATCGCCCGATTGGAGTTCATCTGTGAGGAATCAGAGCAGGTGACATCACTGCTGCGTCACAGTGACGTCATATATCCCTGTTTTGATTATTTCCAGAAAATGAATTAATCTTAATAATTGAATAACTTATATTATGTTTATCAGAAAAATAAAATAAAAATATAGAATTGTTCATAAAAATGTAAACTATCTGAATATGTCATTTTCAAACATATTTGAGAAAGTTCAATAAATGACCATTATTTAATGTTCTTTATTCATTTAAAAATAGAAAATAAGTTTTTATTCACTAAAACTAGAAAATTAAAAGTTATATACCATTATGCTCAAAATGACAAATGCAACCTGTTTATAATGTTTTCAAACCCATTTGAGCAACTAAAATGGTATTCACCTTCATAATCGCCCGAAACCCCCTCCGGGGTCTATTTCGGGATAATTTCAGTAAAATTGCATAATTGTCATACGAACCCTAGAAACCCGATCTTCATGTATAGGGCTTTATTTCGGTGCATTAACTTGCTCATGCATACATATTGCGCATTGCATTGATGCCATGGTTGATTGTTCTTCTTGTTTCGGTGTTTATTCCCCCTCGGTAGAACGTGACTCCGAAGAGAAGGCCAACAATTCCATGACGAATACTTGATCTTAACCGACAAGTCAAGCACTTATTCCTGAAGACTTTATCTGGTTTTCTTATAACCAAGGCAAGCATAACCTCTTATCTGCTCATATATGATTTCGAAGTGATTTGAATCTCGTACTTTGCATTCGGCTCAAAACTATTTGATGTCAGTAGATAGAGTTCTCCTATATATTGCATAACCTAGATATCCTGATCCACTGCTCCTAGCAGCTATAGGTTTGTTTGTGCGCGCTTCGCTAAACCTTGTGAGTCTTGCTTAGCCATGCCTAGTTGATGAATCTGGTCAATGCATGAATCTACTATGTCAGGTGTTTATGATTTGAGTTACCTTTGATAACTTGACTAATCACGACATGGATGTGAGGCCACAATGGGTTGTGGCGTTTTGTCCTGTTCATGCCCCTAGGAGCGAGTACTCGCCTTCGAGCCAAGACTGAGCGTACAGCCACACGTGGGCCGATGAACCCCGCCCGGGTGACTAACTTGTTTAACCTTATCCATGAGCCACGTAGTTTGAGCTTTCCATCTGCGTGTGTGTCGGAAAAATGTTTTGGAGAAAACTAGGTCGTGACCGGGACAAGTGATGGACGTACACGGATCTTGTTCCCGACTCACAGAACAGGTGCCGTCAGGAGGTGGCCAACTCCCTGTTGACGGGGTGGCCCTGTTTGGGTTGACTCATGGATATGGTTCGACAAGGTAAAGGCTGGGAATCGACCACCCTCTGCCGGCACTTCCTGGACTAGTGCCAACCCGGTGGCACTAAGAGTCGGTTGGTACGTGTGGGTAAAGTTTTACACCCCTGCAGGGTTAAATCTTTTCGAAAAACCGTGTCTGCGGTTAAAGACGACTTGGTGACGGATTCTGTGATCATAGACAACTTAGACGGAATGATTAAAACTTGTTGATAACGAATGAAGGATGCCTCCTCGGAGATGCCGAGAGGGGTTACCTTGTAGCATGAGATAGTGTGGAACAATTGGAGGAGGTGATCTTTGAAGCACGAGGTGCTGAAATGATTTGGTGGATTAAAAGATGATGATATCAGTAGTTGAGTAGCTTTCTCATCTGTTTTAAAAATATTCTATGAGACGTGCTATTCCTTCCTCAACTTGCAAAACAAAGATTGCTTTACGCAAATCAGCCTTCATAAAACCCTTTTCAAAATAGCAGATATATAATAGGTTAACTAAGCCTTGTTGAGTACCTCACGTACTCAGGTTTGCTTAATTTTGGTTCAGGAGAAGATCTCACATTGGTGGTGATTCAACGTGGACATCGACGAGTAGTTCGGGGTTCCCAGGTAGCAGCCTGGTATCTATGGGCTGGGACGTCGCCTTATGTTGCGGCCTCTTAGGCCTTTTTGGTTTTTGTTGATTAGCAACATAATTTGCCTTCCGTTGTCTGATGTAATGTTGGGTCGTGTGACCTCTGTTTGTAAGCTATACTCTAGTAACATCTGTTTAATACAAGTTTCATGTCTAGAGTGCTGCTTTGATCGGTTGTTGGTTTCGAGCTCATTGTTATATAGTTTTGGCTATGCCTGCATAGTTGTCGCAGTCGAGGGGTTGTGGAGCCGATGATCCATGTCCGAGCCCGCCTGTCGATTTGATCGGCCTAGGGCGAGGTAACCCCAGTAACCCTCGATTGTTGTTGCATTTTTTGGACACATAGCAGCTCTGTATAACTTTGGTCCTGTTCCTTCAGTTTCATCCGACTCGTGGACGCTTGGGTATGCATAATTGGTTATGACTAGCATGGATACAAGGAGTAGTAGACCGGGGATCCGGACTACGTGCCGATGAATCCGGTCTGCCTGCCGTTGCTTTTTGCGGCCGGGGCTGGTAACCCTGAAGCCCTTGTGAGTCCATGGCTAGGAGCACATAACAGTATGTATATCTTTGGGTCCGGGGTCTGACAGGTCTTGGTATCAGAGCAGGACTGCCTGTAGGAAAACCTTACTGCTTGGTCGATGTTGAGTCTAGTGTTTGTGAAAACTATTTTGAAACTTCAAATGATTGTGAAAAAGCTTCTTAGGATTCTTTTTACTCCTTATCTGGTATCGCTCTAACTCTGGGTCACCTTACCTGTTTTGATTTGAAAAGGTTTTGCTATCTCTCCTAGTCATTCAAAACTTAGGTGCCTCCTTTGGAAGGACGTTTCTTTCACCCCAGTTGACCTAGTGTTAAGTTCTAGAGTCGTGTGTGTTCCATGTTCCGTTATCTCTTAAACTGGGAGATTTCCTTCCATTCATAATCTCTCAAAGTTGTCCGGATTCCACATTCTTACATGTTCCAAAGTCTGAAATCCTGAACCTCGAGATCTGCTTCTCATCTCGAATGTATTCTTCCTCTTTTGCTCAAATACTCCCGGAGCTAAGTTTGTCATCTTGGAAAGATACTCCATGATTGCTATTCCTAGTGTTCCTCAAGACACTAAGAGAGTAGTTACTCCTTTGTTTTTGTTTTTAGTCTTGGACTTGAACCGAAGGTCCCGGAATGTGCTGAATTGCGGTGAGTTGAGTCATGTGGTTTCATAACCAGGTGATGCTCATGCCATCAGTACATGATGTTGACCTTTAACCCAAGTTCTGTTTCTTTGGATCCTGAGGAATCTGTTCCACCTCAGGGTGGCTAGGTAATCTCAGCTCCAATAGCCATAGGTTTTCTCTAGGAATCAAAGGGATCACGACAAGAGTGTTCTTTATGATTCCCATATCTTCGTTCTTGGTTCAGCTATACCAACCTTTTGTCATGGGTTCTACACATGAGTATTACCCCGTGCATCCAACGTGATCTCAGGATTTTCTAGAGCACGTTCCTACTCTTTAGTTGCTTTCCGAATTTCATCTGCTGTTTTGAAACCAAGTTACATATGAGTGTTGGATTCTTCCAATGCAATTGCTCCTATTTTTTCCGTCAGAACGTTCCACTTTGGAATGTCAGGAGAAACAAACTCCAGAACCTCGTTCATCTCTAGGACCAGGTCAAAGTTTTGTAATTCATAGATTAAAGAAGTTTTATCAGCTTCTGTTCTGTTCTACTTTCGAGTATCACACTCTTCTATATCAACAGGTTGTGTTGAGTTTCATGGCCTTGATGATGAAGTGATGCTCATACACGCCTTGACTCACCCTCCCTCCAAGCTTGAATGCTTGAGTATGATGGGTCTGTTCATCGACATGTGTATCAGATATTCTTTGCAATTCTCATTGCTTGGAAAATCTAAGAAAACATTTGTATCCTTCTTAGCCCTATTGGTCACCCGGTCTCTGTTTGAAGTTGACCGTGTTACCAAATCCATTCATTCTGGTTCACATTCTTCGTCAAAGAGTTAGGTTCAGGCCGAAGCTCTCAAGACCCTATCAGTTGCTTTGAAAAGAAAAACTCCTCTCGAATTCTAAGACATATCGGTAGGTTGTGATATTATGGTTGTCTTTCCACAAGTATCACCAGGTTGTTACCTGACCGTTATGTCTAAACAAGGGGTAATTTGAAATATTCCTCTCTCTCCAAGAAACTGTGCTGGATACCCTGGACTAGTTGGTCGAGCTTAAACAACAACTTGGAGAGTTGAAAGGCAAAAGCTCCGCCTAACTTGATCCTCAGTTAAGGGATGTCTAGTCCTTTCTGTGTTGAAGCATGATAGTATCTCTTCAGTGGACATGCTATCATTCTAACCTTGATTTGATTTGGGCTATCGTCAAATCGAGAAAAGATCCAAGGACTATCTTTATGGTGTTTTCACTCATGGTGTTTTGCCCGAGTACACTTTCATGTACTTTGGTCTGACCAATGTTCTGCCTTGTCCATGTATCATATGAATCCCTCTTCTCGGAGTGTCTTGATAAGTGTGTTTTCGAGCAATCGATGGCATTCTTATATCTCCAAGTTGCAAGAGGTTCATGTTGAACAAATGGCAACAATGTTGGAAACTTCTGAGAACCATCTTTGTGTCATCACGAAGTTGTGTTCTTGATGTTCGAAGTGACTTTATCCGAGTCATGTGCTTTTGGTGAAAGTTGTCGCCATGGATCCGAGTAAAGTTTTCTTGTTCTCTCGAGAATAATCCCAAGTCGGTTATGCATGTGTGGACTATTCTTGAGATGGTTGGTTGCTACCTCCGTATACTGGAAGAAGTTTCCATCCACATTAAGCCACTGAATGATCTTTCGTAAAAGAGAAGAAGTCCTAGAACTTCGTTATCTTTGTGACCGTCTTCCCAACAAGGACTCCGATGTGTTCTTTTGCAAGTAAGTCATGTAGGTGCAACCGTCTTTCACAAGTTGCTAATACATGAGTTCCATAACCTCACTCATCTTCTTGAGTGTGTCATCGTAGCCCATGTCTTGAGAATCTAGTAGATATATCTCGTTGGTAACCGGTGCAATCTCTTCGCTCAAATATATCGAGTCTGAGTTATCAACCCACTAACCAGAGCTGGATCTCAAGCAGCAACGATGGTTGGTGTTTCCTCAAGGGTATCAAATTAGGTCTTTTCAGAATCCGGCATGGTTGATGTTGTGGTTGACACAATTAGCCGGAAGTCCTAACTTTGTAATCCTTTGAATCCGTAAGAACAGCCACTCTCCGTGAGAATTCTTGTGTGACTCATTTTCACAAGTTTTCACTCCTCGTTTTCCCAAACTTCAGTTCTACATTCACTTAATGACCTATAGAAGGCTCGTCATGAGCCTCCTATTGGTATCTAAAACCTCAAGGATAACTTGGAAGTTGATATTTCCATTATCTCTCCGTTGAACCTCCAAAACATTTGTTTCAGTGGAAACAAGTTCATCATGAGAACCATCTCTTGGTGTTTCGTAACCGCCATTGATTAGTTACTTTATCAAGTTGTTTGTACTTGAAGCTCCGTTCATCTCACACATTGTGTGAATTTGTCAGTCACTTCAGCCATGGGATCTTAACCATGTGGTAAACGTATTGCTACGGATAAACCACAATAGGAAAGAGATTCCTCATTTTCTTCCGGTGTTTCAATCCCCGTTGGTTATCCATTCTTACGGTGTGACCAAGGATTCTTTCTTTGTTACGGTGTTCCAACATCTTTTGGTTACCCATGTGCCGCCGTGGAGTAACATCATGACCTTTGACACAGATCTCGACAAACTTTGACGGAATGGTTAAAAGTTCCGTTATCTTTCGTGTCCACTCCGAAGAGTGAACATGATCATGTATCAAATTCTCTCTGACGCACGATTTTAGTGTTTTCTCGTGTTTTCCCCTCGTCTATGGATATTAGTTTGTGGTATCCAAGACTATCCTCTACATCTTGGTATTTTGTTTAAAGAAACCTCGATGTCAAAAGTTGTTCAACCTTTCTTTTCCAAAAGGATTTAAAGTCTTGTGCAAAGCTCATATTCTAAATCCTTTCAAGAATATTCATCCACAAACTTGAAACCTTCTCTTATTCCCTCTGTTATCTTGGTGTGTTTCATGCACGATAACTCAACAGTTCTTTATGAACATTCCTGTCATGAGTTATCCATGAGATACTCGATCTTCGTGAAGATCATTTACTAAGAGTTTCCCTCTCACCTGAGGTACAGCCGCTGGCTATCTTCGCAAGTACTACGGATCAACCTCTTCGAGAAGAGAACCGTAAGGTTCGAGAAGACCATTCAAAACCGGTGTTCCTTCTTTCTTCTCTTTCGGGAATCTCGGGACGAGATTCTTGTAAGGGGGGTAGATTTGTAACATCCCAATTTTGCTAAACTAGGGTGTGTGGTGTTGTGTTCATCTCATACATGCATGAAACAAAAATTTAAATCATGTTTTAACCAATTTAATTTGTGAATTTAAATGGTTTGAGAAAATCCCACAAAAAGCACTTATTTTGGGTTCCAAAATCTTGTGTTGAAAAATATTTCAATTCTACCAAACAAAGATATGGTTTTCTTGGAAATTTTATAAGCTTTCCAAAAAGCATTTTTGCTAATTTTTATTGTTGCAAAAAGGACCCCAATCTTTCAAATCTCTTTGCTGTTTTAAAAGAGAAAAGGGCTGTTTTGTAAAATCCAGGAACTCTCAGGGGGTTTTCCGCGAAGTTCTTTTTCTTTTCCTTGTCTTCCTTGTCGCCGGCCAGAAGGACGAGAACGCCACCGCCCTCCACCTCCTGCTTCCTCTCACATGACGTGGAGGTCTATAGGACCTCGAGGAGACGTCCAGTTTGAGCAAACACCCCGCAGAACCCCCCCACTCGCCTCCTCTCTCTCTGTTCTTCCCTTCACCCGAACCCTACCTCGCCGGCGATTCACCGTCGCCGCCGATTCCCCGCCTCTCCGACCTCCCCGAGGAGCTCCACAGGACCGCGCCGGCCTCCTCTTCCTCCACGAGCACGCAGGGCCGCTGAGATGACCTAGACGCGACGAATCGGGCCGTCTCCCTCGTGTCCGGCCGCCGGCTTCTCGAGCTCGTCGTCGTCAACTCCGACCTCCTCAAGCTTCCCCGATACCCCCATCGTCTCCATGTTGAGCTCCTGCACCTCCCGGTATCCTCCAATCGTCCTCCCCCTCTCCGTAACTCGTTGCCGCCGTTGTGCGTGCCCCACCGCCGCAGTACCTCGTCGCCGGCCGCTCTCTGGCGACCATTTAGGGGCGGGGCCGCCACCGTTCGACTCGCCATCGACTCCTCTACGCAACGCACCAAACGGCTTCGGCCAATTCGCAGCCAATCGCCCGATTGGAGTTCATCTGTGAGGAATCAGAGCAGGTGACATCACTGCTGCGTCACAGTGACGTCATATATCCCTGTTTTTATTATTTCTAGAAAATGAATTAATCTTAATAATTGAATAACTTCTATTATGTTTATCAGAAAAATAAAATAAAAATATAGAATTGTTCATAAAAATGTAAACTATCTGAATATGTCATTTTCAAACATATTTGAGAAAGTTCAATAAATGACCATTATTTAATGTTCTTTATTCATTTAAAAATAGAAAATAAGTTTTTATTCACTAAAATTAGAAAATTAAAAGTTATATACCATTATGCTCAAAATGACAAATGCAACCTGTTTATAATGTTTTCAAACCCATTTGAGCAACTAAAATGGTATTCACCTTCATAATCGCCCGAAACCCCCTCCGGGGTCTATTTCGGGATAATTTTAGTAAAATTGCATAATTGTCATACGAACCCTAGCAACCCGATCTTCATGTATAGGGCTTTATTTCGGTGCATTAACTTGCTCATGCATACATATTGCGCATTGCATTGATGCCATGGTTGATTGTTCTTCTTGTTTCGGTGTTTATTCCCCCTCGGTAGAACGTGACTCCGAAGAGAAGGCCAACAATTCCATGACAAATACTTGATCTTAACCGACAAGTCAAGCACTTATTACTGAAGACTTTATCTGGTTTTCTTATTACCAAGGCAAGCATAACCTCTTATCTGCTCATATATGATTTCAAAGTGATTTGAATCTCGTACTTTGCATTCGGTTCAAAACTATTTGATGTCAGTAGATAGAGTTCTCCTATATATTGCATAACCTAGATATCCTGATCCACTGCTCCTAGCAGCTATAGGTTTGTTTGTGCGCGCTTCGCTAAACCTTGTGAGTCTTGCTTAGCCATGCCTCGTTGATGAATCTGGTCAATGCGTGAATCTACTATGTCAGGTGTTTATGATTTGAGTTACCTTTGATAACTTGACTAATCACGGCATGGATGTGAGGCCACAATGGGTTGTGGCGTTTTGTCCTGTTCATGCCCCTAGGAGCGAGTTCTCGCCTTCGAGCCAAGACTGAGCATACAGCCACACGTGGGCCGATGAACCCCGCCCGGCTGACTAACTTGTTTAACCTTATCCATGAGCCACATAGTTTGAGCTTTCCATCTGCGTGTGTGTCGGAAAATGTTTTGGAGAAAACTAGGTTGTGACCGGGACAAGTGATGGACGTACACGGATCTTGTTCCCGACTCACATAACAGGTGCCGTCAGGAGGTGGCCAACTCCCTGTTGACGGGGTGGCCCTGTTTGGGTTGACTCATGGATATGGTTCGACAAGGTAAAGGCTGGGAATCGACCACCCTCTGCCGGCACTTCCTGGACTAGTGCCAACCCGGTGGCACTAAGAGTCGGTTGGTACGTGTGGGTAAAGTTGTACACCCCTGCAGGGTTAAATCTTTTCGAAAAGCCATGTCTGCGGCTAAAGACGACTTGGTGACGGATTCTGTGATCATAGACAACTTAAACGGAATGATTAAAACTTGTTGATAACGAATGAAGGATGCCTCCTCGGAGATGCCGAGAGGGGTTACCTTGTAGCATGAGATAGTGTGGAACAATTGGAGGAGGTGATCTTTGAAGCACGAGGTGCTGAAATGATTTGGTGGATTAAAAGATGATGATATCAGTAGTTGAGTAGCTTTCTCATCTGTTTTAAAAATATTCTATGAGACGTGCTATTCCTTCCTCAACTTGCAAAACAAAGATTGCTTTACGCAAATCAGCCTTCATAAAACCCTTTTCAAAATAGCAGATATATAATAGGTTAACTAAGCCTTGTTGAGTACCTCACGTACTCAGGTTTGCTTAATTTTGGTTCAGGAGAAGATCTCACATCGGTGGTGATTCAACGTGGACATCGACGAGTAGTTCGGGGTTTCCAGGTAGCAGCCTGGTATCTATGGGCTGGGACGTCGCCTTATGTTGCGGCCTCTTAGGCCTTTTTGGTTTTTGTTGATTAGCAACATAATTTGCCTTCCGTTGTCTAATGTAATGTTGGGTCGTGTGACCTCTGTTTGTAAGCTATACTCTAGTAACATCTGTTTAATACAAGTTTCATGTCTAGAGTGCTGCTTTGATCGGTTGTTCGTTTCGAGCTCATTGTTATACAGTTTTGGCTATGCCTGCATAGTTGTCGCAGTCGAGGGGTTGTGGAGCCGATGATCCATGTCCGAGCCCGCCTGTAACCCTCGATTGTTGTTGCACTTTCTGGACACATAGCAGCTCTGTATAACTTTGGTCCCGTTCCTTCAGTTTCATCCGACTCGTGGACGCTTGGGTATGCATAATTGGTTATGACTAGCATGTATACAAGGAGTAGTAGACCGGGGATCCGGACTACGTGCCGATGAATCCGGTCTGCCTGCCGTTGTTTGTTGCGGCCGGGGCTCGTAACCCTGAAGCCCTTGTGAGTCCATGGCTAGGAGCACATAACAGTATGTATATCTCTGGGTCCGGGGTCTGACAAAGAATGAGGCCATGATACCTCCTAAGCTTGGGGATGCATGGATCCCCAAGGTGCTAGTTTCAATTGGAAAAGAAATTCACCATGCTAATAGATCTAGGTTCTAGTGTATCGGTCCTCTCTAAAGAATTATATGAATTGCTAGAACTAGAAAATTTAGAAAAGTGCTCAGGTGAATTTGTCCTTGCTGATAACTGTACTAAACATGCTGTAGGACAAGTAAAAGATGTTATGATTGAATTGCACATGACTTTTGTACCCGTTGATTTCATTATTATGGATATGGGGGATAAATCCCGTAGTCCTATTATTTTGGGTAGACCTTTTCTTCGTACTACAGGTGCAATCATAGACTCCAAGGAAGGGAATGTCAAGTTTCAGTTCCCTCACAAGAAAACCATGGAGCACTTCCCAAGTAAGAGGGGCACGTTGAAGAACAAGCTCCCTCATGAGCTTTATCCCTCTTGATTATCAAATAAGTAAAGCCTAGCTATACAGCTATAAAGAAAGCGCTTTACGGGAGGCAACCCGGTTGTTTTTGTTTGGATTTTCATAGTGTCCTCTTGCTGTCTTAAGAGATTAGTTTTTTGTTTTAATTCTGGAGTTTTCAATAAAGAGTCAAGTTAAACCCATTTGGACTTATAAGTTGCTATCCTAGTGCATGAAATTTCTGTTTCAGCACGAGTCTGCTCACCGTATGATTTTACGTTTTTTATTGGTATGTCGGATTGAGCTAATATTTTAGTATGTTCTGCCACGTTTCGTCCTCTATAAGCACAAAAATTGTCTTAATTTTTTGACGAGTCTAGCTTAGGGAAAAACGTTCGTTTTGCTGCTGTTGTTTTTCTGGACAGATTCTGCCTTCTTTTGTTTTATGCACTCTATGGGCTTGGGAATCGAATTTCCATGATTCTTTCAAGCAAGAGAGTGAACATACAACATAATGAACCTTATTTTCTATCTACTAGAGCATTTGATTTGGATTTTTTCACAGAAAGCATGTGATTTGTTTGTCCTTGCTAATCTCACCCCACAGAAAAAGAATGGGAGAAACATGTTTTGTGAAGTTTTTCACAGGGAATAGAGGAGCTGCGCCTCAAGACATCCAAGAATGGTGAAATCCATAAGCTTGGGGATGTGATGAACACCCCACTGGAGCTACACTCTTTTGGTTAGCACACGTCTACTTTATGTTTTTCTAAGCAAAGCATTTATCGTAGAGACTTGAAGCGTCTAGTTTTTGTTTTTATTTTTGTTTTGATAAGACCACCACCATCATTTTATATGAGATTGAGATACTGGAGTTTGGGGTTGGAATGTATTGGATGCTAGTATTATGACTTGGAATAGTGATGCCATGGTTGATTTGAAGAGCTACATATGTTTGCATGATTTATAGGCTTTTTATGTGTAGAAATTTGCAATAATGTTGTCTTGAGCTATCTCGTATTCATGTCCTTGATGTTAATTGATGGTTTATTTAGTTTGTCAAGAAATGAGTAGTTCTATGGATATATGCATGCATAGTAGCTGGTCAACTATCTCCCTCTTGCTAGCCCAAAAATTTAGAAATTCCAACAAGTAAAAACTTGTTTCCAACACTCCTTAGCCAAGTATTTCCAGTGAGTCCACCATATCTTCCCATTAGCTTCATTGCTATTCCGAGTATGTTCACCATGTTATTGTGTTATTTATGTTCTAAATTAAGATATTCACTTTATTAATTGTCATGGGTTGAACTTGGGATATGACTCTCACGAACTTTTGAAGGCACACTTTACTTTTTATGCATCTAATAAACATGACCCAATAATGGGAGCCACAAGTTTTGAGTTTGATAAGTGTGTGGTTGGGAGCTAGCTATAAACGTGTATCACCAGAAAGCTTTCAACATTGCACAAAAAATTTACATTTGGTTGATATCATGTACTTTTGTTTTCGGACTCCTGCCATGCCGAAATGAAATAGAGGAATAGTAAGTTTTGATGAGTAAGTATCTGTATGACTAGAGAAACGCATTGGGCCGCTAACCCAAGCCATGCTTTGTCATGGTGGAAATTTACTTACAGCTTGAGTGACTCTACAACACATCCTATAATAAAATAAGAAGCTATGCATAATAGTGAATGAAAATAAAAAGGATGATGAGTCTACTCCGTTTGTTCATCTTGTCATAGTAACATGGGCTTGTTTCCATGTCATGGGGCAAGAGGTACCTCTTTGCGGTTCTCTATGATGTCATTAATACTTATTATGATTGTACAAAGCTTATTAGGAATCTTAAGTTGAGTAATCATGGAGTAGGTTTTCACACTCACGGGGCATGAGGCTTTCAACCACCTTGTCATTATCATTACTTCAATACTCACAATTTTAAGATGCTAGTGATAAAGGGGCAATGAGAGTCCTAGATCAATGGATACCACATTTCAATTAGTAATTTTAGTTGAATAATTTAGAGGCTAAATAAGACTTGATCATGTTTTACCTCTACTCAATTTTCTCCAAAGTGTCCACCATTTTTCTATTCTCCATTATGCTATTCTTTGACCAATATAGGATTTTATTTTTCATTTTGTGTATGCATTTAGTCCATAGTGCTTTTATTTCATTATACACTTTGTGAACTTTCATGAAGCATCTTTGCTTGCATATTTGATATTTCTTACAACATGAATTGTATATTGCTACTCATTTGTAGTATTAATCATTTGATTATATTTAGCATGAATAATCCTCTTTGATATCCCATGATTGTTTCAATATGCAAAACCCATCTTAGTTTTATCACCTTCATACTCGAGGACGAGCATGGGTTAAGCTTGGGGATGTTGATGCATGTAAAATGCATGGATGAATTTTGCATATTTTCACATGGTTTTATATTACATATTGCATCATATAAGGGTATAATTCAATGTTTTATAGTATTTTCGGGTTAAATTACAAAGTCCCCCAACTTTTATGGAATTAACCCTGCCTGTCAGAAACCCCGTTTTCTATTTTTGACGTTTCAGGGGGGAAAATTTCGCGAAATCACCTGAAAATCTGCGGGGGTCATTTTCTTGGAAGGATAAGACTTGCGGGCGAAGGATCCACGAGAATTTGGCAAGGAGGCCCAAAAAAGGACCCTCCACGCGGCCAGATTCCTTGGCCGCGTGAGAGGCCCCTATTTGGCCCCTGTGGCCCCAATTCCTTCCATCTTCGACTTACTGACTCCGTCTTGACCTAAAACCGACTATAAAAGGGTCCCCCGTACCCTTACAGAGAGGGCCGCCGAAACACCGAAACACCGAAACAGAGACCAGAAGTTCCAGATTGGAGGGGGAAAACTCCGGCGGGGCGTCGCCGATGTGATCTCCTAACACTCCAACGTCATCTCCATCGACATCTCCATGAAGAGGGAGTAGTCCACCCCAGTAGATGAGTTTTTGCGATTGTGTGTTGTTGTTCAATCGGCCGTCACCCCTCATGTATATAAGAGGCGGCTGGACTTCCCGTGCAAGTAAAAGGCTTGGATTCTCGTCCAAAAACCCTAATTTGCATCCAATTCGGATGTTTGACTCGAACCTTCCAAAACTGTTTGGTCTAAAAACTGGCTGCACCTCGCGGGTTATTTTCGAGTCAGTAAACCAGCTCAAATAGAAATCACGTAGAAGACAAATTTGTTCGTCTCAAAAATACGAAGAATTCTGATGTTTTATGATTTTTCATCTGACATCATCTTCAAGGTCTAATTGTATGTGCACTAAAACGTGTTTGAATCAAATCTGAATCTGTCAGTTCTGATCTCCGTATTTTGCAGATTCGAGGTAGCAAACAACCTCAGATCAAAATCTTGTAGAAGACAAAGTTGTTCGTCTAAAAAAAAAAGGAATAACTTTAATTCAATGAGTTTTTCAATTTGACCTCAACTTGATGCTTCAAAATCAGGTAGAAGAAGTTCGATGTAATCTGAAGATTTTCAACTTGTTTCACCAATGCTCCCGCCAAAGTGCAGAGTATGTCTATGGTTTGGCAGATTTGCACGCATAATGAGATGATATGTAGTATTTTGGATCTAGAAGTTGCATACGACCTCGGATCGAGATGATCCAAAAATGAAAAAAAAATGTTTCGACGAGACGCACAACTTTCATTCACATTATTTTTTCAGTGGGACTCATCTTGTTGCCTTCTTTTTGTGAGCCAAAAACGAGTGTCAACACATAGCTACGACTTCCTCTTTATCGGTCTCTCTATTCGAATCCCCCAATGAGAAGGCATTAGTCCGACCTACATGTCTCATGGAAAAATCCACCGCGGTAATATCTTCCACCTCCAAGTCTATTGCTACTAGTTCTCCCTCATTATTGGATCGTGTTGAAACCATTGTGGATGATGAGGAGACCAAGAACCTTAGCTCTTGGCTATGTAGTCTTGAAGGTGAAACCAAGGAAAAGGTAAAGACTCTCTTGAGGCAACTTGATGATCTAACTCTCTCATAGATGAGAAGGAAGAGATCATCACGACCTTAGAAATCTATGGTGGTGGTCATGAGAATAATGACAATGAGCTTGTAGAAGCTCTTGAGAAATAAAGATCCTTGAGAGCCTCTCTTGAAGAGAGACTATCTAGTTTAGAAGAGACTTATGCTATTTGTGTTTCCAAACTTAGGAAGGATAATAAAAAATATCGTGCTTTACTTAAAATCTTTGAAGAAGAAGAGTTGGAGCTAGGGATAGTTAATGAGGAACTTGTTGAGCGTTATGTAAAACTAGAAAAGGAGTTCAAGTCTCTTAAAGAAATCCATGACAAGCTCACCACGTCCCGAGATAAGCTCCTAGCTCAACAATATAATAAGCAAGTGACTTCCTCCTCTAATAGTATTGTTATCATGCCTACCTCTTGTACTACTACTAACATTGTAGGAAGAGAGAAAATTCTAAATGACGCCATAAGCTCTCAAGGATCCAAGAAGGGAAAGGAAGGACTTGGCTTTGTTGCCAAGTCAAAGAAGAAAACCAAGGAGGCCACCTCTCCCGCACGGAATGTTGTCTTTGTGAAAGAGGGAGAGGTGACCAAGGAGAAGGATACCAACACCGTGGTGGGTGATGATACCTCTAGGGGGAGCATCACTCACAAGGACTTTGCCGGAAAATATAACCCCTCTTATGTTCTTATGAAATCTAGAGATGGTCATGTTTATGCTAAATACGTTGGTACTTCTTATGGTGATGATTATCATTGGACTATTTGGGTTCCTAAGACCCTTGTGACTAACAAAATAGGACCCATTGAGGGATGGGTACCTAAGTCAAGAAATTGATCTCTTGTAGGGAAGTGCTTCCGGGTCGGGTAGATGGACGGTGGATAGTAATGCATCCCAACATATGACCGGAAGCAATGACGCAATGAGAAATATTGAACCTCCATTGTCTCATCTCAATTGCGTCACTATTGGTGACAATTCCGAACTTAAGGTATTGGGACGAGGCAAGGTCGCTATCTCAAATAATGTATCAATTGAGAATGTTCTCCTTGTTGAGTCCCTTGGTTATAACTTGATGTCCGTTCTTCAACTTGCAAATTGTGGTTTTTACCTCTTTATTTAATAAAGAGAATGTGATTGTCACTTGGGAAACAACTCTTAAAGTAGCCTTTGTTGGGTTTGTCGAGAACGGCATGTATGTAGTGGACTTCTCTAAAGGAGACACGTGTGCCGCGACATGCCTAATGGCTAAAGTTGATGTGGGGTGGCTTTGGCATCGCCTGTTAGCCCACACCAATATGAGAATGTTGCATGCCCTTCAAAGTGGCAATCATGTTCTAGGACTAACCAAGGCTATGTTTGCTAAAGATCGTGTGTGTAGTTCTTGCACCTTTGGAAAGCAACATAGAGATTTCCATCCAACCAAGACTAATATCTCCACCAAAGGAATCCTTGAGCTCATTCACTTAGATCTCTTTGGTCCACTATCTTATGATAGTCTCGGAGGAAAGAAGTATTTTCTTAGTGATTGTAGATGATTATTCAAGATATTGTTGGGTGTATTTATTCAAGAGGAAGAGTGAGACTCAAAAGAGAGTCATCGAGTTTATCACTCTAGTGGAGCGCCAACACAATGCTTCCATATTGGCCATTCGGAGTGATAATGGTACGGAGTTCAAGAACTATACCGTTGAGGGATTCCTTAGTGAAGAGGGCATTGCTCACCAATACTCCTCTTCCTACACCCCTCAACAAAGAAAGAAACGGACTTTGATAGGTGCGGCTAGGACAATGATTGTGGAGTTCTCTTCTCCTTATAACTTTTGGGCTGAAGCCGTTTACAACGCTTTTCATGCTACCAACCGGTTATATCTCCACAAGATCTTTAACAAGACTCCCTATGAGATTCTCACGGGCAAGAAACCGGACGTATCATACTTCAAGGTCTTTGGTTGCAAGTGCTTCATTCACAAGAAAGGTAAACGTTTGTCAAATTTGAGACCAAATCATATGAGGGTATTTTTTTTGGCTATGCCACAAATGCTCACGCCTAGAGTCTACAACAAGTCCACCGGACAAGTTGAAGAAGATATAGACGTGGTGTTTGATGAGGATAACGGCTCCCAAGGGGGCGTATAGATCATGGTGTTGTAGGAGATGCAATTCCTCCCATCTTCATAAGAAGAATGGGGATTGGTGAAATAATTCCCATTGAGGGTTACCGGATGACGGAGGGAGAAGGACTATGCCCCACTCAAGTGGAGCCATTGACTACACCCATTGATACACAAACTACCCAACAAGATGCACAAAGCCCTCAAGCTAATGATAAAGGTCAAGCAAGTGATCAAGGCCAAGATCATGATCAAGGCCAAACTTCTCATCAAAGCCATGATCAAAGTCCCATCATTGTTGAGAGAGCTCAACCTAGTGGTGATCCTTCACCCACTAATGATCAAGGCCGAGATGAAGATGGACATGTCTCCGATGAAGAAGGTGATTCTCAAGCTATATCCAAAGAATCTTTGGAGGAGATACTAGCTCGTAGAGCAAAGAGAAGGCTAGAAAATCTTGAACGAGCGGGTCACACGGAGGACAAGATACTTGGGCAAGTTCATGGAAGGGTTGTCACTCGGAAGCAATTGGCGGATTTTAGCAAGCCTCATGCTTTTGTCTCTTTCATTGAACCCAAGAAGGTTTATGAAGCTCTCGAAGATCAAGATTGGCTTGAAGCCAAGGATGATGAACTCAATAACTTCGAGCGCAACAAAGTGTGGAAGTTGGTGCCAAGGCCCAAGGATTGCAAGAATGTTATTGGAACCAAATGGGTGTTCAATAAAAATCAAGATAAAGATGGTATTGTCATTCGCAACAAGGCAAGGTTGGTGGCTCAAGGGTTTTCTCGAGTCGAAGGTGTTGATTTCGGTGAAACCTTTTCCCCCGTAGCTCGTCTTGAATCCATTCGTATCTTACTTGCTTATGCATCTCATCATAATTTTAAATTGGAACAAATGGATGTTAAAAGTTCTTTCCTAAATGGTCCCATTAGTGTGTTAGTATATGTTAAGCAACCTCCGGGTTTCGAGGATGCCAACCACCCCGATCACGTCTATAAAATCGATAAGCCACTCTATGGACTTAAACAAGCTCCACGTGCGTGGTACGAGCACCTTAAATATTTTCTAGTGGATCGTGGGTTTAATGTTGGTTTAATCGATCCCACCCTCATTACTAAGACGGTTGGAGGTGACTTATTCATATGCCAACTATATGTGGATGACATCATTTTTGGGTCTACTAACACTTTGTTCAATGAAGAGTTTTGCAAGCTTATGACCGATAGGTTTGAGATGTCTATGATGGGAGAATTGGAGTTTTTCCTTGGCTTTGAAGTGAATCAATATCGTGAAGGAACCTTCATCAAACAAGCTAAATACACTCAAGACATGCTCAATAGATTCAATATGCATGATGCCAAGCCTATGAGGACTCCCATGTCCACAACCACTGACTTGAAACCCGACCCCAACGGTAAAGAGGTAGATCAAAAGGTATACCGCTCCATGATTGGCTCTTCGCTCTACCTTTGTGCATCTAGACCGGATATCATGTATAGCGTAGGTAAATGTGCAAGGTTTCAAGCCTCTCTGAGGCAAATTCATTTGGAAGCGGTGAAACGAATCTTTCGATATTTAGTTCATACCCCAAATTTTGGTCTTTGGTATTCCAAGGGTTCAAGATTTCAGCTCATTGGGTATTCGGATGCGGATTATGCGGGAGAGAAGACGGATAGGATGTCCACTTCCGGGGGTTGCCAATTCCTTGGACGCTCCTTAGTATGTTGGTCTTCGAAGAAGCAAAACTGCATTGCTCTCTCCACCACCGAGGCCGAGTATATCTCCAGTGCAAGTTGTTGTGCCCAATTTCTTTGGATGAGGCAAAACTTGAAGGATTATGGTATTCATTTTGACAAGGTGCCTCTACTTTGTGACAAGGAGAGTGCTATCAAGATCGCCTACAACCCCGTTCTCCACTCCAAGACGAAGCACATTGAGATCCGTCATCATTTAATTCGGGATCATGTTGAGAAAGGTGATATTGATCTCTCATATGTGTCCACCAAGGATAAACTTGCCGATATCTTCACGAAGGCCCTTGATGAACCAAGGTTTCGAGCTTTGAGGAATGAACTAAATGTCATCGATTCTTCCAACTTCACTTGAAACCTTGCATATGTACCTTCATTATACGTGCTATTAGGTTTGGATGTAGGCATGAACATAGGGGGGAGCGTCACTCAACTCATGAGTGTACACTCCTGTTATTATGCGAAAATCAATTCATCATTGCATATCTAGTCAATTTGTGACTTATTGTGCTTAATTGTGAGTAGTACTCTTGGACCCAAGATATATCTTCGCGGTGCCAAAGTACACACTCAAACATGGTGGCTTCGGCCACCTACCTTTTGTATTTTTGGATCTTTCCCGAATATTTTATTCCCCCTTGACAACTTGTGCGGGTTCGGATTTTATATCTTTGCATGTTGCGAACCCCATCGAATAATGTCTCTTGTACAACAGTTACAATCTTCCAACCCAAGCTCCCTTTGCCCAAAACACCACTCTATTCTTAATGCTCTTGTTTTTTTGGTTTTGGCGTGCGAAAGCTTGGTCTGGTGGAGGCTCCGGTGAAACCACCGGAGGCTCCGCTGCTCTATCCATCGGTACCTCTGATGGTGCAAATTTGCCCAGCGGATCCGTATCGTGGTGTGCTGCGTGGACAGGGGACGGAGGCTCCGGTGAAACCACCAGAGGCTCCGCTGCGCCTGCCCACCGGAGACCACTGGTACCTCCGCTGGTGCAAATTTGCCTAGAGGATCCGTATCGTGTTGTGCCGCGTGGACAGGGAGCGGAGGCTCCGGTGAAACCACCGGAGGCTCCGCCCGTGGCGTTTCTGCGGGATAAGACCTAGGGAAAGCGGGGCTCAACAAGATCCAATCTTATTCCCCCCCCCACTCGCCCTCCCTCTTCTCCCTCACAACCGCCGCCGCCCTCAAGCTCTCCGTCGCTGGAATCGGGTGCTCCACCGCCGGGAGCCCTCCTCCTTGCCTTGGACCACCTCGGGATCGTCTTCCTCCTCTCCTTCCACCATGGATGATGCGGGTATGCTTGATCTCTCTCTCTCATCTAGTTGATGGATGGGGATGCACTAGGAGCTCCATGTTCTTCACATCTAGATGCGTGTATTTGGTTTTTGGGAGTAGAAGATCACGAGTACAAATCCTAGAAACCTGGAGTGTGGGTATTAGGTTTGAATCACTACGGTTCTTAGGGTGGAGTTCATATGCCCTATCCTTTGTTATTCAACCCTAATACTTTTCATATCTTTTTTCCTTGGATTTGTGCGTATCATAAACTTGAGCATTACCTTTTCTTCATGCTTTTCTTGCTATTTCCTTCATAGATGCATCCGGCTCCAAGGGAAAGGGCAAGGGCCCTCACACCAAGAAGATGGCTAATCGCAAGTCTCAACGGGTTGATGAAATCGAGGAAACACTAGACCCATCTCAGCCCAAGAGCGAAAGGTTCCTGGCTACCGAGAAGACATTGCCTCGTAGGGAAAAGTCTGCTTCCAAGATGTCCGAGGGGGTGTTCTTGAAAGAACGTCGCGAGAACCCATATGTTATTGAACGCAACCGTCTGATGCCACAGATCCGGGGTAAGGACCCTCGATTCCACACCGTCTTTCAGAGCCAAATCTATCATGAGATCTTGATGAGGAAGCCCAAGGAGAATGTTGCCCCTCAACATGCTATTAATTTTGGGCATATGGAAAGGAATCCCAAGTACTTTGGAGAGGCACTTGAGCTTGTTGATGCACTTGGACTTTCTCCCATTATGCAAGTCCAACAAGATTATGATGAAGGCTTACTCTGTGAGTTCTTGGCCACTCTACATCTAGCCAATGAGATAGAGCGTCATCTTATTTGGATGAGCAAGGGAGAGCAGCTGACTATCAAGTGGTCTGAAGTGGGGACTCTTCTTGGTGGATACCCGGATCATGGACCTTTTGCAGGTGGCGAGGAGTTTGACAGTGGATGGTTCCGTGTTCATGCACCCAATACTCTATCTCTCTCAAAGGATCAACTCACCCCTCTGTATCACTGAAAGAAATTTGCTGTTGGGTTTGTCAAAGTCCTCTACCCCACTTATGATGTTATGTTCCGCATCTATCGAGAGACCATCAACCCAAAGGCGGGGAACATCGATGAGATCCAAGGTTTTCTCAAGAATCTCATGCTTCTTACTCATGAGAAGTGGCTTGCCGGTTCAACTCAGAAGCTTGATGTGCTTGATTATCTGTGGAATGAGCTGTGGCACGTCATTGTCAATAGGAAGAATGCTTGCTTTGGGCCCTTTATTATGAAGATCATCTTGCATGTGTGGGCGGATAAGTTCCCGGACAATCCTATTGACGATGAGCATTGATCCCACACACGGAGAAGCGCCTTCTCATCAAGGACCACACCGAGCCCATTGAGCATCCTACACCTGCTCCTCGCAAAGGCAAGGCCAAACCACGTGTTATCGTTGATGATGAAGAAGAAGAAGAGGCAGCTGGTCCCTCTCGCCCTCCTCCTTCTGACAGTGCTTTCAAGTGGATGTCAAGGGCACTCAATAAGGTGTTCAAAGTGAACAAGAAGATTGAGCAGCATCAATGGAAAGTTCACTATGATAAGGAGCTCAAGCACCGCAAGGCAGCAAAGGCAGAGCATCAGCTTCGTCGTGATGGTGGAGATTCTGTGGAGTCCCCGGTGCTACCTAGCATCACCGACTGGGACAAGTGGCAGGCCAAGGACACCGCCGGGAAGCTCCTTGGGTGGTCTGACGAGGAATAAGGAGAATAAGTCACCAGCTCTCGCCGCCGTGCCCGCCCTCCGAGCCTGGATATCTCCTCCGAGTGATCTTCGGGGCGTTAGCATCGGTTTCTCCCTCTTTTGGTATCTTGATGCCAAAGGGGGAGAGATATCTATCTATTAGGAGCGGGTATTTGCGTGGGTCTCTCTCAAGCATGTTTTTCGATTTGCATCTTTCTCTTGCTTGAGAGAGTTGGTCTTTTATTTGGAAATCTCGTTTGTTTAAATTATTATCTGTTGTGAACCTCGTATTATGCATTGTGAGCTTGTGAACTTATTGTCTTAATTCTATCTCTTGTTGTGGGCTCACTATTACATATATGTTTAGATTTCCATTGTGTTTAAATTCTCTCAACATGACGGGAGCATATATTTAGGGGGAGCTCCGTCCATATTGTGTGTTTATTTATGCAAATAGGGATGTTGTCATCAATTACCAAAAAGGGGGAGAATGAAAGATCATCTTCGTTTTGGTAATTTAATGACAACATACCTATTGGACTACTGATCATTTGTTATTCATGAAAATGCCCAGGTTCATCAAGTATACATTATCTATGGGATACAATTTTGTTTGGAATGAAAAGAGCTCAAAATGACAAAGATGGGAAAGTATTTTTGTATGCAGCGGAGGCTCCGGTGAAACCACCAGAACCTCCGCCCCAGCCTTTTCCACCATAGCTCAGGCGCTGAGATCCGGTGTGGGCTCTGGTGTGGGCTCCGCCAAAATGGCGTTCGGGAGGAGAAGAGCGGAGGCCAGGGCGGAACCTCCGGCGGACATCCGGTGGGCGGAGCCTCCAGTAAAACAACCGGAGCCTCCGCTGGCTCGACCACCCCACTAGGGGGCTGGCCTCCGGTGGCACCTACGGTGGAGCCTCGGCCAAAATGGCGTTCGGGTTGATATGAGCGGAGCCTACGGTGACCTCCGGTGGGAGAAGCCTCCGCCAAAACCACCGGAGCCTCCGCCCGCAGGATACAACGCGAATGGAAAATGGGCCGCGCTGCTGCGCGCATACGAAGACCACCGGAGCCTTCGGTGCTGTGGGATCTGCTCAAACGACCACTTTGGGAGGGAGTATAAATATCCCTTCCCCTACCTCATAAATGCTAAGCTTTTTCCCATTCTCTCTCCTAGCCATTAATGAAAGCTTCAACCTCCTAGATCTCCCTCTCCAACCACCACATCCTAGTAGATCTAGAATCCTACTTGAGGCCTAGAAACCTTAGTAGATCTTGTGCTTGTAGCTTCCACCTTGTTGCAAGAAGCTTCGGATTTATTGAGAGCCTCCATCCATCTTGTGGAGTGACCTCGAGCTCATGTAAGGGTTTGGTCAATGCCTTCAAGTAGAACTCATAGTGGAAACGAGAATCTCCCTCACCGGAGAAGATCAAGGAGAATAAGGTGTGCACAACCGTGCTATTAAGGAGCGCCTAGGTGGCTCCCTACCTCTCCAACATAGACGTACTTCTCTTGAGAAGGAACTACGGGAAACATATCCTTGTCTCCTTGTTTACACTTGTGGTTTATCTTGTTGCCTTTCGTTTTACTTCCGTTGTGTATCTTATCTTGTATCACTTAGGTTGCTGACCTAGTTGCACATCTAGAGAACCTTACTTTATCTTGCTTAGCCATAATTAAAAGGAAAAGAAGAAAAAATGGTAGTCAACCTATTCGCCCCCCTCTAGTTGACCATAGTGCACTTTCAATGGTGATGAAGAGGCCTCCGGTGATGATCTACTCTCTGGCAGGGTGACGGGAGACAACTTCAGAACCCCCCTAATCTAGGGTTGACGACGACGGTGGCTGCGGAACTTTTCAGGGATTTTTGATCAGATACCTAGGGTTTTCCTTCGAAGGGGAATAAATAGGCGAAAGGGTGACGTCGGTGGGCCACCAGGGTGGCCTCACCACCCCCAGGCGCGGCCAAGGGGGGTGCCTGGCTATGGTGAGGGCCCCCTGGTGCCCGTCTTCGACTCCTCTTTGGACTTCTGGATGCTTCCGGGGAAAATAGGAACTTCGGGATTCGTGGGGTCCAATTCCGAGAATATTTCCAGAACAACTTTTCTGAAATAAAAAAACAGCAGAAAACAGGGAACTGTCACTTGACACCTTGTTAATAGGTTAGTTCCGGGAAACGTGTAAAAATGCTATAAATAAGGGAGAAAACATCTAGCAATTGGCACAATATCAACATGGAACATCAGAAATTATAGATACGTTGGAGACGTATCACACTCACATCCGAGGATGTGAGTACCTTTTACCTTACCTCCCCGGCAACGACGCCAGAAAAGAGCTTGATGTCTACGCACGCTTCTATTCTTGTAGACAGTGTTGGGCCTCCGGGTGCAGAGATTTGTAGAACAGCAACAAGTTTCCCTTAAGTGGATTACCCCAGGTTTATCGAACTCACGGAGGAAGAGGTCAAAGGTATCCCTCTCAAGCAACCCTGCAATTACGATACATGAAGTCTCTTGTGTCCCCAACACAACTAATACAATTTTCAGTTGTATAGGTGCACTAGTTCGGCGAAGAGAGAGTGAAATATAAGTAATATGGATGTGTATAAGTGATAATAGAAATCTGAAATAAAAATGGTAGCAAGCAAACATGTAGCAGAACTGATTGTAAACTGTGTATTGGTGCTTAGAAACAAGTCCCGGGGATCATACTTTCACTAGTGCACACTCTCAACAACGATAACATAACTGAATGCATAAATATCATTTCTTCACTATGCTACTCCGAACCACTCTCCGCTCGAATAATAAACACCAATGCATTGCGTAGGGCTGTAACAACACTCCTCAAAGTCACATTCCCATGTCTAGTTAAACCCACGCTGTCACTATGAGCGACCTAGAAGGTACTAGACAAACACCACAATTTCATAGGGTCATCCAACACAAGATATAAATATCATGCTAAACCACACGGTGCACACACTGTCACCTTTACACCGTGATCAAAGTGTTTACGGAGATCTCATAACAAAACCACTTGAGTAGCATAACAGATGAAGAGTACATCTACATATTCAACTAGATTACAAAGCTTATGATCACATAAATATCATACCATGGGAGACAGATATGAGACACATAGCTACCCGTAGAGCCCTTAGACACGAGGAAGAACTACTCCATCCTCATCATAGGAGACAGCAACGGCGATGAAAATGGTGGCGGAGTCGATGGAGATGGCTCTGGGGGCATTTCCCCGTCCCGGCAGGGTGCCAGAACAGAGAATTCTGTCCCCCGAACCTTGTCGGCGGCGGCGGCGGAGCTATGGAACTTTTCGTGGAAAAACACCGATTCATTTAGGATTGATGGATCGGGGGGAATAAATAGGCGAAAGGGCGATGCCGGGGTGGTGGCCAGGGGGCGCACACTACCTGGTGGCGCGGCCAGGGGACCCGCGCCACCCTATGGTGTGGCTACCCTGTGGCCCGCCTCCGGGTATCTTCGGACTTCCTTGACCCCCCCGGGACTTCTAAGACTTCTGGCTTTTGAATCGTCCAATTCCGAGAATATTTCGAGAACAACTTTTCTAAAAATAAAAACAACAAAAAACAGGAACTGACTCTATGGCATCTTGTAAATAGGTTAGTCCCGAGAAATCAATAAAAATGACATAAGGTGTAAGGAAAACATGTAGCATATGGCATGAAAACAACATGGAACATCAGAAATTAAGGATACATTTATGACGTATCAGTGGGCTGCTCGAACCCCGGCACGACTGCCACCCGAGCGGCACCCCGTGGTACATGACTACGACGGGAAAGGTACGCGACGGCGGGCACGAACGTTGGGTGTCCGCGGTGGATGGGGATGACGGGGCGATGATGAGGTACTAGAGGGAGACCTGTTTGAGGTCGAATGGAGGCTTGTGGGGCTTGACGGCGATGATGATCTCGACAAAGAGGTACTGGACGACGACCTTGTTGAGATCAAATTGGGGCTTGTTGGGATTTACGGCGAGGATGATCACGACTTGGAGGTCTTGTACGGGGACGACTTGATATGGAGGTGTACTTCTAGATTGGCCCGATCTTCACGAATCGACAAGAACGAACGAAGAACATGAGAGGGGGAATCGAGGGGGAAACATGGGCAATCGCGGGGAAACACAAAGGGGGATAAAATTGCAAGAACCGAAAGATCCCAAACCCCCCGTCAACTAAACCTCGAGGGTCGCCTACGGGACGATTGATCCAACTGAACTCACCTTGATACAAACCGTTTCCCACCCGTAGCCGGTCCACTACGCCAATAGAACCTCAAGGATTTACGAGAGGAAGATTGGACAACTCTTGACTGAAACCCGAAGGGAGAGGACAAGTAGTTGGGATGTGCCTTATACGATCCTAGACGAAGTCATAGGAGTAGCCTTGATACGTTCCTAGGTACACACCAAAGGAGTAGTTCCTCAAATAGGGATACAAGAGAGCGAAGCTCAATGTTCTAAATTCAACTCTAAACCCTAGATCTAGCTCGGGGAAGTCCTTATATAGACGGGGGTCGAAGTAGGTGAAAACGGGGGCGCAATCCGGGCGTTTCCGTGCGTTTTAGGCCACGCCGGCCTGGGAGCCCGGCCCGGCCGGCCCTTGAGGCCGGGGTGGGGGAAGGAGGCGCCCCAGGGCGCGCCGTCCTGGGGTCGAGGTGGGAGAGGGGGGCGCCAGCCTGGGGCCGGGGTGGAGGCCGGGGCCTCCGGGCTGTCGCCCGGCCTGAGGGAGAGGGAGGCCGGCCTAGGGCTGGGGTGGGGGCCGGGCTCCCCTGCCTGGTGGCCGGCCTGGAGAGGGGGGAGGACGGCCTGGCCGGGTCTTGAGGCCGAGGGCCTGTTTCCCCCCTATCTTCTCCACGGGGAATCCGAACTCGATGCCGTCTTCTCCTTCCTCCTTGGTAGCTTCTTGCGCATCGTCTTGGGTGCTTTCCGGGGCCTCCGTGGTGGGTTCGAACCTGAGCACACAAAGGATTGAACCATGAGGTAGCGTACCATCCCCCAAGTCACCGAAAGTATGGAGCAAGAGGAGCGAGTTCACCTTGTCACGTATGGCCTTTGCTCGTGATCTTGTCATTGGTGCACTTGGTGGTGTTGGGTGGGCTACATCATCTCCCCCCCCCCCCCCGAAAAAGAGTCGACCTCGACTCGTCGTCGTCTTCATCAGTTGGGTATCCATGGAAGGGAGAAATGTTCTTGACATTGAAGGAGTTGTGGACGAGGTACTTGGATTGTGGTATGTCGATCTTGTAGGCGTTGTTGTTGATGCGCTTGATGACCTTGAAAGGGCCGTCGCCTCTTGGCTTGAGCTTGGAGTTGCGCTCTTCGGGAAAACGGTCCTTGCGCAAGTGTAGCCAAACGAGGTCACATTCTTGGAACACCATGGGTCTCTTGTTCTTGTTCATGATGGAGGCTTGGTGCTCGGCATTCTTCTCAAGCGTAGCTCGTGGAGTCATGTAGCTTCTTGATGTAGTCGGTGCGCTTATCAATGTTCATGCTTGCTCGCTCGCGGAGAGGCAAAGGTAGTATGTCGTGGGCGGTGTTGGGTTTGAAGCCGTAGACGATCTCGAAGGGGCTTCGCTTGGTAGCTTGGTGTAGTGCTTGATTGTAGGCGAACTCGGCATGTGGGGTGCATTCTTCCCAATTCTTTAGGTTGGGCTTGATCAATGCTCGAAGGAGTGAAGATAGTGTGCGGTTGACGACCTCGGTTTGTCCATCCGTTTGAGGGTGGTAGGCGGTGGAGAAGAGTAGCTTGACGCCGATCTGGGCCATCAACGTCTTCCAAAAGTATGAGGTGAACTTGACGTCGTGATCCGAGACAATGAAAGTGGGTACACCATGGAGACGCACAATTTCCCTGAAAAACAAGGTAGCAACATGTGAAGCATCGTCGGTTTGGTTGCAAGGAATTAAATGTGCCATCTTAAGAAACGATCAACAACTACAAAAATGGAGTCCATATTGGTTTTGGTTCGTGGGAGTCCTAACACAAAATCCATACTAATATCGCTCCAAGGCGCATCTGGGATAGGTAATGGCATGTAAAGACCATGGGGGTTGGAAGTAGACTTAGCTCGGAGGCATGTAGAACATATCTTGACGTGTCTCTCAACTTGATGCTTCATCTTGGGCCAATAGTAGTGGTTTGAAAGCATGGCATAGGTCTTGTCGCGTCCAAAGTGTTCCATGAGGCCTCCTTCATGTGATTCCTTCAATAACATCAAGCGAAGAGAGGACTCGGGAATACACAATTTGTTAGCCTTAAACAAGAAACCTTTGTGAAGATAGTAGTCATCAAGCCCTCGGTTAGGCAAGCATTTCTCAAAGATAGGACCAAAGAAAGCATCCGAAGCATATAAGTCTTTGAGCTCATCCAAACCAATCACATTGATGTCAAGACGTGTAATAAGGCACTCTTTTCTAGACAAGGAATCCGCTACAACATTTTCTTTACCTTTCTTGTACTTAATGACATAAAGAAAAGATTCGATGAATTCTACCCATTTAGCATGCCTCTTGTTCAAGTTAGTTTGACTTTTCAAGTACTTCAAGGATTCGTGATCGGAATGAATGACAAATTCTTTAGGCCAAAGGTAGTGTTGCCAAACTTCTAACACTCTAACCAAAGCAAATAGTTCCTTATCATAGATTGGGTAATTGAGTTTAGCGCCATCTAGTTTTTCACTATGGTATGCAACGGGGAGTCCGTTTTGCATGAGAACGCCACCAATTCCTATACCACTAGCATCACATTCAATCTCAAAAGTTTTCTCAAAATCCGGTAAGACAAGCAAAGGAGCTTCGATTAAGAATTTCTTAAGTGTCTCAAAATATTTTTGTTGCGTATTGCCCCAAACAAAAGGTACATTCCTTTTTGTAAGCTCATTCAAAGGGCAAGCAATTGTTGAAAAATCTTTGACAAAGCGGCGATAGAAACCGGCAAGGCCATGAAAGCGCCTTATCTCACCCACGAAAGTAGGGTTGGGCCAATTCCTAATTGCCTCGATTTTCTTGTTGTTGACTTCAATACCATCGGAAGAAATCACAAATCTCAAGAAAACAAGCTTGTTGGTGCAAAAATTGCATTTGGAAAGATTGGCGAAAAGTTTTGCTTTGCGAAGGGCCAACAATACTTGTGAAACATGATCAATATGAACTTCCAAAGACTTGCTATAAATGAGAATGTCATCGAAGTAAACCACAACAAATTTGCTAATGAAAGGACGCAAAACTTCATTCATGAGTCGCATGAATGTAGATGGGGCATTCGAAAGACCAAAGGGCATAACAAGCCATTCATACAAACCAAGTTTTGTTTTGAAAGCCGTTTTCCATTCATCACCTATACTCATACGAATTTGATGGTAACCACTTTTAAGATCAATTTTGGAAAAGATAGTAGCACCACTCAATTCATCGAGCCTAGGAATAGGATGTCTATATCTAACGGTGATAGCATTGATAGGCCGGCAATCCATACACATGCGGGAAGTAGAATCTTGCTTTGGAACAAGGATAACCAGCACGGCACAAGGGCTAAGAGATTCACGGATAAAAGCTTTGTCGAGTAGTTCTTGGCGCTCAATCTCCTTAGTCTCTTTGGGGTTGGTGCGGTAAGGAGCGCGGTTGGGGAGGGGCGCGCCCGGCATGAGGTCAATGCGGTGCTCGATTCCTCGGAGAGGAGGAAGGCCCGGAGGGAGTTCATCGGGAAAGGCGTCTTCAAATTCCTGCAACAAAGGTAACAAAGATGGAGGGAAATTTGTCATGTCGTTAGTTTCAAGTGCTTCCCCTTTGCACACTAGGACAAAGTGGAGAATGGTGGGGTCATCTCGTAACTCTTGCATCTCCCTTTTGGTGGCAAGTAAGGCAATGCCTTTAGGAACGCTCGAAGTTTTTCCACTCATATTTGGCTTGTGGCTCTCACTCTCTTTTTGGTGGATCACTCTCTCACCACTCATCTCACGAGACTTGAGCTCTTCTTGTTTACGTGCAAGAGTCTTGGCGTTGTCGGTGATCACTTGGCTAGGAGACATGGGACGAAGCAGAAATGTCTTGTTAATCCACTTGAAGCTATAGTGATTGGTACGCCCATCATGAATAGCACTCTTGTCGTATTGCCAAGGTCTACCAAGAAGAAGATGACACACGGTCATAGGAACATGGTCACACTCCACCGTGTCTTCATAGGGACCAATCTTGAATTGCACGGAGACCATATGTTGAATGTTGAAGATACCGGAATGACTAAGCCATTGGACATGGTATGGATGAGGATGTTGCTTGTAAGTCAATTGGAGTTTGTCGCAAAGCTCTTTGCTAGCTAAGTTGTGGTAACTTCCACCATCGATGATGACCTTGATTGATTTTCCATCGATACCGGCTCTAGTTTGAAAGAGATTGCACCGTTGATCATGCTCGTCTTGAGGAGAAGTAGTAAGGACTCTTGTCACCACTAGCGATGGATTCTTGTCCTCAACGCAATATACACTTTCTTCATCATCGTTGGGCACGTCCAAGGAGTTGAGAGCAACTTTATGCAAGGCGTAGTATTCGCCTTCACTCATGGAATCACGTTCACCGTCTTGGTTAACAATCATGATCATCTTGTTGGAACACTTAAAGGATTTGTGTCCGCTACCTCCACACTTGAAGCAAGTGATAGTACTCGACTTGACTTGAGGAGCATTTGAAGAAGAGGTGGTAGGCGCTTTGATGGAGGGATGATAACCCGGTAGGCCAACGCCAAGGTGTAATCCGGCCCAAAGGACGCTGCGCAAGATCCGGCTAAGGGCAAAGGAACTTCTAGAAGGCCCAAGTCTGTAGGCCTCGTAACCCGGATTGTGGGTTGCGGTAAGGAAAGTTAGGGTTTTGTATGCGGTGTCCCGGTAGGATTCAGGGTGCGCCTTGGAGGGCAAGCCGGGGGGTCCGGGTGCTATATAAGCCGGCCCCTAGGTATAGTTTAGAGAGATCCAAGAGTTCTAGCAAGATCGCCTGATATCGAATATCCAGTGTAACACGAGAGTCGAGTTAATATATCAAGATCGGAGACTCGGCGACTTGATTGCCGGCTGCCAGATCGAGTTTCATCATGTTTTCCTATGAGCTAAACCCTCTCCCAAACGCCTGTGTCGTCTTGCCCCAAGATAAGTTACCCCCGGTAACGTCTGCCGTGATTATCCCACGACAGTTGGCGCCCACCGTGGGGCCTGCGTCCAAAGGTGTTTACATCACGGGAGAAGCTCGGAAGAACATGGAGAATCTTATCATCTGCGAGATCTACACCGACCACGAAGGAGAGAAGATGGTGGACGATTCCGGCTGGGGGCCAGAGTCGGATCGCCTCGAGTCCGGATCTATCGTGACAATCGGCCGGATCAACGTCTTCATCGGTATGGTACGTACTTCCGGTTCGATCCCTGACGATTTTGGATCTGATTCTGTGTCAGGGGAGGCCACCCATATTCAATCAGATGAAGAAGAATCAGTTGGAACAACAGATCCGACAGAAGAACCCACCACGAAGAGGGAACGGCCGGAGGAGCCGGCATGGACCCCGCGTGGCTGGGTCGAGAAAGAAGATGATACCGAATCTATCCAGCATCTGCTGGAGAACCGGTATGAGGAAAATAGCAGCGAGGAGGAACAACATGAATTCGCGCCAAGCATGGTGCGCCGGGTTGCGGTTTACACGGCTCCCGCGACCAATATCAATCAGGAGAACGCGACCGCGGCTGCAGTCGGAGCAGCACAAGCATTGGCCCAGCAGCAAGGTGCGGCTAACGGAAACCCGGCCCTGGTTCGGGTTGATGGAGAGTCGGCATCGGTTACCAGCCGCGCAGCAGACGACGAGTTGCAGGCAAACACGTTCGGATTCCTAGCGAACCGGACGCCAGGGGCGGGTACCTCCAATCCACAACACCCGGCCCTGTTCGACAACAACCTGATTCTGGATCCCCCAGTTCTTGCCACAGTTACCACTCCAGAAAATGCGGCGGAACGTGTTAGGGACCTGGATGTAGCCCGTCGTGCATTGGAGCAACAGAGGAGGCAAGTAGAAGCAGAAAGGCAAGGGATGGCCACACACCAACGTGAGCTGGATGCACTGGAAACCCGGCTCCGAGAGGAAACCACTAGAATACATCAAAGGCACCAAACCAGATTACCAGCGTTAGGTGGAGTTATAAATCCGGCTGCACTGTTTATCACGCCTCAAGATCAGCCGATTCCAGCGACGAACCAAGAAACTGCGCCTCAACCGGCAATTGTGGGAACACAGCCGGCGAACGTGCAAGCCGGGTTACCCTTGCCACAAACTGGAGTTGTAACAGGCAATGCGGTACCACCACCACCACCGTCACGATTTCACACACCTGCAGGTCATTACAACAACCCCATGGATAACGTATACGCAGCAACACTCGCATTGAATCGGATCCCCGTGAGAGAGTCACCCCACGCAGAGGAGACTCGGCAGGCGATCTATATGCTGCACACTGCAGTGGCGCAGCAAGCTAATTATCCGGATCACAGAAGTGGAATGCATGGAACATCGTATGTCAGTCAGCAACGAGGCAATACCGTCAATATCCAGACAAGCTCAGCACGGCGGAGGGAAGAGCAGCAGCAAATGCCGCCTCCTCCCCGTGTTCAGACAGTACCAGCAGCATCAGCAGCACAAGCTATAGTGGATAGTTCCAGAGCCAGGAGGGCCGTGGCCGGGTCTGCGGTACATGGGCCGCCAGCAGTACCGCGTCCAGCCGTGCCCCCTGCAGGATCACATGTTTCCCGAGTAAGACCAGCTTCGACCAATCTTGCAGGACCTAAGTGTCTTTCGGATAGCATCAGGGCAGAACCTTACCCGAAAAAGTTCAAAGAACCGGGCAAAGTAGTGAATTACGAGCCGACTATGGATCCAGAAACGTGGTTGAGCAGTTATGAGATGGCTATGTCAATTCGCAATGCATCCAAGAATCTTCAAGCCAAATTAATGTACTTGATGATGTCAGAAGGAGCAGCAAAGTTGTGGTTCACCAATCTACCGGAAGGATCTATCAAGTCTTGGGAGGAGTTGAAAACTGCGTTTATCAAGCACTTCCATGGGACGTGCAGAAAGTTATTCACTATTGATGACCTAGAACGATGCGTCCAGAAGAAGGGAGAATCGGCGCGTAGCTGGGTGCGCCGGGTTATGGAAATACTTCTTTCGTCCACAGATATTCAGCCCAAGGATGCATTAACAGCTATGGCAAAAACATGCAAGTACACACCTCTAGTGCAAAAGTTAACTCGTATGAAATCTAGTCGGAATGCCTCCGAGGTCACAATGGGAGAACTGATGGACGCATGCAATAAACACGCCGCAACGGATACTACGGAAGAGGAAACTGACGATAAAAAAGCAAAAGCAAACACAAGTAACAATGGAAGAACCGGCAATGGATCAGCGCCGGGTAACAACGGAAACAGCCAGACCAAGCGCCCGTTTGAGGGAGGCTCCGAGTTTGTCGCCAACACTGAAGCCGGATCTTCAAGACCCAGGGCAGAAAGAAATTTCAATACTGGAAATCACAATGGAGGAAACTATCAAGGGCCACCAAGGCCGAGTAACAATTGGGACATCTTCAGAATGGCGTGCCCGAAGCACAGTAGGAACGGTAGGCCGGCTAACCACTCCTTGGAGCAGTGCGCCGACCTACATAGATGGAAGAACGAGGAAGTAAACAGAGCCATGCGAGGTGCGGGTCGGGGAGGAGGACCGGGTCCAGGTGGAAACCCGGGCAACAGCCCACCCCCAGCCGGTAACCCGGCAGCCGGAAATCAGGGCAACAACCAAGGGGGAGCTTGAGGTTTCCAGGCTAACCCCAAACAGTTGGGACAATATCACGTGCATACTACAGGAAGTTCTAACAAGGACAAAAAGATACTGAAGCAAGCGGTAAACTCGGTTTCTTCGGCCGTTCCGAGATATCTGAGGTGGTCAAAACAGGATGTAACATGGAGCAGAAGAGATCACCCGGAAAGAATAGAACACCCGGGAGTCTTAGCATTCGTAGTTGCACCACAGGTCAATGGGTACGAGCTGAAAAAGGTCCTGATGGATGGAGGAAGCAGCATCAATATCCTGTACTGGGAAACCTTTCTACGCATGGGTCTCAAAGAATCTCAGCTACAAAAAAGTACAACAATTTTTCATGGGATAGTGCCGGGTCACTCAGCGTGTCCCGAGGGAAAAATCGCATTGGAAGTAGCTTTTGGGGAATCAAAGGACAATTATCGAGTTGAGTGGCTCACTTTCGAGGTGGTTAAGTTGCACAGTCCTTATCATGCGCTATTCGGAAGACCGGCTTATGCTAAATTCATGGCTAGACCGTGTTATGTGTATCTACAGCTAAAAATCCCGGGTCCTAAACAGACCATCACAATACATGGAAGCCGGGATATAGCAGCTGAGTGCGATGAAGGAGACGCAGCAATGGCTGAGCAAGCCTGCAGAAAAGAGGAACTCAAGCATTATCGGTCTCAAGCAGACCCGGATGACAGAGAAGCACTGAAAAGGCCGAGTACTGAAGACGAAAGAGCAAAGCCCAAGGCAGCACAAGATACTAAGATGGTGGCTTTCATCAAGGGTGATTCCCCCAAGCAATCTGGCATAGGAGAAGAAATTGCACGACTATTCAAAGCCAGCCGCGTCATGGAAACACCTCACCCGGATTGGCTAGCAAACCCGATACTCATTATGAAAAAGACTAACAAGTGGAGAATGTGTATCGGTCACGTCAGTTTCGGACCGATTCCCAAGAAGAACTAAACAATGTAACGGGCAGCAGGTTTCAGACGCACTCTTTTACTACCCAGGGTACCTAAGGGGACTGGAATGTTTTTAATGAGGCGGCCTGCTGACCCAAACTTTCTCGTATCAATAAAGAGATGGTTATCAAGTTTTATTTTGTTATGATCTTTACTTCGGTTACAGGTAAGTAGTATTCATTGCTATCAGTACATCGGTATCATCAAGTATGTTGCATATATATAGGTCTTGGGGGCTGATTGCTTGAATAGCACAGTTACAAACCCAAAGACCCGGCCTTGATGCCTATGAGTTATAAGGGCCGATTACTCGCAAACGAGTACGGCTGCAATCTTATAACCGGAAAAAGGAGCCAAATTTTCTTGACTTTTCTTACTTAAGCTTGATGTGACTCGCACTAAAGTGGCATGATTTGCTCGCTTACGATTACAATCAGCCATGAAGCCCAATGGGACTTGCCTGACCCTGTTTTCGTATAGATGTAGCAACATGGTATCCACGCGAAAGCCGGCTTACAGTACAAGATAGTCAAAAGGGTCATCTAAACCACAAGTTATGCAGAGTACAAGGCTAATAGCTGGAAACTCAACGTTTATCAAGCATAACTTCATTACCTATGTGAAACGGCTCCGGGTTTGATCTTAGCAACAACAAACTTGTTCTCTTCGAAAAGACCACATATCCCAGACTCGGAAATTCGGGCCTTGGGGACTGCGGGTTTCGAAACAGAAACAAGTTGTTTGTCACTAAAGCCCGAAAAACCCCAACATCCGAGTCTTGGGGACTTGGGGACTTAGAGAAAAGTCCACTTGTCGAAACCCACGATACTCGGAAACCGAGTCTCACAAAAGGAAAACATAAAGAAGGCCGGATATCAAGAATAAGCTCAAAAACCAGATAAGTATCAAGTTCATCCAAACGCCAGAAGAGGCACGAGGTATATCAAGGAATTAAAGTGCGTTACAGATCTTGGTACTAATATCAAAGGTGCATAGGTGCATCGACAAAAGAACATCTGTTTCGAACAAAAGCGTTGAAGCGACCAAGGTATCATGATGGCATTCGTTTACTCGGCTTCCTGAGTAGGGTCCACATCTTTGCCCTTGCCCTCCGGGTCTTGATCCCGGGCCTGCTCTTCAGCTCTCCCGGCATCGTCACCCGGATTCTTTGCATCAGGACGGACAGGCGGGAGGACAGCCGGTGTTGAGGTGGTTGGCTCTGATCCTAACTCGGCCTCCCTCTTCGCGGTTTCTTCCCTCTTCCTGGCCGAATCGGCAGTCCACTTCTCCAAAATATCGAAGGGCGGGGGTGCGTCCTCCTTCACGATTTTGCCTTCAGCATCGTACGAACTCATAAGCATACGCAGATCCATACTATCGGCCAAAGTGGTTGCCGAGTGGCGCACCGCGGATTGTACGGCCTTGAAGTCCTTGGGCCCGAATTTGGAGCCATCCGCTTTGAATTCCGGAAACCCGGATATCACCTTTGCCGGCTCAAGCTTAGGAAAGTAAGCCTTAGCCAGCGCAAAGGCCCGGGTCATACCAATCCGGCATGCCGAGCGTTTCCAGATCTCGATCCATCCAGGCACAGTGGAGCAGGCTTAGATAAGATTTTCTTCACCCGCATATACCTCAGCAGGCCACTTCGACATCCAATATAAACTTGGTGCTGGCAAAGAAAGTCCGGAGCACAGTCTTTAAAGTTTTAGCCTTTGCAACAGCATCTTCTTCTGGGGCCGCAAGGTTAGCACCTGCAGTTGAAACAAAGAAAGGCCATATCAGTAATTCCGAGTATCATGTAACAAAATAGAGGCATGAAAGCAGTCGGCAGCGAAAACTTACTAAGCAAGATGCGGTAAGTATCGGTAACTTGGTCCGATAATTTCTTCAGTGCGGTTCGGGCAGTGGTGCATTTTTTCTTGTATTTAGAAACATCTTTCTTCAAGCTCTCTACGTCAGCCTCAAGGGCCTCTCTCCGCTTTACCTCGGCAAGCAGAAGTTGTTCGGTCTTCAGCAAAATTTCATCAGACCGGGTGACCTGTGCCTGTAAGGGACAAAAAGTACGAATATCAGTCGGGTATCATGGCAAGCCGAATATCACATAGAGTACCAAGCATAACTTCAACAAGTTATGCTTGGAACTTGGGGACTAGGAGGATACTACGAGGTATCAAGTATTGTTACCTGGTGCTTTGCTGCCAGGCGCTCTAGAATATTGTTCTCCGAGGCCTTCATAGTGATGAGAGCGCTCATCATCTGATCGAAAGTATCGTTGCCCAAGTTGGAAGACCCGGGATCTTGGAGGCTCGGAGAAGGAGCTCTCTTCTTGGCAGGAGAAGGCATCCGGGCCGTCCGAGTATCGCAGTCTGGTGCTCTCCCTCCCGTGCCCAAGGCTGCAGCTTTTTCCTCCTCGTGTGCGTGCGAGGCTATGGGGTACTCGGCTTCTTGATTAGCCGGGTCTATTGGTGGCACTTGTTGTTTTTCTCCGCCAGCTGCAACAGTTATATCATCAGTCGGGTTCTCCTTGCCCGGGTCATCAGTCTCCATGTTTTCTTGGTCGCTAATAGTGACCGCGGCTCTACGGATAGTATAAGCAAACAGTTAATGTACAAATGGAAAATAGTGATGGAAAGGCAGTTAAACATCAGGAAAAGAATTTTACCCGGGATTTACCACATAATCCGAGGGGAACTCGCTGCTGGACCCGGATGAAGCTGAAAAATATCGAGCAAGACACGGGATTATCCCGTAAGGGGATGATTCGGAAAAATATTGATATTTAAGAAGGGATTAGGTGAATACCGGCACGTTGAGCCGGAGATGACGAAATACCCGAATTGAGAGCGCCATCACCCGGGAAGTTCCGAGTCGCTCGGCGTTTGGTCGTGGGTAGTTCCTTCAGGTATGGCCGGCGGGATAACTCCAGGTTTAGCTCGTGCATGTTATCAAAGGAATATGGTTTAGAGGCAAGGAAACGGTATGGGACCTTGAAGACGACCCCTCGGGGTTTCCTCTTTGCTCCGACTTTGATTGTCGGCTCAGCGTCGTCTTCGTCGCTGGCTGACTCCACCTTGCCTTCAGCCTCTTCTTCTTCGTTCTTGTCTTCTTGCTCCGAAGGATATCAAGGTTTACAATCGAAAAATAAAGAACGAGCAACAACGAGTTCAAAGAAACTAAGTGAAACTTGGAATGTTGTCGCACCCTGGTTTCTAGGGGATACTCCTCGGGCCGAACTGGATAGCAGGTGCTTGGATTATGGGGCATAACTGCTCCCACGTCCCAGCTTCCTGGTAGGCCTGCGCTTATGCGCGACAACACAAGCCCTGCTATTCCATCGGCGAGGTAAACTATCCACTAGAGATCAAAGGCACTACTGTCGACGTACTTCAAATCAATCACGCATGATACATCAACAGCGTTAAACGAAATGATAACACAGAATGTCTCTAAGACACAAAAGATTGAAATAAGGTTGCAAATAGCCTTCACTAAGGCAGAGAATAGCAGATACAATCATCCAGAGGACACATGTCCCAACATAGCATTCATTACATCAGCGGAAGCAAACAAAGGTGTCTGAGTACAGACAAATCCAACAGGCTTAAGAAGCCGGGGAAAATAAAGAAGACGAAGCCCATCCACGTAGGTCCTGGATCCTGCCCGAGGTCCAGCTATCTACTCGTCCGCAGTCTCGTCAAACTCCACGTAGTAGCCATCCTGGTGATCATCGTAGCCGTAATCGTACTCTGCGTAAACCACAGCCCCAACGGGGTCAGTACATCCAAGTACTGGCAAGCAAGACTCACACTTCATCAAAGAGTTACCCGTCAACACAAGCATAGATGCTTGGGATCAACGGAAGAGATAGGTATTATAAAAGCTGCAGCGGGCTGCTCTAACCAACTACAGAAGATAACTACAAGTTCCGGCTAACAGAAAAGATAAGATCGAGGAATTGTAACCAACTGAAAGATAACTTCAACCAAACCCATCCTGGATCTCGCCCCTTATCCGAAGAAGCAATCCGAGGATAACTCACACCGTTGTATTAAAGATGAGTCAAATTATGGTGTGAATAACCTATTACTAGTCAAGTTATTAATCATTGGGTGAAACATGATTGCTCATTATGTTGAAGTTGTCCTGAGTACTTGTTAGCCAGTACTTTCACCAAGTAATCCATAACCGCGGAAAACACGGCTTCTCGAGAAGATTTATCCCTGCAGGGGTGCACCATAGTAACCGTACACGTAAGAATATCCCGCCAGATGGGAATCAAACCCACCAAGCGAGACACTCAACACAACCAACTGTTCTTCGCATCAAGCCCAAAGCACCGCGTGCTGTGCGTGCGCGGCTAATCCACCCCTCCGAAGAAGTGGAGGACCTTCATAGCACTGGAAGACCACGCCGCCCTAAATGCCGACTACAAAAATTCCACCCTGGCCTCGGGTTCGTACCTGCATATGATGCAGCAAATGGAAAACCCGAACTAGTACGGCGATTTGGACGAGATGCGAATCGAGTCAAGTTGAGGGGGGCGCCCATACTCGCTTCCCACATGCGGGTAGTGCGCTCATCATGGATCGGTAGACAAGACCCTTTTCCTATTAGGGTCGACACTAGCAGGCCTCAAAACCACAAAGGGCCTCCTGCCGGTTCCTTATCATCAAGTTATTATTAACAGTAGCATTAACATGATTGATTGATTAACATCGAGCCCCCGGTACGATAACAATAATAATAGTAAAAGAAGTAACCGACAACAGGCTCGAGCAAAAGCAACCCTAAGCATGCTATATAAGAACAGGCACAAGCAATGGCTGTAGGTATGGAGGTGAGGCAATATCATTGGTTCAGGGAATCATGTGATGGGTTCGGAGAATAAGCAACGATACATAGGGCTAGCAATAGTAGACAAAAGGATAGTATCGACAACAAGTGTGGAAAGGAACTCGATGATTCATGTGAGTGATAACTTGCCTGGAAGCTCAGCAGCCTGGTACTGGGCTAAGTCCTGGGTAGTGGTGTCGTAAGTCTCGTCGGTACCAACGTCGTCGTCTAATCGAGAAGAAGCAAAAACAACAACGAAGGAAGACGGGCAATCAATACATGGCATAAGTGCACAAACATGGGATGATGCATGTCATGTTAATAGAGGCATCAATGTAAACTAGTTGAAGTGATAACACAAGTTAAATGGACCCATATACAAGGAATGCAAATGGAAAACCCATGCATTAAGGTTGTATTAATTGTTCTACCACTAAGCATCATGTGCAAGTGAGTTAGCATGATGCATGCATGATGAAGAACAATAAAATAACAATATTAGATGCAATTGGAATGATAGCTAACAAGTTAAGAAAACATTTATTAAGTTTGGCAATTTTGGTTACTTAATGATGTTATACAAGTAGTTGTTGTTTTCATCAAGTTAAGTTGCTCAAAACAAATGACCAAGTTGATATTTGAAAAGAACATCAAATTTTGGTTGGATTACATGTTTCATATATTGAAATTGGAATTAGGATAATTTAATTATGAATTAAACAATATTAAACAAGTTTTAATTGAATTAAACAAGATTTAAATTGTTTAGGCAATTTTAATTATTCAAAACAGAAAACAAAAATTATAATTGAAAAGGTGAGTTGAAATGGTATGGAAAACATATTTTATTTGCATTTATTGGATTAATAAAGAAATAGTTATTGAATTTTGAAATTAGCATTTGAATTATTCAAGTTTGAATTTTAAATGCATTTGGAATTTTCAAAACAGAACACAAATAGATTATTTGGAAAGAGTATTTAATTTAGAGCAATAAACATATATAACTTTTATTATTTAGAGTTATGGATTAAAAGTTATTAAGTTTTGCTTTTAGGGATTAATTCTGTTATTTAAAAAGGATTTTGGAAATTAAACAGAAATGTGGAAAACAAAAAGCACCGCGCAGTGGCTAGCCATAGCCACTGCCAGTGGGCCACAGGCCACTGTGGCGCTGCGCGCGTGCTTGCGTGGCAGAGAGAGACCATGACGGGTGGGACCGCGTATTCGGAATAAAACGCAAAAAGGTTTGCGGCTCCTGGGATTCGAACCCGGCCGCTGCGCAACGAGCGAACGGAACCAAGCCACTGTGCTGCTACGGAGTTTTTGTCAGATAGGAGCAGGCAGACAAGGTTAGTTTGAGAAAACGCTAACTGAACTTTCGGTGCAGAACAACTGAACCCAACCACGACGATCGCTGGCCGGCGACGAGCTTGCGCAGGGCTACGCTGCCGTGCTGCGCTGCGTTGGCAAACGAACGGCTGCACGTGCTATTCGATCTGTGCAAGGGCAGGAGAGGGAAGGGAAACGGGGAGCAGTCGCTCACCGGCGGGTTGAGGCAGATGGTTTCCGGCGACGGCGGCGTTGATGGCGGCGGCGACACGGCCCTCCTCGAGCTCAACGGAGAGTTGGGGGGTGGAGTAGAACACACGGCGGTTCCGTTCCGACTGCTCAACGGGGCGATGTAGGCATCACAGTGACGAGAACCTCGCCGGTTCAGAGAGTGCGCTGCGGTGGCCGTCAGAGAAACGCGGGGGAGGTGACAGAGAGCGTGCGCGGCGGTGATGGAGGGGTAGCTGGGGGGTAGGAGGCTTAGGGTTCGAGGGGGAGGAACCCTAGGGGTTTTGTAGGGGGTGCTGGGCGCCGATGGCCGTCCACGGGCGCCTGTCGCCGACGTGGAGGCGCGGATGCGCTGCCGTACTCCAGGAAGACGACAGAGAAAGAAGACTGAACCGGTACGCGCTTCGCTAGGTGGGCTGGGCTGCGCGCGCGGGGGTAAGTTGGGCTGGGTAGCGCTTAGGTGCTGCGCGCGCGGTAGGTTTTGCTTCTTTTTTTTTTTTCTTCTGTTTTTTTTTTTGTAGGGTTTAGTTTTGGGAGAAAAAGATAGGTTTAGACTTAGTGAAAAAAATTGAAGAAAAATTTGGGTAACCCTTTTAGGTCATTTGCAAACAGGTTTGAACTTTTATTTTCAAAAAGTTTGAGTTTTGTTTGCTGTTTGGATTTAAATCAGATTTAGGTGAAATCTTTAATATTAATGATCATTAATAAAACCAATCATTTAAATAGGGTAACCCCTATGGTAAAATAGACAATATGAGTTGATTTGCTTTGGTATCCACATAAATTCAAAATGGTTTTGTTTTGGGTGCTTTGATTTGAATTTTTAAATGTGTTTGGAAAATAAATAATTGATTTAAAACCATCATTTCCACAAGTGTTCACTATGGAAAAACATGAAACAAAAGGGTTGTTTTTTAGTTGTGATTTTTATTCAAAAATGTTGTAACAGAGCAAGTATGAAACCATTGTTTGAATAAGGTTTGAATTTGAGTTGTGAAAACAGTGGAAAAACAAATGCAACAATTAAGAAGCAAACGCAAACAACATGGAACAATATGATGACATGATGCAATACTTAAATAAACATGCAACAAACATTCTAAGGGGATGGTTTTCATACTTGGGATGTTACAAAACGCCCCCCCTTGAAGGAATCGCGCCCCGAGATTCCTACTGAGAAAGGAAAAGGTCCGGATACTTCTTGCGAAGATCCTCTTCGGTCTCCCATCTTGCCTCTTTATCGGAATGATGCGACCATTGCACTTTCAAGAACTTGGTGCTCTTGTTGCGAGTCTTACGAACGGTCTCATCGAGAATACGAATAGGGTGGTCCTCATAAGAGAGATCATCTTGCAGTTCGATGGAATCATGATCAACTGCACGATCTGGATCCTTGAAGCACTTCTTGAGCTGTGACACGTGGAACACATCGTGCACTTTGGATAGTTTTTCTGGAAGCTCGAGACGATAGGCATTTTCTGCACGTCTTGACAGGATGTTGAAAGGACCAATGTATCTTGGTGCCAGCTTTCCTTTCACACCAAAACGATGAGTGCCTCTGAAGGGAGTTACACGGAGATATGCTTTGTCACCAGGTGCATAGATCATGTCCCTGTGCTTGCTGTCATAGTAACTCTTCTGACGAGACTGAGCAATCTTGAGATTGTCACGAATGATGCGAACTTTCTCTTCGGCCTCTTTCACAATGTCAGGACCTAAGAGTGAACGTTCACCAGCTCCAGACCAATTGATTGGACTCCTGCATCTGCGGCCATACAGTGCCTCAAACGGTGCCATGCCTAGGCTTGCCTGGAAACTGTTGTTGTAGGAGAATTCAGCATATGGAAGACAATCCTCCCATTTCATGCCAAAGGAGAGACCACATGCTCTAAGCATATCCTCGAGAATCTGATTGACTCTTTCGACTTTCCCTTGAGACTGAGGGTGATAGGCTGTGCTGAACAGAAGTTTGGTTCCCAATGCATCTTGGAAACTCTTCCAGAAATGAGAAGTGAATATGCTTCCACGGTCTGAGCTTATTTCCAATGGAACACCATGAAGAGGAACAATCTTTGTTGTGTAGAGCTCTGCTAACTGGCTAGCTGAGATAGTCTCTTTGACAGCAAAGAAGTGAGAAACTTTAGTGAGACGATCAATGACAACGAAGATTGCATCGTTGCCTTTCTTGGACTTTGGAAAACCAGTAACGAAGTCCATTTCAATCATGTCCCACTTCCACTCAGGGATTTTGAGAGGTTGGAGAAGACCGGCTGTTTTCTGATGGACTGCCTTGACACGTTGACAAACGTCGCATTCAAAAACGTATTGAGCAATTTCACGTTTCATGCCAGTCCACCAATACAGAGTCTTAAGATCCTGGTACATCTTTGTACTTCCAGGGTGGATGGAGAGAGGAGTTTCATGAGCCTCCTTGAGAATGATATCTTTGAGACTTTGAATCTGAGGAACTGCAATGCGTCCTTCGAAGAACATAGCTCCTTTGTCATCAACAGAGAAGGACTTGAATTTATCACTGCCCTCTTTGATTTGCTCTACCATCCTCTTGATTTCAGCATCACGAAACTGTTCAGAACGAATCTTGTCCTCGAGAGTTGGACTGGCTGTCAAGCTAGCAAGATAGCCTTGAGGAACAAGACCAAGGTTCAGCTTCTGGAATTCTTCATGAAGTGGAGGTTGGCTGTCCATGATCATGAGATTGTTGCAATAGGATTTGCGACTGAGAGCATCGGCCATAACATTAGCCTTGCCTGGAGTGTAAGAAATGGTGAGATCGAAGTCTTTGATCTTTTCAATCCATCTCCTTTGCCTGAGGTTTAGATCTGGTTGAGTGAAGATGTATTTCAGACTCTTGTGATCGGAAAAGATTTCAGTTTTGTTACCCAACAAGTATTGTCTCCATTTCTTGAGGGCAAACACAACTGCTGCAAGTTCAAGATCATGAGTGGGATAGTTTTGCTCGTGTGGGTTCAACTGACGTGAAGCATAGGCCACAACTTGACGTTCTTGCATAAGAACTGCACCTAGGCCTTGGAGAGAAGCATCACAGAATATCTGGAAAGGTTTGGTGGTATCTGGACCAACCAGAACTGGAGTAGAAGTGAGTTTAGCTTTGAGGAGATTGAAGCTTTCATCACATTGTGGAGACCAAACGAACTTCTTGTCCTTCTTGGTGAGATCAGTGAGAGGTTTTGCTATCTTGGAGAAGTTTTCGACGAAACAACGGCAATAGCTAGCCAAGCCAAGAAAACTTCTGACTTGCTTCACCGTCCTAGGAGGTTTCCAATCAACAATTGCCTTAACCTTATCTGGATCAATGGCTATGCCCTTGGCAGAGATGATATGACCAAGGTAGCCAACTTCTGAAATCCAGAACTCACATTTAGAGTATTTGGCATAGAGACGATGCTCGCGGAGTTTCATGAGAGTGAGACGAAGATGTTCTTCATGCTCTTCCTCGGATTTTGAGTAGACAAGGATATCATCAAGATACACCACAACAAACTTGTCGAGGTATTCATGGAAGACATAATTCATGAGTCGAGAGAAGGTCGCCGGTGCATTGGTGAGACCAAAGGACATTACGGTGTATTCATATAGACCGTAACGAGTGGTGAAGGCTGTCTTAGGAATATCTTCCTTTCTGATCTTGATTTGATGGTAACCCATCCTCAAGTCCAACTTTGAGAATATTGAGGCTCCAGCAAGTTGATCAAAAAGATCATCGATACGAGGAATTGGGTATTTGTTCTTGATGGTTTTCTCGTTAAGAGGACGATAGTCCACAACAAGTCTCTTAGTTTGGTCCTTCTTGGCAACAAACAGAGTTGGGCAACCCCAAGCGGAGGAACTAGGCTGAATGTAGCCTTTCTCCATGTACATATCGATTTGCTCCTTCAACAACTTCAGTTCAGGAGGAGCTATCTTGTATGGATGCTTAGAGATTGGCGCAGTACCTGGCTCAAGCTCGATGACGAACTCAACTGCTCTGTCCGGAGGCATCCCTGGCAATTCTTCTGGAAAGACGTCAGGGAAATCACAAACCACCGGAACATTCTCGAGTAGAGGTAGAGGTTTAGCATCGAGTGTGTAGAGCTGAGTGGAACTTGATTCATTTGGAGAATAGACTATCTGGCCAGCAGGGTGGAAGAGAGTTATTGACTTTTGAGCACAGTCAATTTTAGCTTCATTGGCCTTCAACCAATCCATACCAAGGATGACATCAATGTCAGAACTGCCAAGTAGTATGAGAGAAGCAAGAAATATGTGGCCTCCGATAAGAATTTGATTTCTGTGACTGATTTTAGAAGTTTGCATAGTTGCTCCAGGAGAGTTTACTACTAGCGGGGAACCCAAACCAACAAAGGGGAGTTTACTTGTTGTCGCAAAGATCTTTGACACAAAGGAATGCGATGCTCTAGTATCAAACAACACCTTAGCTGGATAAGAGTTTACGGGGAATGTACCGAGCACGACGTCAGTAGCTTCCTCAGCTGTGTCAACCTTGACGTGGTTCACCCTTGCGGTCCTCCCAACAGGCCTGTTGTTGTTGTTGAAGGCCTTATGCGGAGGAGCGCGGACCACCGCCTTGTTGGTGTTGGGGCGAGGTGGTGGAGGAGGTAGCATCCTCTGAGTGCACTTGTCAGCATAGTGCCCTGTCTGCTTGCACTTGAAGCAAGTGACGACACGAGGAGGATCTGGCCTTGGCTGCCCCATTGCAAACCTCTGCCCATGCATCTGAGCTGGGTTGGGTGGGCGGGGAGCAGAGCCTGGAGAAGCTTGGGCGTAAGGAGCCCGAGTGACGGCACCATTTGGCACCCAGATGCGGCGCTTCTGTGGAGGGGTGGTCATGTTGGAGGAGGAACCACCCTCACGCGAGTGCTTGCGCGACTCTTCGAACGCCTTGCGCCCATTCTCCTCATTGAGCGCGGTGTTCACGAGCTCGACGAAGTCCTTGCACTTGATGTTTGTGAGAGCGTACTTCAGTTCCGGGTTAAAACCTCTGCGGAACCTTGCCATCTTCTTGGTCTCAGTGGACACCTCGTCTCCAGCATATCGAGCGAGTCGATTGAACTCGTTCTGGTAGCCGATGACGTCGAGCTTGCCCTGCTTCAGAGAGCAGAACTCTTCACGCATCCTTTCCATTAGACCATCTCGGATGTGGTACTTGAGGAAGGCATCCTTGAAACAACCCCAGGTGATAGGATAGCCAGCTCTCATAGCCTGGTAGTTCTCCCACCACGAGGCTGCCTGACCCTTCAGTAGGTAAGCAGCATAGTTGACCTTGTCCTCTTCCGCAACATGAGCAATCTCCAGAGCTCTTGCTACGTCACGAATCCAGTCATCAGCATCCAGCGGCTCGCGTGTTGCCACGAAAGCCTTAGGACCCACACTGAGGAAGTCCTTGATGGTGACCCTTGGAGCAGTCTGGTGGTGGTGGTTCTGATTGTTCTGAACCTGGACCATCTGAGCCATGACCTGGGTCATCTGAGTCAAGAGCTCCGCGATCGGCGGTGGCTCAGGCGTGTTCCTTGTTGGAGGCATCCTGAATTGAAATTCATTTTAGCACAACAATAGGAAGTGATAGACTTAGCAACCGAAAGAGCGATTATTCCGACGCATGAATAGATAACCAACAGGTACATCATAGGTTCGAATACATCAGAATCTCACACCATACATGGTTCGAAAACGAAAGGATAAACTAGACACAGCTAGTAATGGATACAACGGTACTCCTATGCTCATCACGCAGGACGGCGTCTAGGAGTACGGCGAGTGATACGACGAGTGGTACGGCGAGGAGGAGTCCGCTCACGGAAGTTAGTATCACGACGATCCCTGTAGATAGGAACTGCTATGAGAGGGACCCTCGGAGTGGTGAAGTAAGCGTCCTCTCCCTGTGCTCCAAAGAGAGGAATCACACTGTAACCAGCTCCTAGGTTGAGAAGTGGACCTCTGATCGGCTCGTAACCTCCAGCATCTGGCAGAGGAAGACCAGCTGGCCGAGTGAAACGCGCAAAGCGCTCGTCTCCAACGAAGTCTGTGGTGTACGTCGCCAGACGCGTCAGAGCAAGGTGGAGCTGGTCCCTGACTGAAGCCAACTCCTGAGCAAGTGTAGAAGCAACGGCGTCACTGTGCCTCACGAACTGAGCAGTGGTGTGCAGCCTGGAGCTATCATCCTCGTAGGTATCCAGGTAGGAGTGGAGAGTGAAATGAGCTCCCGCCGAAGTGATGAAACCACGGGGGATGTGACGATAGATGGAATCATCAAACCCCCAGTAGTCAGCACGTAGGACAGTGAGACTCACATACGCTGCCTGCTGCACTGCCATGTCCACTGTGGAACCTACTGCCTCGTACTGGTGGACTATGCTCCTGCCATCATCCGACAGTATGTAGACGATGGCTCGGTAGAAAGTCTGGTCGAACTCGCGCTGGTGCTCGTAGACCTGGTACTCTGGTGCCCAACGGAACCCCAGATAGGTAACCATGTCCCTCAGCGTCTCCGGATAACCGGCAGTGTTCTCGCAACGGGTCATGCGAACCACCTGCGGGTAGTAGCTGAGACCCATCTGCAGATTATTTTGGGAAGTTGGTTAGGCTCCGGTAGAAAGAATGGAAGTGGAAACAACAACAAGGTTCAATGGACGAAAGATTTTTGAGAAAAAGCATGATATTGAAGCAACATCGGGAAAACGAGACCAAAACCTGAGGTACTACGGAGAACCCAAAACACGTGAAATCCTAAGGGTTTAAAAATTCAACGTTGCACTTCCTTACCAGAAAAGGGGGTGGGAGGGAGGGAAAAGAAGAAAAAGAACAGAGTTCCTACTCTCGCGTTTCATTTTTCCTATATAGCTACAAAATAGTTTCTAGACTCAAACTGCGACCAGTAAAAGGGATCCTACGGTCAGACAGGCTCTGATACCATTTGTCGCACCCTGGTTTCTAGGCGATACTCCTCGGGCCGAACTGGATAGCAGGTGCTTGGATTATGGGGCATAACTGCTCCCACGTCCCAGCTTCCTGGTAAGCCTGCGCTTATGCGCGACAACACAAGCCCTGCTATTCCATCGTCGAGGTAAACTATCCACTAGAGATCAAAGGCACTACTGTCGACGTACTTCAAATCAATCACGCATGATACGTGAACAGCGTTAAACGAAATGATAACACAGAATGTCTCTAAGACACAAAAGATTGAAATAAGGTTGCAAATAGCCTTCACTAAGGCAGAGAATAGCAGATACAATCATCCAGAGGACACATGTCCCAACATAGCATTCATTACATCAGCGGAAGCAAACAAAGGTGTCTGAGTACAGACAAATCCAACAGGCTTAAGAAGCCGGGGAAAATAAAGAAGACGAAGCCCATACACGTAGGTCCTGGATCCTGCCCGAGGTCCAGCTATCTACTCGGTCGCAGTCTCGTCAAACTCCACGTAGTAGCCATCCTGGTGATCATCGTAGCCGTAATCGTACTCTGCGTAAACCACAGCCCCAACGGGGTCAGTACATCCAAGTACTGGCAAGCAAGACTCACACTTCGTCAAAGAGTTACCCGTCAACACAAGCATAGATGCTTGGGATCAACGGAAGAGATAGGTATTATAAAAGCTGCAGCGGGCTGCTCTAACCAACTACAGAAGATAACTACAAGTTCCGGCTAACAGAAAAGATAAGATCGAGGAATTGTAACCAACTGAAATATAACTTCAACCAAACCCATCCTGGATCTCGCCCCTTATCCGAAGAAGCAATCCGAGGATAACTCACACCGTTGTATTAAAGATGAGTCAAGTTATGGTGTGAATAACCTACTACTAGTCAAGTTATTAATCATTGGGTGAAACATGATTGCTCATTATGTTGAAGTTGTCCTGAGTACTTGTTAGCTAGTACTTTCACCAAGTAATCCATAACCGCGGAAAACACGGCTTCTCGAGAAGATTTATCCCTGTAGGGGTGCACCATAGTAACCGTACACGTAAGAATATCCCGCCAGATGGGAATCAAACCCACCAAGCGAGACACTCAACACAACCAACTGTTCTTCGCATCAAGCCCAAAGCACCGCGTGCTGTGCGTGCGCGGCTAATCCACCCCTCCGAAGAAGTGGAGGACCTTCATAGCACTGGAAGACCACGCCGCCCTAAATGCCGACTACAAAAATTCCACCCTGGCCTCGGGTTCGTACCTGCATATGATGCAGCAAATGGAAAACCCGAACTAGTACGGCGATTTGGACGAGATGCGAATCGAGTCAAGTTGAGGGGGGCGCCCATACTCGCTTCCCACATGCGGGTAGTGCGCTCATCATGGATCGGTAGACAAGACCCTTTTCCTATTAGGGTCGACACTAGCAGGCCTCAAAACCACAAAGGGCCTCCTGCCGGTTCCTTATCATCAAGTTATTATTAACAGTAGCATTAACAGGATTGATTGATTAACATCGAGCCCCCGGTACGATAACAATAATAATAGTAAAAGAAGTAACCGACAACAGGCTCGAGCAAAAGCAACCCTAAGCATGCTATATAAGAACAGGCACAAGCAATGGCTGTAGGTATGGAGGTGAGGCAATATCATTGGTTCAGGGAATCATGTGATGGGTTCGGAGAATAAGCAACGATACATAGGGCTAGCAATAGTAGACAAAAGGATAGTATCGACAACAAGTGTGGAAAGGAACTCGATGATTCATGTGAGTGATAACTTGCCTGGAAGCTCAGCAGCCTGGTACTGGGCTAAGTCCTGGGTAGTGGTGTCGTAAGTCTCGTCGGTACCAACGTCGTCGTCTAATCGAGAAGAAGCAAAAACAACAACGAAGGAAGACGGGCAATCAATACATGGCATAAGTGCACAAACATGGGATGATGCATGTCATGTTAATGGAGGCATCAATGTAAACTAGTTGAAGTGATAACACAAGTTAAATGGACCCATATGCAAGGAATGCATATGGAAAACCCATGCATTAAGGTTGTATTAATTGTTCTACCACTAAGCATCATGTGCAAGTGAGTTAGCATGATGCATGCATGATGAAGAACAATAAAATAACAATATTAGATGCAATTGGAATGATAGCTAACAAGTTAAGAAAACATTTATTAAGTTTGGCAATTTTGGTTACTTAATGATGTTATACAAGTAGTTGTTGTTTTCATCAAGTTAAGTTGCTCAAAACAAATGACCAAGTTGATATTTGAAAAGAACATCAAATTTTGGTTGGATTACATGTTTCATATATTGAAATTGGAATTAGGATAATTTAATTATGAATTAAACAATATTAAACAAGTTTTAATTGAATTAAACAAGATTTAAATTGTTTAGGCAATTTTAATTATTCAAAACAGAAAACAAAAATTATAATTGAAAAGGTGAGTTGAAATGGTATGGAAAACATATTTTATTTGCATTTATTGGATTAATAAAGAAATAGTTATTGAATTTTGAAATTAGCATTTGAATTATTCAAGTTTGAATTTTAAATGCATTTGGAATTTTCAAAACAGAACACAAATAGATTATTTGGAAAGAGTATTTAATTTAGAGCAATAAACATATATAACTTTTATTATTTAGAGTTATGGATTAAAAGTTATTAAGTTTTGCTTTTAGGGATTAATTCTGTTATTTAAAAAGGATTTTGGAAATTAAACAGAAATGTGGAAAACAAAAAACACCGCGCAGTGGCTAGCCATAGCCACTGCCAGTGGGCCACAGGCCACTGTGGCGCTGCGCGCGTGCTTGCGTGGCAGAGAGAGACCATGACGGGTGGGACCGCGTATTCGGAATAAAACGCAAAAAGGTTTGCGGCTCCTGGGATTCGAACCCGGCCGCTGCGCAACGAGCGAACGGAACCAAGCCACTGTACAGCTACGGAGTTTTTGTCAGATAGGAGCAGGCAGACAAGGTTAGTTTCAGAAAACGCTAACTGAACTTTCGGTGCAGAACAACTGAACCCAACCACGACGATCGCTGGCCGGCGACGAGCTTGCGCTGGGCTACGCTGCCGTGCTAAGCTGCGTTGGCAAACGAACGGCTGCACATGCTATTCGATCTGCGCAAGGGCAGGAGAGGGAAGGGAAACGGGGAGCAGTCGCTCACCGGCGGGTTGAGGCAGATGGTTTCCGGTGACGGCGGCGTTGATGGCGGCGGCGACACGGCCCTCCTCGAGCTCAACGGAGAGTTGGGGGGTGGAGTAGAACACACGGCGGTTCCGTTCCCACTGCTCAACGGGGCGATGTAGGCATCACGGTGACGAGAACCTCGCCGGTTCAGAGAGTGCGCTGCGGTGGCCGTCAGAGAAACGCGGGGGAGGTGACAGAGAGCGTGTGCGGCGGCGATGGAGGGGTAGCTGGGGTGTAGGAGGCTTAGGGTTCGAGGGGGAGGAACCCTAGGGGTTTTGTAGGGGGTGCTGGGCGCCGATGGCCGTCCACGGGCGCCTGTCGCCGACGTGGAGGCGCGGATGCGCTGCCGTACTCCAGGAAGACGACAGAGAAAGAAGACTGAACCGGTACGCGCTTCGCTAGGTGGGCTGGGCTGCGCGCGCAGGGGTAAGTTGGGCTAGGTAGCGCTTAGGTGCTGCGCGCGCGGTAGGTTTTGCTTCTTTTTTTTTTTTTCCTTCTGTTTTTTTTGTAGGGTTTAGTTTTGGGAGAAAAAGATAGGTTTAGACTTAGTGAAAAAAATTGAAGAAAAATTTGGGTAACCCTTTTAGGTCATTTGCAAACAGGTTTGAACTTTTATTTTCAAAAAGTTTGAGTTTTGTTTGCTGTTTGGATTTAAATCAGATTTAGGTGAAATCTTTAATATTAATGATCATTAATAAAACCAATCATTTAAATAGGGTAACCCCTATGGTAAAATAGACAATTTGAGTTGATTTTCTTTGGAATCCACATAAATTCAAAATGGTTCTGTTTTGGGTGCTTTGATTTGAATTTTTAAATGTGTTCGGAAAATAAATAATTGATTTAAAACCATCATTTCCACAAGTGTTCACTATGGAAAAACATGAAACAAAAGGGTTGTTTTTTAGTTGTGATTTTTATTCAAAAATGTTGTAACAGAGCAAGTATGAAACCATTGTTTGAATAAGGTTTGAATTTGAGTTGTGAAAACAGTGGAAAAACAAATGCAACAATTAAGAAGCAAATGCAAACAACATGGAACAATATGATGACATGATGCAATACTTAAATAAACATGCAACAAACATTCTAAGGGGATGGTTTTCATACTTGGGATGTTACAAATGTACCTTCATCCGAGTTAACGACGTCTTATTTCTCCTCTGGACTTTCAGAGCTTGGAGGAGTCTCAATCTTCCAGAAAGGATCATTGGCCTGAGATAAAGATATAAGAATGAGGGTTATCAGTCGTATCGAGTGGAAAGTGTGAAGGTAAAAATATGGAAGCCGGATCTTTACCTCGGGGGCCGGGTTCTCGCGCGTGAAGGGCTCTAACCCGGCTATATTCCGGATTACCTCCAACTTCTCTGTTAAGAAGCCCTTGATAGTATTGTTGGTGTCACCGGCTGCAAAGCTGTTAGTGGAGTATCGGAGCGAGTCCGTAGTGTGCCCTGAGTACTCGCACATTAACTTTGTGCGGATGGAGTTGGGTTGGATCTGGAAATCGACCCAAGTTTTCACCAGGTTAAGCCCGATGAGGCCTTGGGCCGAGAGAATAGTTATTTTAGTCAATAAAGGTTGGATTGCCTCCCTGTCCGAGTCAGGGGCAAAGGCGTTGAAGGTCTCGCAGATATCAAGGAGCCCCTCCGAGTAACCCGGCAGTTTCTTTTCGCCGGGTGGGGAGGTGTCTCGGCAGTAAAAGTATGAAAGTTGCCAATGTTTGACATGGGAGTTGAGAGTGAGAGGTGGCATTAGAGAATTCTTGCGGCGCTGGATAGAGACCCCGCCGCAAGCAAGAAGTGCCCCGTCACCGCTTTCGCGGCACGGTTTGCACTGGAAAAGTTCTATAAAGAGAGCCAAACTTGGCGGAGTGCACAAGTATGACTCGTAAAGGACGATGAAGTGGGAAATATTTAACACAGAGTTAGGCCCTATGTCAAATATTCGGAGGCCATAGTGGCTTAGAATGTCTCGAAAGAAAGGGTGACCCAGAGGACGGAACCCCCGGGTCACGTGCTCCACAAAACATATTACCTCATCATCCGCAGGTGTAGGCCGGGTCTCGTTACCCGGCACCCTCCAATGAATATCCTTTTGAGAGGGGAGAACCCCTAACTCGGCCAGTTCTTCTAACTTGGCCTTCGTAACCGTGGATCGTGCCCAGTTGGCGGATATGGAGTTGGTGGTCTTGGCCTTGGCCGGCTGTTTCCCCTGCTTCTTGGGAGCCATGGGATTAACCTGCAAAGCACAAGGTAGGAGGGTACAAGAAATAAGACTCGGAAACCATGAGTTGTCCAAGTATTGGCGATTGATATCGAGACAATATGGAAGCTAAATATTATCCGGGTATCATTCTGCGGAGCAAGGTTACCAGTTATCCGGGTATCAAGCATCATTATAAAAATTATGGGGGCTTATGTATTGAAAAGTGTTTGAGGAAGATGGATGGTACCCCATGTACCTACTGCAAGTAAAAGAACCGGAAAAAGAGGATTTTCCGGGTGACAGAGACAGGAGCGGAAATTTTGGGCGGCTCAGGCCTAGATTGGAGATTCCATTTCTAGATTTGTGGTAAAATTAATGACTATGGGCAGTAGGGGAATGAAGTGAAGTCTATATTCAATCCATTGGATGAGCTAGAATGAATTTGAGCGACCTAATTCGGCGTGACAAGGAAAATGACCGGCGGGTTGACTTAGATCCAATCTGAGATAAATCGAGAAATTGCAAGGGCAAGTTAATGGATGTGGAAAACTTACTGGAGGAGATCGAAGCGAAGCCCGACGGAGGCAAATAGCGCAATCTTGGTGCCCCTTTGCGATTCCCGGCGGGCGGGTCGGGGATGCGGCGGCGGATCTTGGCGGCGGCACGGGGCGAACCGCGGCGGAGCGCAGCCGGCGGCGGATTGGCTCTGGTGACGCGCGTGAGGACTCCGTGATGATGCTCTATGAGCTTGAGCGCGGAGGCAAAGAGAACGAGGAAAGGGGGAAAATGAGCCGTTGGGGTTAGGTTTACCCCTAAGCGCTTATTTATAAGGGTGCGGGTGGATAAACCTAGTCCAACGGGCGGCAGCCGGAAATTTCGAATTAACGGCTATTTGCCTGGTTTCTGTGGGGCGTGCTTTAAGTGTTGAATGAGGTATCCGGACAGAAATAAGAAGGAGATCTTCTCCGCAACATCAGGAGCAATTATCAAGTAAAGCAAGCCGGATTTTTAACATTCTTATCAGGGTGTTAACCCGGGAAGCTAAGTAAAGACTTGGAGAAAGCCGGGTTTCTATATGGCCACCATGGAGTTAGGCCTAGCTGTTTATCGAAGCAATTTAACCCGGGCTCCATTGAATTTGTAAGTTTGATAATTTTGCAGGGAATAGCGTGCGCTTCAAAGAGGATCTCGTGAAGCTCAAGCTATTCTGGGGACTACTGATGGAGGGATGATAACCCGGTAGGCCAACGCCAAGGTGTAATCCGGCCCAAAGGACGCTGCGCAAGATCCGGCTAAGGGAAAAGGAACTTCTAGAAGGCCCAAGTCTGTAGGCCTCGTAACCCGGATTGTGGGTTGCGGTAAGGAAAGTTAGGGTTTTGTATGCGGTGTCCGGGTAGGATTCAGGGTGCGCCTTGGAGGGCAAGCCGGGGGGTCCGTGTCGAGACATCGTAGTAGTTTTCATAGACGGGGGTGCCATGAGACTACGGTAGAGACGTGGGGTAACGGGATCGCGTGGTGGACAGTGAACACAGGATTTACCCAGGTTCGGTACGTCGCGACAGTACGACGTGCCTACTCCTGCACTTCTCACTAATCAGGACTAAAGCCTGTAAACAGGGTTACAATGTGAGGTTTAGATCTAAGCTACTTGACGAGGATGAGCTTCTCGGCGAGCTGGCGTAGAGCTTCTCTGTTATCCCTTATCGAATCTATCTCCCGTCCGGCTTTATATAATAGCCGGACTAGGGCTTACAGAATAGGAAACCTAGAAGACTACGGTAACTTGTAACTTGGAAAGCAAGGAATCCGTCTTCTCCTCCAAGCCAGATCACGTGGGCCGTCATCCGGGTTCTTCTAGAATCCGGCTTCTGTGCGTCGGATTACTGGGCCGCCCAATGGACCTAAGCCCACTACCACTTAGGCCACCCTGGTAATCCGGCACTTTGTCTACCATATTCTATACCCCTATTTGGTATATATCCGACAGTAGCCCCCAAGAAGGATTAAAACTCTGATTCTCCGTCTTTCGCCAAATATACTTTGTCCGAGAAATATTGATTCAGCAGTCTTGATTCTTCTTATTCTTCTTTTGAAAGAGATGGTAACATGAAACTCGGAATCCTAAAAATCCGGCTTTTCTCTCGCGATCCTTCGCGGAAAAGGAACTCCTGACGTCAGCGCTTGAGTCATGCTGACGCAGGGGACGTTTGGGTTTCACGCGGGAAACCCTGCACCGTATCTCTGACAGATTCTCACGGGAAACGAGGAGATAGTCATCATTTCCCTGTCGTTTCATTTCCCGGATTTTCCGGCGAGTGACACGCGTTGAACATCCAACGGTCAAAATAGCCGTTGGCACGTATCTTGACGGATTTCTAGCTATAAATAGCCGTCCTCGTCCTCAACGAAAACCTTCCGCACTCTCACCGCACTCGCCATTGACGCGCACGAGCTCTCGAGCGAAGCCCTGTCCCGAGCGCACTTCACCTCCAAGCACACCGGAAACGAATCGCGCCGCCAGGAAATGGCAACCTCACCGTCCTCGCCTACTCGCGCCGCCATCGACGACCTCATCGGCGACCTAGATCCACAACTTGGGTCACCCAAGCACGCCGGCGACGAGCCGGAGAAATCCGCGGCCTTCGCGGCAGGCGGAGAGAACCTTTCCGCCGCCGCGGACATCGCGGGCTCGAGCTCCGCAGCCTCTCCGCCGTTTGCCCCTGAAACGGCGGAGGAAAAGATCCAGCTCCTCGGCGACGAGCTCGCCGCCGCGGAAGCCGCCGCCTCCGCCGCCACCGGAGCGGACGAAGAGATGGAGTCTGCAGGCAATTGGATTGCCTGCAGCATTCCACCGGCTCTTCTTCCAAACTTGGAAAAGGAGGGCCTGGTCCTTAAGGGGAAGTGGCGTCTTCCGGAGGACGAGAGCGAACCAATGCCGAAAGACGGCGAAAGAGTTCTCCTCTCCTCCCATCTCCTTCGAGGTATGGGCCTTCCACCTTCCGCCTTCTTCCTCCAAATTCTTTCCCATTACAACATCCAACCCCATAACCTGCCACCCAATTCCATCCTCTACATGGCCGGCTTCCAGGCTTTGTTCGAAGGTTATTTAGGCTTAGAACCTAGGTTAGACTTTTGGACGTATTGTTTCGGGGTTAAGCGGAACTCTTCGGAGGGCGCACTCCCGACTTGCGGAACCATCTCTTTTACTCTTCGGAGATTCAGAGAAGATTGGTTCCCCAAGATCAAAACGTCGGAATCCGTCAAATTTTGGACGGGTTCCTTCTTTTATCATCCCGATGTGCCTTTCCCTACTGAGGCCATCGGGGTTCCTCCCTTCACGAACTCTGCCGCTGTTCCCCAAGACAACTGGGGAGTGGAAGCCGTCCAGGTTCTGCCGCCTGATCTATTAAGGATCAAGCGGCGCATCGCTAAGCTCACCTCCTCCACTCCACCTTTGACCGGCATGGACACGATCTTTTGCTGGTTGAATAGACGGATTCAGCCATTGGCCAACCACGGTGGTCGCCTCCTTTGCGACTACACGGGAGCCAAGGATCCAATGCGGACAACCAACAAAGATTGGCCCGCAAAGGAGCTTCGACGGCGCATCAACCAGTTGGTCGCATCACGCGACCAATACGAAGCGAGTCGGCCAATGTATACGGCCGACAATCCGGCTCCCAAGGTACTTTTTCTGTCATTTGGGTATAATTATTCCTTCTCGGATTTTCTCGCTCCTAACCCTGATTTTTCTGTCCAATAGATTACCGAACTTCCAGATTCGGAGCTAGCTTCCGAGGCTGAGCTGGACGCATTGCGCACCGCTGCTACAGGTGGGCGTAAACGGAAGAAAATTCCTTCCTCTGAGGAAGTTATCAACCTTGACGGGGTTCCCGTCGCCACTTCCAGGTTAGTTCATCCGGGTTGTCTTGCTTTTTGTCGAAGTTTTTCTTTCGCCTTCGGAAAACTAACTTTTTCCGGGTTTCTGGTTTTTTAGCCTAGCTCCCTCCAACCTGAAGCCGAAGAAGCTGAAGAGACACAAGGTCTTGTCCGGCCGAGGCGCCCGTCCTTCTTCCGCCATTCCTCTGGACTCATCGTCCTCCATGGCGGAAGAGCATGCTGCCACCCCCCCACCGAACCGCTGGAGACCAGCCAGCCCGTTGTGTCGGATTCTGACACGAGGGAAAGGGCGTCCCCGGATGCGGGGAAATTTTCTCGGTCTTTCGACGAGGAAATTCCCCAGTTCGACAAGGACTACAAGCATATCCATGATGGCCTAAGCGTTGCCGGAACTCTCTTTGCAGAATACGCAAAGGAGTTCAATGAAAACTTGGCGGGCTTGGAACGAATGAGCAAGGTATGTATCTCTAGCCCCCAAGCATTAAATAAAATGCATGCTTTTTACCTTGATGCTTTCTAATTATTCCTTTCCTTGCCATGTTCTAGCAAACTGCCGAAGCCATTAACGTGGCAGTTTTCAACAAGCTCTCGATCAAGAACAAGGAGGTTAGAAATCTTCTTTCCATTCTTGAGGAGAGAGAGGCGGAGCTGGCGTCATCCCAACTCGCGCTGTCGGAAACAACAGGTAAGCATTCTCCTTCTGAAATTTCTGATTCAGGCATTTGTCTAAGTACTTTTTCCGGGAGTATTATTAACTCGTATTTTTCCTTGCTTTTCAGCTGCTTTGGCTCAGGCTAAGCAAGCAGCTGAAGATTCTGGCAATGCCGAGTATCTCCGCAAGGAGAATGTTGAGCTTCACAAGGATCTTGTGAAAGCACAACAAGATCTGGAAGCCAGCAACTTGGCCCTTGGGGTTTCGCAATCCCAGGCTTCCGCCCAGGCGGAAAAAGACCAAGCCACCATTGAACGCTTGGAGGCTGCTCTCAAACTGCGTGAGGAGGAAAGCTCTGAGATCGACAAACTTGTTGGTAAGTTTGAGTATACATTTACCATTTTCCTCAGTTTGTCTTTTTTCTCTGCTTTTGTTACTTAACCTTTTGGGTTGTTTTTTACTATAAACAGGAGATAGTTCAGATCTTTCTCGGATTGAAAGAATCCGATTTTTTTAGAAGACCTGGACTTTGATCAGGGTTGCTTGCATGCAACTGGTCAACAAGTTCCTTCCCTCCAAGAATGGGGAGTTCTCGGAAGTTGAAAAACTTCCGGGTTCTATCATGGAGGTGGCGGAGTCCAGGGAATCCTTCCTTCGCTCCGCTGCACGGGGTGGTGCACGCATGGCACTTGGCTTAATGCGTATGCACTACCCTGGGGCAAAATCCTGGCGCGTGGCAACCGGTGTCCCTGAAGGATACACGGAAGCCCAACGAAATGCGATCTTTGATGCAATCAAAGGCCACGCTACCCAGGTTGCTTCCATGGTGAACCTCTCCATCAATTACCCGGAGGAAGAAGTTCCTGAAGCCCCCCAGGACGACAGCAGCGAGGAGGAATCGGATGCTTGAAGGGTTTCCTTAAACCTGGATAGCAAAAATAGACAATAGGAGCATTACTGCACTTTCACAATGTAACACGAATTGTAATGCTTCTATTTGTATTAATGAAAACTCCGCCTTTTGCAGTCTTAATTGTGAAATTCTTTGCAAGTTTTTCGGATTTTATTATTCCTTTATCTTCTAAGTTCTCTGGTATATATGTTTTAACTGTCCTTAGTGTTTGAAATGGCTCAAATAGCAATATGAATCGTCATGCCGAGTAACTGGGTCGAACCAATCCGTTTAAAACTCGGAAACATGGATCATGCTAAAGGCATTTTTACTAACTAGTTCCAGTAACCCAACATATACACAATCAGATAATGCTTAGAGAAAACAAGGAAAATTTTAAATGAAACTTGGGCACGCAGGCAATTCAAGTTTCCTTGAGCCGTTAGCAGACTGAAAAATCATTCAGTATTTTAACGCTGAGTACGCAAGCACAATTTGGGTTAACATTGAGTAATTTGTAAGATCATTGGGAAATAGATGAGGCGGAAACATGCTTTGCACTTATATTGAACTTGTAAAACATGGAAATCAGAATTCCGACAACTTTATTTCATGATCTCAAAAGATGTTTACATAGAATTGAACTAAGTACGGAAAGGGACATAACTTGCTAGATATTCCCAGGCTTTCGCAATCCACTTGACTTTGTCGGATTTTTTCAGCAACTTGTAGAGTGGTAAGGCTTTATCCCCCAGCCGACTAATAAATCTGCTGACGGCTGCGGCGGAACCCGTCAATATTTGGACATCTTTTACGCACGTAGGTTTTGAGATGTTCAAGATTTCCTTGATCTTTTCCGGGTTAACTTCTATTCCTCTGTGAGAAACGATGAAACCCAGAAGTTTTCCTGAGGGAACCCCGAATACGCACTTAGATGGATTCAACTTCATCTTGTAAGTGCGTAAGTTTTCGAAAGTTTCTCGCAAATCCTCAAGGAGTGAATCTTTTTCCTTGGTTACGACAGCAATATCGTCCACGTAAACATGGACGTTTTTGCCAATCTGACTATGCAAACAACATTGCATGCAACGCTGGTAGGTTGCACCTGCGTTCTTCAGGCCAAATGGCATGGTTACGTAATAATACGTCCCGTACGGGGTTATGAAAGAAGTCTTGATTTGATCTTCCTTTTTCATGCGTATTTGGTGGTACCCGGAGTATGCATCCAAAAAGCATAAAAGTTCGGAGCCTGCAGTGGCGTCTATTATTTGATCGATTCGCGGTAATGCGAACCTATCTTTTGGATACAACTTGTTCAAGCCTGTGTAATCTATACACATTCTAAGAGCAGTAGTGTCTTTCTTCGGTACTAATACCGGATTTGCGGACCAGTCAGTATGGATTACTTCCTTGATGAAATCCGCTGCTAAAAACCGGATAGCCTTCCGTCTTCTTCCGTCAAATCGACGGAGACCCTGTTTGACGGGTTTTGATCCAGGAATAACCTTGAGTTGGTGCTCAGCAAGTTCCCTGGGTACACCTGGCATGTCAGCTGGACACCAGGCAAAAATATCCCAGTTCCTACGGAGGAACTTGATTAGCTCGCCTTCCTATTTGTCAGTCATCCCAGTCCCTACGACGACAAATTTTGTCGGATCTTTGGGATCTAGGATTACCTGTCTTGTATTCTCGGACGCCTTGAAGCTATCTGTTGGCTTCCGGGTTTCTTTTCCTACCGGCATTTCTGACGGCGATACCTCCTTGGCTAATTCCTTCAGTTCTTCCTTTGCTATAACTCTCTGAGCGCAAAGGGCATTTTCTTTCTCCAACTCATTTGCCAGCTTGAAATCACCGGCTATGGTGATTACTCCTCCTTTTGGTCCTGGCATCTTCAGCTTGTTATAGATATAACAAGATCTTGCCATGAATTTGGCGAAAGCTGGACGTCCGAGTATTGCGTGATACACGCTTTCGAACGGCACTACTTCGAAGGATACTTTTTCCTGCCGGAAGTGATCTTTATCTCCGAAGGTGACATCTAGGGAAATTTCTCCTAGGGACCGTGCTTGTCTGCCAGGAACAATGCCATGGAAGCGTATGTTGCTGTAGTTCAGCTGGGACTCGGAGATCTTCAGATGCTTCAGTGTATCCAAGTACATTATATTAATGCTGGATCCTCCGTCCATCAGCACCCTTCTTAGCCTAGTGTTTTGGACAATAGGGCTTACAACAAGAGCTTGTGTGCCGGGTTCAGGGATATTTCCGGGATGATCAGACTGATCCCAGGTTATTGGTGTGTTGGAGTATTTCAAGAATTTCGGGGTTGCCGGAACAACCGCGTTTATTTCTCGAAGTGTTCTTTTGGCCACCTTTGCTGACGGAGTTGCTAACAAAGTTAGCATTGCTTCTCCATCAACTCTCGGAAATTTGGGTTCGCCCTTTCGCTGTTGTTCCTGGATTTTGTCGTCAGTGTCCGATTCACTGTCTTCTTTGTCAGCTTCTGGCTTTTGTTTGGCGGGTTTCCTCTTGGAACCCTTCCCCTTACCTACGGATCCTGCATTGCCTTTCATGTGCTTATTCAGCCGGCATTGCGCGTTTGTATGGGTGGGTTTCCCAAATTGTGAGTGGTGGACACAGGGTTCCGACTTAATCCTCCCCCATTCTTCAGGAGTGTAATTGATTGGATCTGGGCTGCGTCCTTTCCACTTGTTCCCCTTTTCTCCTCCAAAGGCTATGTTTACCTCTTTGGGTTTTGTCGTTGTTTCTGGAGTTCCCTTTTTGTCAAAACGAGGGGTTTTCTTGGCGAGTATCAGTGATTCGATATTGCCACCTCTTGCTCTGATGTCGTCTTCGGCTGCGGCGTGCTCATTGGCGGTTGTAAGCATAGATCCGAGATCTTTGTGCTGTTTGGAACCGACCATGAACGGCACTAGTCCGGGTTTTAGGCCATTGACGAAAGCATGCATTGCTTGTACGTCAGTTACTCCAGAACAACTATTCTTCATTGTTGTCCATCTGGAGATGAAATCCACGTATGGTTCATCCTCAAATTGGGTGCAACGGTTCAGCTGGTTGATGCTGTTCGGGCGTTTGTACGTTCCCCGGAAATGCTGAGTGAATACTCTAGCCATATCATCCCAGCTGTCGACAGTTCTTGATGGTAATCCATTGATCCAGTCTCTGGCTCCGTCTAGAAACATTAGGGGAAGAAACTTTACAGCTTCCAGGTCTGTCCTATTGTTGATCTGGACGGCTGTATAGTAGTCTGAGAGCCAGGTATCCGGGTTTGTGCTGCCGGTGTATTTCTGGTACGTTGGACCGACCTTGGCAAAGCCAGAATGCAGGGTTATCCTTCGGATCCTGTCAGTAAAACACTTAGGACCAAAGTATAGATCATCCTTTTCTGCTCTATCAATGTGTGCAGAATATCTTCCGGCTGAATGGACAGAAGGGGATCTGCTCCTTTCTTTTCCATTGTTGCGCGGACGCGCTTTTCCGGGGTTATTTCTATCTCTTCCGTGGTCACGCCCTTTTGGATTAGGCGGAATTCTGCTCCTGTGCCTTTCTTTATCCTTAGGAGGTGTCCGGGATCTTTCACGTCTGTGAGGTATATCATATCTTCCAGCTTTCTCAGCTGGGTTTCTCGGAGGTGGCATTATTTTGCCGTCATTCCGGTGTTTGTCTTCCCGATCGTGGGGTTTACGTCCATCTTTCGGGAGATGGGATCCAGTTCTAGACGCTGCATCCCGATTGTCGGGGTTTTTCTTGTCTTTTCTCGGATCCTCTTTTTTATCCTTTGAATTGTCTGAATCTCCGGGTTCTTCCGGTCCAGGTGCTCCAGCAGCGCAAGTAGCTGTTTTGCATAGGGCGGAGTTATCGTGCAGCCTCCCTGATCGCTCTTGGCCCCGCTGTTGTTGTTGCAATGCTTTTCCTAAGAAAGCATACACCCCTTGAAGTTTTTCCCCGTTGGAATACAGATCGTTATTGAGGATGGCGAACGCTGCTTCCGCGTTTTCTGCTGCGGTTTTGTATATTGGTTCGCCCCTAGCATCTTTGCCGTTTACCTGCTTTTGCCAAGATGGGTTATGAAACCTTTCTTTTGGCGGCAGTTCTTCCGGTCTTACGATTCCGGGTAACCTAGTAGGTTTTAACGCAGATCTATTCTTTCTCTCGTACTCCTCTATTTCTTCCTTCATGATTTTGATATCATGCTGGGTTTGTTGGAGATGTTGCCGAGATCTGAGTAGATGTTGTTGTTGCTTTTGGAAGGCTTGTCTCCTGGTTTCCAGCATCTCAGGGGGTTCATCTGGTCCCACTGGTGTTTGCAACAGCTCTTGCTCTTCCTGTTCCGTCATTGGCGGAGCAGAGATTTCTTTGGATTTCTTCTCCGCAGGCTTTGTTCTGCTAGCATCTCCTGCTTCCAGGTTTTCATCAGCGAGATTGGCTGATTTTTTCTTCCGGATTTTGTATTGGAGTTTCTTAGCAGCACGGTGTTTTTTCTTGGAAGAGGGAGGCTTTCTGACAGGCTCATCTTCTGTCATCTCCTTGACATTGGGAAATACCGGAGAAGTTTCTCCGTCTTCTCTCTCTTCCTCTGGCGGAGGAGTTTTGGGGCTTTCCTGGCTGCCGGCATCCGTGACTTCAGCCGATTTTGCCATTAGCACTTCGTGGAATCCCTCTTGAAGAGATTTTACCTTTCTTTCGAAGGCATCCTCATCTTCATCTTCGGAGTCGAATTTATCCGATCCGGTGTCCGACTCCAATCTCGCCTCAATGGCGGCTAGCACAGACTCGGCTTCCGAGTTTATCGTTATGCTGACGGATGTCGGATCTTCCGTCTGGATGACGGGTATCAGATCTTCCGTTTCTGTGACGGGTGTATTTTTGTCTGCCTCTTGCACGGGATTTCCGTCATCCGTGTTTTCGGCGACCTCAGATTGCACCATGCCGATAAAGTGTGTGTCACTTTTTTGTCGGCGATCTGAGCAAAATCCGGCATCATAGTCGTCTTCGACTGGGTATAGGGCGGGTGGGAAATATTTGCTTCCACCGCAAAACCCCATTGCTTCTGCGGTTAGTCCGATAAAGATGTTAGCAGATCCAATCCGTAACACGCAGGCACTTACCAGGTGGTTTTGCGCCGGTATGTAGGATCCGTTGTCGAGGAAGCGTCCGACGTCGTCGTCGAACTCCAGGCTTCCGACAGTGATTGATCTTCCGATTCCGCCGAGTATCCCAGATCGGAACTTCACGCCTCACGTCGTATGCCCCACGGTGGGCGCCAACTGTCGAGACATCGTAGTAGTTTTCATAGACGGGGGTGCCATGAGACTACGATAGAGACGTGGGGTAACGGGATCGCGTGGTGGACAGTGAACACAGGATTTACCCAGGTTCGGTACGTCGCGACAGTACGACGTGCCTACTCCTGCACTTCTCACTAATCAGGACTAAAGCCTGTAAACAGGGTTACAATGTGAGGTTTAGATCTAAGCTACTCGACGAGGATGAGCTTCTCGGCGAGCTGGCGTAGAGCTTCTCTGTTATCCCTTATCTAATCTATCTCCCATCCGGCTTTATATAATAGCCGGATTAGGGCTTACAGAATAGGAAACCTAGAAGACTACGGTAACTTGTAACTTGGAAAGCAAGGAATCCGTCTTCTCCTCCAAGCCAGATCACGTGGGCCGTGATCCGGGTTCTTCTAGAATCCGACTTCTGTGCGTCGGATTACTGGGCCGCCCAATGGACCTAAGCCCACTACCACTTAGGCCACCCTGGTAATCCGACACTTTGTCTACCATCTTCTATACCCCTATTTGGTATATATCCGACAGTCCGGGTGCTATATAAGCCGGCCCCTAGGTATAGTTTAGAGAGATCCAAGAGTTCTAGCAAGATCGCCTGATATCGAATATCCAGTGTAACACGAGAGTCGAGTTAATATATCGAGATCGGAGACTCGGCGACTTGATTGCCGGCTGCCAGATCGAGTTTCATCATGTTTTCCTCTGAGCTAAACCCTCTCCCAAACGCCTGTGTTGTCTTGCCCCAAGATAAGTTACCCCCGGTAACGTCTGCCGTGATTATCCCACGACACGCTTGTTTCTTGAATGGTTGTGGAGACTTGTTGGTAGCATTAGAGGCTCGAGGGGCGCTCTTGTTGTTGGTAGGAGTAGGAACTTGTGTCATTGGTGACGAAGAGGAAGGTCTTGAGTTGAAGAAGGCCTTTTGCTTGTTGTACTTGAGATCTTCCGCAATTTGACGTTCGGCCTTGAGAGCTTGGTGGACAAGGGCCACAATGTTGTCATGCGGTTGATACTCAACGATCTTCCTTATAGGATAGTTGAGACCATTGAGGAAGCGGGCCATTATTTTTTCTTGAGATTCTCACATGAGCTTGAATCAAAGATGTCTCCATTTCCTTGTAGTACTCATCAACGGACTTCAAACCTTGACGAAGTTCTTGAAGCTTCTTGAAGAGGTCACGCTTGTAGTGTGGAGGAACAAACCGGGCATGCATGAATTGCTTCATTTCATTCCAAGAGGCAATAGGAGCAATGTGATTGCGGACTCGTTCGGCTTGTAGACGATCCCACCATAAGAGTGCATAGCCTTCGAATTCCAAAGATGCCAAGGCAACCATTTTCTTGTCGGTGAAGTTGTGAATGCCGAAGATCTTGTCTACCTTGAGAGCCTAAGCAAGATATTCTTCGGGGTCATTCTCACCATTGAACTTTGGGATTGAAACGAAGGGCACTCATGTTGTTATCTTCTTGTTGACGATGGGGTTGCTCATGGTGTCGATCATGGGGATCTTCATCATAGACGGGCGGTGAATCATCATAGGGGTCATCCTCATTGTCTTGGCGGTGGCGATCATGATGGGGAGGATGACACCGATGGTCATTAGGAGGTGGTTGTTGTCGGTGACGGAGTCTTTCTTCACGGCGTTCACTATCATCATTATCATTGTGTTGGTGTCATTGATGTTCTTGTTCTTGGCTGTGACGCCCCTGGATCGGGTACTATGGGGATTTCAGCGTTCCCGCCAGAATCCACATAATACCGATCCCGGGTTGTCAACTTTCGGTAATCATTACAAGAGTTCACGAATATTCCACAACAACAGAAGAGATATATAAAAGACGACTCAAACGAGTCAAGAATACAACTGATACAATACAAAGATCCAAATAACAGCGGAAGAAACAACATAGCGTCTGACTACGGACAAGATACAAATTAGACTAAGAGTCCTGAAGATAACCGATGGCGTCCAATCCCTGCCCAGGCCAAGCCGGAGGGATTCCCAAGCTAACGTCGTCAGACTTCAAACCTGTTGACTGCAATGTGGAATATGCAGCCATGAAATGGATTTGTGGGTCAGTACTATTAAGTATTGGCAAGTGGATAAACCATACTCACAAGATACCAGCGTAACCAATCATCACAAGATACAAATACTTTGGGTAGAACGGAAGGAAGGGATTATTGCAAATAAGCGGCAGCGGGCAGCACTAACAACTAAAGAGACGCGCTACAACTTCCGGCTAATAGAAAGGGATAAGAGAGCGTATCAGAACCAACTACAACTACTCACCAGACAATACCCATCCAGTGTTACCCCCTACTAAGGAAGCAACCCAAGGAAACTCACGCTGTTGATTAAGGTGACATTCATTTTTATGGTGGAGGTAATCTATATTACTAGCCAAGTTATCATCGTTAAGTGTAAGTTGTCTGAGTACTTGTTAGCCAGCACTTTCACCAAGTCATCCATAACCGCGGACAACACGGCTTCTCGAGAAGATTAACCCTGCAGGGATGCACCAATTTGGCCGTACACGTAAGAATGACCCGCCAGATGGAAATGCACTTCCACCAAGCGAGGCACTCAACACAACCCAACTCTTCTTCGCATCAAGCCCAAAGAACCACGTGCAAATGAGCGCACGACTAATCAAGCCCCACGAAGAAAAGGGGACCCTCATAGCACTCTAAGAATGTGTCTCCCTAAATGCCGACTACAAAAGTTCCACCCTGGCGCCAAGGGTTCGCACATGCATATGCATGCATCAAATGGAAAACCCGAACTAAGTGTGGCGATTTGGACGAGATGCGAATCGAATCAGAATTGCGGGGGGTGCCCATACACGCTTCCCACATGCGGTTAGTGCGCTCATCATGGATCGGAGGACAAGACCCTTTTCCTAATTAAGGTCGACACTAGCAGGCCTCAAAACCACGCCGGGCCTCCTGCCGGTGCCTTATCATCAAATTATTATTACCCAAAACATTAACATGTTGTTGATTAGGACAAGCCCAACTATCAACTAAACAGGTGATAGGACAAAGGACAACAGGACTCGAGCGCAAACAAACTTAAGCATGCTAGTACGACACAGGCCAACAAACAACAGGGTTATAGGTGTGGAGGTAAGGCAATATCGTGGCAGCAGGGTAAACATGTGATGGGATCGGAACACAAGCATCGAAAATACTAGGCTAGCATAAAGACAACGGAAAGAATCGGTAACAAGTGAGGAAAGGCAACATAGGTAGCAAGTGAGTATACTTGACTGGAATCCAGCAAGTAGAGGTACATCCGAAGAACTTGTCGATGCTCACATCATCTCAACGTCCTATCCGTGAAAAAGCAACAAACTAGAACAAACACCGGATGCAACAATTACTACTACGTCAAAAGATCCAGCATGATCCTATTTTATATGCATGACATGCGAGATGCAACGCAAAAATGCAATTTAGACAATTTAATCGGAACCGGAGTCCGGACAAAATAATTATTGGTTCAAGTTGTTTATTTAACCATCAATGTTAAATGTTTATTAACATGGAGAACAATAAATAGGTGAGCTAAACAGGATTAAATGGAATAGGGCATTATTTAAAGTAATTACCCCAACACATTCCATATTTAAATATTAGATGGACATGCATAACACAACTAAATTGCAAAATGCAAGATGCAAACAAAGGCATGGATGGCATATTAATGTTCCTTGCATTTTTCTGATCGAAATAGACATAAAGTTTGCATTATTTGGTTTAGTAAAACAAAAGTTATAAGCATTTGAAGGTTTGGGTGTAATCTGGAAAAACTGGGACGAGTTCGTGATAAAAACAGAGAGTGGAAGGGCTCCGGTGCAAAACTGGGAAGGACAGGGGCCTTGGTGCAAAACTTCAGATCCAGATCTGGATCTGGGGAATTTTTCTCACCGCAGTTGGAGCTATCTTCGGTCAATGACAGGTGGGGCTAGCCCTCACGCGGTGAAAATTAGAGAAAAAGAAGGCACCGTGCCTTGGGTGGGATTCAAACCCGTGAGTTCTCCGTGGAACCAAAGGAACGGAACCACCGTGCTGTGTGCTCGTGAGTGCTATTGTACGGATGTTTACGAATATCAAGTGTATCCCTTGGATTTTTAACTGACGAAACTGAAGACACGGGAGGCTACAGCCGGATGGGAAACTGTGAGGCCATCGACGGCGATCTGACGCGGGCGACGCGCGAAGGCGCTGCTCCCAGAGCAAGAGAGGGAAAGGGGAACGAGTCCAGAGGGCTCCTCACCGTGTGGGAAGGCTGGGGGCGGCCGGAGGTGGTCGGAGGCGCGCCTAAGCGTCGATGGAGTCGAGCAGACCGCGTAGACGTACATTAGACAGAGGAGGAAGATGACCATGCCGACGACGTCCTAGGCAGCTGCGGCCCCCGTTCTTCCGCGTAGCAGACGACGATGGCAAGGCGGTTCCATTCCCGCTGGCCCCTTGGCTCGACGGAGACCATGGCGGTGGGGCGTTTGCGAGGTCCACCGGTGTTACTCCATGGGTGCAGAAAATTCAGATACGTACACCAAGAGACAGAGAGAAACGCGAACCAGGAGGAGAGGTAGAGTGGCGGCGCAAGGGGAGATGGGAAGGGGAGAGGCTAGGGTTTGGGGATCCTCTCCCGGGTAGATAAGAAGGAGGGAGGGAGGGGACCATGGAGGGTTGGTGTCGTGGTGGTGGCTGCTGCCGTCACTGATGTCGACATCAGTACGGAGAAGGGAGAAAGGAGAGGTGAGCTAGGTCGTAGGTGGCTGGGCCGGCCCAGTGTGGCTGGCCTGGCTGCCTCCCCATTCCCTTTTCTTTAATTTCTTTTTATTCTTTTGTTTTGTAGAAAAGAAAAGAGAAGGAAAAAGAAGGGGTTTTTGGGATCCAAAAATTATGGTGATAACTTGTATGAGTTCCTTATGGAAAATACCCAGTTGCACCAACTTTTCTTTTTCAAAATTTTAAATACTTGTTGCTGTTTGAATTTGATTGAATTTCAAGTGAATTTGACTTTAAATTGAGTAATTGAATTGGGGCAAGGTTTATTATTTGAATTTAAATTGGACTTAGCAAAATAGGGTTTTAGTAAAAGGGTTTTGAAATAACCAAGCATTTTAATATTTGAGTTTCCACTTTGTGGATTACAATTTGAATGGTTTGTTTGCAATTTTAATTGAAACCATTTGGAACATGTTTGAAGTTTTAAATTCGTTTGAAAACAAAGGTGCATATGATGCATGAGGCAATGCATGCAAAAAGAAAACAAGCAATTCTATTTGAGGGAAATCCCCCGGGTGTTAGAGCCGACACCACTAACAAGGGATTGCGCCCTCGCAATCCACCCAAGGCAAGGGGAAGAGAGGTGTCAACTACGGAGTCTTCGTGCTACGGTTGATTTCCCGGGTCAGTGGGCGGATCTCTTCTTCTCGACACCACTAACAAAAGCTTCTCGACACCACTAACAAGAGATTCTTGCTCGGATTGATGACGATGTTCTTCCACCAGGAATCTTCCGATGATCGAACCTATTAGGTTAAAGGCTCAGAAAACGTCCACCCACGTAGAATCCTAGAACTTTGAAAGATTGAGAGGAAGAGAGACTCCAAAACAAATAAGATGAGAGGAGAAATAGAATAGAGAAAAGGAGAAAACAAGAATCCTATTGAGATGTTTCCAAAATAGTTTAGCAGAAATAGTTTTTGACACTCTAGAAACAACGACCGTTAGCGAGGTTATCCTACAGGCTTTGCGGACCCGTTGCTTCGATAACCATTCGTATCGAAACAACTTTGGGAATCGGAAACCATGCTCTGATACCATTTGTGACGCCCCTGGATCGGGTACTATGGGGATTTCAGCGTTCCCGCCAGAATCCACATAATACCGATCCCGGGTTGTCAACTTTCGGTAATCATTACAAGAGTTCACGAATATTCCACAACAACAGAAGAGATATATACAAGACGACTCAAACGAGTCAAGAATACAACTGATACAATACAAAGATCCAAATAACAGCGGAAGAAACAACATAGCGTCCGACTACGGACAAGATACAAATTGGACTAAGAGACCTGAAGATAACCGATGGCGTCCAATCCCTGCCCAGGCCAAGCCGGAGGGATTCCCAAGCTAACATCGTCAGACTTCAAATCTGTTGACTACAATGTGGAATATGCAGCCACGAAATGGATTTGTGGGTCAGTACTATTAAGTACTGGCAAGTGGATAAACCATACTCACAAGATACCAGCGTAACAAATCATCACAAGATACAAATACTTTGGGTAGAACGGAAGGAACGGATTATTGCAAAGAAGCGGCAGCGGTGTCGCACCCTGATTTCTAGGGGATACTCATCGGGCCAAACTGGATAGCAGATGCTTGGATTATGGGGCCTAACTGCTCCCACATCCTCGCTCTCGAGTAGGCCAGCACTTATGTGCGACAACCAAGCTCCGCTATTCCATCGTCGATGTAAACTATCCACTAGAGATCATAGGCACTACCGTCGACGTACTTCATACCAATCACACATGGTACGTCAACGGCGTTAAACGAAACGGTAGCACAACATATCTCTAAGACACAAAAGATTGAAATAAGTTGCAAATGGCTCTCATTAGAGCAGAGATAGCAAATACAATCATCCAGAGGACACATGTCCCAACATATCATCATTACATCGCAGCGGAAACAAACAATGGTGTCTGAGTACAGACAAAATCCAAATAGGCCTAAGAGGCCGGAAACGAACAGACGAAGCCCATCCACGAAGTCTTCGGATCCTGCCCGGGTCCGCTATCTACTCGTCAGCAGTCTCGTCATAATCCACGTAGTAGCCACCATGGAGATCCTCGGAATCGTAGTCTGCGTAAACCACAGCCCAGAGGGGTCAGTACATAAACGTACTGGCAAGCAAGACTCACAGTTCACCAAAGTGTAACCCGTCAACACCAAGCACAGATGCCTTGGGTTCAACGGAAGAAAGGGGATATAAAGGATGCTGCAACTGGCTGCTCTAACAACTACAGAGATTCTACCACTTCCGGCTAACAGAAAGAAGATAAGATCGAGTATCGTAACCAACCTATCAACTAACTCCAAACAAACCCATCCTGGATCTCACCTCTTATCCAAAGAAGCAGTCCGAGGATAACTCACACAGTTGGATTAATGATGGTTCAGATTATTGTGTCAATAAGCCTATTACTAGTCAAGTTGTTGATCATGGGGTGTAAGGTTGTTAATCATTAGGTTTAAGTTGTCCTGAGTACTTGTTAGCCAGTACTTTCACCAAGTAATCCATAACCGCGGAAAACACGGCTTCTCGAGAAGATTATCCCTGCAGGGTTGCACCAATTTGGCCGTACACGTATGAATAACCCGCCAGATGGAAAGGACCTTCCACCAAGCGGGGCACTCAACACAACTCGACTCTTCTTCGCATCAAGCCCAAAGAACCTTGGGCGCACGGCTAATCGAGCCCCGAAGAAAAGGGACCCTCATAGCACTCTAAGACCGTGTCCCCCTATATGCCGACTACAAAAGTTCCACCCGGGTACCAAGGGCTCGCAAGATCATGCATGCAGCAAATGGAAAACCCGAACTAAATGAGGCGATTTGGACGAGATGCGAATCGAGTCAAATTGAGGGGGGCGCTCATACTCTCTTCCCACATGCGGGTAGTGCGCTCATCATGGATCAGTAGACAAGACCCTTTTCCTATTAGGGTCGACACTAGCAGGCCTCAAAACCACAAAGGGCCTCCTGCCGGTGCCTTATCATCAAATTATTAATTAACAATAACATTAGCAGGATTGATTGATTAAACATCGAGCCCCCAGAACATAATAGAATAATAATAACAGAAAGTAACTGACAGCAGACTCGAGCAAAAACAACCTAAGCATGCTAGTAAGACACGGGCTCAAACAAAAGGGGGTATAGGAGTGGAGGTGAGGCAATATCAGGGTTAAGGGATTCATGCAATGGGTTCGGAGAACAAGCAACGATACATATGGCTAGCAGAATAGACAATGGAGAAGTATCGGTATCCAATGTTGAAAGGAACACAATGGTTCATGTGAGTGATAACTTGTCTGCAAACTCAGCAGCCTGGTACTGAGCTAAAATCCGCTGAAGTAGTATCGTAAACCTCGTCGGTCTCAACGTCGTCATGTATCCGGGAAGAAGCAAACAAACAACGCAAGGAAACAACAATCAATAACAAGGCATAGTGCACAATCATGGGATGATGCATGACCATTTAGTTGATGCATAGAAATAAACTAGTTGACAAGATAACAACATGATTAAATGGACCCACATGCAATTGGATTGCATATGAAAGCCCATGAATTATGCGTGAATTAATTGTTCTACAACTAATCCTCATGTGTAAGTGAATTAGCATGATGCATGCATGATGAAAACAACAAGGTAACAATATTAAATGCAATTGGAATGATAATTAACAAGTTAAGAAGTTAGTTATTAAGTTTGGAAATTTTGGGTACTTAAATGAGGTTACACAACAATTGGTTGTTTTCATCAAGTTAAGTTGCTCAAAACAGATGGCAAAGTTCATATTTGACAAGAGCAAAACATTTTGGGTGGATTACATGTTTCAATTATTGCAAAAGGAAATAGAATGAGTTAATTATTAATTAAACAAGATTAAACAAGTTTTAATTGGAAATAATTCAGGTGTGGAGGTTAATTGAATTTTATTTGTTCAAAATATTAAACCAAGTTCATATTTGAAAAGGTTATGTTTTCCTGGTTTGGAAACATATTTTACATGTTCAAAGATAATTTAATTTGAGCAAGTTGTGAATTTAGCAATTTCAAATGAATTAAACAAGGTTTAAATGATTTAGGCAATTTTAATTATTCAAAACAGGAAACAAAAATTATATTTGAAAAGGGCATTTGAAATAGCATGGAAAACATATTTTATTTGCATTATTTGGATTAAGAATGAATTAGTTATTGATTTTATCAAATTGCAATTGAATGGTTTGAATTCAAATTTGAATTTGCATTTTGGAATTTCAAAACAGTAAACAAATGGTACCAAAAGATAGACAATTTAATTTAGAGTAGTGTGCATATTTTATTTTCCTTATTTGAGTTTATAAATTAAAAGTTATAAGGGTTTTAAACCCAGGGACCAATCTGCTAAATAAAAGGACTTCTTTTTTAAAACAGAAACGTGGAAAACCTTTGTTACCGCACCGCAGGCTACACTGGACACTGCCAGGGGGGCCCTAGCCTGCGCGTGCGCACGTGGCTGCTGTGTGGCTGACAGGGGGCCCTCCCTGTCAGCGCTTGGGGCAAAAAAAGGTGGGATTTCTCCCTGCGCGAGCCAGGATTCGAACCTGCGCCGCGGAAACGAGAGCAGGGGTGCGTTGCCAGTACGGTGGTGGATCGATGCTTGTCAGTAGTACACGCGCAGTGAGGTTAACATCGCTATGCGCGTTACTGAACTTAACTCACGAAAACCAAGTCTGAACTCGACAGAGGTAAGCGCTCGCCGGCGGTGACCAACGGGGCCGTGCTGCGCCGTGGTGGTGCTCGTGGGTGAATGCAACACGTGCACGGATGGGTGCAGAGGGGAGGACACGGTGGAAGCTCAGCTGCTGCTTACCCTCGTGGTCGTGGAAGCAGTGGCTCGAGGGGGCGCGGCCGGCGGCGGTGTCGATGATGGCGGCGGTGATGTGGCGTCCCTCCGCTGCTGCTGAGATGTAGTCGACGTAGAGGGGAGCACGGCGGTTCGAATTTTGGTGGCTAGGAGGGGTGGTGGTGAGACGAGGTGGCGCTGATCACCGAAGTTCAGAGAACGGCGGCGGGGTTGCAGCGGTGAGGTCGTGGACGGCGTCGGGGATGTGGTTGACCTCCCGGGAATCCGCGGTGTCCAAACGAGAGAGGGGTCCGCGGTGGTTCGTTTCCGGGGTTTAGGTGGGGTGGAGAAAGGCCAAGGCGTCTGCGGTGGCCGGAGTTTCAGAGGAAGAAGCTCCGGCGAGGGGACAGAGAAGGAGGAACGCGGGGCAGAGAGGGAAATCCGACGGCGGCGTCGAGGGGAGAGGGGGCTAGGTAGCTAGGGCAGGTGCCAGGGGAGGTGGTTTATAGGGTGGCCTCGAGCTGTACGGCGAGCCATCGGGAGGGGAAGGGGATGATCGCACGGTTGGAGGGGTGGACAGCGACGCAGCTGCCCTTCTGCGTCTGTACGAAGACGAAGACCAGAGATGGGCTGGGGGTAAGTGGAGTGGGTGGGCTAGAAGGGGGAAGTGGGCTGGGGGGAGAGAGTTGGGCCTCTCTCCTCTCTGCTGGTTTTAATTATTTTGTTCTTATTATTTTTATTTTTTTGCAGAAAACAAATTGGAAGAAAAAGGTGGCTTTTAGGTTAGTAAATTTTTTTAGAAAAATTAGGTTAAGCCAATTAGGTTAATAGGAAACAAATTCCAAGTTTGGTTTTCAAAAACATTTCAGTTTTGGTGCTGTTTGAATTTTGGAGGGTATTTGATTGAATTTTATGATTAATTGGTTATTGAGACAATATTTTAAAATAGGGTGATCAATGAGTTATTTGGAAACAAAAGAGCATATTTGTTTTGGTAATTTCATAATTTTCAAATTAGGTGCTGTTTGATGTTTTGATTTGAATTTGAAAACAATTTGGGAATTATTTAATTGAAATAAAGGCACCATTTTATTAGTTGATTCCTTATGGAATAAAATGAAAACAATTGGTTGTTTTTGCTTGAGATTTGTATTTAAAAGGTTGTAACAGAGCAAGTATGAAAACAAAGCATTTGAAATTGTTTGAGTTTCATTGTGAAAACAATTAAGAACAGATGCAAAACAAATAGTAAACAATGCAAACAAGGGAGTAAAATGATGACATGATGCAATACTTGAATTAAACAAGAAACAAAACATTCTATGGGGTAGTTTTCATACTTGGGATGTTACAAAACGCCCCCCCTTGAAGGAATCGCGCCCCGAGATTCCTACTGAGAAAAGAAAAGGTCGGGATACTTCTTGGGAAGATCCTCTTGAGCTGTGACACGTGAAACACATCGTGCACCTTGGATAGACGTCAGGGAATTAGCAAACCACCGGAACATTTTCAAGTAAAGGGAGAGGTTTTGTATGGAGGGTGTATAGCTGGATAGAATTTGATTCATTTGTAGAATAGATTATCTGTCAGAAGGGTGGAACAGAGTTATTCACATCAATCCAATACCAAGAAAGGACATTAATGTCAGAATTGCCAAGCAGTATGAGAGAAGCAAGGAATATGTGGCCTTTAATTAGAATTTGATTTCTGTGACTGAACTTGGAAGTCAACATTTGAGATCCTGGGGAGTGAACAGTGAGTTGATTGCTTAGTGCAACCACAATTAGGTTGTTTGTTATGGCAAAGACTTTTGACACAAAGGAATGCGATGCTCCGGTATCAAACAACACTTTAGCTGGAATAGAGTTTAGCAGATGAACGGGGAAACTTTGATTAGACGCCGGTAAAAGAATTGAAGTGGAAAACAATAACAAGATTTCAACGGACGAAAAGGATGTTGAGAAGAATAGGATATCAACATCGGGGAAAACGAGATCAAAACACTCCTGAGGTACTACGTAAAACCCATCCGGGCTTCTAAAGGATCAATATCTACTGCTTAAGGAATAGAGGATCTGCTTCCGGGGCTTACACGCCTCCGTTCTCAATCGTGAGTAGGCAACATGATAAATCATGTCACAACCACCTCCATTCCTATGGTCTAGTAGATATAACCATCCTAGAGAAACCAGGATTCGTGAAATCCTAACTTGAAAGTTTAGATGAGAAGGGAAAACAACGTTGCACTTCCTTACCAGAAAAGGGTGGGTGGGTGGGGAAAGAAGAAAAATGAACAGAATTCCTACTCTCACGTTTCATTTTTCCTATATAGCTACAAAATAGTTTCTAGACTCAACTGCGACCAGTAAAAAGGGATCCTACAGGCAGACAGGCTCTGATACCATTTGTCGCACCCTGATTTCTAGGGGATACTCATCGGGCCGAACTTGATAGCAGATGCTTGGATTATGGGGCCTAACTGCTCCCACATCCTCGCTCTCGAGTAGGCCAGCACTTATGTGCGACAACCAAGCTCCGCTATTCCATCGTCGATGTAAACTATCCACTAGAGATCATAGGCACTACCGTCGACGTACTTCATACCAATCACACATGGTACGTCAACGGCGTTAAACGAAACGGTAGCACAACATATCTCTAAGACACAAAAGATTGAAATAAGTTGCAAATGGCTCTCATTAGAGCAGAGATAGCAAATACAATCATCTAGAGGACACATGTCCCAACATATCATCATTACATCGCAGCGGAAACAAACAATGGTGTCTGTGTACAGACAAAATCCAAATAGGCCTAAGAGGCCGGAAACGAACAGACGGAGCCCATCCACGAAGTCTTCGGATCCTGCCCGGGTCCGCTATCTACTCGTCAGCAGTCTCGTCATAATCCACGTAGTAGCCACCATGGAGATCCTCGGAATCGTAGTCTGCGTAAACCACAGCCCCAGAGGGGTCAGTACATAAACGTACTGGCAAGCAAGACTCACAGTTCACCAAAGTGTAACCCGTCAACACCAAGCACAGATGCCTTGGGTTCAACGGAAGAAAGGGGATATAAAGGATGCTGTAACTGGCTGCTCTAACAACTACAGAGATTCTACCACTTCCGGCTAACAGAAAGAAGATAAGATCGAGTATCGTAACCAACCTATCAACTAACTCCAAACAAACCCATCCTGGATCTCACCTCTTATCCAAAGAAGCAGTCCGAGGATAACTCACACAGTTGGATTAATGATGGTTCAGATTATTGTGTCAATAAGCCTATTACTAGTCAAGTTGTTGATCATGGGGTGTAAGGTTGTTAATCATTAGGTTTAAGTTGTCCTGAGTACTTGTTAGCCAGTACTTTCACCAAGTAATTCATAACCGCGGAAAACACGGCTTCTCGAGAAGATTATCCCTGCAGGGTTGCACCAATTTGGCCGTACACGTATGAATAACCCGCCAGATGGAAAGGCCCTTCCACCAAGCGGGGCACTCAACACAACTCGACTCTTCTTCGCATCAAGCCCAAAGAACCTTGGGCGCACGGCTAATCGAGCCCCGAAGAAAAGGGACCCTCATAGCACTCTAAGACCGTGTCCCCCTATATGCCGACTACAAATGTTCCACCCGGGTACCAAGGGCTCGCAAGATCATGCATGCAGCAAATGGAAAACCCGAACTAAATGAGGCGATTTGGACGAGATGCGAATCGAGTCAAATTGAGGGGGGCGCCCATACTCGCTTCCCACATGCGGGTAGTGCGCTCATCATGGATCAGTAGACAAGACCCTTTTCCTATTAGGGTCGACACTAGCAGGCCTCAAAACCACAAAGGGCCTCCTGCCGGTGCCTTATCATCAAATTATTAATTAACAATAACATTAGCAGGATTGATTGATTAAACATCGAGCCCCCAGAACATAATAGAATAATAATAACAGAAAGTAACTGACAGCAGACTCGAGCAAAAACAACCTAAGCATGCTAGTAAGACACGGGCTCAAACAAAAGGGGGTATAGGAGTGGAGGTGAGGCAATATCAGGGTTAAGGGATTCATGCAATGGGTTCGGAGAACAAGCAACGATACATATGGCTAGCAGAATAGACAATGGAGAAGTATCGGTATCCAATGTTGAAAGGAACACAATGGTTCATGTGAGTGATAACTTGCCTGCAAACTCAACAGCCTGCTACTGAGCTAAAATCCGCTGAAGTAGTATCGTAAACCTCGTCGGTCTCAACGTCGTCGTGTATCCGGGAAGAAGCAAACAAACAATGCAAGGAAACAACAATCAATAACATGGCATAGTGCACAATCATGGGATGATTCATGACCATTTAGTTGATGCATAGAAATAAACTAGTTGACAAGATAACAACATGATTAAATGGACCCACATGCAATTGGATTGCATATGAAAGCCCATGAATTATGGGTGAATTAATTGTTCTACAACTAATCCTCATGTGTAAGTGAATTAGCATGATGCATGCATGATGAAAACAACAAGGTAACAATATTAAATGCAATTGGAATGATAATTAACAAGTTAAGAAGTTAGTTATTAAGTTTGGAAATTTTGGGTACTTAAATGAGGTTACACAACAATTGGTTGTTTTCATCAAGTTAAGTTGCTCAAAACAGATGGCAAAGTTCATATTTGACAAGAGCAAAACATTTTGGGTGGATTACATGTTTCAATTATTGCAAAAGGAAATAGAATGAGTTAATTATTAATTAAACAAGATTAAACAAGTTTTAATTGGAAATAATTCAGGTGTGGAGGTTAATTGAATTTTATTTGTTCAAAATATTAAACCAAGTTCATATTTGAAAAGGTTATGTTTTCCTGGTTTGAAAACATATTTTACATGTTCAAAGATAATTTAATTTGAGCAAGTTGTGAATTTAGCAATTTTAAATGAATTAAACAAGGTTTAAATGATTTAGGCAATTTTAATTATTCAAAACAGGAAACAAAAATTATATTTGAAAAGGGCATTTGAAATAGCATGGAAAACATATTTTATTTGCATTATTTGGATTAAGAATGAATTAGTTATTGATTTTATCAAATTGCAATTGAATGGTTTGAATTCAAATTTGAATTTGCATTTTGGAAATTCAAAACAGTAAACAAATGGTACCAAAAGATAGACAATTTAATTTAGAGTAGTGTGCATATTTTATTTTCCTTATTTGAGTTTATAAATTAAAAGTTATAAGGGTTTTAAACCCAGGGACCAATCTGCTAAATAAAAGGACTTCTTTTTTAAAACAGAAAAGTGGAAAACCTTTGTTACCGCACCGCAGGCTACACTGGACACTGCCAGGGGGGCCCTAGCCTGCGCGTGCGCACGTGGCTGCTGGGTGGCTGACAGGGGGCCCTCCCTGTCAGCGCTTGGGGCAAAAAAAAGGTGGGATTTCTCCCTGCGCGAGCCAGGATTCGAACCTGCGCCGCGGAAACGAGAGCAGGGGTGCGTTGCCAGTACGGTGGTGGATCGATGCTTGTCAGTAGTACACGCGCAGTGAGGTTAACATCGCTATGCGCGTTACTGAACTTAACTGACGAAAACCAAGTCTGAACTCGACAGAGGTAAGCGCTCGCCGGCGGTGACCAACGGGGCCGTGCTGCGCCGTGGTGGTACTCGTGGGTGAATGCAACACGTGCAAGGATGGGTGCAGAGGGGAGGACACGGTGGAAGCTCAGCTGCTGCTTACCCTCGTGGTCGTGGAAGCAGTGGCTCGAGGGGGCGCGGCCGGCGGCGGTGTCGATGATGGTGGCGGTGATGTGGCGTCCCTCCGCTGCTGCTGAGATGTAGTCGACGTAGAGGGGAGCACGGCGGTTCGAATTTTGGTGGCTAGGAGGGGTGGTGGTGAGACGAGGTGGCGCTGATCACCGAAGTTCAGAGAACGGCGGCGGGGTTGCAGCGGTGAGGTCGTGGACGGCGTCGGGGATGTGGTTGACCTCCCGGGAATCCGCGGTGTCCAAACGAGAGAGGGGTCCGCGGTGGTTCGTTTCCGGGGTTTAGGTCGGGTGGAGAAAGGCCAAGGCGTCTGCGGTGGCCGGAGTTTCAGAGGAAGAAGCTCCGGCGAGGGGACAGAGAAGGAGGAACGCGGGGCAGAGAGGGAAATCCGGCGGCGGCGTCGAGGGGAGAGGGGGCTAGGTAGCTAGGGCAGGTGCCAGGGGAGGTGGTTTATAGGGTGGCCTCGAGCTGTACGGCGAGCCATCGGGAGGGGAAGGGGATGATCGCAAGGTTGGAGGGGTGGACAGCGACGCAGCTGCCCTTCTGCGTCCGTACGAAGACGAAGACCAGAGATGGGCTGGGGGGTAAGTGGAGTGGGTGGGCTAGAAAGGGGAAGTGGGCTGGGGGGAGAGAGTTGGGCCTCTCTCCTCTCTGCTGGTTTTAATTATTTTGTTCTTATTAATTTTTTTTTTGCAGAAAACAAATTGGAAGAAAAAGGTGGCTTTTAGGTTAGTAAATTTTTTTAGAAAAATTAGGTTAAGCCAATTAGGTTAATAGGAAACAAATGCCAAGTTTGGTTTTCAAAAACATTTGAGTTTTGGTGCTGCTTGAATTTTGGAGGGTATTTGATTGAATTTTATGATTAATTGGTTATTGAGACAATATTTTAAAATAGGGTGATCAATGAGTTATTTGGAAACAAAAGAGCATATTTGTTTTGGTAATTTCATAATTTTCAAATTAGGTGCTGTTTGATGTTTTGATTTGAATTTGAAAACAATTTGGGAATTATTTAATTGAAATAAAGGCACCATTTTATTAGTTGATTCCTTATGGAATAAAATGAAAACAATTGGTTGTTTTTGCTTGAGATTTGTATTTAAAAGGTTGTAACAGAGCAAGTATGAAAACAAAGCATTTGAAATTGTTTGAGTTTCATTGTGAAAACAATTAAGAACAGATGCAAAACAAATAGTAAACAATGCAAACAAGGGAGTAAAATGATGACATGATGCAATACTTGAATTAAACAAGAAACAAAACATTCTATGGGGTAGTTTTCATACTTGGGATGTTACAAGCGGGCAGCACTAACAACTAAAGAGACGCGCTACAACTTCCGGCTAATAGAAAGGGATAAGAGAGCGTATCAGAACCAACTACAACTACTCACCAGACAATACCCATCCAGTGTTACCCCCTACTAAGGAAGCAACCCAAGGAAACTCACACTGTTGATTAAGGTGACATTCATTTTTATGGTGGAGGTAATCTATATTACTAGCCAAGTTATCATCGTTAAGTGTAAGTTGTCTGAGTACTTGTTAGCCAGCACTTTCACCAAGTCATCCATAACCGCGGACAACACGGCTTCTCGAGAAGATTAACCCTGCAGGGATGCACCAATTTGGCCGTACACGTAAGAATGACCCGCCAGATGGAAATGCACTTCCACCAAGCGAGGCACTCAACACAACCCAACTCTTCTTCGCATCAAGCCCAAAGAACCACGTGCAAATGAGCGCACGACTAATCAAGCCCCACGAAGAAAAGGGGACCCTCATAGCACTCTAAGAACGTGTCTCCCTAAATGCCGACTACAAAAGTTCCACCCTGGTGCCAAGGGTTCGCACCTGCATATGCATGCATCAAATGCAAAACCCGAACTAAGTGTGGCGATTTGGACGAGATGCGAATCGAATCAGAATTGCGGGGGGCGCCCATACACGCTTCCCACATGCGGTTAGTGTGCTCATCATGGATCGGAGGACAAGACCCTTTTCCTAATTAAGGTCGACACTAGCAGGCCTCAAAACCACGCCGGGCCTCCTACCGGTGCCTTATCATCAAATTATTATTACCCAAAACATTAACACGTTGTTGATTAGGACAAACCCAACTATCAACTAAACAGGTGATAGGACAAAGGACAATAGGACTCGAGCGCAAACAAACTTAAGCATGCTAGTACGACACAGGCCAACAAACAACAGGGTTATAGGCGTGGAGGTAAGGCAATATCGTGGCAGCAGGGTAAACATGTGATGGGATCGGAACACAAGCATCGAAAATACTAGGCTAGCATAAATACAACAGAAAGAATCGGTAACAAGTGAGGAAAGGCAACATAGATAGCAAGTGAGTATACTTGCCTGGAATCCAGCAAGTAGAGGTACATCCGAAGAACTTGTCGATGCTCACATCATCTCAACGTCAAAAGATCCAGCATGATCCTATTTTATATGCATGACATGCGAGATGCAACTCAAAAATGCAATTTAGACAATTTAATCGGAACCGGAGTCCGGACAAAATAATTATTGGTTCAAGTTGTTTATTTAACCATCAATGTTAAATGTTGATTAACATGGAGAACAATAAATAGGTGAGCTAAACAGGATTAAATGGAACAGGGCATTATTTAAAGTAATTACCCCAACACATTCCATATTTAAATATTAGATGGACATGCATAACACAACTAAATTGCAAAATACAAGATGAAAACAAAGGCATGGATGGCATATTAATGTTCCTTGCATTTTTTTTGATCGAAATAGACATAAAGTTTGCATTATTTGGTTTAGTAAAACAAAAGTTATAAGCATTTGAAGTTTTGGGTGTTTTCTAGAAAAACTGGGACGAGTTCGTGATAAAAACAGAGAGTGGAAGAGCTCCGGTGCAAAACTGGGAAGGACAGTGGCCTCGGTGCAAAACTTCAGATCCAGATCTGGATCTGGGGAATTTTTCTCACAGCAGTTGGAGCTATCTTCGGTCAATGACAGGTGGGGCTAGCCCTCACGCGGTGAAAATTAGAGAAAAAGAAGGCATCGTGCCTTGGGTGGGATTCGAACCCGTGAGTTCTCCGTGGAACCAAAGGAACGGAACCTACGTGCTGTGTGCTCGTGAGTGCTATCGTACGGATGCATACGAATATCAAGTGTATCCCTTGGATTTTTAACTGACGAAACTGAAGACACGGGAGGCTACAGCCGGACGGGAAACTGTGAGGCCATCGACGGCGATCTGACGCGGGCGACGCGCGAAGGCGCCGCTCCCAGAGCAAGAGAGGGAAAGGGGAACGAGTCCAGAGGGCTCCTCACCGTGTGGGAAGGCTGGGGGCGGCCGGAGGTGGTCGGAGGCGCGCCGAAGCGTCGATGGAGTCGAGCAGACCGCGTAGACGTGCATTAGACAGAGGAGGAAGATGACCATGCCGACGACGTCCTAGGCAGCTGCGGCCCCCGTTCTTCCGCGTAGCAGACGACGATGGCAAGGCGGTTCTATTCCCGCTGGCCCCTTGGCTCGACGGAGACCATGGCGGTAGGGCGTTTGCGAGGTCCACCGGTGTTACTCCATGGGTGCAGAAAATTCAGATACGTACACCAAGAGACAAAGAGAAACGCGAACCAGGAGGAGAGGTAGAGTGGCGGCGCGAGGGGAGATGGGAAGGGGAGAGGCTAGGGTTTGGGGATCCTCTCCCGGGTAGATAAGAAGGAGGGGGAGGAGGGGACCATGCAGGGTTGGTGCCGTGGTGGTGGCTGCTGCCGTCACTGATCTCGACATCAGTACGGAGAAGGGAGAAAGGAGAGGTGGGCTAGGTCGTAGGTGGCTGGGCCGGCCCAGTGTGGCTGGCCTGGCTGCCTCCCCATTCCCTTTTCTTTAATTTCTTTTTATTTTATTTTTTTTGTAGAAAAGAAAAGAGAAGGAAAAAGAAGGGGTTTTTGGGATCCAAAAACTATGGTGATAACTTGTATGAGTTCCATATGGAAAATACCCAGTTCAACCAACTTTTCTTTTTCAAAATTTTAAATACTTCTTGCTGTTTGAATTTTATTGAATTTCAAGTGAATTTGACTTTAAATTGAGTAATTGAATTGGAGCAAGGTTTATTATTTGAATTTAAATTGGAATTAGCAAAATAGGGTTTTAATAAAAGGGTTTTGAAATAACCAAGCATTTTAATATTTGAGTTTCCACTTTGTGGATTACAATTTGAATGGTTTGTTTGCAATTTTAATTGAAACCATTTGGAACATGTTTGAAGTTTTAAATTGGTTTGAAAACAAAGGTCCATATGATGCATGAGGCAATGCATGCAAAAAGAAAACAAGCAATTCTATTTGAGGGAAATCCCCCGGGTGTTACATTGGCGAGGGTGTTGCGGAAGCACTTGTTCATCTTGAGGGTGTTGAGGACGATCATGTTCTTGGCGGTCATTGTTGTTGGGACACGCATTGCGCCTTGGTGGCCTTCGATGTTGACGAGCATCTTCCACGAAATCATTGTGGCCATAGTCTTGAGCGTGGCCTTGTGGAGGTGGATGATGATGTTGTCGAAGGTTCGGGCGTTGCGGTTGTTGAAGAGGGTCACCACGGCCTTGGTGATGTCGCGGAGGTGGTGATGGCGTGCTATCTTCATACCAATGTCGTCGCGGGGGTTGTTGTGATTGTTGAGGAGGTGGTTGTGGGTGTTGAGGTTGCCCACCATCCTCCATGTTGTTGTTGCGATCATGGCGGTCATGGCGACGAGCTTAGTGAAGATCTTGGTTGTGGTGGCTTGAGTGACGAGACCTTGAGGATGATGATGAATGACGGCGGTTGGCAAGGTTTGCCAACTTGATGTTGATGCGCGTCATTTGATCATTCAATCTAGCCTCTTGCTCTTGGAGTCGACACTCATAGCGTTGCAACCCGTCCTTGACAAGTTCACAGAGTTGGAAATGGTCATTGTGGGTGACGTAGTTGGCGTAAGCATTGTCGTTGTAGAATGGATTTCCTTCATCTTCAGAGCTCGGACTTGTGAATACTCCTTCCCTAGCCATCTCAAAAACACACAAGGGTGATATTGAAGAAATGGATACCTCACTTACCCAACGTTACCTTTTTTGTCGTATTGAGGCTAGTGGACGAGCCTAGGTGTAGAGCGGTATGTCAAGAGCAAATCCAAAAAGATCGAAAAAACCGCAAACGACAACACACACACTTTATGTGGAAGGCAAATGGGTTAGAAAAGTGGCGAGGAAAAATCAAAAAAACCGAAGAAAAGTTTGTTGTCAAACATGGAGAAGAACCAAGGAAAAGTTAGCACAAAACCCAAACCTAGTGGATGGAAATATGGTGGAACACACACACACACAAAGGATAAATGGGGTTAGTGCGACCAATGGACGAGCGGAGACGAAATGTACCTAACGAAGACTAATGATCAATGTCACACTAACACAAGGAGGATGCTAGCTCAAACCGCAAATTTGAAAAGGCAACAAGATTTGCACCGTGGCAATCGGTCACTCTTTCTCTTTTGCAACGCAATGCTGCACGTTCCTACAATGGAAAGCAATTGGCATCCATCCTTTGCTTCTTTTTCTATTTTCTCTGTTTTTTCTCTTTTGATGGATTCCAAAATGCCAATGCCTACTCGTAGCTAATCTCTCACAAGCGCCAAACTCGCACTCTCGATGCCACAAATGTGATGCCAAGCGGTGTAAAAGAACTAGTCCGAATAGGTAAGGTACACAATGGGTGGGTTGGGTCAAGCGGAAGCAAGTTATACCTCTCTTATTGATGATCACGGACTTGCGGCCGGTGGAAGTCGATGTCGTGGCGATCCGTTGATGTGGAAGCGTAGGTGGTGTCGTGGGCGTCGCGTGGCAACTTGTTGCAGTCAATGTCGATACATCGTAGTAGTTTTCATAGATGGGGGTGCCATGAGACTACGGGTAGAGACATGGGGAAACGGGATCACGTCGTAGACAAAGACACAGGATTTACCCAGGTTCGGTACGTCGTGATAATACGACATTCCTACTCCTGCAATCTCACTAATCAGGGCTAAAGCTTGTGTATACAATTACAATGTGAGGTTAGGTTTAGCTATTCGCTGAGGATCATCTTCCTGGCGAGTTAGCCTATAGCTTCTTGTCTTATTGATCTTATCTCCCGTCCGGCTTTATATAATAGCCAGGTTAGGGCATACAGAATAGGAAACCTAGAAGACTACGGTAGCTTCTAACTTGGAAAGTACGGAATCCGCCTTCTCCTCCTAGCCAGATCACGTGGGCCGTGATCCGGGTCCTTCTAGAATCCGGCTTATGTGCGTCCGCTTACTAGGCCGCCCAATGGACCATAGCCCATTACCACTTGGGCCACCCTGGTCATCCGGCACTTTTGACTACCATCTGATATACCCCTATTAAGTATATATCCGACAGTAGCCCCCAAGAAGGATTAAAACTCTGATTCGCCGTCTTTCGCCAAATGCATATTGTCCGAGAAATACTGGCCAGCAGTCTTGTTTCTTCTTTTTTCTTCTTCAAAGAGAGATGGTAACGTAAAACTCGGAATTCTAGAAATCCGGCTTTTCTCACACGATCCTTCGTGGAGAAGGAACCTCCTACGTCAGCGCTTTAATCATGATGACGTAAGGGACGCTTGGGTTTTGAGTGGGAAACCCAGAAACATATCTCTGACAGATTCTCGCGGGAAACGAGGAGATAGCCATAATCACCATGTCGATTCATTTCCCGGATTTTCCGGCGAGTGACACGCGTTGATCATACAACGGTCAAAATAGCCGTTAGCACGTATCGTGACGGATTTCCGGCTATAAATAGCCTCCTTCGTCCTCCCGGTAAACCTTCCGCTCTCACTCCCAACGCCATTATCGCGCCCAAGCTCTCGAGCAGAGAAACACTTCCGAACGCTCACCGCGCCCAGAACCTCACTGGAGGCTAGCCGCGCCGCCACCCAATGGCATCTTCGCCGCCTTCGCCCGCACGCACCGTTGCGCAGGACATCGAGGACATAATCAACCAAATGGATCCTTCATTGGATTCCCCGACGCGCGCCGGCGACGACGTTCCGGTGAAGACCACGAGCACCGCGGCGGACGGAGGGAATCCTTCCGCCGCCGCGGATCTTGCGGGCTCAAGCTCCGCGCCCTCTCCGCCGTTCGCTCCCGAGACGGCGGAGGAGAAGATTAGGCTCCTTGGCGACGAGCTCGCTGCTGCAGAAGCCGCCGCGTCCGCCGCCGCCGGAGCGGACGAAGAACTGGAAATTGCCGTCAACTGGGTTGCAGCATTCCCCCATCCCTCCTTCCAAACATGGAAAAGGAGGGCTTAGTGCTGAAAGGGAAGTGGCGACTTCCGGAGGACGAGAACGAACCCACGCCGAACGACGGCGAACGGGTTCTTCTCTCCTCCCATCTCCTAAGAGGTATGGGATTGACACCTTCTGCCTTTTTCCTCCAAGTTCTCTCCCACTATAACATCCAGCCCCATAACCTTCCACCCAACTCTATTCTTTATATGGCCAGGTTTCAGGCCCTCTTCGAGGGTTTCCTAGGCATAGAACCTAGGTTAGACTTCTGGTTATACTGTTTCGGGGTTAAGAGGAACTCTTCGGAGGGCGCACTCCCGACTTGCAGGACCATCTCCTTTACTCTTAGGAGATTTAGGGAGGATTGGTTCCCCAAGATCAGAACCTCGGAATCCGTCAAATTCTGGACGGTTTCCTTCTTTTACCATCCCGATGTCCCTTTCCCGAAAAAGGCCATCGGGGTTCCACCTTTCTCAAACACTGTTGTTGTTCCCCAAGAAAATTGGGGAACAGAAGCCGTCCAAGTTCTGCCGCCTGATCTTCTAAGGATCAAGCGGCACATCGCCAAGCTCACTTCCTCTGATCCGCCTCTAACCGGCATGGACACAGTCCTTTGCTGGTTGGATAGGCGGATCCAGCCGTTAGCCAATCATGGCGGCCGTTTCCTTTGCGAGTACACGGGCGCCAACGACAAAATGCGGACAACCAGCAAAGACTGGGCCGCGAGGGATCTGCGGCGGCGTGTGAACCAGTTGGTCGCCTCACGCGACCAATATGAAGCGAGTCGTCCGATGTATACAGCCGACAATCCAGCTCCCAAGGTATTGGGTGGAATTTTGTCATGCTTTCTCGGATTTTTCGCTTCTAACTCTGCTTTTTCTTTTCGACAGATTGCTGAACTTCCTGACTCGGAGCTAGCCTCCGAGGCCGAGCTGGAGGCGTTGCGCGCCGCCTTTGCCGGTGGGCGAAAGCGCAAGAAGATTTCCTCCTCTGAGGAAATCATCGATCTTGACGGGATCCCCGTCGCCACCTCCAGGTTAGAACGTCCGGGTTATTTTCTTTTGTCGAAGTTTTCTTTCGTCTTAGGAGTTTTAACTTTTTCCGGGTTTTCGCTTTTTGGCCTTTAGCCTACCTCCCTCCACCTTAAAGCCAAAGAAGCTGAAGAGGCACAAAGTTGTGTCCAGCAGAGGCGCTCAACCTTCTCCCGTCATCGCACCGGACACTACCGTCCACGAAGAGCATGCCACAGCTCCCACCACCGAGTCGTTGGAGCCTAGCCAGCCCGTTGTGCCGGACACGGACACGAGGGAAAGGGCGGCCCCAGAGGTGGGAAATTCTTCTCGAACAACCGATGAGGAGATTCCCACCTTTGACAAGGACTTCAAGAACATCAACGACGGCCTAAGGGCGGCCGGAATTCTTTTTGCGGAATACGCAAAAGAGTTCAATGAAAACTTGGCGGGGTTGCAGCGAATGAGCCAGGTATTTAACTCTAGCCCCCAAGCATTAATCAAAATGTATACTTTTCGCCTTGATGCTTTTTAATTACTCCTTTCCTTGTCATGTTCCAGCAAACCGTTGAATCCATTAACATGGAAGTTTTCAATAAACTTTCCGCCAAGAATAAAGAGGTGAGAAATCTTCTTTCTATTCTTGATGGGAAAGAGGCGGAGCTGGCATCGTCTCAGCTGCAGCTGTCGGAAACAACAGGTAAACTTTTTCCCTCTGAAGTTTTTGATTCAGATTTTTTGTCTAAGTACTTTTTCGGGAGTTTTCTAAACTCGGAATTTTCCTTGCTTTCCAGATGCTTTGGCTAAGGCCAAGCAAATAGCTGAAGACGCCGGCAATGTTGCCAGTCTCCGTGAGGAGAATCTGGACCTTCATAAGCAACTTATGAAGGCCCAAAAGGATCTGGAAGCCAGTAATCTGGCCCTTGGAATTGCTCATTCCAAGGCTTCCGAACAGGCGGAGAAGGACAAGTCCACCATTCAGGACTTGGAAAATGCTCTAAACCTTCGCCTGGAGGAAGGCTCCGAAATCGACAAGCTTATCGGTAAGTTTTACTTCATTTACCATTTTTCCGTGTCTTGCTTTCTTTCTGTGCTTTTTCACTTAACCTTTTCGGTTGTTTTGTCTGAAAAACAGGAGAGAACCCATATCTCACTCGGATTTATAGAATCCGAGCCTTTGGGAAGACGTGGACTGCGATCAGAGCTGCTGGCATGCAGCTGATCAACAAGTTCCTTCCCACAAGGACTGGGGAGTTCTCGGAAGTTTAAAAACTTCCGGGTGCCATCTTGGAGGTGGCAGAGTCCAGGGAGTCCATCCTACGCTCCGATGCACGGGGTGGTGCACGCATGGCACTCGGCCTTATGCGTATGCACTATCCTTGTGCAAAGTCTTGGCGCGTGGCGTCCGGTATCCCTCAAGGATACACGGAAACCCAACGATCTACAATCTTTGATGAAATCAAAGGCCACGCCGCCAAGATCGCCTCCATGGTGAACATCTCCATCACTTATCCAGAAGAGGAGATCCCTGAAGCCCCCGAGAATGACAGCAGCGAGGAAGACTCGGATGCTTGAAGGGCTGCCTTGAACCTGGATGGTGAAAGTAGACAATAGGAGCATTACTGCACTTTCAAAATGTAATTCATATTGTAATTCTTCTATTCCTTTTGTATAAACAAGAACTCCGCCTTTTGCAGCTTTAATTATGAAATTCTTTGCAAGGTTTTTCGGGTTTTAGTATTTCTTTATCTTCTAAGTTCTCTGGCTTATATGCTTTAACTGTCCTTAGTGTTTGAAATGGCTCAATAGTATTGTGAATCATCATGCCAAGTAACTGGGTATAACCAATCAGTTTAAACTCGGAAACATGGATTATACTAAAGGAATTTTTACTAACTAGCTCCAGTGACCCAACACATAAACAATCGGATAATACTTAGAGAAAAGTAAGGAATTTTTTGAATGAAACTTGGGCACGCAGGCACAATCCAAGTTTCCTTTAGCCGTTAGTAGGCTGAAAATCATTCAGTTTTTAAACGCCGAGCACGCAGGCACAATTCGGGTTAACATTGAGTATTTTGTAAGATCATTGGGAAATAGATAAGGTGGAATCATGCTTTGTACTATAATGAACTTGTAAAAACATGGATATCAGAATTCCGACAACTTTATTTCATGATCTGAAAAGATGTTTACATAGAATTTGAACTAAGTATAGAAGGGACGTAACTGCTGGATACTCCAAGGCCTCTTTGTCTCTCCTAGTTCATCATCTATCTCTTTCTTTTGCGATTCGGCTTCTCGGGATCGTCTTCCGTATATCGAATGTCGACAAGATAGTATGATCCATTCTTCATGGCTTTACTAATGACAAATGGTCCTTCCCATACTGGGGCCAATTTGTGCTTCCTTTGTTGTACCAATCTCAGCACTAGGTCACCTTCTTTAAAAGAACGATGCCTGATTTTCCGACTATGATAACGTCGTAAACCTTGCTGGTAGATGGCGGATCTTTGAAGCACAAGTTCTCGTTCCTCTTCTAAGAGATCGACGGCATCTTGTCGTGCTTCTTCGGCATCCGAGTCATCGAAATCCTGCACTCTTGGGCTATCATGGATCATGTCCGTTGGAAGAATAGCTTCCGCACCATAAACTAGGAAAAACGGGGTTTGCCCAGTTGACCTATTTGGCGTCGTTTGAATACTCCAAAGCACGGAAGGTAGCTCTTCTACCCATGCTCCAGCTGCTCTGTGAAGAGGAGATTCGAGTCTTGGGCGTATTCTTTGCAGGATTGAGCTATTCATTCTCTCAACCTGTCCATTGGATTGCGGGTGTGCCACAGATGCGAGATCTAGGCGAATTCCCGTTTGTCGGCAATATTTTGCCAACTCTCCAATGGAGAAATTTGTCCCGTTGTCGGTTATTATGCTGTGTGGAACGCCATATCTCATGACTATGTCAATAATGAAATTTCTGGCAGTTACACCGTCAAGATTTTTGATGGGTTTGGCCTCCACCCATTTGGTATACTTATCCACTGCTACGAGTAGATGTGTAAGTCCGTCTCGCGCAGTTTTGAACGGTCCCATCATATCTAGTCCCCAGACCGCAAACGGCCATGTAATTGGGATAGTTTTGAGTGCTTGGGCCGGCATATTTGTCTGCTTGGCGTAATATTGACATCCTGCACATGTATTAACTATGTGCTCAGCATCTGTTTTGGCTGTTAGCCAGAAAAATCCAGCACGGAATGCTTTTTTAACTATGCTTTTTGATTGAGCATGATGTCCGCAATCTCCGGCATTGATTTCTTGCAGGATATCTCATCCTTCTTCTGGTGAAATACATCGCAGAAAAATTTCGGAAGTACTGCGTTTGTACAGGCAATTATCAATATACGTGTATCCTTTGCATCGACGCTGAATTTGTCTCTGCAAGACTTCGTCTGCTCCTTCCGGGTACTTCTGATCGACTAAGAAGTTTAAATATGGAATTGTCTAGTCCGGGTTGACGAGCATAACTTCAATGGACTCGGAAGCCAGGGGATAATCAACATCTCCACCTTTTATGGATGGTTCGTACAAATGCTGGACGAATACACCTGGTGGTAGGATTTTCATCCTTTCTGACCCCATGCGGGCTAACGCATCCGCGTTCCAATTTTCCTCCCTTTTAACGTGGAGTACTTCGAATCCGAAAAAACAAATGGCGAACTCGTCCACCGTTCTCCGGTATTCGGCCATTATAGGGCTTTTTGCATCCCAGGTTTGGTTAAGCTGATGCTGCACCAAATCCGAGTCGCCGTAGCACAGGATGCGTTTAACCCCTATTTCTTTTGCAATGTGCAAGCCATGAAGCAAAGCTTCGTATTCTGCCACGTTAACTGGCGTTGAAGTGTATTTGTAATACGTACTCCATTGTATCTCCTTTAGGGGATTTTAAGACAACTCCAGCTCCAGCGCCCTCCTTCATCTTGGATCCATCAAAGTGCATGATCCAGTACTCGGACTCTGGCATTGGTGTTTTCTCCATTGCTTCCGTCCAGTTGGCGACAAAGTCTGCCAGAACCTGGGATTTTATTGCCGTCCTTGGCTGATACTTAATGTCGAAGGCTGCTAGCTCGATACCCCATTTGGCTACTCGGCCAGTTGCCTCCGCATTTTTTATTATATCCCCTAGTGGTGCTTTACATACCACTGTTATGGTATGTCCTTGGAAGTAATGGCGCAATTTTCTAGATGCGAAAAACACGCCATATGCCAGTTTTTGATATTGTGGGTACCTTTGCTTGGACTCGGAGAAAACTTCGCTTATGTAATATACCGGATGCTGATCTGGTATGTTTTGCTCGTCTTTCTTCCGCTCCACAACAATTACCGCACTAATAACCCTGTTTGTAGCCGTGAGGTACAACAACATAGCTTCTTCGTCTTTTGGGGATGCCAAAATCGGAGGTTTCATCAAAGTTTCCTTTAACTGGGTTAACGCTGGATCGGCCTCTTCTGTCCACTCGAACTTGTCGGATTTTTTCAGCAACTTGTAGAGTGGTAAGGCTTTATCCCCCAGCCAACTAATAAATCTGCTGACGGCAGCGGCGGAACCCGTCAATCTTTGGACATCTTTCACACACGTAGGTTTGGAGATATTCAAGATGGCTTTGATCTTTTCCGGGTTAACTTCTATTCCTCTGTGAGAAACGATGAAACCCAGAAGTTCTCCTGAGGGAACTCCGAATACGCACTTTGATGGATTTAACTTCATCTTGTAAGTGCGCAAGTTTTCGAAGGTTTCTCGCAAATCCTCAAGGAGTGTATCTTTTTCTTTGGTTACGACAGCAATGTCGTCCACGTAAACATGGACATTTTTGCCAATCTGAGTATGCAAACAACGTTGCATGCAACGCTGGTAAGTTGCACCTGCGTTTTTCAGGCCAAATGGCATGGTTACATAGTAATACGTCCCATACGGGGTTATAAAAGAAGTCTTAATTTGATCTTCCTTTTTCATGCGTATTTGGTGGTACCCGGAGTATGCATCCAAAAAGCATAAAAGCTTAGAGCCTGCAGAGCCAAAAAGCATAAAACCTATCTTTTGGACACAGTTTGTTCAAGCCGGTGTAATCTATACACATTCTAAGAGCAGTAGTGTCTTTCTTCGGTACTAATACCGGATTTGCAGACCATTCAGTGTGGATTACTTCCTGGATGAAATCTGCTGCTAAAAGCCGGATAATTTCCTTGCCAATAGCCTTTCGTCTTCTTCCGTCAAATCGACGCAGACTTTGTTTGACGTGTTTGGAACCTGGAATCACCTTGATTTTATGCTCAGCAAGTTCCCTGGGTACGCCTGGCATGTCCGCTGGACACCAGGCGAAAATATCACAGTTCTCACGGAGGAACTTGATGAGCTCGCCTTCCTATTTATCGGTCATCCCAGTTCCTACTACAACAAATTTTGTCGGATCCTTGGGGTCTAGGATTACCTGTCTTGTATTATCGGACGCCTTGAAGCTATCTGCTGGCTTCCGGGTTTCTTTTCCTGTCGGGATTTCTGTCGGCAATACCTCCTTAGCCAGCTCCATCAGTTCTTCCTTTGCTATAACTCTCTGAGCACAAAGGGCGTTTTCTTTTTCCAGCTCGTTTGCTAGCTTGAAGTCTCCAGTTATCGTGATTACTCCTCCTTTGGGCCCTGGCATCTTCAGCTTGTTATAGATATAACATGACCTTGCCATAAATTTGGCGAAAGCTGGACGTCCGAGTATTGCGTGATACACGCTTTCGAACGGTACCACCTCGAAGGATACTTTTTCCTGACGGAAGTGATCTTTATCTCCGAAAGTGACATCTAGGGAAATTTCTCCTAGGGATCGTGCTTGTCTGCCAGGAACATTGCCATGGAAGCGTATGTTGCTGTAATTGAGCTGGGACTCGGAGATTTTCAGATGCTTAAGCGTATCCAAATAAATTATGTTAATGCTGGATCCTCCATCCATCAGCACTCTTTTTAGCCTAGTGTTCTGGACAATAGGGCTTACAACAAGAGCTTGTGTGCCGGGTTCAGGGATGTTTCCGGGATGATCAGACTGATCCCAGGTAATTGGTGTGTTTGAATACTTCAAGAATTTCGGGGTTGGCGGAACAACTGCGTTTATTTCTCGGAGCGTTCTTTCGGCCACCTTTGCTGACGGAGTTGCTAAGAATGTTAACAGTGCCTCTCCATCAACTCTCGGAAATTTTGGTTCGCCTTTTCGCTGTTGTTCCTGGAATTTTTCATCAGTGTCCGATTCACTGTCTTCTTTTTCAGCTTCTGGCTTTTGTTTGGAGAATTTCCTTTTGGAACTCTTCTCCATATTTCCGGATCCTGCATTGCCTTTCATGTGCTTATTCAGCCGGCATTGCGCGTTCGTATGGGTGGGTTTACCAAATTGCGAGTGGTGGACGCAGGGTTCTGACTTAATCTTCTCCCACTCTTCTTTAGTGTAGTTGATTGGTTCTGAACTGCGTCATTTCCATCTATTCCCTTTTTCACTTCCAAAGGCTATGTTAACTTCTTTGGGTTTTGTTGCGTCTGAAGTTCCTTTTTTCTCAGGGCGAGGATTTTTCTTGGCCAGTATCAGTGCATCGATATTGCCTCCTCTTGCTCTGATGTCGTCTTCGGCTGCAGCGTGTTCATTGGCGGTTGTAAGCATAGATCTGAGATCCTTGTGCTGTTTGGAACCAACCATGAACGGTACAAGTCGGGGTATTAGGCCATTGATGAAAGCATGCATTGCTTGTACGTTAGTTACTCCAGAACAACTATTCTTCATTGCAGTCCATCTGGAGATGAAGTCCACGTATGGTTCATCCTCGAATTGGGTGCAACGGTTCAGCTGGTTTATGCTGTTCGGGCGTTTGTATGTTCCCCGGAAATGCTGAGTAAATACCCGAGCCATATCATTCCAGCTGTCGACAGTTCTTGATGGCAATCCATTGATCCAATCTCTGGCTCCATCCAGTAACATTAGGGGAAGAAACTTTACAGCTTCCAGGTCTGTCCCATTGTTAATCTGGACGGTTGTGTAGTAGTCTGAGAGCCAGGTATCCGGGTTTGTACTGCCAGTGTATTTCTGGTACGTTGGACCAACCTTGGCAAAGCCAGAATGCAGGGTTATCCTTCGGATCCTATCAGTGAAACACTTAGGTCCAAAGTATAGATCATCCTTTTCCGCCCTATCCATGTGTGCGGAATACCTACCGGCTGAATGAACAGAAGGGGATCTACTCCTTTCTTTTCCATTGTTGCGCGGGCGCGCTTTTCCGAGATCTTTTCTATTTCTTCCGAGATCACGTCCTTTTGGATGAAGCGGAGTTCTACTCCTGTGCCTTTCCTTATCCTTAGGGGGTGTCCGAGATCTCTCACGCCTGTGAGGTATATCATATCTTCCAGCTTTTTCAGCTGGGTTTCTCGGAGGTGGCATTGCTTTGCCGTCATTCCGGTGTTTTTCTTCCCGATCGTGGGGTTTGAGTCCACCTTTCGGGAGATGGGATCCTGTTCTAGACGCTTCATCCCTATTGTCGGGATTTTTCTTGTCTTTTCTCGGATCCGCTTTCTTATCCTTTGAATTATCAGAATCTCTAGGTTCTTCCGGTCGAGGTGCTCCAGCGGCGCAAGTAGCTGTTTTGCATAGGGCTGAGTTGTCATGCAACTTCCCTGATCTCTCTTGGCCCCGCTGTTGTTGTTGCAATGCTTTTCCTAGGAAAGCATACACCCCTTGAAGTTTTTCATCGTTGGAGTATATGTCATTGTTGAGGATGGCGAACGCTGCTTCCGCGTTTTCTGCTGCGGTTTTGTATATTGGTTCACCTCTGGCATATTTGTCGTTTACCTGCTTTTGCCAGGATGGGTTATGGAACCTTTCATTTGGCGGCAATACTTCCGGACTTACTATTCCGGGTAACCTTGTAGGTTTTAAGGCTGATCTATTCTTTTTCTCGTACTCCTCGATTTCTTCCTTCATGAGCTTGATGTCATCATGGGTTTTTTTGGAGGTGTTCCCGAGATCTGAGTAGATGTTGCTGTTGTCGTTGGAAAGCTCGTCTCCTGGCTTCCAGCATCTCAGGGGGTTCATTTAGTCCCATTGGGGTTTGTAACAGATCCTGTTCTTCTTGTTCTGTCATTGGCAGAACAAGGATTTCCTTGGTTTTCTTCTCCGCGGGCTTTATTCCGCTTGCACACTACTGCAGAATAGCTTATAGCCACCGGTACATTAGTGACAGTTAAAAATATGCATGTCACTGATAACATGTATCAGCGACAGGCAGTGAAATGCCTGTCACTGGTAAAGCTCAGCAGATGGATGTACCACATACTTGTGACAGTAGAGTATATTTTGCCTGTCACTGATAATATCGTCTAATACTAGTGACAGAACTTGTACCAGTTGCACCTGTCGACCGTCGTGGTATCTAGCATGAGAGGCTAACCGCTAGGACCAGGACCCACAGTTAGGTGAGACAAAATTAAGTAAAACGTAATCAAACTCGGGCCTATACAGTGGGGATAAGCGTCACTGCCACTCAACCGCGGAAAAGTTCTTGTACAAGCGAGGGTTTATGTCCATTTCACCTAGGCAGCAGTATGTAACATTGTCCACTTAAAAATTAGATTAGGCGTAGGGGAGAGAAAACGACGAATGGCCGAGTATGTATTCCGTAGAATTAAGAAAGTCTATATATCATCGTGAAAATTGCTTCTTGCAGACAGAGTCTTGTACCGTGAGGATCGATTCTAGTGCGTCAGATTGACTCACTTTTCACGCAAATAATTAGACTGCTTGTTCTCCTACTGTATCTATTCATGACTTGAATAAACTTTACGGACGGCCAGCATCCGAACCACTTTACATGCCGTTACGTTAAACAAAAAAGTTTGTTAACCGTCCCATGAGCCCAACAACGAACCCTAGTTTATATATATCTAGTATCCACCGTGCCACGACCCCCCACCCCGCCGCACTCCCCACGACCCGCACGAAGTTCTCTCCTGATCGATCTCTCTCCCGTCTACCGTAGTGCCCTTCTCAATATCGTAGATGCTCGACGCTGCGGCCGTCCCCGACGAGCTCGGCCGGATGCTTGCTGCCATCTCCAACGAGCTCGGCCGGAGGCTCGGCGCCGCGGCCGACTCCGATGCTGCCGGCACAAGAATTCTCTATCAGATCATGCACGCCGAATCTCTATCAGATCATGCACGGCGTTGACGACGATGAGACCATCATCCGACAACAGGTACAATCCATTCCTTATCCGGCCCCGTTTCCATCGATTGTGAGTAAATAGTCTGTGATGTTAATTATACACGCGCACCCGCAGCTCGAGGAGAACGGCCGCCTCAGATCTCGTCAGCAAGGTGCAGAACATGGGAAAGGTTAAGGCCGAATGTAAAGGCTATCCTAGGTACCGCTCTTGCCGCCGCTCTTGCAAATATCAATTAATGTTGTGGGTGTGGTCAACAGGTCTGTGAGTCCGTAAGTATATGTTGGGACTTCCATGTGCAACGAACATGGTCTCGGCTGCAAGAACTTTGGAGCGCATGCAAGGCAAGGACTAGAAAGAAGATCGTGTTTTTCCAATTCCTGGACGTGATGCAGATCGACCACGTTCACGTATTTCTTCCACAGAATGGACGTCGATGGCTGACCACAGCTAGCGCTGCAGCCAGATCGACGACAAGCATGCCGGTGGCTGACCAGTAAGATGGAAACCATGTATACTGATTAACTATGCCTTCCGTCGCGACAGTGGCCGGCTCCATCTGTGTTTTTTCTTTTAGTTTTTGAAATTGGCCGGCACCATATGTACCTTTTACTTTCGTTTCCGAAATTGGCAGCGCACAGGATACTCTTAATGTGAGTTTTATGTAATAGTTAATATTGAACACGAGGTTTGATTTGTGGAAACGTGTGCTTATTTGCGCATCTAATACAATTTCCCATCGGTTGTTTCCAACACCCTTTGAAACGTATGGGACAGGCCATTTTGACCATGTGTTTGGGAAATGAGTACTAGTGGTTATGGATGTGTACATGTAGTATGTAATTTTATTTCTATTTTTTTTCTCTATAATATCTATATTAGTGACTGGCAAACTACCACACTAGCAAAATATGCGGTACCACTCAAAATTACCAGTGACGGGCATAAAAAAAGGTCAGTCATTAGAAAACAAATACCAGTGACTGGCAGCCGTCTGTCACTAGTAACCTATTACTAGTGACTAGTTATTAGTGACAGACACTTTGCCCGTCACTGATGGGCCTTTTGAGCCTGTCACTGGTAGACTATTCTGCAGTAGTGGCATCTCCTACTTCCGGGCTTTCATCAACTGGATCAGCCGATTTTTTCTTCCGGAGTCTATACTGGAGCTTTTTAGCGGCCTTGTGCTTTTTCTTGGAAGAGGGAGGCTTTTTGGCAGGTTCATCCTCTGTCAATTCCTTGACATTGGGAAATATTGGAGAGGTTTCTCCATCTTCTCTCTCTTCCTCTGGCGGAGGGGTTTTAGGGCTTTCCTGACTGCCGGCGTCCGTGGTTTCAGCCGGTTTTGCCATTAGTACTTCATGGAATCCCTCTTGAAAAGATTTAACCTTTCTTTCGAAGGCGTCCTCATCTTCGTCTTTGGACTCGAAATCATCCGATCCGGTTTCTGACTCCAATCTCGCCTCAATGGCGGCTAGCACAGAGTCAGCTTCCGAGTTCATCGCCATGTTGACGGATGTCGGATCTTCCACCTCTGTGGTGGGTGTGTTGTTGTTTGCCTCCTGCACGGGATTTCCGCCATCCGTGTTTTCGGCGACTTCGGATTGCACCATACCGATAAAGTGTGTATCACTTTTATGTCGGCGATCTGAGCAAAATCCAGGATCATAGTCATCCTCGACTGGGTATAGGACGGGTGGGGAAAATTTGCTTCCACCGCAAAACCCCATGGCCTCTGCAGTTAATCCGATAAATATATTGGCAGATCTGATCGGTAACACGCAGGCACTTACCAGACGATTTTGCGCCGGTATGTAGGATCCATTGTCGAGGAAGCGTCCGACGTCGTCGTCGAACTCCAGGCTTCCGACAGTTATGGAACTGCCGATCCCGCCGAGTATCCCAGATCGGAACTTAACGCCTGACGTCGTTTGCCCCATGGTGGGCGCCAACTGTCGAGACATCGTAGTAGTTTTCATAGATGGGGGTGCCATGAGACTACGGGTAGAGACGTGGGGAAACGGGATCGCGTCGTAGACAAAGACACAGGATTTACCCAGGTTCGGTACGTCGTGATAATACGACGTTCCTACTCCTGCAATCTCACTAATCAGGGCTAAAGCCTGTGTATACAATTACAATGTGAGGTTAGGTTTAGCTATTCGCTGAGGATCATCTTCCCGGCGAGTTAGCCTATAGCTTCTTGTCTTATTGATCTTATCTCCCGTCCGGCTTTATATAATAGCCAGGTTAGGGCATACAGAATAGGAAACCTAGAAGACTACGGTAACTTCTAACTTGGAAAGTACAGAATCCGCCTTCTCGTCCAAGCCAGATCACGTGGGCCGTGAACCGGGTCCTTCTAGAATCCGGCTTCTGTGCGTCAGCTTACTGGGCCGCCCAATGGACCATAGCCCATTACCACTTGGGCCACCCTGGTCATCCGGCACTTTTGACTACCATCTGATATACCCCTATTCAGTATATATCCGACAGTCAATTCGGATAAAAAACGACAAATAAAAACAAGTTTCAAAATCTGTCCAGAAATCGAAGAGCAGTGATTTTCTGAAATTTTTTGCTCAAATTCAAAATTCCTTCAAAATCAAGATTTTTTTTGGACAAATTGGGGAAAAGTGGCTTAATAGAAAGGTGGGGAGTGGGTGTCGGATTCGTGTCAATCTAGCTCTAGATACCAACTGATATGGAGGTGTACTCCTAGATTGGCCCGATCATCACGAATCGACAAGAGCGAACGAAGAATGCGAAGAACACTAAGAACACGAGAGGGGGAATCGAGGGGGAAACATGGGCAATCACGGGGAAACACAAAAGGGGATAAAATTGCAAGAACCAAAAGATCTCAAACCTTCCGTCAACTAAACCTCGAGGGTCGCCTACGGGACGATCGATCCAACTGAACTCACCTTGATACAAACCGTTTCACACTCGTAGCCGGTCCACTACGCCAATAGAACCTCAAGGATTTACGAGAGGAAGATTGGAAAACTCTTGACTAAAACCCGAAGGGAGAGGACAAGTAGTTGGGATGTGCCTTGATACGATCCTAGACGAAGTCGTGGGAGTAGCCTTGATACATTCCTAGGTACATACCGTAGGAGTAGTTCCTCAAAGAGGGATACAAGAGAGCGAAGCTCAGTGTTCTAAATTCAAATCTAAACCCTAGATCTAGCTCGGGGAAGTACTTAGGTCGAAGTAGGTGAAAACGGGGGCGAAATCCGGGCGTTTCCGTGCGTTTTAGGCCACGCCGGCCTGGGAGCCCGGCCTGGCCGTCCCTTGAGGCTGGGGTGGGGGCAGGAGGCGCCCTAGGGCGCGCCGGCCTGGGGCCGAGGTGGGAGAGAGGGGCCCCGGCCTGGGGGGCCGGCCTGTGCCGGGGTGGAGGCCGGGGCCTCCGGGCGGTCGCCCGGCCTGAGGGAGAGGGAGGCCGGCCTAGGGCCGGGGTGGGGGCCGGGCTCCCCTGCCTGGTGGCCGGCCTGGAGAGGGGGAGGCCGGCCTGGCCGTGTCTTGGGGCCGGGGGCGGGGCCTGTTTTCCCCCTATCTTCTCCGTCGGGACTACGATCTCGATGTTGTCTTCTCCTCCCTCCTTGGTAGCTTCTTGCGCATCGTCTTGGGTGCTTTCCGGGGCCTCCGTGGTGGGTTCGAACCTGAGCACACAAAGGGTTGAACCATGAGGTAGCGCACCATCCCCCAAGTCACCGAAAGTATGGAGCGAGAGGAGCGAGTTCACCTTATCACGTATGGCCTTTGCTCGTGATCTTGTCATTGGTGCACTTGGTGGTGTTGGGTGGGCTACATCACGACTGTAGCCGTGAAAGGAGGCCGAGGTGACGGGAAAGGGCGAGGAAGCTCCCCCGTAGTGCGGGCGGCGCTGCGGGCACTCAATTTTCCTATGTTCATCCGGTTTTCCCTATGTGCATATGTGTTTTCCTTTCTCTAATTTGCATGTGTCAACTCCAATTTTGACAGAAAAATCAAGTTTGGGATCAAATTAGTGGAAAATCTTACCAATAAACGGTGATACATTCTACTTATCTATTCCCTAACCAAACACAGAATGGGGTAATTCCATTACACTTATTTGGTCCCAACCAAACGCGAGAATGAAACGGAATGGAACGGTTCCATTCCAACCATGACATTATGTTACACTTTGTTCCCGAACCAAACGCAGCCTAAGAAGAAGCTAAACTTTCCTTTGACAATCTCCAACCTTGCAGGACCGATGTTCACGGCTGCTTGCCACAAAAAAGTGTGCACATATAAGATCTCTATAAAATATTGATCCTCTCAATGTCTTATAAATTAATTCTCTAAAATTATAGGAACAAAATCGCATGGAACGACAAATAAAGATATGAGGAGTATTGATTGTGAAACAGGTCATAAGTACAAATATAACCGAGCAAAGACAAATAAATTTTAGCTTGCCTAGAAAATATCATTACGACAAGCAGATCAAAATATGGACAAAGTAGAACACAACTTTAGACACATGCATGAGAAACAAATCAAGAATACTAGAGAAACATAATCTTACAAAATAGAACCTTTTACTTGAGAAAGAAACTTAAAATAAGGAAAACTAAGAAAAGTAAAAAAGGAAAAAAGAAACACATACTTAAAATATACTACTTCCGTCCACGAATAGCCGCACATCTAGCATTTACACTAGTCAAACCTTTTAAATTACGACCAATTTTATAGGAAACAATAGCAACATATATGATATCAAAATGACATATTTTGAAACTTCATGTCAAAACAAGTCGATTCAATAAAATTAGTCAAAGTTCAATTATTTTGACCGCAAAAAATGGCTCATTGATGAACGGAGGGAGTAGCCATAACAAGCTAAAAGAAATAATAATAATTTTAATGCAACAACAACAACAACAACAACAACCAAGTCTTTCAACCCCAAACAATTTGGGGTAGGATAGAGTTGAAACTCATAAGATCTCAAAGCCAAGTCATGGTTCTGGAACGTGGATAGCTAACTTCCACGCATCCCTGTCCATGTCTAAATCTTTGTTGATATTCCAAACCTTCAAATCTCTCTTAACAGACTCCTCCCATGCCAAGTTTGGTCTACCATATCATAGGTATGTAGAGTCCGGGTGCAAACCTTTGTTATGCGAACGCTTGAGTTCAATAAAAGTACCCTTTACTGGAAAACAATGAGAAGATTATTGTTGTGGCTTTATCATCCACAACTCAAGTAAAGGCGTCTGTTGAGTTGGTAGTAATTCAGTCTAGTTATCAGCACTCGGTCTGGATGATGATGTGATCATAGTTAAGGCTGGTCATAATGGGCAGTAACTAAGTAGTAACATCAATGCCACATAGCCAAAAAATCTGATGTGGCAAGTATTTAATGAGGAGAGAGGAGGTTGTAGTAACATAGGACATCACATTTTCCAAGATAATATGAGTCTACAACCTCATAAATACATCTTTGCATGACACCACATGTTTGTTACGGTACTACCCACTATAGAGATAGTAACATACTCCCTCTGTCCTGAAATAAGTGTACTTTTTTTCTTTTTGGGAAGTCAAACATTTTAAAGTCGGACCAGTTTTATAGAAAAATGTAACAACATTTATGAGACTAAATTGGTCTCATTAGATCTGTTTTGAAATGTAGTTTAATAATATATATATTTTATATCACATATATTAACCATATTTTCTATAAAGTTGGTCAAATCTTAAAAAGTTTGACTGGGACCAATTCTAGAAGTACACTTATTTCAGGACGGAGGAGTAGTAGAAAAGTGTGTATGTTACTAGTGCATGTTACTCACATTGTGACTAGCCTAAGGGACGAAGATGGTGTAAATTTATAAAGACATAATAAATACCGTTTTGACCAGATCAAATGTACAACTTGTAGCACCGGCTAGTTCAAATTGTAATCCTTGTTATAAAATAGGGTAGCGTTAGATTGCCTTGGATCGGGAAGGAACAATGCCATACGCCAAGTGACGCACGCTATCTGTGATTCTTACTCTGACCTGTCTAGCACTTGTCATGTCATGCTAATTGTTTATCAGGCGCACGTCAACGACTGACAGTACATGAAGAGAGCAGTTGTTTTAGCCAATGACGGATTGGACAGATAGTTTACTTAAATCGTTTTTAGAGGAGAGTTTAGTTAACTCAATTGTTCCATTTACAATCTAGCTAGGTTATCGCTGACCACGTCAAGATTACCGATGATGCACATGGTCAGTTAATTGAAAGCAAAGAATAATAACCAGTACATCTATTGTTTGATGGATTGAGCACCATTTTACTTTTGTTTTGGTTTGTCTCAGGTAGGATCTGATTGCTAATCTGCCATTGTTCAACCTTTTTTTTTTTTGCCGAAGCAGGCAGGAGCACCGCCGATTTTACTTACGGAATTGCTTCACGTATAAGGAAACACGTATGATTCCCGTACGACGGTGGCATCCGACGCACCATGTTAATACACTCAGCCTATCAAAGAGCCACGCGCCGCGTCATACGGACGTCGTACGTATAGCAGCTCTCTTTTACATGTAGAAGAGAGAAAGAGTTTGACAACCGGCACTAAGTGGACCGAGGGAGTAGCTCGCAAAAGGCGACCAGAGAAAATATACAAACAAGGCTCTCAAGGAGGGTCAAAAGCTAGTTTCCTAAGAGCATGTCTAACAGACCCCCTATATGGCCCAAACCCGTATAATAACCGCTGATATACGGGTTTGGGCTCTACCCGGCCATCTAGCAGACCCCGTAAATGGACCACCCCGGACGATTTTTTACAAGTTTGGGTAGGGGGCGGCCCGTCGACCCCTACATGTGCGGGTCGGGAGGAGATGTACAGGGCCAACCCCTCACCTTTTCGCCAACTGCGCTCGAAGCTCCCAACCGCCGCCGCCGCCGCCGGAAATCCGCCTCCTCGCCCTCCCCGGCCATCGCGTCGCTAGATCTCGCCGCCATGGACTCCTCACAAGCCCCTCCGACCGCCGACGACGCGCCACCCATGTCTGAGTGGTCTGAGGTGGTGAATGCTGCCACCGTCGACGCCGCGGCCTCCGCCGATGTGGCGGCCATCATCTCCGCCACCATGCCGATGAAGAGGAAGAGGATCCCGAAGCTCTTCTTCGACACACCGCCGGGGCCTGCGGTAGCGGCGGCGGCGGCGACCACTACTGCGCCCCTCGTCGCGAAGAAGGTGAAGTCATTCGCGACGAGGGGGCGGCCGCCAAAGGTGAAGAAGGCCGCGACGCCTGCAGCGGACGATCCGCCCACGCCGGTGGTCGCCGAGGTTCCGTCACCGGCCGTTCCGCCAGCTCCCACGCGGTTGCCCACGCCGCCGCCGGCTGGTGCCCGCCAGGTGCTCGACGAAGTGCCTGCGCCTGCTGTCGAATATTCTGTTTTACGGGGTGGGGGTAGGGGGTCTGCTAGCTCGCACGAGTTTTTGGCCGGCGAAATGTGTATACAGGGCCCTCTACACGCGTTTTAGGGGGCGAAAACATAAGGGGTCTGTTAGACATGCTCTAAGGGCAATGTCCGAGTCGAGCCCCGAAATGTCTTGAAAAACACGACGGTTCCTCTCTTTCCAAATATTCCACATATCATATGTATGGCATTTCCATTAAACTCCCGTCGCCGATCATTAGGAACCATGTCCGAGGCCTTCTTCCACAAAACCGAGATGGAGGACGAAGCATCCGACCGAGGTATCGAGGAGATATCAAAATCCGTGGCACCCAAAACCATAGACCTGCAGACTTCCCAAGCGTAGGTGCATTTCAGATAGAGGTGGGCTGCATTGTTGTCGTGGAGATGACAAAGCGGACATAAAGACCGGACACCAACACCCCTAAGGACATCTCCAGCGGGGCTGCTCATTTGGCCCGGACTGGCCGGATTTGAGCAGGCCCGGGCAAAACCAGGCCCCAGCGGGGCTGCTCAACCCACGGCCTGGTCCCTTTTCAGTCCGCGGATGCTCAAATCCTGACCAAATTTGGGTCAGATTTGAGCATCCCGCGGACACGAAACGGACGCGCGCGCTCGGTCGTGTCCCATTTCGGTCAAAGGGGGTGGCCCGCCTGCCAGCGACCGCGGCGACGGCTCGGCTACCAACGGGGTCCTATTTAAATGGGCCCCGCGGCCACGCGTCCCTCCCCACGCGCACCGCCTCCTCGCAGTCACCCACGCCATTCACTGTCTCCTCGCAGTCGCCACCTCCTCCCCCCTCGGCTTCCTCGCCGCCGGCCATGGGCCGCAGCTGGCTGAACTGGGGGCGCGCCAAGAACGACCACGAGGCCGGCGGCTCACGCCGCCGCCGCTCGCCCTCGCACTCTCCCCCGCTCCCACCTCCTCCACCCCTCACCCGCGCCCAGCGCGCCCAAGCCGAGCAGGCGCGCACGCCGCCGGCATCTCCTCCTCCTTCTTCTCAGGGCCCGGCGGCCGCATTCCGCCTGGTGCCCGCCAGGGTGCGGGACCGTCCCTACCTCAACAAAACGAGGTGCCAATGGTACTGGGATCGTGCGATCCCGGTGCCATGGCCAGATGTCCACCTCCCCGATGGGTGGCATCTGAACAGGGACAGGATCCCTGTGCCGCCGGTACCGCGGTCGGGCGCGGCGCGGGTGGTGGCGATCCACCGCCGGCGGGACGAGCTGCCTCCGGACCTGCGTGCCCACCCGGCCTTCGCGGTGAACAGTCCCCACTGGGACACGTGGTTCACCGACGAGCACGACCTGCGCCGCAGGTCGTACTTCGGTGCGCGCCGCGCCCGCGGGGAGCCCCAGTTCCCGCCGCCGTCACCTCCACGCCAGGCGAGGCGTGGAGCCACCCCCCAACGTCCCCTCCGCATTGGCGGCCGCGCCCCGGTCGTCAAGGACGAACCAGAGGAGGAACCTCCTCAATGGTTCGAGGAGGAGGACGACCAGGACGTCGACATGGCCGAGCCAGAGCCCAATGAGGAGCTCCAACTGGCCATGGCCATCGAGGCCTCCAGGAGGGAGGCAGAAGCAGCGGCCGCGGCGGAGGCGCGCGCGCTGGAGGACGCCCTGGCGGCGGTGGCCGCCCACCAGGCCGCAGAGGAGGCGGAGGCCCGCGCAGCCGGCGCGCGGGCTGTGGACGAGGCCGTGGCGGCCATCCACGCGAACCGCGTCGACGACTACCCCTACGACGAGGAGGTAGACGACGACGGGCGCGATGAGAACGCGCCGGTGCCGGCCTGGTTCGAGCCCCTTGTGGGCATGCGGTGGAGGTGGGAGGCGCCACCACCTGAGCACCTCGTGCCGCCGCCCCGGCCGGCCACGCCACCGCCGCGCACCCAGCCCCCCACGCCGCAGGGGGCCAGGGCCGCCCCACTGCCACCCCACCTCGCCCCCGAGACCCCGGACTACGTCATCCTAGATGACTAGGAGCTCCGGGGGCAACTTCGGCCGCCGCCATGCCACTGGCCAGTGGCCGTCTAGCCCTAGCTAGACGTTTTTTTTATGTTTTTTATTTTTTTTTTAGGTTGTAAATCTATGGGCCCCTATGGGCCCTACTAAATCTATGGAAAGTCCCTTTTGGTATGAGCAGCCCCACTGGGGGCACCTGGTCCGGGCCGTGTCCGAGGACAGCGGACGGTTGCTCAAACAGACAAATTGCGGACCAAATTGGTCCGCATTTGAGCAGCCCCGCTGGAGATGTCCTAACAGCAAAACTGTCCGAAGTGAGGATTTTACTTTGCACCGGCATCCAAGCAAAGAATTTGCATTTGTTTCCCACCTTAGCAGCACACAGTTTTGATAATCTAATTGGCTAGCCACAGCCAGTGTTCAACCTCAGCACACAGTTTCGACAATCACTAATATATTACTCCCTCCGTCCGGAATTAAGTGTCACAAAGTTTGACAAAAGTGGATGTATGTAACACTAAATTATGTCTACATACATCCACTTTTATCAAATTTTATGACATTTAATTCCGGACGGAGGGAGTATATATTCTCAGTGATTTGGTTGACCTGACCAAGTGATCCAGCACAATGATAAACATAGTAAGTGTCAGCCGGCAGACCTGGGATATATTCGACCCGCCCATCACTATTGCTAATCTGAGACGCATTGGACGCGATGCATGTATAATAATTTCATATAAGTAAACCTGCCACAAATCAAACTTCAATTTCGCTGTTTGTATTCCATATTTCCGATGATTATTGAGCAAGTGGGTTTGCATTATCAGCATAAATATAGTAAGCTACGTGGTAGTAGTACTATAGTAGTCTGGACAGGCAGGAGCATATACTCTAGCAGCCAGGAGCATGCATGGGTGCTACGTAACTTGCAGCTTGCAGGTGACTTTTTTTTTTGTTCCAGTTGTTTCGTCTATCAAGAGATGGAACAAAACACATAACAGTGCATCGGGTAACCATCTGTGCCAATAGATAATAACAAGAAAATTTGAAACATGAAGATTTCACTAAAAATTAAGGTTTTTTCGTGGTATCTTCGCTGAGATGTTATTTTAACTAAAGATAACCTTGCAAAACGCAATTGGCATGATAATAAACGGTGTGTCTTCTGTCAACAAGACAAGACTATCAAACACTTGTTCTGTGATTGCAATATTACTTCTTCTATATGGTCAATCATTTAGATAGGTTCTACCTTATTTCCACCAACAAGCATTGCCAATATTTTTGGCAATTGGTTAAATGGAGTGGACAAAAGGTTTAAAAAACTTATTAGGGTGGCAGCGTTAGCCGTAATTTGGTCGATGTGGCTGTGTAGAAATAAAGTAATGCTTCATGGCAGATATAAGGTAGAACCAATCTAAATGATTGACCATATAAAACTAGCAAATGAATGATATTCATTTGAACTTTTGGGGTCAAATAGACTATTGTTAAACAATTACAGTTTGTTTGAAATAAATACTCATCCTCAACACTAAAATGGCTATGAATATCTTAGATCATGTCCACGGTTTGAGGGGTCGACGTGCCCTACAAGAGGATGGAGCTTTGATAAAACACATTTTTGGAATATTTTCCTTTACATCATGTTACTAAGAGGTATCTGCTGCCCTAAATAATTAATTTCCATGTATGTAAAAATTTGTGCAACAAATTAAATTATGTCGAGGGGTCTTGATAGACAAAATCCTAAGTTATACAAGTATTGGATTGTGGTTCCTCAATTCAGAATTATAGGATGTTTTAGATATTTCAATGTGGGCTATATATATACCAAAATGGGTGAACCTACAAGATGTAATTCGTCTAGATATATGGATAGAAAAAACTAAAGCATCTAATTATTGTGAACAAAGAGAGTAGTTTGCAACATAAGCTGTATCCCATCCGATCCATATTAATTGTCGTTGAATCTGATTTATCTAGACATGTTTTAGTGCTAAATGATTCAGAAAATTAATATGGATCAGACAGAGTATTAGTTTCGTTCTGGAACACCATGTTATATTTGTTTACGTCATGTTACTTTGAGCATCCACTCTCACGTAATTATTTTCTCTATATGCAGAAAATTGTGTTACAAAATTATGCTTAGGGGTCTTGACAGAAGAAATATTATGTTATACAAAATTTATATTATCTCCTTCATTCACCATTATAAGATGTTTTAACAATTTGTGAAACCCGTGTATCTTGACGTGTTTCAGGGTGTAGATTCACTTATTTTGGTCTATATATAGTCCATATTAAAATTTTAAATTATCTTAAACATCTTATAATTGTGAACGGATGGAGCGGTTTGTAATACAAGTTGTATTATTTATGCTTCTAGAGCATGGTGCCTAAAGAAACCCTTTTCATTACACAGATTTACCTTATGAAACATAGCTTATATAGATGTATGCATTTTGTTTCAGTATGCTTGAATATATTGGAAGAATTTTCATTAATAGAAAGGAATATCTAGATAGAAGTTCATAGAGTGCACAATATAAGTATGTACACAGAAGAATTTAGAGTGCATATGGTGTTTACAAGTTTTTTGTTCTAGAGTTAATCTTTACTATTCTTCTTTTCTTAATTCTTTCATGGTTATTATATGTTTTTTAGTTTAACTTTGTATTTGAGCAAACGCTTAATAGTTGTTACATAAACATATTTTCCCGTAAGTTGCACATAAGATAACTTTTAGGGGAGAAGCGTTTATCTCCCGAGCTCATATGATTCGGTTAGAATAAAAAATCTAAAAAATAGTAAAATGTTTCAAACAAACTACTCTCTACTGAAGAGGAGACGTAGACACTTCGCACTTTCTATGGCCTGTACATGAAGTTTCAGTCAATAAAAACTATGTTTGGTCACAAAAACACGCATACACAGGCCCTCATATTGACACCGCCAACGGCATAACCTGGCTCAACTCTCACCTGCATGGCCACCACAGCTACAAGGACAAGATCCACCGTCCACACTTTGTATGACCATCTCCAACTGTTGCCATCTTCGATAAGGTGTAAATCTTGGTTGCAGTCTCACGGATTATTGCACGCCAGCAACCTGTCTGACCATCTCAGCCAGACCAAAGTATATATTTCTTGAATCTTGGCACCATAGATGCAGTAGACTCCAAGATAATGATTCAACCAATAAAATTTCGGCAAAAAGTAACATTCACAGTTAATATCATGATTTCCAATAGCAGTTCATTTGTTTAAATGTCTCATACATACTCTATAGTAGGCATGACTCGGGGAACACGCTGCGAGGTCTCTATCCTTTCGCAAGAGTGCCCCCGTTGAGAGTCGAGAGTCGCCGCCGCCGGCCGCCCCTGCCTCTTCTTCGCTCCGGCAGCGCTGCTGTCCGGCTAGGAGATGAAGTAGGTGGTTGTGCCCCCCTCCTGTATATACTAGAGCTAGGTTTAGAGGTAGGGTTTGGGTTGTTGCCTTGTTTAGCGCCATGCTAGCGGAGTTTCAGTCGCCGGCGTTCTCGAGCGGCGTCCGGTGGCTTGGGGCGGATCTTCTTCTGCTCGCCGTGCTCCAGTGGGTGGAGACGAGGGTGAGCACAAGCTCCGCCTTTCAATCCGTAAGAAATAAGCTCAAGATCAGGAGGAACTCGTGGATCTCCGGCTGGATCTGCGGTTGTTGGCTTTCTGCTAGCTACTCCCCTATCAAGGCCACCCCCGGAAGCTACGTCAGGGCGATTGGTGAGCTCTCTTCGTCTTCTTTGCAGCGTCATGGTGGCGTGAAGAAGGTGAGGCAGATCATGCTATTCAATCCTGCTGCTGGCTTCCTCTTGATGCCGATTTCCCCTGGTGAACATACTCGGTGCCCCGAGGTTGGGCGGCCGACTCTGAGGACCAACTGGTGGTCAAGATCAACCTCCGAGTGGAGGCCTTCCTGCGAGCTTGCTGCGGCGACGCCAAGTGGTTTCGTCCCCGGCGCCGGCCAGAACGGCTGCGGTTTGAGCTTGCGCTTCTCCGGCGATAGCAGAGGACCCGATCGTGTTTCACGTGATTTCTTCACGGTCTTTTAGGTAAAAGTTAGGGACCAGTTTGTAATTCTCTTTCTTTCTTTTGTCCCTGATGTAATTGTACCTGCTCTGTCGCAAATTAATGGCATCTAGGTCCTTCGGGACCAACTCTTGTACAAAAAAAAAATACATACTCTATAGTAATGAGAGAAAAAATGAAACAATTCTTCCAGAAAGATTTACGTGTGCAGCAAACTACCATGTTTAACTTCTAGTCTATTAGTTTTCTTCAGACCAACTTCCAGCACTAATAACTCTCCGTTATTTTTTATAATGTCGTATTAGTTTTGTTTAGAAAAAATTTCTATCCTTGACCAAGTTTATAATGTCGACTTTCATGTTTCGTGAGAGTTCGTCCAATTTCAGAAAAAAAAAACATCTATACTATGAAAATATATTTGATGATGGACTTCCATGTTTTGTGACTTTGAATAGTTATGCAAATTCTTGTCGTTCTTGTAAAAACTTGCAGGTTAGGCAATGGGGTAATAAGTATCCTTTTGATCGTATCAAATGGACAACTAGCACGTACTGCCTATAGTAGTTGTAATTTGAATCTTGTTATAAATTGGGCTAGCAATAGATTGCATAAGATTGTGTAGGAGCTAGACAAGGTGTTTCGCGGTATTATTTTTTCCTCTCTGACTTGTTTGGCTGGCATTCGTCATATGACAAACTGGTGGTAGGCTGTTGTTAATTTGTTTATATTAGGCGCACGTCAACGTTCTCCTATGTATAGATATATAGAGAGCAGTTGGGTAGCTCTGGTTAGCAGATGACAGGAAGGACAAGCCAATTCATGTAGCTCAATTATTCCATTTTCAACGTAGTTAGCTAGGTTATCACTGACCTCATCATCCATATATAAAAGATGATTGATGACGCACTGTGGGTCGGTTATTTCAAAATGACAATAATTTGTTGTCCATCTTTGGTTTGATGGATCATGATATAGTTAGTAGAGAAGCCTTTTTTTTCTTTCCTTTTTGTTTGTCTCGACTCTCAAGTAGTATCAAAAAACAAATTAATCTGCTCAGTCTAAATTAATTAGCCGGTGTTCAACTACAGATTTCACAGTGGTTTGGTTGACCTGACCATGCTAATCCTGGATAGATATATGTGGCGGCCGGCAGGGCAGGCCAGGATATATTCGATCCGTCCACCGGATCAAGATATCTAATATGATACTGATCAGTGATGCATGTACTGTTATTCAGAAGTAACCTGCCACTAATCAAACTTCGACTTCGCTGTTACAGATACTAGAGTATTCCAATGATTGCCAAGCAAGTTGGCTTTGCATGATCATCTTACATACAATTGATTATTACTAGCTAGTACTATAAAAAGTCTACTCTGTACAGGCTAAATGGAATTAGCTAACTGTCCCATTTGTGTTCTACCTGTGTGTGCACTAAAAAATGTGTGTACTATCAACCATTTGTATATACTACTCTTGCAGCCTAGAACATGCATTCGAATTTTCATGTTCGGTAGACCATACATATCATGGTTCCAAGGCGCCATGTAACATGCAGCTTGCAGGTGAATTTTTTTTAATACTAATGTCAATACACACCCATACAAGTTGAATTCGACCGTCACAGTTATTGGGTCAAATTATTTGGCTTCAGATTACTGTATGCACGATCCCCTTGTTGATTACCAAATACTTTCTACCTATATTTTAGAGATGAAACAAAGGGCGAAGCCAACTGAGTAGGGTTCGTTAACTTCATCTCAATTTATATTCAGCGGTTGGATTTTGTGGACATGGTTCACGTGAACCCTTATGAAAAGTAAAATAAAAAAAATACTAAATAAAATATACTCCCTCCGTTACATAATGTAAGCTTTTTGGAAAGCTAATTTAGGTTGCTAGAAAGGCTTACATTATGGAACGGAGGTAGTAAAAAACAGCATAAATCATGCATCTCATGTAAGTTATGTGAAAAACAAGGTGTCTAAGGAATTGTATTATCACCCAATTTTACCGTGCAAAAAAAAATGAAACGTTTCATTTTCTCTTATTTGTGTAGGCCACATAGATCATTTTTTATTTGACACTTTGTACGAGTAATAATGAAGCCAATATTTAGCTACGTCATTTATTCAAACAAAACTGAAACTTGGAAATACGATTTTTGATATTTGTTAAAATTTGGGTTCATCGTGGACCCATGTTCCACCGGGTATTTTCCAATATATTCATCAATATGTTGCCAAAGAAATTGCAATGATCATTGGTGTCAACTGAGCCCACTCACTCTACCCCTGGACAGCTAGCTCTGATAACACGTATACATTTTAGCACCAAAATCGAAAATGCAGAGATTAAAAATGTGTTCAAATTTCGTGTATCGTTTAGATTAATTTTTGTTGATAATAATTCCGGTAGATACATACATGTGTGAAGGGATGACCGGAAGTATTTTTCTAGTTTATCCTACACACGCGAAGACGAGTCGGAGGAGGGCGCTCGGACGTGGACGTGCCCGGCGGTCTCCTCCTCCTCCCTCCTGGCGAACCACCGCGCCGTCCGGCGGGCGATGGGAACCCACCGTCTCTCCTCCTCCGTCCTGGCCGCCGGCCGCGCCACCCTCGGCAGCCTCACGATCTCCGACATGGACCGCGCCCCAGAGGTCGACCCTCTTATCGATGCCGACGACGAAGAACCATGCACGTCCCCCGCCTGCTTGTTGCTGCTCTCTAGCAGCCGCGTCTTCTCCACCTTTCGATCATCTTGCTTCACCGGAGGATCCTGATCCTCCTCTTGCTTGGTCGGAACGAAAACAATGTCGTCCACGTCGTCGAAGCGGCCGCTGGAGAAGGAGCGCAGCATCTCGTCGTCGAGCGCGAGGAGGGCGGCGGAGTTGAGGTCGCTCCATCGGCTCTTGAACACCGCGTCCGACACCACGATGCGGTGCCGGTGCTTGTCCAAGGGATCATTGTCGCCGCTGTCGACGGCACCGACGCCGAAGCGCGAGGACGGCACGCGCTCGACGAAGATGCCCGCCATGAGGTCGCGGCCTGACCCTCCTGACGACGGCACTGCAGCAACGGCGGCAGGGTCGTCGATGGGGTCGTCCCCGGTGGCGCCGAAGACGAAGCGCGCGCTCGCGGCGGCGTACTTGAGGCCGAGGTCGGCGTCGTCGGCGTGGACGCGGGCGCGGCAGAGCGGGCAGCTGGCGCTGGAGGCGAGCCAGCGGTCGACGCAGTCGAGGTGGAAAGCGTGGCGGCAGCGCGGGAGGAGCCGGAGCAGGTCGGCGTCGTCGAACCGGGCCAGGCACACCGCGCACTCCAGACCCTGCCGCGCGCCCCGCAGCGCCGCGAACCGGAAGAAGGGCAGAGACTCGATCACCTCCTTGCCCACGCCGGTGGCTTCGGCGACGGCTTGAACATCGGCGGCGGTGCCGGTGACCATGCGACCGGGGCTGTTGGTGGTGGGCAGCAGCGGCGGCAAGGAGGCGTTGTGGCAGAACTTGGCGTACATTAGGAGGAGGAAGGTGAGGGAGAATATCATGGTGAAGATGCCCACCACGATGGCCACGCTTGGCCGGAACGACACCTTGATGCCCACACCCGGCGGCGTCTCCTCGGCCAGACTGCCCGCCGGCTGGCCCTGCGCCTGCCCCTGGACTACGCTTGCGCACGAGAACAGAAGCAGCAGCAGAAGGAGCAAGATTTTCGCCATCGACCGTACAACTGATCGACGCGGAGAAGAGCAAAGAGTTGATCGGTGTAACCGGGCGGGGTGAAGTGGAAGGGAGAAAGGAAGGAGGTGGTGACGGCGCCACGAATAAACTTGGCCAGCAGAGAAAACAATACTGAACACATGAGTAAACAAAGTAGCCGATTCAAGTGGGGTTTGGTTTCATCTATTGTCTTGTTCCTGCTGCCTGTCATGTTGTCTGATCATATGTTGGCTGACTTCATCATTGACATTACCTCGCGACTTCCTTTCTTGCTATACGGTTAGGTGGTGGGTCTTATCTGTCTCTACTACTTTCATACATCATCATTGACATTTTCATGAAGACTTACACTACCTAGTTGCTGTTAGTGATAATCTTACATCTAATATAGTTGAAAAAAAATCAAGACACGAGACATACCTTTGCCAAAAGTTTTTAGAGCGTGTGTTTTCTGATCTTTTTATGTGATTGATGTGTGGACGAATTGAAACATTTATTTCCTGCTCCGACAACAATATACATCTATGTATAATATTGTGAGCTAGCTCACGTGTGAAGTTTTTCTCCGCTAATTGAAGGAATGCGACGTCGTTCGAAAGAATAGCTCTCGTGCGGCATTTCTTTGCGCACAAATAGCCAAGGCCCGACCTGGATGATAAAACATGCATCTCCATCTTTAGTGAGTGTGAGGTTATGTTAATGTTGGCGGTTATTGTTTCAGACAGGCGGGTCTCACTTCTTTGCCACTACGTCAAGTGAACCGTTCCCGACTATTTCTGCTGGACCCTTCCCTATAATTCTTCTTCTCCAATGGCGGCGACAGAGCATTCGTTCTCTATGGCGGAGGAGATAACTTTCTCTCCCTGAATTCCCGTTTGGTGAGTGAATTCGCAACCCTAGTCCCGTTCCCGTTTTCCCTTTGAGTCGATTTAGATCTAACCGTATCGCCTCTGTTTACGGCCTAGATTGCGTGGGGTGGTCGCAATTGGGCTGAACGGAATGGACCCGCTAGAGACAACTTCAAATCGGCAATGCTTATCTCTCCAACCAAATTTGGATTCGATTCCGACTCGCCCGCTTCCGCCAGCTCACACTGCCCGCCATTGACAAGAATGTGGCATGATACAGACGTTGCGCGGATCTTTGAATTGACAGTAAAACTCTTTCCATCAAAGGGAAAGCTAGTTGAAGGTAGTGTGCAGAACATTAAGAGGGACACAATTGTGAAATAGGAGGTTGAATGTGAAGATATTGATCCACAAGACCTACAGAGTCCTATAACTCTTATCGCAGTCAATTAGGCTATCTTTCTTCGTCCGTGTCGAGTCCTAGACGGCGGAGCACTGACGGGTTGGCACGAGCATACGTGTGTGATGACCCACAAGTGTAGGGGATCGCAACAGTGTTCGAGGGTAAATATAGTCCAATTTGTTGATTTGACACAACGGGATCAAAATAATACTTATAATTCTTAACAACTTAGTTGTCAATTCAGCTGCAACTGGAAAATAACGTGCTTGGCATAATTTATTAGTAGTAACGGTGATATGGTGATAGCAGTAGTGTGATAGTAATAGTAGAAGTAAAACAAAAATAGTAGTCGTAACAACGAATGTAAACGTAGTGGACACCAGTGGCAAAAACACCATAGCCATAGGGAAGGATGTACGGGTGTTGCATGAGTGAGATAAACCATGTAATAGACTTAACATAGGGCATCACAAATATATAAGAGAGCATCCCATTCACTAACAATCATAAGCATGTATCTCGAAAATAGTTGTACGTGCTTGCAATAACAACTTCCACAACATCTTTTGTCTAACCATTCCGTTGCAGAGGGGCCACTTTGTCACTAATGATAATTAAGGTACTTGTTTCACCAAGTACCGGATCAAAGCATTAGCACTCAATGGACATGTAATCCTTAAACTAAAATCCATCCCCTCTGATATGCCAACTTGTCATCTTTGGGGGTTCCAGAAAAAAAATAGATGCCTACAACTCGTAGGAATGATTTAAAATAACATTTATATTTATGAAAATATCACATGTTCAGATCTGAAATCATGGCACTCGGGCCCTAAGTGACAAGCATTAAGTACTCCAAGTTGCAACACCGATAATTAACAAAAAGAGTGGGTACTAGGAATCATTCCCTATCAATCTCATGGGTTATTACATGATCAATCTCATCAAAATCCTACCAGTCACTCTGCCTACAGTAGGGAATTACTCACACATAGAAGGGGGGAATCATGGATGGTTGATGGAGAGGTGTTGGTGATTGAAACGAATATGCCCGAGAGGCAATAACAAAGTGGTTATTATATTATTCATTGTTTATGATAAATGTTTATTTCTCATGCTAGAATTTTGTTAACCGGAAACGTTGATACATGTATGTCTAATAAACAAACAAGAGTTCCCAGTAAGGCCTCCTGTTTAAATAGCTTGTTGATTAATTGATGATCAAGGTTTCCTGATCATGAACATTGGATGTTGTTAATAACGGGGTCATGTCATTGGTAGAATGATGTGATGAACACAGACCCAAAGTGAATATACCAATGCGATCAATTCATTAAGTTACATTGCTATATCAAACATACAAGTAACCTTATTCCTTAGACCATGAGATCACGTCAATCACTAATACTGGAAGGGTGCTTTGATGTCATCAAACGCCACGCCGTAACAGGGTGACTATAAAGGTGTCGTTCGGTATTAGGAAAGTATTAGTTGAGGCTCATGGTTCAAGAGTGGGATTTGTCCATCCAAATGACAGAGAGATATACTGTGGGCCCTCTCGTGATATTACATCAACACCGCTTGCAAGCATGTGACTAGGTCACAAGGATGTCATATCACAGAACGAGTAAAAGAGTACTTGTCGGTAACGAGATTGATCTAGGTATGGTTGATACCAACGATCGGATCTTGGACAAGTAAAATATCGCGAGACAAAGGGAATTGGTTACAACGTTTATGTTTCACGCGATCACTAGATTCATCGTTGAATGTGTAGGAGTCATTAGGAATCTCGAGGTCCCGCTGTTGACTATTGATCGGAGAGGTGTCTCAATCATGTCTACATTATTAACGAACCGTAGGGTGACACACTTAAGATTCGATGACACGTGAGTACAGAATATCGGAGAAAAGTTTGCACAGCACCGAAATTGTTTCGGGTAATTTTGAAATAGTTCAAGGGGATTCTTGTCAAATGGTTGTTAATAGATTTAACAACTAACTCAAGGGTTTATGTGTTAATGTTTGTTAATGGAATTATCCACTCACGTGATGAGGGAGAGGTGGAGACACCCAAAAATTCGGGCTGCCTTCCCCTCCTATATAAGGAGGGGTGGGAGCTCCCTCTCCCACACACACACACACTTGTGTCATCTCTTCCTCCCGCTGCGCCAACACTTGATCGTGCTCTTGGCGAAGCCCTGAGCATTGTTTTCCTCACCACACCACGCCGTCGTGTTGTTGGACATTCCGGTATGGATCGAGGGAACGGAGGTCTTCATCGAGCTGTATGTGTGTGTCGAGACATCGTAGTAGTTTTCATAGACGGGGGTGCCATGAGACTACGGGTAGAGACGTGGGGAGACGTGGTTGTGCGAAGGACAAAAACACAGGATCTGGGATACTTGGCGGAATCGGCAGTTCCATAACCGTCGGAAGCCTGGAGTTCGACGACGATGTCGGACGCTTCCTCGACAATGGATCTTACATACCGGCGCAAAATCACCTGGTAAGTGCCTGCGTGTTACCGATTGGATCTACAAATATCTTTATCGGACTAACTGCAGAGCCCATGGGGTTTTGCAGTGGAAGCAAATTTTCCCACCCGCCCTATACCCAGTCGAAGACGACTATGATACCGGGTTTTGCTCAGATCGACGACAAAAAAGTGATTCACACTTTATCGGTATGGTGCAATCCGAGGTCGCCGAAAACACGGATGAAAGTAATCCCGTGCAAGAGAGAAGATGGAGAAACTTCTCCAAAATTCCCCAATGTCAAAGAATTGACAGAGGATGAACCTGCTAAAAAGCCTCCCTCTTCCAAGAAAAAGCACAAGGCCGCTAAAAAACTCCAATTCAAACTCCGGAAGAAGAAATTGGTTGATCCAGCTGATGAAAACCCGGAAGTAGGATATGCAAGCGGAACAAAACTTGCGGAGAAGAAAACAAAAGAAATCCTTGTTCTGCCAATGACAGAGCAAGAAGAACAGGAATTGTTACAAACACCAGTGGGATTGCATGAACCCCCAGAAGTGCTAGAAGCCAGGAGACAAGCTCTCCAACGGCAACAGCAACATCTATTCAGAACTCGTGAACACCTCCAAAAAACCCAGGATTACATCAAGCTCATGAAGGAAGAAATCGAGGAGTACGAGAAAAAGAATAGATCTGCCATTAAACCTACAAGGTTACCGGAATCGTAAGACCGGAAGTACTGCCGCCAAAAGAAAGGTTTCACAACCCATCTTGGCAAAAGCAGGTAAACGGCAAAGATGCCAGAGGCGAACCAATATACAAAACCGCAGCAGAAAACACGGAAGCAGCATTCGCCATCCTCAACAACGATATGTACTCAAACGGTGAAAAACTTCAAGGGGTGTATGCTTTCCTCGGAAAGGCATTGCGGCAACAACACCGGGGGCAAGAGCGGTCAGGGAGGCTGCATGACAACTCCGCCCTATGCAAAACAGCTACTTGCGCCGCTGGAGCACCCGGACCGGAGGAACCAAGAGATCCAAATGAGAGGAAAACGGATCCGAGAAAATACAAGAAAAATCCCGATAACAGGGATGAAGCGTCTAGAACCGGATCCCATCTCCCAAAAGGTGGACTTAACACCCACGATCGGGAAGAAAAATACCGGAATGACGGCAAAGCAATGCCACCTCCGAGAAACCCAGCTGAAAAGGCTGGAAGACAGGGTATACCTCACAGGCGTGAGAGATCTCGGACACCCCCCAAGGACAAGGAAAGATACAGGAGTAGAACTCCACCTCATCCAAAGGGACGTGATATCGGAAGAAATAGAGACGATCCCGGAAAAGCGCGTCCGCGCAACAATGGAAAAGAAAGGAGTAGATCCCCTTCTGTCCATTCAGCCGGCAGGTACTCCGCATACATGGATAGGGTGGAAAGAGACGACTTATACTTTGGACCTAAATGCTTCACAGATAGGATCCGAAGGATAACCCTGCATTCTGGCTTTGCCAAAGTTGGTCCAACGTACCAAAAATACACCGGTAGTACAAACCCGGATACCTGGCTCTCAGACTACTATACAGCCGTCCAGATTAACAATGGGACAGACCTGGAAGCTGTAAAGTTTCTTCCCCTAATGTTACTGGATGGAGCCAGAGATTGGATTAACGGATTACCTTCCAGAACTGTCGACAGCTGGGATGATATGGCTCGAGTATTCACTCAGCATTTCCGGGGAACCTACAAACGCCCGAATAGCATCAACCAGCTAAACCGTTGCACCCAATTTGAAGACGAACCATACGTGGATTCTATCTCAAGATGGACTGCAATGAAGAATAGCTGCTCTGGAGTAACTGACGTTCAAGCAATGCATGCTTTCGTCAATGGCCTAAAACCCGGACTTGTACCGTTCATGGTCGGTTCCAAACAGCACAAAGATCTCGGATCTATGCTTACAACCGCCAATGAACATGCTGCAGCCGAAGACGACATCAGAGCTAGAGGAGGCAGTATCGACACACTGATACAGGCCAAAAAGAATCCTCGCCCTGAGAAAAAAGGAGCTCCAGATGCAACACAAAAGCCCAAAGAAGTTAACATAGCCTTTGGAAGTGAAAAAGGGAATAGGTGGAAAGGACGCAGTTCGGAACCAATCAATTACACCAAAGAAGAATGGGAAAAGATTAAGTCGGAACCCTGCGTCCACCATTCGCAATTTGGGAAACCCACCCATACGAACGCACAATGCCGGCTGAACAAGCATATGAAAGGCAGTGCAGGATCCGGAAACAAGGGAAAGAATTCAAAAGGAAATTTTCCAAGCAAAAGCCAGAAGCTGAGAAAGAAGACAGTGAATCGGACACTGACGAAAAAATCCAGGAACAGCAGCGAAAAGGCGAACCCAAGTTTCCGAGAGTTGATGGAGAGTGTGCCCTAACTTTCCTGGCAACTCCATCAGCAAAGGTGGCAAAAAGAACGCTTCGAGAGATAAACGCGGTTGTTCCGGCAACCCCGAAATTCTTGAAGTATTCAAATACACCAATTACCTGGGATCAGTCTGATCATCCCGGGAATATCCCTGAACCCGGCACGCAAGCCCTTGTTGTAAGCCCTATTGTCCAGAACACTAGGCTAAGAAGAGTGCTGATGGATGGAGGATCCAGCATTAATATAATGTACCTGGATACACTGAGGCATCTGAAAATCTCCGAGACCCAGCTCAACCATAGCAACATACGTTTTCATGGCATTGTTCCTGGCAGGCAAGCAAGATCCCTAGGAGAAATTTCCCTAGATGTCACTTTCGGAGAAAAAGATCACTTCCGTCAGGAAAAAGTATCCTTCGAAGTGGTGTCGTTCGAAAGCGTGTATCACGCGATACTCGGACGTCCAGCTTTCGCCAAATTTATGGCAAGATCATGTTATATCTATAACAAGCTGAAGATGCCAGGGCCAAAAGGAGGAGTAATCACCATATCAGGAGACTTCAAGTTGGCAAACAAGCTGGAAAAAGAAAACGCCCTTTGCGCCGAAAAAATCATAGCAAAGGAAGAATTGAAGGAGCTGGCCAAAGAGGTATCGCCGACAGAAATGCCGGCAGGAAAAGAAACCCGGAAGCCGGCAGATAGCTTCAAGGCCTCCGAGAACACAAGACAGGTAATCCTAGATCCCAAAGATCCGACAAAATTTGTCGTAGTGGGAACCGGGATGACCGACAAATAGGAAAGCGAGCTCATCAAGTTCCTCCGTGAGAACTGGGATATTTTTGCCTGGTGTCCAGCTGACATGCCAGGCGTACCCAGGGAACTTGCTGAGCATCAACTTAAGGTGATTCCAGGCTCCAAACCCGTCAAACAAGGTCTCCGTCGATTTGACGGAAGAAGACGGAAGGCTATCGGCAAGGAAATTATCCGGCTTTTAGCAGCAGACTTTATCGAGGAAGTTATACACACCGATTGGTCCGCAAATCCGGTGTTAGTACCGAAGAAAGATACCACTGCCCTTAGAATGTGTATAGATTACACCGGTTTAAACAAACTGTGTCCAAAAGATAGGTTTGCGTTACCGCGAATCCATCAAATAATAGATGCCACTGCAGGCTCTGAGCTCTTATGCTTTTTGGATGCATATTCCGGGTACCATCAAATACGCATGAAAAAGGAAGATCAAATTAAGACTTCTTTTATAACCCCCTATGGGACGTACTATTACATAACCATGCCATTTGGCCTGAAGAACGCAGGTGCCACCTACCAGCGTTGCATGCAACGTTGTTTGCATAGTCAGATTGGCAAAAATGTCCATGTTCACGTGGACGACATTGCTGTCGTAACCCAGGAAAGAGATACACTCCTTGAGGATTTACGAGAAACCTTCGAAAACTTGCGCAATTACAAGATGAAGTTAAATCCATTAAAGTGCGTATTCGGGGTTCCCTCAGGAAAACTTCTGGGTTTCATCGTTTCTCATAGAGGAATAGAAGTTAACCCAGAAAAGATCAAAGCAATCTTAAACATCTCCAAACCTACGTGTGTAAAAGATGTCCAAAGATTGACGGGTTCCGCCGCAGCCGTCAGCAGATTTATTAGTCGGCTGGGGGACAAAGCTTTACCACTCTACAAGTTGCTGAAAAAATCCGACAAATTCGAGTGGACAGAAGAGGCAGATGCAGCGTTAACCCAGCTAAAGGAAACTTTGATGAAAGCTCCGATTTTGGCATCGCCAAAAGACGAAGAACCTATGTTATTGTACCTTACGGCTACAAACCGGGTTATCAGTGCAGTAATTGTTGTGGAACGGAAGAAAGACGAACAGAGCATACCAGACCAGCATCCGGTATATTATATAAGCGAAGTTTTCTCCGAGTCCAAACAAAGGTATCCACACTATCAAAAACTGGCGTATGGCGTATTTTTCGCGTCCAGAAAACTTCGCCATTACTTCCAAGGACATTCCATAACGGTGGTATGTAAAGCACCACTAGGGGATATAATAAACAATGCGGAGGCGACTGGCCGAGTAGCCAAATGGGGCATCGAGTTAGCAGCCTTCGACATTAAGTATCAGCCCAGGACGGCAATAAAATCCCAGGTTTTGGCAGATTTTGTCGCCGACTGGACGGAAGCAATGGAGAAAACACCAATGCCGGAGTCCGAGTACTGGATCATGCATTTTGATGGATCCAAGATGAAGGAGGGCGCTGGAGCTGGTGTAGTTTTAAAATCCCCTAAAGGAGACACAATGGAGTATGTATTACAAATACACTTCAACGCCAGCAACAACGTGGCAGAATACGAAGCTTTGCTTCATGGCTTGCATATTGCAAAAGAAATAGGGGTCAAGCGCATTTTGTGCTATGGCGATTCAGATTTGGTACAGCATCAGCTCAACCAAACTTGGGACGCAAAAAGCCCCATAATGGCCGAATATCGGAGAACGGTGGACGAGTTCGCCATTTGTTTCTTCGGATTCGAAGTACTCCATGTTAAACGGGAGGAGAATTGGAACGCGGATGCGTTAGCCCGCATGGGATCAGAAAGGGTAAAAATCCTACCACCAGGTGTTTTCGTCCAACATTTGTACGAACCATCGATAAAAGGTGGAGATGTTGACTATCCTCTGGCTTCCGAGTCAATTGAAGTCATGCTCGTTAACCCGGATTGGACAATCCCATATATAAACTTCTTAGTTAATCAGAAGTACCCGGAAGGAGCAGATGAAGTCTTGCAAAGACAAATCCAGCGTCGATGCAAAGGATACACGGTAATTAACAATTGCCTGTATAAACGCAGTACTTCCGGAATTTTTCTGCGATGTATTTCACCAGAAGAAGGACGAGAAATCCTGCAAGAAATCCATGCCAGAGATTGCGGACATCATGCTCAATCAAAAAGCATAGTTTAAAAAGCATTCCGTGCCGGGTTTTTCTGGCTAACAGCCAAGACAGATGCTGAGTACATAGTAAACACATGTGAAGGATGTCAGTATTACGCCAAGCAGACTAATATGCCAGCCCAAGCACTCAAAACTATCCCCATTACATGGCCCTTTGCGGTCTGGGGGCTAGATATGATGGGACCATTCAAAACTGCACGAGGCGGACTTACACATCTACTTGTAGCTGTGGACAAATATACCAAGTCGGTATAGGCTAAACCCATCAAAAAACTTGACGGTGTAACTGCCAGAAATTTCATCATTGACATAGTCATGAGATACGGCGTTCCACACAGCATAATAACCAACAATTGGACAAACTTTTCCATTGGAGAGTTGGCAAAATATTGCCGACAAACAGGAATTCGCCTAGATCTCGCATCTGTGGCACACCCGCAATCCAACGGACAGGTTGAAAGAAAGAATAGCTCAATCCTGCAAGGAATACGTCCAAGACTTGAATCTCCTCTTCATAGAGCAGCTGGATCATGGGTAGAAGAGATACCTTCCGTGCTTTGGAGTATTCGAACAACACCGAACAGGTCAATAGGGCAAACCCCGTTTTTCCTAGTTTATGGTGCGGAGGCAATCCTTCCAACGGACATGATCCATGATAGCCCAAGAGTGCAAGATTTCGATGACTCGGATGCAGAAAAAGCACGACAGGATGCCGTCGATCTCTTAGAAGAGGAACGAGAACTTGTGCTCCAAAGATCCGCCATCTATCAGCAAGGTTTACGACGTTATCATAGTCGGAAAATCAGGCATCGTTCTTTTAAAGAAGGTGACCTAGTGCTAAGATTGGTGCAGCAAAGAAAGCACAAACTGGCCCCAGTATGGGAAGGACCATTTGTCATCAGTAAAGCCATGAAGAATGGATCATATTATCTTGTTGACATTCGCGATACGGAAGATGATCCCGAGAAGCCGAATCGCAAAAGAAAGAGAAAGATAGATGATGAGCTAGGAGAGACAAAGAGGCCCTGGAGTATCCAGCAGTTACGTCCCTTCTATACTTAGTTCAATTCTATGTAAACATCTTTGAGATCATGAAATAAAGTTGTCGGAATTCTTACATCCATGTTTTTTACAAGTTTATTATAGTTCAAAACATGATTCCACCTTATCTATTTCCCAATGATCTTACAAAATACTCAATGTTAACCCGTATTGTGCCTGCGTGCTCGGTGTTTAAAAAACTGAATGATTTTCAGCCTACCAAACGTTAAAGGAAACTCGTATTGTGCCTGCATGCCCAAGTTTCATTCAAAAAATTCCTTACTGTTCTCTAAGCATTATCTGATTGTTTGTGTGTTGGGTCACTGGAGCTAGTTAGTAAAAATACCCTTAGTATGACCCATGTTTCCAAGATCGAACTGATTGGTTTTACCCAGTAACTTGGCATGACGATTCATAATACTATTGAACCATTTCAAACACTAAGGACAGTTAAAACACATAAGGCAGAGAACTTAGAAGATAAAGGAATATAAATACCCAGAAAAATTGCAAAGGATTTCATAATTAAACTGCAAAAGGCGGAGTACTTGTTTATACAAAAGGATAGAAGCATTACAATATAAGTATACATTGTAAAGTGCAGTAATGCTCCTATTTTCTATTTCCACCATCCAGGTTAAGGACAGCCCTTCAAGCATTCGAGTCTTCTTCGCTGCTGTCATTCTCGGGGGCTTCGGGGATCTCCTCTTCTGGATAGGTGATGGAGATGTTCACCATGGAGGCGATATTGGTGGCGTGACCTTTGATTTCATCAAAGATGGTGGTTCGCTGGGTTTCCGTGTATACTTGAGGGATACCGGATGCCACGCGCCAAGATTTGGCACCAGGGTAATGCATACGTGTAAGGCCGAGAGCCATGCGTGCACCACCCCGTGCTGCGGAGCGCAAGGTGGACTCCTTGGACTCCGCCACCTCCAGGATAGCTCCCGGAAGTTTCTCAACTTCCGAGAATTCCCCAGTCCTGGTGGGAAGGAACTTGTTGACCAGCTGCATGCCAGCAGCTCTGATCGCAGTCCACACCTTCCCAAAGGCTCGGATTCTCTCAATCCGAGTAAGATCTGGGTTATCTCCTGTTTTTTCAGACAAACAACCAAAAGGTTAAGCGAGAAAGCAGAGAAAGAAAGCAAGACATGGAAAAACCGGTAAATGAAAATAAACTTACCGAGAATCTTGTCGATTTCGGAGCCTTCCTCCAGGCGAAGGTTTAAGGCGTTCTCCAAGTCTTGGATAGTAGCCTTGTCCTTGTCCGCCTGCTGGGAGGCCTTGGATTGAGCAATCCCAAGGGCCATGTTGCTGGCCTCCAGATCCTTTTGAGCCGTCATAAGATTCTTATGAAGGTCCAAATTCTCCTTTCGGAGAAACTCGGCATTGCCGGCATCTTCAGCTATTTCCTTGGCTTTAGCCAAAGCAGCTGGAAAGCAAGTAAAAAATTCCGAGTTTAGATAAATTCGAGAAATTACTTAGACAAAAAACTGGATAAAGAAACTTCAGAGAATAAAGCATACCTGTTGTTTCCGACAGCTTTAGCTGAGATGATGCCAGCTCCGCTTTCTTAACATCAATAATAGATAGAAGGGTTTTCACCTCTTCATTCTTGATGTTAAGCTTGTTAAAAATTTCCAAGTTTATCTTATCAGCAGTATGCTGAAACGCGGAAATGAACGTAAGACGCTTAAGTTAAAAACAAGCGTAATAAGAAGCAGTAAGCGGAGAGCATGCTTTCGACTTATTGCTTGGGGGCTAGAGATATTACCTGGCTCATTTCCTGCAAATTTGACAAGGTTTCATTGAAATCCTTTACATACTCAGAGAAAAGGATTCCAACGTGGTAAAGGCCATCCTGAATGACCTGACGAGGTGAAAATACGAAGTCATTGCGGTCAATTAGCCCGCCTTGTGGCCAAGGACGGATTAGAGGGGCAGGAGCGAAGAATTTTCTAGCTTCTGGGCGAATATATCCGAGTTCATCGAATGGTTCCTCTTTTACCTGGAAATTCCTGTTAAAAGCGGGAATGGGTTCGTCCTCCCCAGATGCTCGAAGATTTCTACCCATCTCTGGTCCCGCCCTTTCCCTCGCATCCATGTTGGATGCAATAGGCTGGCTGGACTGCTGAAATTATGCGCTCGGGTTTGTGGTTTTCTCTTCCCCGCTGAATACAGCTGAAGGGGGAGAAACTGCAGCGGAAGATGGTTCTCCTTTGACTGTAGCCTTATGTTTCTTCAATTTCTTTGCTTTTAAAGGAACTGGAGCAAGGCTGAAAAGGGAAACGTCCGAGAAATAAATATCTCAAAACAACTGGAAGGGAATGATAAATATAAAGCTCCAGGAAAATACCCGGAGGCGGCGATGGGAGTTCCGTCAAGATTTATCACTTCTTCAAAGGTCACTTGCCTCTTGCGTTTCCGGCCACCATAAAAGCTGGCATGTAATTCGTCAAGCTCGGCGTCGGATGCAAGATCAGCTCCCTGAAGTTCGTCGAACTATGGAGAAGACAAAGTACTCGATTAAGTCAGGAAAAAGGGATAATCCGAGAGAAACCCAAAAGCAAGGAAAGTATAAATACCTTAGGGACTGGGTTTTCCTCGTGATACATTTCCAAACTTTCCCTGTATTGGGCGCGAGTAGCAACCAATTGGTTGACTCGTTTTTTGAAGTCCCTTTTGGAGAAGGCTTTGTCCGTCCCTCTCATTCCGTCTTCTGGCCCTTCGTAGTCGCAAAGGAGTCGTGAACGGAAAGAGAGAGGTTGAATACGGCGGCCGAACCAGCACAAAACAGTGTCTGTCCCAGTTAGGGGAGGCTGAGAAGAGGTGAGTTTGGCGATACGCCGTTTTATCTTCATCAGGTCTTCCGGCAAAGTTTGCATTGCTTCGACTGCCCAACTCTCTTGAGGAACGGTGGCAGAATTGACAAATGGAGGAACCCCATTTTCTTTCCCGGGAAACGGGATGTCATGATGGTAAAAGAAGGAACCCGTCCAAAATTTGACGGATTCCGACGTTTTTACCTTTGGGTACCAGTCTTCCCCGAATCTCCGAAGAGTGAAAGAAATGGTCCCGCAGGTGGGAAGAACGCCCTCTATGGGGTTACGTTTCACTCCAAAGCAATATTGCCAAAAATCTAGTCTGGGAGCTATTCCTAAATACCCTTCAAAAAGGGCTTGGAAGCCAGCTAGGTAGAGAATGGAGTTCGGTGGAAGATTGTGTGGCTGAATGCCGTAATGTTTAAGGACGTCCAAGAAAAAGGCGGAAGGTGGTAAGCCCATACCTCTCGCAATATGAGAAGTAAGAAGGACACGTTCTCCGTCTTCTGGCATGGGCTCGGATTCGTCTTCCGGGCTCCGCCATTTGCCTTTAGCCAAAAGCCCCTCCTGCTCCATCGTCGGAAGGAGGGATGGTGTGATGCTGCTCGGACTCCAATTTCCGGCAGTTTCTGTCTCTTCTTTGGCTCCGGCGGCGGCGGACGCTGCGTTCTCCGCGGTTGCGAGCTTGTCGCTGATGAGTGCGGTTTTTCCCTTCACCGTTTTGGGCGCAAACGGCGGGGCAGGCGCGGAGGAAGATCCCGCAAGATCTGCGGCGGCAAAAAGGTTTTCTTCGCCCGCCGTAGCACCCGTGGACTTTGTTGACTCATCGCCGGAGGCGGCGTGGGTCGGGGAGGTCGACGGAGATACCATCGGATTGGCGGCGCTCGATTATTCCGGTGAGATCCTGGGTGCGGTCACGCGTTCGGGAAAGGGCTCTGTGAGGGCTTGGCGCTAGTAATGGCGTGCGAAGTCAGAGCAGAAGATTGTCACGGTGGACGAAGAAGGCTATTTATAGCCGGAAATCCGTCAGGATGCGTGCTAACGGCTCTTTTGACCGTTGGATGTCCAACGCGTGTCACTCGCCGGAAAATCCGGGAAATGAATCGACAGGATGATTATGGTTATCTCCTCGTTTCCCGCGAGAATCTGTTAGAAAGATGTTGCTGGGTTTTCTCGCCTGTAACCCAAACGACCCTTGCGTCAGCAAGTTTTAAGCGCTGACGTAGGAAGTTCCTTCTTTGCGAAGGATCGTGTGAGAAAAGCCGGATTTTCTAGATTCCGAGTTTTACGTTACCATCTCCTTTAAAGGAAGAAAAGAAGAATCAAGACTGCAGGCCGGTATTTCTCGGAAGGATGCATTTGACGAAAGACGGCGAAAACGGAGTCTCGATCCTTCTTGGGGGCTACTGTCGGATATATACCAAATAGGGGTATATCTGATGGTAGTCTAAAGTGCCTGATTGCCCGGGTGGCCCGAATGGTAGTGGGCTACGGTCCATTGGGCGGCCCAGTACGCTGACGCACAGAAGCCGGATTCTAGGAGAACCCGGATCACGGCCCACGTGATCTGGCTTGGAGTAGAAGGCGGATTCCTTACTTTCCAAGTTAATAGTTGTCGTAGTCTTCTAGGTTTCCTACTCTGTATGTCCTAACCCGGCTATTATATAAAGCCGGACGGGAGATATGATAGAAAGAAGAGAAGATATAGGCTAACTCACCGGGAAGTTGATCCTCTGCGAATAGCTAAACAGAATCTCACGTTGTACTTGTATACACAGGCTTTAGCCCTGATTAGTGAGATTGCAGGAGTAGGAACGCCGCATTATTGCGACGCGCCGAACCTGGGTAAACCCTGTGTTTTTGTCCTTCGCACAACCACGTCTCCCCACGTCTCTACCCGTAGTCTCATGGCACCCCCGTCTATGAAAACTACTACGATGTCTCGACAGTGTGACCGGGTGAGGAAACGATGTCGGATTGCAGTGCTCTTCTTCGCGATCTTGAGATCGATGTGAGTTCGACTACATCAACAACAAGATTCGATCTTGTAACTCTTTGTATCTTCGAGGGTATGTTCTCCTTAAGACTCTCTTTCTCCTCGTTGCTTAAATCTACTAGATTAGATCTTGCCCCTTCGGGTGTCTATCGCGTAGGAATTTTTTTGTTTTCTATGTAACGAACCCTTCAGTGATGACGATGGAGATGATCTCCGCCGAATCCCCGTCCCGGCAGGGTGCCAGGATAGGAACTTCAGTCTCCCAAACTAGGGTTTCTGGTGGCGACGGAGCTGTGAATTGAATTTGGGAAAATCCTTCGAGGTTCTTCCTTTTTAGGTCAAGGGGGATTTATGGGCAGAGAGGCGACGACAGACGGTGTGTGAGGCCACGAGGTAACCCCATGGCACGGGTGGGTGCTAGGTTGAGCCTGGCACCCTGCCTCGTGGCTGTGGGACCCACCTAGGGCTCTCCTTCTGGCTCTAGGAGTCTCTCTGTGAATAAAAAATCCCCCAAAAAATTCCAACTCATTCCGAGCACTTCTATTTTTGGACCATTTCTACGATAAACAGAAAAAATAAATAGAAAATGGCACTCGGCACTAAATTAATAGGTTAGTCCAATAAATGATAGAAAAAATAGGAACACATAGGGAAAAATTATAGAAAACAAGGATGGAGCATAAAAAATTATAGATGTGTTTGGAACATATCAGCATCCCCAAGCTTAAATCATGCTCATCCTCGAGTAGGTGAGTGATAACAAAATAATACTTGACGTGACATTCGACCAATATAATCTTGATCAAATAATAATGTAAAGCATGTAAACTAGGATCGAATGTATAAGAGTTGTCGTTTATAGTTGATATCAAATGAGTAATGTATAAACCATTAGGAAAAATAAAGTAAAAAACTTTCAATGAATCAACACTAAAATACAATAGACCGTGCAAAGTAAATTAAAGATGATTTAAGCATCAAGAAAAATATCATCTAATGCATCAAACACTCACAATAATTTTTGTTAGGATCAAGTAAAGTGATAACAATATGAACGTAGAAAATCATCTCTCTGTTTGTGCACTAAAATGAGTTTGCGTTTAGCATTGGTTCCCGGCACCAGGATGTTATGGCTAAGAGAACATTATGGGGGTTTAGGATGGTCAATGAAAAAAGTTTCACACAGCTGAAAGTGATCATTAGACAAGAGGAAGTATTATAATCAAAGCTATGCAAGGAGTAGTTATTGCTACACAACGGATGCACATAGAGCTATAAGTGTATGAAAGCTCTCCACTAGAACTAGCGGGGGTGCATCAATCTTGCTTTTTCACAAAGACCTAGATCACTTTTGAGGAGGTTCATCATTGGAATATACAAGGCAAGTTCTACAATGTAAGAACCCACATAGTAATACAAGTGATAATATGAAAACGCTCTCCAAACAGAAGTATATGTGATAAACATAAGCACATGTGTGAAGTAAGAGATAGTAATGTTGCCCCGTCTCTCTTTTTATTTTATTTTTTATATGATGGCATTCGTGGTCTTTTATATGTTCTCTCATTTTTCCTCTTTGGGATCTTTTTTGATGGCCACTTTGGACTCTTTTATGATGGTCTCTTTGGCCTCTATGAAATCCTCACCGGTAGGGACACCACTCTATATCACAATATACAATGGATCATCACACTTTTAGTACTCATAACTCATAATAAAATAACACTGATGTATCAAAAAATATAAAAATGAAGCATGTCATCAAGTAACATAATGTAGATGGATGTTGCATGGCAATATATCTCGGAATGGGTATGAAAATGACGTGGTAGATAGACATGGTGGTTGTTTTGAGGAAGATATATGGGCTTATGTGTAGGAGAACATGATGAAGTCCTTCCACGGGCTTTGGATGTACTAGCAAAGTATGTGCCTACTCTGGATGTGAGCAAGGACAATGCACAACACCGTAGAGGCTAACAAATACGGTTGGTGAAAGTGCTAGAAAATCTCAACTTAACTTGAATAAAAAAGAACTCACAAGTTTAAAGATTCCAACTAGCAGTATGATCTTGCAAGAAATAATGAATATCACTCCAAAAAGGTCCGTGAAAATGGCAAGTCACTATTGGCTACCCCACCATAGAGCGTAACAAAAATTAGCACGGTTGCTATCCATATTGGAAGTCATATGTACCATCATACTTTCAACGGATTATTCAAGTGTGACATAGTTTCAAGATTTTAGACCAACCATTAAAATTGTTTTTACTTTACTAAACCAGCAAGTTTACACATTAAGCATGTTAGTATGTCAAAACCAAAGCACTGATTCATGTGAAACAATTTAGTGATCTACAAGATTATGTAGTTTTTCTCATACCACTACCACATGCATGGCATTTTCCTGTTCCAATAACACCATTTTTTTGAAACAACTATCTAAAAAATATATTCATAGAAGACTAGAGAGTTAATCATATCTAAATTAAATAAACTAACAATATCTAAACAAAATAAGAAAGGAAATCAAGAGCTAAAAACTGCAGTAGGAAAAATTAAACACTCACAAAACAATAAGAGTGAAAACTAAAGTATTATATGAAAAAACGGAGTCTGTCTCTCTCCCAAACAAGAATGATAGGATCAATCATAGCTATGAAAAGCAAATCAAAATAAAACAAAACTTAAATAAAAATAAAATGACACTTTAAGAATAGCACATACTATGTAAAGCAATAAAAATATAGTGTCTTGAAAGATGATCTGATAATTTTGTTGATGAAGAAGGGGGTTCCTTGGGAATCCCCAAGCTTTGACGCTTGTACTTCTTGGATATTTCTTGGGGAGCCATTGCGCATCCCCAAGATTGAGCTTTTGTCCATCCTTCATGTTCTCATAATATTTTCGCACTCTGGCTGAGAGATACGAACTTTTTGGTGAAGCACAAAAATCTCGACAAAAATAGCAACTTGTAGTTTCTTTCAAAAGAGGCAATCCTTGGCGCACAAACAAAACAAAAGGGATAAGGAGCGATTTCTATAGAGGTAACAAGTTCCAAGACTCAAAGAACACAAAAAAAATATAAGAAAACATAAAGAAAACAAGATAAAACAAAGTGGGTTGTCTCCCACAAGCGCTTTTCTTTAATGCCTTTTAGCTAGGAAAAATAATTTTTAAAATATGCTCACATAAGAATAATAATTAAAGAACATTAAGATAGCATCAAGAAGCAAATATGAATCACATTTAAGTCTAATCCATTTCCTATGCATAGGAATCTTGTAAGAAAACAAATCAATGAAGCACAAAAAACAAAACAAATATAAGTTCGAAAATTTCAACATAAAGAGGGAAAACTTAATATTATTGAGATACATATAACCATGTTTTCCTCTTTCATAGTAACTTTCAATAGCATCATGAAAAAATAAAATAAATATAACTATCACATAAAGCATAATTATCATGATCCACATGCATAAAAGAGATATTACTCTCCACATAAGCATAGTCATTACCATTAATAGTAGTGGGAGTAAATTCAAAAAAAAATAGCTAGCATTGTATTCATCATAAATTGGAGGCATATCATAATCATAATAAATTTTCTCCTCGCTTGAAGGTGGACCAAAAATTTCATATTTATCATTGTAATCATCGTATATGGGAGGCATAGTATCATCAAAGTAAATTTTCTGCTCCAAACTTATGGGACTAAGAATATAATGCTCAGCAAAATCACCTTCCCTAATCCTAAAATTTTCCATAGCATCAGCAATAATGATGCTCAAAGAATTCATACTAATAACATTGCTACCATCATGCAAGTAAAATTCCATAGGTATTTTAATTTCCAATTCAAACACTTCATCTCCTAGTTATGGATAAATATTATAAAGCTCTCGCATATTTTTGTTGTTTGCCATTCAGCATAACTAGTAAAATAAAAAAAAGCAAGTAAAAATAAAGAGTGTACTTCCCAGGTGAAATTATAGATAAATCTATGGTCCCCGGCAACGCTGCACTATAAAATAGTCATGATGACCCACAAGTGTAGGTATCGCAACAGTCGTCGAGGGTAATTATAGCCCAATTTATTGATACGATACAAGTGGAGTCAAACAATACTTATAAGCCTTAACGGGTGAGTTGTCAATTCAGCTAAACCTGGAAAATAACTTGCTTAGAGCAATTTATTAGTAGTAACGGAGATATGGTGGCATCAATAGTGTGAAAGTAACCGTAGCAGTAAAATAACATCGTAGGCATAGGGACAGATGTACGTGTGTTGCATGAATGAGATAAACCATGTAAAAGAATTAACACAGGGTAGCAAAAATATATAATAGAGCATCCAAATCACTAACAACCATAGGTATGTATCCCAAAAATAGTTGTACATGGTTGCAATAAGAACTTGCACAACATATTTTGTCCAACCATCTTGTTTCTGTGGGGCCTGTTTGGAACTAATGGTAATTAAGGTACTTGTTTCACGAAGCACCATATCAAATCATTAAGACTCAATGGATACATGTAATACTCAAACATAATCACCCCCTCCGATATCCCATCCTATCACCTTTGGGGTCTCGGGTTTCGAACAATAATTGGTGCAGACAACTCGTAGATATGATCCAAAACAACATTTATGTTCATGAAAATATAGCATGTTTAGATCTGAAATCATGACACTCGGTCCCTAAGTGACGAGCATTAAACACTCCAAGTTGCAACAACGATAATTAACAACAATAATGGATACTAGGCATCATGCCCTATCAATCTCATGGACTATTACATGATAAATATCATCCAAACCCTACCATCCCCTCTGCCCATAGCAGAGAATTACTGACACGTCGAAGGGGGAATCATGGATGGTTGATGGAGAGGCGTTGGTGATGAAGATGGTGACTATCTCCCCCGAATCCCCATCCCGGCAGGGAGCCAGAACGGGAACTTCTGTCTCCCAAACTAGGGTTTCGGATGGCGGCGGACGTGTGGATCATATTTGGCGAACTCCTTGGGAGACATGAGGCGGTGCCCGAGGCCACGAGGTGACCCCACGACGCAAGTGGGGGTAGGTCGCGCCTGGAGTCCCCCTCGTGGCTGTGGGGCCCACCTGGTCTCTCCTTCTGGCTCCGTGAGTCTTTCGGTGAATAAAAATTCCTCAAAAAATTCCAGCTTATTCCGAACATTTCCATTTTTTTGACCTTTTCTGCAGTAAACAGACAAAATAAACAAATAGTTAGTCCAATAAATGATAGAAAATATAGGGAAAACATGTAGAAAACATGCATGGAGCATAAAAAATTATAGATATGTTTGTAATGTATCAGCATGCATGCTATAAGAGGGATTACACGTGTGATCCTTGACAAGGGAAGCTTAGTGACATCCTTACAACTAGGCCTAGTTGTGAGGATCTACGATTGTTCAGAACTCTTTTACGACTACATCGAATCTGCTGCTCGATGAGTCATGATCTTGATAATTACATGTATGGGTATGCATCGTTATCTGCATAGTGATCTTGGCGGACTACGTTGGGCAAAAATTTTAAATTCTGCAACGTAGACCAGCCGAGTTTTTCCGCGTAAGCCATGCACCAAGCCCATAGTACATTCGCACATTGCACCTCTATGAAACCATCACTCCATTCTCAGTTGATCACACAAACCTTCTCCACGTCACCTCAACCGCACTTTGGAAGCACTGGGAGCACCCCTACCACCCCTCTTCTCCACTACCATCACAAGACTCTACATACGTCACCTTGTAGTATAGCTTTCGGTTTCTCTTGTTCTAGTGACCTTCACTACCTCACCACACTGGTTATTATAGCCATCACTTGAAGACCCATGTATTTTGCCTTGGTAGATGAAACTATCACGACCATTTTCATTCCAGACGCATACCCAGGTGAATCCTATTGACCACATCAGCAAGTTGTCTTCCGTTATGTGCCAGCATTGCCGCGCTAAATGGTCGCCATTGGTTGAGTGTGCAATGGCGTCCTACTAGCCATCCTACTAGCATTGCACAAACTTGTTTCCTTACCACATCGAGAATTAGTGATCTAATCTTAGTTGTTAGATTATCAACCGTTGATTCCATTGCATATCATTTTGGAGTGTTAACTGAATTAATATAGAGGATTAAGTGAACTAATCTTATCCCACATCTATGGTTCAATAATCGAGTCGTTTCCCAGTATTAATCATCACATGGGCCTACCTAGTATCTATAATACTCCGTCCGATCCATATATTAGTTGTTGCTGAATCAGATACATACGATTCAACGCCAATTAATATGTATGTGAGGGAGTAATCTGTAACCAAATGATTCATTGATCCATCCAAAAAATCTACATACCCTCGTTGATATCTTCAACACCCAATATCAAACACAATAAAATTCCTATGACTACTTATCTCAACTATGACCAAAAATTCGACCCCTTAAAAATAATTTTAGCAAATAGTATCTATCCGTTATTTTGGAAACTATGTGTTTTATCTACTTACACCTAAAACAAAGCAATCATGTAAATATCTATCAACTGCGGACCTCTACTTGCCATGATATTTAAGGATACTACTTGTAGACACAAACGGTAGTGTAACAATAGTTTTTTCAAGTCATTTTCCTAATAAAATGTTACGATTATATGAAATATATTTTAAGATAATATTTATTGACTTTTATGTGTTTAATTTTAGTAACGTAATGCATAATCATGATTTAAATTCATACATGGACAAACTGATTTATTAAGAAGTAAAAAATATTGGTATAAACAATAAACCTTAATTTGTATCCCTATGGTCTTATTAACTTATTAAAAGACCGGGGCTAGAGAAAGGGATAAAGGAAGGAGATGGTGACTGCGCCATGAATGAACTTGGCCCGTAGAGAAGCCAATACTAGAATGCGGAAGTAAACAAAGTAGCTGATCGCAAGTGGAGTTTGGTTTCATCTCGTGTCTTGTTCCTGTTGTCTGCCATGTTGTCTACTACATTCTTTGACAGACTTCATCGGTGACATTGTCGTGCCACTTTGTTTCTTGCCACAGGTTAGGTCGTGGGTCCCATCCGTCGGTGCATTGCATGCCTCTACCACTTTCTTACATCATCATTGACATTGTCATGCGACTTTCTACCTAGTTGTTGTTAGTGATAATCCTGCCTCTAATATATTTGAAATAAAAAAATTCAAGACACAAGACATGCATTTGCCAAAAGTTTTTAGAGGCATATCATAAACCCTACTATTTTTTTGAATTTATTAATGCATGTTGTGTAAACTAAATAAATTCATAAAACTAAATGTGGGTGCAAAATTCATTTACTAAGCCGACTATAAGTATTTTATTGTAGGTTACTTAGAATTTTGGAAAATATTTGGCAATATTATATGGCTTAACCATTTTTTTTGTTATTTATTAAATCGAAAAGGAGTTTGGAATTTCAGAATAAAAACAGTTGGGCCAAATCCAGCCCATATTTCTCCCGTATCAGTCAAGCTGGGCCAGCCCATTTGTCCTTCTTTGTGCTTCAGAAAAAATTGGAAATTACCAACAACAACGAAATATTGAAACTATTAGACACGTTTCTCCTCGACATTTACACCTTTTTCTAGATTTTTTAATATTTAAAATTCATTTTTTTGAACTAGTAGCATGGTAGAAATACATACTCTCTCTCGGTCCTCTTGCTCCTAGTTCGTGTACAACAGTTTCTATTCACAAAAAAATATAGGACGTTGTGCATTGCAACGCCCTAGCTATCAACATTCCCTCTCCACCCATCATCTATTTGAGTGAACATTTATGTTTGACTTCAACTCGAAATTTGTTTAAAAGTTACTCGAGGTCCTATTTATTCATTAAATACAACCTAGACACTCAAACTGATTCAGCGCACTGATGCAACCCATTGGCATTCATCCCCTGATCTCCAAACACCGCCTATATATGGACTTACTATGGAGCTTGCTCTCGTTCTCCTCCTCCGTCTTCCTTCATAGTGTATTTCTGCAACCAATGAGTCAAGTGCTTTGTATTTCTTGGTTGATGATCATTGGCACCGAGATACGACATGCATGTTGCTGCTCCAAGCGTACCTAAGAATTTTCGGAGTTCTCCATAGATTTTTTTTTTTTAGATTTGTCTTCATTCCTAGAAGAAACACCGTGGTTGGAGAATCCACTACTACATACAAGCCTCTACGCGTAGGAGCAGGGGTTTTCAATAAAGGGGATTGACACGATTGAGCAACAACGGTTAGTTTTAACAATAAACGGGTAGGTTCTCTCTGATGCAAGCAGAACACCAACACACCACCCTGATCAAATTCGCTAACTTGGCTATTGTACGGGAGCCACTCATGTTTTTGTTGTTGAAACTGAGCATGCGTACTTAAAAATTGCTTGGACAGTGTTAGATAACGAACACTTATTTGTTTATAAAGATAAGCACTTAATTTAAGAACAAAGGTTAGTGATTTAGGTAAATTTATGTGTGGAACTCATGGTACAATAATGTTTAGATTGTGCTAATTCGACCATGTAGGTATTTGTTGGGTGTTTCCTTGTGGCGGCTTACAGCCCTTCACAATGTTGGAGCCAACGAGAATTGCAATCAATGATACAATCCACAATCTTTTTTGGCTTCTCACACTTCTTCGCAATTTTGTGGTTATTGACGTGCATTATCTCACCAATGGAGCCATTTTAGGAACTTTTGTTCACTTTACAATACCTTTTGGAAACCAATCATCTTCCTATCAATTATCAATTTAGTTGGATCCATATTTGATTGATTGATCGCCTCCTTAGTATACATGACAGATCACTATTGCTATATTGTATAAATAATATTTAGTTACTTAGAAAAATATAATAGTTTCATACATATGCTATTATGTTGAATCGCGTCCGGAAAAGAATGGATACCCATGGGGTGAAACCTAGCAACGAGAGTCCTTATGAACTGATAGATCAAAGATGGCGTCTTGAAGGGAGGGGTGTATAAGCGGCAATGGATTATAATCAATTTTGTTTTTCTTTGGAATAATTGTGGGCAGAAGAAGTTACCCTAAAATACAAATAGCTTTAGCGTGATTTTTCTATGAAGCAACTAATTGTCTCTTATTTGGTGTACCAATATGTATAACTAGAATGGTTAAAAGCACGTTTTCCTTTGACTTGAATGCTAAAATAGCACTGCTTGGTATACATGAGATTTGTGGCCTACATAAATTTCTCAAAGAGGTTGAACCAGTTGAAAACATGGATGCTTCGTTGAACAGATTGAAAACATGAATGCTTAGCGCACGTGATAACTATAACCATAAGATATTCAGAACCGTATTGAACCGTCCCTGTTTGGTTGTCCTTGTTGTTCATTTATTATGTTTTTCCTCCATGCGGTGAAACCTAACAATGAAACCTCATATATAATCCCATACAAACTCAAAGGTCAAAGATGGCGTCTTAGAGGGAGGGGTGAATAAGCGGCTAGAAAATTTAATTAATTTTGTTATTTTTTAGGGATAACTGTGGATAAAAAGAGATGACACCATAATTCAAATGGACGAACAATCCTATATGATACGATAGAAAATAACATTAAGTAAATAGGAGGTACGAAATAACCAAAGTAGAAGGATACAAAGGCATGGTGATATATGTCCCGAAGTTCATGTCCTTGTGGGACACTAATCTCCTCATTTTTTGACAGTTAAAAATAAAGGAGTTTGTATAGATAATTAGTGGGAGGAGTCTGATTACAATTGAGGTTGGGAAACCTATGCAAAATGAAGCTAATATCAATAGTAGTAGGTGTTGTAGACAGATGCGGGAGCATATATGCAAGCATGCATGAATTAATTTTAAATTTTGTTCGAAGGAGGGAGGTTATGGTTGATGCAGGTGTCCTTCTTGAACCTCAGCACACCCTTGCGCTGATCGACCTCCCAGATGTGCTCCTGCATCTGCACATTGCCCAAGATGGACGGCGCTAGCGGGATCTGTCGGAACGCCACGCAAACCACCCCGGGCGCAGCCTCGGGCACGACCACCCCCTTGGCGCCCGGTTCCAGCCTCGCGCCGCCCTCGAACTCAATCACTAATTTGGGTATGGTGACGTTGTTGGCCGGGTCCACGCCGTCCCCAGTGAAGGTCCACTTGTAGCAGTGGTCGAAGCCAGCGAGTTCGTCCTTCTCGAGGTGGTCCAAGTGCCTCGTGATCGCCCTAGTGACCGCACCGTAGGCCGGCTCCGCGAGCATTGTGAGCGACGTGCCGGTGTCAATGTTGAGGCCGCCACCCACGTCATGGTCCCAGACCTCGGGCGGGATGTCGAGCCGCTCTCCATTGACGAAGATGCCGGTGACGTGTATGCCAAAGGTCGGGAGGAATGAGTGGTAGATGATCCCTGTCTGGCAGGCGCCGGTGGCCATGACCGGGTTGGGGCCGAAGGTGAGGTAGCTGGAGGCGTTGCCGGAGCTGCGCGTCGCGAGGAGGCAGAAGGAGAAGAGGTCCTCGAAGTGCTTGGCGGCGATGGTGCCGAAGGACACGTCCTTGTTGCCGAGGGTGAGGACACCGTCGTGCTGGTCTACGGCCGCGCCGGCCTCGTAGGTGGAGCAGCCCAGCACGAGTCCCGGTAGCCTGGCCATCCGCCCGCCGGTCACCGCCACGGTGGCCGTCTCGCTGCCGTAGATGCCTCGGGTGGTGGTTCCGTCCACTAATGTCTGGTCGTATGTGCAGGACTCGTTGCGGTGGTTCGTCCTGCACGTGACGTGTGGGAACAAGCCGCAGCTGTCCGCCTGCGAGCACCGGTACCGCCGCCACGACGATGACCGCGCCGGACGGTACCAGTTCTTCACGAACTTGGGCTTCCCTGTTGCCGACGGCGCGACGTCGATGGGGTCCAAGGACATGGTCTTGGTGGTACTGGTCGCCGGCACGGTAGTCTTGGGGGGTGGTCGGTGGTGGCCCCTGTGGCGGTGGTGGCCCCGGAGGCGGCAGTTGAGCCAGGTCAGGTCGTTGGCGGTGTCGAGGGCCATGCTGTAGGGCAGCGCCGGCGTGCCGAAGCGCACCGTGACGAGGTACAGGCCGACGTTTAGGATGGTGAGGGCACTCCGCATGGGCAGCTCGAACATGGACGTGCTCGACATCAGCTCCGTCATGTCCGAGGGCGACGCCGACATCAGCTTGGGCACCTGCGGGAGGTCTGCTTCCGTCATCGACGTTGCCAGCTGCCTCCTCCTGGTGCGCTCGGCCATACTCCGGTGCCGGGCCAGGTCCTTTGCCTCCATGTCCTTGTAGTGCTGGCACCGCTCCTCCGGGGACTCCGGCACCACCGGCGGGGTCATCGGGAAGTGGGTGCTGCTCCCCGGCTCGAGGACCTCCACTTCGATGACCTCGATGTCATCGGGATATGCGTCGCGGCCCGGGAGGATGGCGAGGAGGAGGAGGAGCAACACCGCGACGGCGGAGTAATGGCGGCAGTGCATCTCCGACGACGGTCCACGTCGTGCATAAGTCATTAGTTTCACTTGTTTGTTCCGTTGGCGGCATGCATGCCAATGCCCCTTCCTTCCTTGTCCTTGCGATCGCTCCATTTTAGTGCTATGAAGGCGGTAGGACGTGAGGCCACCACGCCATTAATTGCTACCTGCTTTTCTTCGAGTGGCCACGAGCTCTTTGAGGGTGAAAAAAACTCCGCCCTTCACCTATTTTAAGCTCCTTCGTCTCCGCTTCTTTCAACGAAGAAATTCTATTGTTTCCCGCCTACATTTAGCCGTGCCATACAGTTGACTGTACTCCCGCGCAAATCGTGACATCGTACTAGGATCGTATTGGTGTTTGAACTTGATAAATATAGTTTTATCTCACAAACCGTACGTCTACCCGATTGACATGCCGTTTTTCATCGTTGGCCTTCCAAACTTGATATCACATTTTAACATGTCTTACCCGTTTTCATCGCTGCCCTTCCAAACTTGATATTATGAGACGTAATGTTTGGGAACTAGCTCGACACCCTAACAGGTGCGGCTTATCTCATTATATAGGGGGGTGGGGGGTGGGGGGGGGGGGGGGGGTAAACAACCCGTACACGTACATGGTTAGGTACAATACATAGAAGCTAATACACGTCTAATACCCTCCCTCAATCTTAACTGTACCCTGAAGTAATCAGTAAGTTAAGATTGCGTCTACAACGCTCAAAGAGAGATAGTGACAGCGGCTTCGTAAAGATATCAGCAATTTGATCTTTAGAAGAAATAAACTTGATTTGAAGAAACTTCTGTGCAACACGTTCCTGACAAAGTGATAGTCAACTTCGATGTGTTTCGTTCGGGCATGAAATACTGGATTCGACGAGAGGTATGTAGCGCTGATGTTGTCACACCAAAGAACAGGAGACTGATCATGAGAGACTCTCAACTCTCGGAGTAGAGCCTGCACCCAAATGAGGTCTGCCGTGGCATTGGCCACAGCCTTGTATTCAGCTTCAGTGCTACTGCGGGACACTGTCGCTTGTTTGCGGGCACTCCAGGCGATCAAGTTTGAACCAAAGAATACAGCATATCCCCCCGTGGATCGCCGATCATCAGGATTGCCAGCCCAATCAGCGTCAGAAAATGCAGAAAGCTGAGCAGAAGGAACAGGCCGGAGATGCAGACCATATGCTGCAGTGTGTCTGTCATAGCGCAGAATGCGCTTAACAGCAGACCAATGAGTATCGCGTGGCGCATGAAGATACTGACACACACGATTGATGGCATAGGAAAGATCAGGACGAGTGATAGTGAGGTACTGGAGACCCACAACAAGACTGCGGTACTCAGTGGCGTCATCAGCAGACAGGAGAGATCCATCAGCAGCTGAAATCGGATCAGTAGCTGACATGGGGGTAGTGGCAATCTTGCAATTGCGCATACCAGAACGACGAAGAAGATCCATGGAGTACTTCTTCTGGGAGAGAGCAAGACCACCATACGGATAAGTAACCTCCAGACCAAGGAAATAGTGAAGTTTTCCTAGGTCCTTAACAGCAAAATCAGTCCCCAAGGCCGTAATAAGTCGTTCCGTAGCAGTGTCCGATGAACTGACCAGAATGATGTCATCGACATACACCAAGATATACATAGTGACATCTGGGCGTTGTAGGCGGAACAAAGATGTGTCAGCTGTCGAGGGCAGAAAACCATGCTTGCCAAGAGCATAACCAAGTCGAGCATGCCACGCACGAGGCGCCTGTTTTAGGCCATAGAGAGCCTTAACCAGACGACATAGATGATGAGGCTGAGCAGGATCAACAAATCCAGGGGGTTGCCGCATATATACCTCCTCCTCGAGAACATCGTGTAAGAAGGCATTCTGAACATCCAACTGACGAAGCGACCATCGCCGAGTGACGGCCAATTTGAGAAGAAGCCGAATAGTAGTGGGTTTGACAACGGGACTGAACGTATCCTCATAATCGAGGCCATACTGTAGTTTAAAACCTTTAGCAACCAGACGCGCTTTATAGCGCTCAATAGAACCATCAGCATGCTTCTTCACTTTAAAAACCCACTTGGAGTCAATGATGTTGATGCCAGACCGTGGAGGAACCAAACGCCAGGTGCCATTCTGACGGAGAGCCTGATACTCAAGCTCCATAGCATCACGCCAGTGGGGAATACTCATAGCAGCCTGGTAGTGACGAGGCTCAGCTGTAGGATCAGCCTCAGCGTGAGACATGCAGGCAGCGAGCCAAGCCACAGTACCATCCTTCCGATCGAGGGGTTTAAAGATACCACTTCGACTTCGGGTATGGGGGCGATCAACCACTGCAACAGGAGACGGCGACGGAGCAGACAGCGGCCCAGGCACGGCAGAACTCGGAGCTGCCCGCGCGGCAGGTAGCGAGCCAGGCGAAGCGGGCGGAGATGGGCCACCAGACGGTGTTGGCCCAGGCGAGGTGGGCGGAGGCGATCGGCCGCGCGGAGGCGAGGCTGGGCCACGCGGGGGCGACGCGGGCGAGAGCCCGTGGCGTGATCGACGAGGGGGGTGCATGGGACATGCACGCCCGATCGACGTCCTGGGAGGCACCCGTCGTAGTAGAAGCGTCGACAGGTACGTCCAGTAGCTCCAAGCGAGCGCCGCGACCAATCCCTGCACCATGGTTAGGTAACAAAACAGGAGAATATGCAGCATCCGCAAATTGGTCAGGAGAGACATGAGATGAATTTGACACGGTGGGATGAATTTGTGGGTGGCAGTGTGACAGCAAAAGGAAACAAGTTTTCGTCGAACACAACATCACGAGATATGTAAACCCTATTAGTGGCAACATGGAGACACTTGTAACCTTTGTGTATGGAGCTATAACCAAGAAAGACACACTGCTTGGACCGAAACTCAAGCTTACGGCTGTTGTAGGAGCGAAGATGAGGCCAACATGCACAGCCAAAAACTTTGAGAACCGTATAATCCGGAACTTCTTGAAAGAGAACCTCAAGTGGTGTTTTCATATTAAGAACACGAGTGGGAAGCCTATTGATCAAAAAACAGGCTGTAAAGAATGCATCACTCCAGAATCGAAACGGTACAGATGCATGAGCAAGAAGAGTTATGCCAGTTTCAACTAAATGACGGTGCTTGCGTTCAGCAGCACCGTTCTGCTGATGTGTATGTGGACAAGACACACGGTGTGAAATCCCAAGTTTAAAGAATGTGTGGAGGTTGCGATACTCGCCCCCCCCCCCCCAGTCAGACTGAACATGGATAATTTTGTGCTTGAGAAGACGTTCGACATGCAATTGGAATTTAACAAAGACATCAAACACATCAGACTTGCGCTTAAGAAGGTACATCCAAGTATAGCGACTATAAGCATCGATGAAACTGACATAATAATTATGACCACTCACGGAGGTTTGAGCAGGACCCCATACATCCGAAAACACAAGTTCTAGAGTATTATTGACCACTCAACTCGAGGAAATAAAAGGAACACTGGTAGAAAATAGGCGTATAATCCCGGTTCGCCAGGGCCAGTAGTCCCGGTCGCGCAACCGGGACTAGCTCGGCGCGACTAAAGACCCCCCCCCCTCTATAGTCGCGCCGCTTACGAACCGCGGCTAAAGGCCCGGCCACGTGGGCGGGTGGCGGAGCCGGGGGTGGGAGCACCTTTAGTCCCGGTTGGCCACATGAACCGGGACTAAACTTTATTTCGTTTATTTCCTTAATTCATTTTGGTTTCTAATTATTTTTCACACCAATTTTTCTCTCCTTTTTTTTCTCTCCCTTTTTTTCACTTCCTTTTTTTTTAGAATTTGTATTATTTGCTTAGTGTCTAACTACAATTATCTCTAGTCAAATTACTTACTTGTGGTCAAACTTCCCGCTCGGTCACCCATCCTCCCACTACTCTAGCACTAGCACGCTTAACTTCCGAGTTCCATCCCGTCCTGCATCCAAGTGTTTCGCACGCATGTATGTGATAGTAGTATCATATCAATCTTATTAACATGTTGGTCGATGCCATATTTCTTTATTGTTTGAATTTCAAATAAATCTTTTAATAAACAAAAGTAATGATATAATTAATAATTTTGAATAAATAAATAAACATTAACTTTTTAATTTGTATTATTTCTAAAAATACTATTAATATATCAAAATATTCAGAAAATAAAACTAATTCATTTTTAAATCTTAAAAAATACATATAATATATCTAAAAATTAAGAAAAATAATACTAGTTCATTTTAAAATCTTAAAAATACAAATAATATATCAAAAAATTAAGAAAAATAATACTAATTCATTTTAAAATCTTAAAATACAAATAATATATCAAAAAATTAAGAAAATAATACTAATTCATTTTAAAATCTTAAAAATACAAATAATATATCAAAAAATTAAGAAAAATAATACTAATTCATTTTAAAATCTTAAAAATACAAATAATATATCAAAAAATTAAGAAAAATAATACTAATTCATTTTAAAATCTTAAAAATACAAAAAATATATCAAAAAATTCAGAAAATAAAACTAATTAATTACTTTATGTCTTAATCAATCTTGTGCAGTCATTTACTTGACTATACCTATTCATGGCTCCTTCCTTTTTAGATGCTACTGTAGAATCTATTCATGATGCTAATGTAGATTTTCATTTTTAGATCATGGGTCTTAGTTCTAGTATTGACTAGATATATGTTTTCCTGGCTTGGATTAATTTTTGGTGAACAGATATATAGAAACTGTAGTTTTTCTGTTTTGTTTTCATGTGTTTTTGTTTGTTTGTTTTGAAATGTGTGTTTGACATAATATAGAAATAGTATAGCTAGAAATTAATATAGAAATAATATCCATTACACTTTGCAACACTTTGCAAATTTTTCCAAGTCATTTAACTTTGCAAAAATAGTTTTATGAACAACAAAAGACAAGTGAATAGAACACAATCATATCACATTCATAACATAGAGTCTTACGATCACACATAACACAAACATTAGTCTCACAATACAAGCTATGCTTCAAGAGCTACATACTAATTAAGATATCCATTACATACTAAGATATCCATTACATACTAAGATATCCATTACATGCATATATCGAACGCATACATCTATAGCTCCGTCGAGTAGATGCGGAACAACTCGTACGAAACGTACGCATCTATGGCTGCATACTTGACGTTGGTCCAGTCCAGTGGGGTCTTCCCCCAATACCTATGATTCCTGGAGGGGAAACGAGACTTCATGGTATCGTAGCCCTCGTGGATGAAGGCAGTTGCCATGGGAGCCATCCCGGTCTTGGGCCCGTTCAAATCATCAAAATGGATAAGGTCCTGAAGATCAATGTAGTGATCTTCAGGTATCACAATACCCAAGCGCATCAACTTCTGACGGTCTTGCGTGATGTCAACGCTGCAGAAGTCATACCCCTTGTTGACAAGAAAATCAACAAGTGCCGGAGAATGCTTTGAACTACTGCAACAACAAAAATTTGATACGTGTTAGATATGTTGCAACACATGTATTCTTCAGATGCAACAAACAAATCGAAGATGCAAGATTGTACGTGTGCGTTACCTTGACCATTGGAAGACCAATACGGCCTCCTTGAATGCAATCTGGATGACGGCAACATCCCGTTGATCCGCCGTATACTCGAGATCAAGCCCGAAGAACCGGTGTTCATCGGGAGAGGAGAAATAGAGTTCGGTCAAATGCGCAAGACAACCGGGGAGCCTCTCGCAATTGTTGGTGTAGCACACGTCCAGACTTTTGCCGCATGGTGTGGGCACTTCATATCTATTCCAAACTTCAGCCATGGTGCTTGGTGGAGGAAGATCGAAGAGAGGGAAGAGAAGAGAAGAGAGAAGAAGAAACAGAGACTCGGGTGCGCACTGTAGCAATGGCGCCCTTCTGCCTCTCGCTCGCGAAATAAACCGCCGCGCGGGAGGCGAGCAGTTTGTATCTTTAGTCCCGGGTGGCCAGGACAACCGGGACTAAAGGCAGGGAGGCCAGCGGCCGGGAACCATTAGTCGCGGGTGGCGACGCCAACCGGAATTAAAGCCCTCCACGCGCCTCCACGCGTTTCCCAACCCACGAGGCATGACCCTCGGTCGCGGGTCTCCTCGCGACCCGGGACTAAAACCCCTTTAGTCACGGGGCGCGAAGTTTGGGGACTAATGGGGGCTTATGGAAGGCCTTTTTTCTACCAGTGGAAGCTGATGACTCTTTCCCTGCTGACAAGCTTCACAAACTGCTAAATTTTTACTACTAGATAGGGTGGGGAGGTCATGCCGCTGAAGGACATGACCCACTATCGGAGAAGCTGGATGACCAAGACGTGCATGCCAATGAGAAGATGATGTGCGAACACCAGTGAAGGCTTGGGAAACCGCATCCAAGGCATACAACCCCCCACAGTATCGACCTCTAAGTAGTACGTCCCTGGTGGCTCGGTCCTTGACAAAAAAATGAGACGGATGAAATTCAACCAAAACATTATTGTCAAGTGTAAGTTTAGGAACAGATAACAAATTACGAGTGACCGAAGGAACGTGAAGTACATCACGGAGTTGCAGTTTGCGAGGTGTGTGTGTAGGAAGTGTGGATTGACCAATATGGGAGATGTGCATACATGTTCCGTTTGCAGTGTGGACCTGGTCGTCGCCGCGGTAGGGTTCATGCGTAGAGAGACTGCTGAGCTCATGCGTCCGATCCGTAGCACCCGTGTCCATGACCCAGGTCTGATCAGCCGGATATGACGGTGTGTAACCAGGCGCAGGACCCTGCGTGGCCATCGCCACTTGTTTCTCGTTGTTGCGCCCGTTGTTGCCGATGCCCAGGAACTCACGGGTGAAGCGACGGTGACAACGAGAGGTGAGGTGGCCAACTATGCCGCAGAGTTGGCACGTGGGGCGATTGCCACCGTACCACCCTCCCTTGTTGTTGTTGTAGTTAAGGGAGGGCGACCGCTGACTAGGTGGAGCAGGTGCAGGTCTAGAGGGGCGATTTCCCCCTCCAGGCGTCGAAGACGGAGGCGCACGAGGCGCAGGTGGACGGTATCCACCCCCACCCCGCGATGCTGCATTGGCCAAGATGTCGGCGTGAGGAGGCAGAGAGTGGTGCGACTCGACGTGTTGCTCGGTGCTGAGGAGGCGCCCGTAGAGCTCGCGTGGTGTCATCGGCGGCCGAGCATCGATCACAGCTTCATGGAGAGAGTCATACTCCTGATCAAGACCAGCAAGGACGTAGGACGAGAACTCCTCATCCCGTAGGGGCTGGCCGATCACGGATAGTGTATCTGCGAGGCACTTGACGTGGTTGAAGAAGGCGGTGGACGTCTGGTCGGCCTTGCGCGCCTCACCAAGCTGACGGCGTAGCGCCATGGACCTAGCGGTGGACTGGGAGGCAAAGCTCGCCTCGAGTGTCGTCCAGATATCCAGCGCCGAGGCGGCAAAAAGAACCAGGCCAGCGACCCCTCCATCCGGGGAGAGAGAGGCTTGCAGCGCCGAAATAATGGCCTGGTCTTGAGCAACCCACGCACGATGCGCGGGGTTAGGGGCCTGAACGCGAACGCCCTCGGCGGTGACCGCGGTGACCGTGGCCGGCAGGCACGGAAGCGATCCGTCGATGTGGCCGTCGAGGTGGCGACTGCGAAGCAGCGGGAGGAACGCCGTGTGCCAGTGAAGGTAATTGTCCTGCGTGAGACGCACTGTGAAGAGATGCGCCAGCTGGAACGGGTCGGGTGCAGAGTCGGCGAGTTGGAGATCGCGATCTCCCGGCAACAGGGCAACTGGCGGCGCGATGACCGGAGTAGGCGACGGCGCGGTGGCAGCAGCAGTTGCAACCGTGATGGCGGATGAGGTAGAGGGCGGCGCGAAGACAAGGCCACCCGAGCCGAAGAACGGCGTGGAGTACGCCGAGCCGACGTAGAAAGATCCGACGGAGGACGGATGGGCCATGTTGCCAGAGGTCTGCGCCAGGAGATGAGCAAGCGACGCCGGGAAGACCGACAGGGGGGCGGCAGTAGATGAAGCCGAGGCGGCGATTGCGCCGGAGGACGTCGAGGCGGCGGCGGAGGCGGAAGACATCGTAAACCTAATCTGATACCATATGAGACGTAATGTTTGGGAACTAGCTCGACACCCTAACAGGTGCGGCTTATCTCATTATATATGGGGGTTAAACAACCCGTACACGTACATGGTTAGGTACAATACATAGAAGCTAATACACGTCTAATAGATATCACATTTTAACATGTCTTGAGTCATGTAACATATATGTTTTCGAAAAAATATATGTCCTACTTTGGTTGTTGAGTCAAATAATATAGTGTTGACTGTACAAAACTTTCACTTAACCTAATTACGCCCATCTAATTGTGAGTACTATAATGATTTACATGGCGTTCCACAGATTCCAGCTTTGTTTTTCCTGCTTTTGGATTTACCATCAATGCCATAATAAGATTTAACTCACAATGGGTAGATCAAAACATATGAGAGGAGATCCTCCGGAGGCTTTAAATCTTTAGTTCTTCAAATTTCCTGTACGGGAGCACGACTAATCTATTAGTTTATACTCTGTGGACGTTGTGTACTTTTTCCACATGCCACATTTGATCCTTCTAAATTACCTGCAACCGGTGCAAGTGAGAGCATCAATTAGTATCTCATACTAAATGACTTTTGTTGAAACTATGTCAATAGTAGTATCATATCAATCTTATTAACATGTTGGTCGATGCCATATTTCTTTATTGTTTGAATTTCAAATAAATCTTTTAATAAACAAAAGTAATGATATAATTAATAATTTTGAATAAATAAATAAACATTAACTTTTTAATTTGTATTATTTCTAAAAATACTATTAATATATCAAAATATTCAGAAAATAAAACTAATTCATTTTTAAATCTTAAAAAATACATATAATATATCTAAAAATTAAGAAAAATAATACTAGTTCATTTTAAAATCTTAAAAATACAAATAATATATCAAAAAATTAAGAAAAATAATACTAATTCATTTTAAAATCTTAAAATACAAATAATATATCAAAAAATTAAGAAAATAATACTAATTCATTTTAAAATCTTAAAAATACAAATAATATATCAAAAAATTAAGAAAAATAATACTAATTCATTTTAAAATCTTAAAAATACAAATAATATATCAAAAAATTAAGAAAAATAATACTAATTCATTTTAAAATCTTAAAAATACAAAAAATATATCAAAAAATTCAGAAAATAAAACTAATTAATTACTTTATGTCTTAATCAATCTTGTGCAGTCATTTACTTGACTATACCTATTCATGGCTCCTTCCTTTTTAGATGCTACTGTAGAATCTATTCATGATGCTACTGTAGATTTTCATTTTTAGATCATGGGTCTTAGTTCTAGTATTGACTAGATATATGTTTTCCTGGCTTGGATTAATTTTTGGTGAACAGATATATAGAAACTGTAGTTTTTCTGTTTTGTTTTCATGTGTTTTTGTTTGTTTGTTTTGAAATGTGTGTTTGACATAATATAGAAATAGTATAGCTAGAAATTAATATAGAAATAATATCCATTACACTTTGCAACACTTTGCAAATTTTTCCAAGTCATTTAACTTTGCAAAAATAGTTTTATGAACAACAAAAGACAAGTGAATAGAACACAATCATATCACATTCATAACATAGAGTCTTACGATCACACATAACACAAACATTAGTCTCACAATACAAGCTATGCTTCAAGAGCTACATACTAATTAAGATATCCATTACATACTAAGATATCCATTACATACTAAGATATCCATTACATGCATATATCGAACGCATACATCTATAGCTCCGTCGAGTAGATGCGGAACAACTCGTACGAAACGTACGCATCTATGGCTGCATACTTGACGTTGGTCCAGTCCAGTGGGGTCTTCCCCCAATACCTATGATTCCTGGAGGGGAAACGAGACTTCATGGTATCGTAGCCCTCGTGGATGAAGGCAGTTGCCATGGGAGCCATCCCGGTCTTGGGCCCGTTCAAATCATCAAAATGGATAAGGTCCTGAAGATCAATGTAGTGATCTTCAGGTATCACAATACCCAAGCGCATCAACTTCTGACGGTCTTGCGTGATGTCAACGCTGCAGAAGTCATACCCCTTGTTGACAAGAAAATCAACAAGTGACGGAGAATGCTTTGAACTACTGCAACAACAAAAATTTGATACGTGTTAGATATGTTGCAACACATGTATTCTTCAGATGCAACAAACAAATCGAAGATGCAAGATTGTACGTGTGCGTTACCTTGACCATTGGAAGACCAATACGGCCTCCTTGAATGCAATCTGGATGACGGCAACATCCCGTTGATCCGCCGTATACTCGAGATCAAGCCCGAAGAACCGGTGTTCATCGGGAGAGGAGAAATAGAGTTCGGTCAAATGCGCAAGACAACCGGGGAGCCTCTCGCAATTGTTGGTGTAGCACACGTCCAGACTTTTGCCGCATGGTGTGGGCACTTCATATCTATTCCAAACTTCAGCCATGGTGCTTGGTGGAGGAAGATCGAAGAGAGGGAAGAGAAGAGAAGAGAGAAGAAGAAACAGAGACTCGGGTGCGCACTGTAGCAATGGCGCCCTTCTGCCTCTCGCTCGCGAAATAAACCGCCGCGCGGGAGGCGAGCAGTTTGTATCTTTAGTCCCGGGTGGCCAGGACAACCGGGACTAAAGGCAGGGAGGCCAGCGGCCGGGAACCATTAGTCGCGGGTGGCGACGCCAACCGGAATTAAAGCCCTCCACGCGCCTCCACGCGTTTCCCAACCCACGAGGCATGACCCTCGGTCGCGGGTCTCCTCGCGACCCGGGACTAAAACCCCTTTAGTCACGGGGCGCGAAGTTTGGGGACTAATGGGGGCTTATGGAAGGCCTTTTTTCTACCAGTGGAAGCTGATGACTCTTTCCCTGCTGACAAGCTTCACAAACTGCTAAATTTTTACTACTAGATAGGGTGGGGAGGTCATGCCGCTGAAGGACATGACCCACTATCGGAGAAGCTGGATGACCAAGACGTGCATGCCAATGAGAAGATGATGTGCGAACACCAGTGAAGGCTTGGGAAACCGCATCCAAGGCATACAACCCCCCACAGTATCGACCTCTAAGTAGTACGTCCCTGGTGGCTCGGTCCTTGACAAAAAAATGAGAAGGATGAAATTCAACCAAAACATTATTGTCAAGTGTAAGTTTAGGAACAGATAACAAATTACGAGTGACCGAAGGAACGTGAAGTACATCACGGAGTTGCAGTTTGCGAGGTGTGTGTGTAGGAAGTGTGGATTGACCAATATGGGAGATGTGCATACATGTTCCGTTTGCAGTGTGGACCTGGTCGTCGCCGCGGTAGGGTTCATGCGTAGAGAGACTGCTGAGCTCATGCGTCCGATCCGTAGCACCCGTGTCCATGACCCAGGTCTGATCAGCCGGATATGACGGTGTGTAACCAGGCGCAGGACCCTGCGTGGCCATCGCCACTTGTTTCTCGTTGTTGCGCCCGTTGTTGCCGATGCCCAGGAACTCACGGGTGAAGCGACGGTGACAACGAGAGGTGAGGTGGCCAACTATGCCGCAGAGTTGGCACGTGGGGCGATTGCCACCGTACCACCCTCCCTTGTTGTTGTTGTAGTTAAGGGAGGGCGACCGCTGACTAGGTGGAGCAGGTGCAGGTCTAGAGGGGCGATTTCCCCCTCCAGGCGTCGAAGACGGAGGCGCACGAGGCGCAGGTGGACGGTATCCACCCCCACCCCGCGATGCTGCATTGGCCAAGATGTCGGCGTGAGGAGGCAGAGAGTGGTGCGACTCGACGTGTTGCTCGGTGCTGAGGAGGCGCCCGTAGAGCTCGCGTGGTGTCATCGGCGGCCGAGCATCGATCACAGCTTCATGGAGAGAGTCATACTCCTGATCAAGACCAGCAAGGACGTAGGACGAGAACTCCTCATCCCGTAGGGGCTGGCCGATCACGGATAGTGTATCTGCGAGGCACTTGACGTGGTTGAAGAAGGCGGTGGACGTCTGGTCGGCCTTGCGCGCCTCACCAAGCTGACGGCGTAGCGCCATGGACCTAGCGGTGGACTGGGAGGCAAAGCTCGCCTCGAGTGTCGTCCAGATATCCAGCGCCGAGGCGGCAAAAAGAACCAGGCCAGCGACCCCTCCATCCGGGGAGAGAGAGGCTTGCAGCGCCGAAATAATGGCCTGGTCTTGAGCAACCCACGCACGATGCGCGGGGTTAGGGGCCTGAACGCGAACGCCCTCGGCGGTGACCGCGGTGACCGTGGCCGGCAGGCACGGAAGCGATCCGTCGATGTGGCCGTCGAGGTGGCGACTGCGAAGCAGCGGGAGGAACGCCGTGTGCCAGTGAAGGTAATTGTCCTGCGTGAGACGCACTGTGAAGAGATGCGCCAGCTGGAACGGGTCGGGTGCAGAGTCGGCGAGTTGGAGATCGCGATCTCCCGGCAACAGGGCAACTGGCGGCGCGATGACCGGAGTAGGCGACGGCGCGGTGGCAGCAGCAGTTGCAACCGTGATGGCGGATGAGGTAGAGGGCGGCGCGAAGACAAGGCCACCCGAGCCGAAGAACGGCGTGGAGTACGCCGAGCCGACGGAGAAAGATCCGACGGAGGACGGATGGGCCATGTTGCCAGAGGTCTGCGCCAGGAGATGAGCAAGCGACGCCGGGAAGACCGACAGGGGGGCGGCAGTAGATGAAGCCGAGGCGGCGATTGCGCCGGAGGACGTCGAGGCGGCGGCGGAGGCGGAAGACATCGTAAACCTAATCTGATACCATATGAGACGTAATGTTTGGGAACTAGCTCGACACCCTAACAGGTGCGGCTTATCTCATTATATATGGGGGTTAAACAACCCGTACACGTACATGGTTAGGTACAATACATAGAAGCTAATACACGTCTAATAGATATCACATTTTAACATGTCTTGAGTCATGTAACATATATGTTTTCGAAAAATATATGTCCTACTTTGGTTGTTGAGTCAAATAATATAGTGTTGACTGTACAAAACTTTCCTAAAGCAGGGCAATAAAGCTGCCTTTTATCTAAAATACGCCCATCTAATTGTCAGTACTGTAATGATTTACATGGCGTTCCACAGATTCCAGCTTTGTTTTCCCTGCTTTTGGATTTACCATCAATGCCATAATAAGATTTAACTCACAATGGGTAGATCAAAACATATGAGAGGAGATCCCTCAGAGGCTTTAAATCTTTAGTTCTTCAAATTTCCTATCCAGGAGCACGACTCATCTATTAGTTTATATACTCTGCGGACATTGTGTACTTTTTCCACATGCCACATTTGATCCTTCTAAATTACCTGCAACTGGTGCAAGTGAGAGCATCAATTAGTATCTCATACTAAATGACTTTTGTTGAAACTATGTCAATAGTTTTCGTATAACTCTTATACATGTCTTAGTCCATGTAGGATCTCCGGCGTCAATGTCAGATTCTCCTTCCTTGAGTAAGGCAAACAACATCTGAACATGGCACTCTTCCCCGATGGTATTATAAAGATTTACAAAACCATATAATATTGGCGGAAGTGATCCTAGTACGATGTCACAGAATTTCTCCTAAGTTACTGGAAAACCAACAGCTCTGAGCTTTCTTTCTAATTTGATCATTCTGATTTCAAACAGCTTTATGGTTTCACCCAATGCAAGCTGACTATTAATATTTTCTCTGGTCACTCATTGCGCACTTGATGTATGAACGGAGCTTTTAGTTCCTCTACCAGATGGTCGGGATTGCGATTATGAAACCGATCAACCAGCTCAACATCAATGCATATGTGCAAGAGCTCCTTGACAATACACACATCACATTGGATATGAATCTCATCTCTAGGCATGTGACCCACAAAGTGATCCATAATGGTGTTCTTAAGAACATCCATGAGAGTATGAAACCATTCCTCAAAATTGTTTCTATTTGCAGCTAAACGCTCACGACTTATCACCGGAATAAATTGATATCTTTCAAAGGCATCCATCTCTACAATAAAACAAGTTTATTTAGACTCTATAGTTCAAAATTAATTTGCACTACTTAATTCAATAAAATTGAAATTAAGATATACTCCCACTGAAACTGATATTCCTCAAGATCAACTTTCAGTGAAACGAGATCCCAATAGATCATGAGTAGAAGGATATATCCACTATGCCAATCACTACATATGATTCTCGCTCATCTTTTGTTGTATGAACTAGTAGGAAAAAGACTACAGGGGAATTTGTACTAGCAGCGTTTGCGTATAGTTACACGCTGCAAATATCTACTAGCAGCGGTTGCCGAAATGACACGCTTCTAGTACTTCTTACTAGAAGCGTACACTCTTAGGATACGCGCTATGTGTAACTCGCCGGGCGAGGGCTCCAAGTACTACTGGCAGTTTGTGCTTGAGAATACACGCTGCGAGTATGGGGATTACTTGCGAATAGTGGTACACCCCTCTAGTTAGTTGCACGATTCATAGCGCCGAGTGTCCTCCTATTAGAAGCGTGCTAGTTTAGCTAATCTCTTCTAGTATTACCTGGTAGCCATATAACACCGGCACATGTTTAATCTCGGGAAGTTACCGATATATATTCTCTCTCCCTGCGATCTATAACGCCCTGCTCTCGACGCCGGCAGCCACACCCTCATCGCCGCCGACGTGCGCGTGCGCCGCCTCTTTGCCACAATCTCCGCGGCCTCCCCCGATCTCCCTCGGTGAGCATTCACAACCATATTCTCCCCTACCGCTCTCTCCAATCCTTATATAGCTAGGTATTATATTGGTTAATTGTTTGTTTTATTGTATTTAACGGAATATCGGTTCACTTTAGTTGCGATAAATTTTAGCCGTAGAAAATATTCTATTTTTGAAAATGGTCATGCGGAAATTTTCTATGGATTATGCATGGCATGACTATCCTATAAAAGGCTTCGGTGTTTGTTTACATATGTATATTTTTAACGCAATATATAGGATATGTCGCAATGTGAAATATGCAATGGACAGTGCGGAAATTGCCAGGCAACTGGAGTCTCATTCTAGATTCATCTGTGATAGGGTCCACTAAAATCTTTGGTAATTAAGAAAGATTTATTGTTCATACACTATTGTATCTTGCATGTTTATTTTATCATCTCTGGTTAACTTTTTTTTGTTGTTGCATATATAGATTATACCATGCACTATTTGTGAGAAGTTCAACGAGTTAGTATGCAATGTCGTGGATTTCGATGTTCACGGGACCACATACTGGATTATGGTGAAGAAAGGAAGAAACAAGACAAGTTTATACGGGAAAGGATTGTCCAAATTGATTGCCAACTCTGTGCCTCGTCTAGGAGGAGGTGATATGCTCCACTTTGATATGGAATCGGGAACACAGCCCCGAGTCAGCATTTCGTGCATGAACAACATTGACGAAAATGATTCTGAGGATGTCAAGATGGAGGAGCATGAGGATGACGAGGGTGACGAGGATACAAATGAGGATGTGGATGACGACAGTGACGAGGATATGAGAAAGGATGTGGATGAGCGTATGAACTTTGTGATCATCCCCCGAGGAGGAAACCTAAGCGAGAATGAGTTGCAACGTCTCCGTCAGAGTCTACCCCCGAGTCATAGGCATGTCGGGTGCCTTACGCGCATCGCCTGACTAACACAAATGTCACCGGTCGGCACTCCATGGTATTTTCCTAAAATATTGTCTTGCAATATTTATGTTAGTTATGTGTTATCATCCGTATATGAGGTGGGATCTTATGTTTCTCATGTTATATGCTATTTTTTATGAGAATATACCTAAGGTGGTAGCGGAAAGTGATGGCCTCCCAAATGAGGGGAACATAGGAGTACGCCTTGGAAAGCATTGGCGAAGTCGCCACCGTCCCGTACACCACGTCTACCATTTATTCTCGCGTCATCCTAAGCTCGACTGCATGGAGGGAGTTCTAAGAGCCTAGAGGGTTTGCGGTTGGCCAAGATATTGTCGTCACCTTCAGGAACACTAGCAAGCGCAACTTGGAGAAGATGATGGAGATCCTCTCGTCTCATATTGAGGATGGCCTTCGTCTTGTTGGTCCTTATGCTCCACCCAGTGCACCTGCTAATGATGAGGAGGATGCGGAAGGTCAGTCTGAGATGTCTGCTGGAGAGTCATCCGAGCCGGATTCCGGTGCCTAGCTCATCATGGGACGTTAGCATCACTACTCCTCTCCGTCTCGATGCCAAAGGGGGAGAAGTAGCTTATTAGGACTACGAGTGATTTGCATGGGTCCGTACACAAGCGTGCTCTTTTATCATTCTCTTAGAGCTTGTGTCCATTTCTTTATCGTTTTCGAACTCGTTTTCTTTTGTTGGTTTAAGACTTTGTTATTATTGTTTGTGAGACTATGTTTGTGAGACTATGTGTGTCTGGATCCATCGATTATCTATCTATTGAGGTTATTTTATATTTTGCACTGGCATTATCGTCATATCTATACTTCTTATAAAGCAAAACCACACTAACATTCATTTATGATTTTTCTATCTCAACATGCAAGCTGTCCACATCATCCTTTCTCCCAACCAATCAATTGTCCATGTCATCTCCAATAATATTTAACATACATTAATGATTTTTCTATCTCAACATGCAAGCTATCCACATCATCCATTATCCTAGCCTATCAATTTTCTATGTCATCACCACTTTATTTATTAATGAGTACATGCAAACTACACGTCATCCATTTATTAAACCATCCAATTGTTCATATTAATAATTTAAAATATGTATTATGATCAATATACTGTAGATTCTAAAGCAATCCCCGCAGCAACGCGTGGGGTATTCTACTAGTATCCTAAATTGCACGAGGTATAGTACTTCATATCCAACCTCAATACTTGTTGTTTGTCTCTCGCATCATTTTGTGATGTCCTTGGAAATCACTCTCCTATCAATATTGCTCCTGCATTTAAAAGGCAACTTAGATTATGCATACTTGTAGGGGGAGAAATTTCCAATGTCATCATTTACATGATAGTATTGTTGTTACATTCCTTGCAAATCATAGTATTGTCATCTAACACCAAAAAGGGGGAGATTGAAAGTGCATTTCATAGATCCCTAGAGTTTTGTGCGTTAGTTAACAATACTAACGATATTACTTACATAAGTGTTAAGTGGTGCAAGTGTTTGAGTACCCTCTTGCATCTAACACCACAAAAGGTGAAGGTAGATCAACTTCTTGTGTTCCTGGTGGTAACCGAAAATTTCAAGTGCAACCGGAAATTCTGGTTCTGATGGATCTCTCCGGAATTGGCTAAGGACCAAACCATTCAGGGCACTGGAGGTATCCGGAAATTTCAACCGGAAATTTCCATGTAAAACAAATATTCCGGTTGGGAAGTTTTTCACGAAGAAATGGCTAAGTCTGGATTTCTCTAACTCCTAGTGGTAACCGGAAATTTGCAACCGGATATTTTGGGGAAACCGGATATTCCGGTTGGAAGAAGAAATGCCAGAATTTGGCTAAGTCAGAAACTCTCCACGTCCTGGTACCAAACGGAAATTTAAACCGGATATTTTGGTAAAACCAGAAATTCCGGTTGGAGTCAACTTTTGTTTGAAATCTCAGATATGGAGGATTTTGCCTAACCGGAAATTCCGGTCCAAGTTTGGACCGGATATTCCGGTTCAAGTTTCCGGCTCCAACGGCCACATTTATGGAGGGGGTATAAATACCCCTCATATTCCACCTTGAGCTCTAGTTCGTCCAAGCCATTAATGTGCATTTATTGAGCTCACCAAATCTTAGATCTTTCCCAACTCCTCCACCCAAACTAGTTGAGGATTGAAGGAGAAGCCCCGGATCTACTTCTTCACCAAGCCATTCTTCATTTCCGCCTTATTCACTTGAGATATTTGTGCCTAGGGTTTCCTTGTGGAAAACCTAGAGCACTTTTCTACTATTGGATTCTTGGTGATTATTGGGAGCCCCCAATTTGGTTGTGGGTGTGTGCCCCAAGCTTGTTGTAAAGGATTGGAATCCTGCATCAAAGGGGATCAATATTGGAAGGTGAATTAGGCCTTTGTGGTGTTGTTCATCGGAGAATAGGTTGAGGACTTTCCGGCGTTGAGTAGGCCTTCGTGGCGAAACTCATACCCCTCCAACAAGACATACTCCCTTAACAAGGAGGAACTCAGGAATACATCGTGTCTCCGCGTGCTTCCGTTATCGGTTATCTCGTTCCCTCTCCTTTACTTGTACTTGTGCTTGTATTGTATTTATCGTTGTTCTTGTCATATAGGTAAATTCACCTTAGTTGCATTATCTAGAGAATTTACCTTTGTGTCAAGCCTCAATTTGAAGAAAAAATAAAATTGGTCGTAGCACCTATTTACCCCCCCCCCCCTCTAGGTGCCCATACTATCCGTTCACTTTGTAATTTAGTTGAATAAGTAGATGTTACTCTTCAACTGTGATGCGCGTGTAACAGGCGTTTGTTGGGAGACCCTAAGAGGAAGGTTTGATGAGCACAGCAGCAAGTTTCCCTCAGAAATAAACCAAGGTTGAATCGACCAGTAGGAGGAAGGAGTAACATCAGAAGGTTGATGTAGTTGAGATGGTAGGGCGCACTACCGGTTCAGCAGCAACATGGAACGTACACAACACAATCAAATCACTTTTCCCTAACGAAGCAGTGAGGTTGTCAATCTCACCGGTTTTGCTGAACACAAATAGGTTAAACGTATGGTGTGGAAAACAGTATGAGAACAATATGAAAATAGTAGCAGCAGTGTAAATACAGTAATTGCAGTGGTTGTATTATCATTATGAGCAAATGGACCGGGGTCCACAGTTCACTAGTGGTGTCTCTCCATAGAAGATAAATAACATGTGTGGTGAACAAATTACAGCTAGGCAATTGGTAGAAATGAAGGTTGCACCGTAGTGCATATGCATGACATGATGATTACTATGTGATTCATGCCGGCATTACAACAAGATACATAGAACGTTATCCAACTTCGTCTATGACTAATAATTCACCCTCCGAATATCATCCGAACAAACGTTGGGTATTAAGTTGCATGCAACAAGTAATCGCGGTAAGAAAAGTGTGTAATGTAAACAATGTAAGCAAAGTAAACATCGCTGTTTTCTCCCTAATGGCAACAGCACATCCTTCATCCGTCACGTTTCTGTCACTCGAGCACAGATGCAAAGGAGGCATGAACCCACTATCGAGCATAAATACTCTCTCTTGGAGTACTAGCATCTACTTGGCCAGAGCATCTACTAACAACGGAGAACATGCAAAGATCATAAATAACATATGCATGAATATAACATGATAGATTGATAATCAAGAGACATAGCATTCAACATTCATCATATCCCAGGGAACACAATATGTAGCATTACAAATAGATGATCTCGATCATGTAGGGAAGCTCACGAGATCTAAACATGGGGCATAAAGTGGAGAGGGCAACCATCTAGCTACTGCTATGGACCCGTACTCAAGGGATGAACTACTCACACATCACTCCGGAGGCGGGCATAGTGGTGTAGAGTCAGGCTGGGCGTTCGTGTTACCCGAAAAAATCGGGTCGGGTCATTCGGGTTTTCCAAAATTCGGGTTCCAAAAACTGACACCCGAAATTTATCCAAAATTGTAAGAACCCGACAATTCGGGTACCCGATAATTCGGGTTCGGGTTTTCCCGATTTACCCGGATAGGATCAACTCGGAAAAAACAATACTGATGAAGAGGATTCGTAGCTACAACATGAAGACCCTAGGTGGATGGAACTACGCGACACTAAACCACAACATGATGTCAAGTGAAGTGCCATGCACTACGCTACACAACAGCATATCGTTGAGTGTTGGGGCGTGCATATCGGTTCTCCACAGCACGTCGTCGAGTGTGGGGACGGGCGCGACGCTACACCACAACACGACATTGAGGGACTCCCATTGTTGGTTTGTACGGGAATTCATGTTGATGGGCTAACTTTTGTATCTACTTCGGGCTAATCGGGAACTTCGGGTTCCAGGAGTACCAACCCGAATTTCTCATATAAAATTCGGGTTTTCTAAATTGATACTCGAATATGTGCTCGGGTTTTTCGGGTTCGGGCAATACGGGTTCGGGCTCGGGTTTTTCAGGTTCGGGTTTCGGGTTTTGTGCCCACCCTGAGTGTAGAGCCCTCCGGTGATGATTTTCCCTCCCGGCAGGGTACCGGGGAGAACTCTAGAACCGTCCCGGTCTCGGGTGGACGATGACGGCGGCCTCGGGTGTTTCTCGGGAAGAAGTGGTATCCTTTTAGGGTTTACGTATCGGGGGGAATAAATAGGCGAAAGGGCGATGGTAATGGACGCCCGAGGGGCCGACACCACCCCCAGGGGCGGCCAGGGGGCTCGCCGCTCTATGGTGTGGCCCCCCTGTGGCCCCTCTCCGGGCCTCTTCGAGATTCCGTGGAACCTTCGGGAATTCTAAGACTACCGGGCTTCAAATTTTCCAATTCCGAGAATATTTTCTAAACAACTTTTCTGAAACTAAAAATAGCAAAAAAAAAGCAGGGAACTGGCTCTGTGCCATCTTGTCAATAGGTTAGTCCTAGAAATCGATAAAAATGACATAAAGTGTATAGAAAACATGTAGCATATGGCATAAAAAAAACATGGAACATCAGAAATTAAGGATACGTTTATGATGTATCAATCTGTTATGCTACTCTAGTGGTTTTGTTAATGAGATCTCCGGAGACACCTTTGTCCTACGGTGTAAAGGTGATAGTGTGTGCACCGTGTGTGACTTATCATGATTTATATATTTTGTGTTGGATGACCCTATGAAATTTTGGTGTTTGACTGAAACCATCTAGTGCGCTCAAGGTGATAGTGTGGGGTTACCTAGATGGGGAATGTGACTCTAAGGCATGCTTTTGTTGCCATATGCAATGATTGGTGTTTGTTATCCAACCGGAGAGTGGTTCGGAGTAGCATAGCGAAGAGATGATATTTATGCATTCAATTATTTAATTATTGTTGAGAGTGTCCAGTAGTGAAAGTATGATCTCTAGGTCTTGTTTCTAAGCATTGAAGCACCATTTACAACCAGTTCTGCTACATGTTTTCTTGCTGCCATTTTTATTTCAGATTGCAATTACCACTTATAATCATCCATATTACTTGTATTTCACTATCTCTTCGCCGAACTAGTGCATCTATACAACTGAGAATTGTATTAGGTGTGTTGGGGACACAATTGACTTCTTGTATCTTAATTACAGGGTTGCTTGAGAGGGATATATTTGACCTCTACCTCACTGAGTTCGATAAACCTTGGGTGATCCACTTAAGGGAAACTTGATGTTGTTCTACAAACCTATGCACTTGGAGGCACAACACTGTCTACAAGAATAGAAGCGTGTGTAGACATCAAGCTCTTTTCTAGCGTTGTTGCCGGGGAGGTAAGGTAAAAGGTACTCACATCCTCTGTGAGTGCTCGAAGTTATTTCCTTTAGATTCTGCAATTATATCTTTTTTCTTGTTTTTATTTTCACTAGTTAGGCTTATTTTTACTTGTTCCTTGTTTTAATTTTTAATAGTTAGGCTTAATGGAAAACAACAAAAATATGAGAGAGCTTTATAATATTTATCTTGAGTTAGGACATGAAGTGTTTGAAGAGAAAATTAAAAAACCTATGGTACTTTATTTGCATGCTAGTAGCAATGTTATTAGTATGAAGTCTTTGAACACCATTATTGCTAATGCTATGGAAAAGTCTAAGCTTGGGGAAGCTAGTTTTTATGAAAATGATCTTTTAGTTCCCCAAGCACGGAGAAGAAAATTTACTTTGATGAGACTATGCTTCCTATATATGATGATTACAATGATGAATATGATATTTTTAGTCCACCTACTATTGAGGAGAAAATTAATTATGATTACAATATGCCTCCTATATTTGATGATTATGGTGATGACAATAATAATGATAACTTTTTTGTTGAATTTGCTCCCACTACTATTAGTGAGAATGACTATGCTTATGTGGAGAGTATTAATTCTTTTATGCATGTGGCTCATGATAAGAATGTTTTATGTGATAGTTATATTGTTAATTTCATTCATGATGCTACTGAAAGTTATTATGAGAGAGGGAAACATGGTTTTATGTATCTCAATAATATTAATTTTCCCCTCTTTATTTCGAAAATTTTGAACCTGCACTTATTTTTTCTTCCTATGCTAGCCACTTTGTGCTTTATTGACTTGTTTTTCTACAAGATTATTTGCATAGGAAGTGGGTTAGACTTAAATGTGTTTTATAGTTGCTTCTTAATTCTCTCTTATTGTGCTTCAAGTCTTAATATTGTGTGAGCATCTTCAAAAATCATTTTGCCTAGCTAAAAGGCGTTGAAAAAAAGCACTCTTGGGAGATAACCCATGTTTTATTTCTGCAATTTTTATTTTGTTTTGTTTGAGTCAAGGTGTTGTTTACTTCTGTAGCAACTCCTTTGTATCTTTACTTTTTCGAATTGTTGTGCCAAGTAAAGTCTCTAGTGAAAAGTTGGTGACATGCATTTGAGAGGATCAGCCGTCCTCCAGAGGAAAGGAACCGACCCATCCACGGTTCTATCTTACGAGCTAGCTCGTGTATAAGGAACGCCCATTGTTCCCTACTCAATTTCGAGTCCGCAATGAGGAGCCCAAGGTACGTCATCGGGAATTTTCCAAGCTTACAGTCTGGCCACCCTGACCTGGGCCTCCTGAGGTTGGTTTAACACAATGACTTCACTCTTGTGGTAGTTAATCTTCAGACCTGACATATTTTCGAAGCACATTAGCGGGAACTTGAGGTTTGAGATTTCTAGATCCCCACCCTGGATTAGAATGATCGTGTCATCGGCGAGAGGTGGGTGATGCCCCCAGGAAACAAGTGTGAAACTACTCCTCGGATGTGGCCAGCGGAGTTTGCTTTTGTGAGGATTGTCAAGAGTCCTTCAGCCACGAAGTTGAAAAGAAGTGGGGAGAGAGGGGACCCCCTGCCGGACCCCTCTTTTATTTCTGAAGAAGGGGCCCATCTCCCCGTTGACGGAAATGGCCGTCTGCCCTCTAGAGACCAACTGTGAAATTCTATGAATGTAACCCGCGTCAAATCCTTTGCGACGGAGGACCTCGATAAGGAACTCCCAGTTCACTCTATCGTACGCTTTCTCGAAGTCTATCTTAAGCAAGATGCCACCAAGCTTCTTGGTCTTCATCTCGTGAACAATCTCGTGGAGAGTCAAGGCACCGTCCAAGATGAAGCGACCTCTGATGAATGTTGTCTGGTTCGGACTGATGATTTTGTGTGCCACCGGGTCCAGACGAGAAGCATAGGCCTTTGCGATGATTTGAAGATCACGTTTATAAGCGCAATGGGTCTAAACTGAGAAATACATTCCGCCCCCGGAATTTTTGGAATAAGAGTCAGGACACCAAAATTGAGGCGCGAGGATGTCCCTTGGAGAGTTGGTGAGGTGGTGCCAGGAACCCCCCAAGGCAGCAAGAATTGGAGGCTGAAATGGCAGGCGGCGTTTTTCCAAGAGGAGAGTGGAGCAGAGGCAGAACGTGTTTGGGAAACTCAAACATGTTCAGATTCCAATTACTAGCTCTGCGGGATACTTCAGATACATAAACTCAAAGACCATCTTGATTCTCAAAACAACAACTTCTGCAAACAAAAAATTAGCTCGGCTACAAAGCACGGACACGTATCCTATACCATACTGACATGTGGGCCTGTCAGACATGGGGCAACATTGGCCGGCAGAGAACAATATTCACAGATGCATGGCGCACATTGCCAAATGCATTCAAACTATCTGGGCCTCACAAGATTCAGTCGGTCTAGCAACTATATACAAACAACATTTTGCCACAATCAATCGAGCTCAACACACAAATCATATCCAAACAGGAACAGCACAAACAGAAACATCCTCCACTCAAACCACGAGGAATTCAACCACTCAAAATAACCATTACCACCAACCACATCCAATTCAAACAACTCGAAATTATTTACTGCCTGGTGGAAATTTTCACCGAGGAACAGAGTTCTCACCAGAAGGCGAGTGGGCAGTACGCGTGAAAACCGCAAAATGGTACTACCCTGACTTTAGTCCCTTTTATTTAGGACTACAAAAACCTAAAAAGGAAACTTTGGATCCATGGTGGAAGCAAGACGCCGATTCAGCTTCCTATTCAGTCCTTGACGATGAAGTTCTGGCGGCTGATGGGGTTCATGATGACGGGCGGTCCAGCAGTGCGAGGCCAGGCCTGGAACCTGGCGTCTGTGGCCTGCTGCCACTCCTTGTCGGTGGCGGTCTTGCAAACGGTACCTGTTTCCAAACAAAGCGGTGTTAGACCAAATCTTACAAGCATAGGCATTTCCTACAAGCATCTTATGTAGCATCGAAACTCACCTCCAAAGATCTTCTTGTCAGAAACAACCGTGTCACAGACATAGGCAACGCCAAGGGATCCGAGGAGCCCGCCGACAATGCACTTGGCCGCCATCGTTGCTGCATGACACCGAAACAGCGCCGAGAAAGGATACATATTTTCAGTGTCTTGACCGATGAAACGATAGGCAGATTAACATACGCACAAAATCATCAGAAAACATGGCAGGCTAGTCCCCCACCAACAGAGACAATAGTAGAACAAAATGAACCCAACGTACACAAGGTCGTTGAGAGGAAGGAACTGTCACCTGTGGTTGCCCAACATTAGAAACAATCCATGCACAGGTGCAATTAGAGAAAATGTCGGGCATACAAATACACTTGACACCATTGTGATCACAACCACTACATACTGCGATTGAAAGAAAAGAAAAAAAGCTAAGACATACGGTACTTGTCTATCTAAACAACCCACGGTCCACCACCCTGATTAATCCATGACGAACCTGAACATATCAATTGCGAATAACAGACAGAAAAACGATGGATTTTGAGGATAATAAAGGATCCCAACCCGAACGAGAAACAGGGGAGTTCCAAGAAAGCAGGGAGCGACACGACCAAGAATCGCGGCACAAATGGCCCGGAATGGTCTGACCGAACGATCTTGACCACGCAGATCGACTAGCCAGGAAAACGACTCGGAAGAATAGCTTACGGCACGTCCGGCCTGTGGATCACATGGAGGATTCCCGTGCCCAAAACCAGGGGACACAGGCGAGCCAGAAACAAGGTTCCTAGGGAGAGAGGGAGAGGGGGTCGGATATGGGGAAGAATACCTCGCGATCGTGTTCGCCGCCGTCGTCGCAACCGCCGCCGCCGGGAGGGAGGGAAACAGGGAGGAGACGCGTGTTGTGGGAGAAAGAGAAAGAGAGTGAAGGAAATGGACGGAGGAATAAAAGGGCCTTTCTCCTCGGAGCCGCGTTTCCACGATAGCCTGGGCCGGCCTTTTCGCGTGCGTTTCTATACTCAAGAAGCCCAACTTTCTCCTTGTTTTTCTTCTGACTCTTTCATGTGCCACCCTTGTTTTTCTGAATTGTTTTTTCCTTGTTACACGCACCCGGCACGAAACGCTTGGAAAAGACGAATTGCAATAGGTTTTTTTTCGAGGGGAGAATGAGACCATTTCTCGGCCGGCCACGTTCTCTTGCTTACCCACTCCGGGATAAATGCTCTACATAATTCTGCATCTGTATCTATACAAAAAAAATTAAAAAAAGTTTTGCTTGCTCCTTCAGCAGCCCGAAGTTAGGTAGTGCAGTTTGTTTTACTTTTGCAAATGAACTTTGTATTCCTTTTGATTCAAGTTATGCCTTCAGGCCGGTTTTGAGCCCGCCGTAGATTCCTCGAAACTGGTTTGCTGCTTCTTTCGTCGCTGCACACCTTGGTTGTCCTGTCACTTTCCCCGTAACCTGATGAGCTAGTGATATTTCAAGTTCTGGTTTCTTGCAGCATTTCAGAGTACACACAAATTGATGCCAACCAGACACACACAAATTCAGAATGAATGGCTGAGGACTTAGACCTGTGTAGTACTAGGCGTCTCATGATGATGCTGTTGCTCTACCAGTTTCTTTCTCCTCCAATCAACATGTTTTCCTGTGTGATCGGTGGTGAAGTCATTCTCTTTTGCTGAGGATCCAGCAGCTATGGCATTTTGCAGAGGACATGATCCGCATTCAGGATCGCCGCCAGCACAGTGAGGCACAGCAAAATTCAGCCTCCTCTAAAATTTCAATGCCAAATCAGACATGTCCAGATCGCAATCAAAGAATTGCTTCAGAAATACTACTAGTTAATCCAAGTCAAAGATGGCCTTGCTTTTCAGAACCACGACTACACTTCCAGGACATGTACAGGTCCCAATCAAAGATTCCCATCAGAAATACTAGCTCAATCAAGTCAAAGATAATCTTGAATTTCAAAGCCACTCCTAAACCTTTGAAAAATACTGGAGTAGAAGTTAAGTCTCGACAAAGCTCCGTACTCGTGTCACCACAGAAGCAGCATTAGAAAACATTGGCCGGCGAAGGACAATATTAACATATGCAGAGTGCAAACTGTCGGATTCATTTCATACTACCTTGGCCTCACAAGATCCAATCACTACCACCAATCACATCCAATTTCCAACGACGACAATTGAACATTGTTCATTTCGGTTCAATTCACTACTGCAGATCCCATTCACAACAAAACATGCTTCAAAAAGTGTACTCAAGAGAACATTCAAGTCAACATCATCTATCCTTTTTTTTCAGAAAAACAGGAGTCCAAAAACACTAAGCGAAAAAATAATGGTATGGGAGCCTGCCAGATACAAATGAATTGTCCAGCAGAGACTACGATTCCCAGATACAGAGAGCAAGCTGTCAAATGCACATTTCAAATTATCTAGGATCTAGGTCACAAGATTCAATCAGTCTAGCGACCAGAGCACCAACGTTGTCACAATCTAGCAACAGAACATGTATCCAAACAAGAGCAACAGAACAGGATTAACATCATACGAAGAGTACTATTCATTAAACCACTCAAAAATAACCATAACCACCATCCATATCCAATTTCCGAAGACGACAATAACATGGCATTGTTCGTTCCCATTCATTTCACCACATCACTACTAACAGTTTCTCGTACGCTCAACGGTTTCTTTCTCAGGGGACAAAACACGATAAGCCTAACATTTAAGCATAATGCTGCAGACGATAACGGGAGCCAGAGGAGTCCTCTCACTTGGCGGCGGCGTGCTTGGCTGCCGAGTGAGCATTCAGAGCATTCTCACTGTTGAAGGTCCTGTGCAGAGAGATCCAGCAAAGTTAGGTCACAGAGTTCCCAGAGCGACAACATGCTTATAGAAGAATAAGCCATGGGAGGAAAACTTACTTGGTGCACGACTTGCAAGCAACTGACCCGACAGATTTGGGAGACTTCTCGTTGGTTGCAGGGGTCTTGCCAGCCTTCTTTGCAGGGTGAGGAGTGGCCACGTGGACAGCACCCTTCTTGTCACCTGCAGCAATACAGGGCATTAGCATATCCATCAGCAACAAAACATTGGTTTACTATAGATGACACAGACACTGCCTCTAAGCTTGGCATTCTACTCACCTGTCTTCTGACCAGAGGGTGTTGCAACTGCAACCTTTGCCTTCTTATCAGAAGCAGGCGTCTTCAGCACACTGCTAGACGCTCTCTTCTTTCCAGTCTCAACCTTCTGCAAGTGGATTCATCTTCAGACTCATGTAACATAACGAGGAAACATTGTAACAGGCAAAAATAAAACAGAGCAAGAAGCACAGACCTTGGGTGTCTCTTCTTCCTCCTCATCGCTGCTCTCGTCATCATCCTCAGAGTCATCGCTGTCATCATCCTCAGACCCCTATCAAACAGTTTCAGCCAATCATTAGTATCACAATATATACGCTATAAGATAGCATCAGCAATGATTGAAAAACTCACAGAATCATCAGAGCCTTCAATAGGAATCAGCTGTCCTTCAGAATCATCATCGCTGTCATCACTCTCATCATCATCACTGCTATCATCCTTCTTGCTTTTTCCCACAGCAGCCTTTGCATCAGGCTTGGGCTTTGCAGCAATCTTAACTTGCTTTGGCTCATTGGCCTTGGCCTCAGCTTTGCCTGGAAAAAACGGTATACAAATTAGTTAGGCAAGGGTTACCACAGTACAAAGTTCCAGCATTTATGTGCAAAAGATATGTGAATGGTTGAACTGAAGAGGTTATACCATTTTCCTTGGCAGCTGGAACGATCTTCTCTTCCTCCTCTTCATCTGAAATCAAAACAGACCTCAGGATTAGTCCTTGCCCACTTACATGAAAAAGAAGTATAGACAAGAATGTATGTATATACACACCTTCTGAGTCAGATTCAAAATCCATATCCATCTCATCTCCTTCAGCTGGCTGGAACACCTTGTAGCCAGAGAAGAAGACGCTGTTAGACTTGGAGGTGTGCGAGAGCTCGAACTCCTTCTCGAAGACCAGATCAAACGTGATCTGGGGGAACTTCTCCTGGGAGAGTGTCCCTATGGCGAGCTTCTGGTTGTCGACCTTGATGAACATGGTCGCCTTCTCGTCTTTCTTTACCTCGCCAAGGGCACCCTGGCAACAAGATAAAAGAGGGGAATCTATCTCAGTGACCATATGACAAATAAAACAGGGCACAATTAACTATTTAATTCATGCCCCTAGCAAACAGCAACAATACAAAGAAGAACATCTCAGTGACCAGACAACATACTAATTTACATGTTGGTGACAGGAGGGGGTGTTGTTACAGAGGAAGAAAGGAGGGATGGGCAAACCTGAGAGAGATGTAGGAAGTGGTCATCTTCAGGTGCGACCTTGACAGACTGTCCAGGCTTAACCTCAAGGCCTGCACAAGTTACACAGTAGGATCAGTTAGCTTTCCTATCATCAATGTTAAAATGGCAGGAGCGGAACATAGCGAGGTCGGTTATGTCTAATTGACCAGGGAGGATTTCTAGCGAAATATAGGGACGAACACATGTAGATATTATACAGAGCAAATTGACGCCAAAACATTAACAACCGTGGGGTGCGCTGTGGAAACTAGGGGGTTAACATGATAAAAAATGGTGATTGCAGAGAACATGGTAAGGATAATCCGGAAAAAAAATGGAAGCGCGTCCATCTACGAATCTAAGAAACAGTTGATGGCAGTTGCAGGCATGGACTTCACTATATCATCATCACGTACAATAGCTGCGGCTAAACGGAAGAGGCCTGAAGGGATTCGACCGACGATTTCCGCCGTAACTAACACACGAACCCTAATACGGCTGCGACCAAATCGACAACGGAACAGGGCATGCGATTCGGGGAGGGAGGAGGGAGAGAAATGTGCGAACGTTACCCCAGAACTCCATCGGAACGGCGGCGGCGGCGGCTGGTGGCGGCGACGGAGACGAAGGAGAGAGCGCAGCGCTGGTAGCTAGGGTTTAAGCCGGAGTGGTGGATTGGGGAATGGGGGTTTGGAGACGTGGGGGAGCGGTGCCTTTTAAGAGGCCGAGGACGCGCCCTGGCCGTCCAATGCACGCTCCACTTCATCGTGGCCGTCCGTACCTGCCTAACCTAAACCCTCGGCTGGTTTAGGTGGACGCGTGGGCTCGCTCACTTGGACTGCGAGGCATGGGCCGCCGTATGAAGTTCTCTTTTTTTTTCTTCCTAAATTAAATGGGCATTTTCTAAATTTCAAAAAAAAAATGGGCATTTTCTAGTACCACGAGGCATTCCGCAAGTGTTCCAGCACCAGGTAGACGCCTTGAAGAAGGCCATGTGACCAGTGTGATGTTCAAATGCTGTTAGAATAAGTTCTCCAAAAAAAATGTTGTTAGAAAAAAAAGTAGAGGTTCCCCAAAAAAAGTAGCAGAGGCAATCGGACAAATCTAGAACATACGGTAATTTTTTTTAGACAAAGGGGGACTCCCCGATTTCATCGAAATCGCAGCCCCACATCGTTTTACAAGCATGGGTCTTCTTCACGGACTAACTCCCGAACAAGTTTTGGCGCTACAGTTTTCTATGGAACAGGCTCAAGAATGTAAAACGACATAAAAATACCTGACTGACATCAACACCTCTAAAAGTGCTTCTCCGGGTACTTTGCAAGTAAAGACATGCAGGTTTTCTCTTGTGCTTCCTCGCGGCTAGGTAAGATCTTGGAGCTGTCCAAAGCCCATGCATCAAGACCACGCAATCCTGAGCAATTCTCCTATTTTTTTGTCTAGCACCGGAGAGAAGAGCTGAGATGGACCCGTTCTTCAGAATCTCCCATTGATCTACCTCCAGCGTCACCCTTCTACAAACATCATGAATACTTGGCCACATTTTCCCCTGAAAACACATATCATTCCGTAATTACAAGATTGACCAAAGAACCATTCCGTAATTCTTCTTATCACTTAGCCACCAGCGAGCCACATTATCAAAGCAAGGGCGAATAGATACACCTAGCATAAGAGAGATCTCTGACCAAACAAGTCTAGCAACAAAGCAATCGAAAAAGAGATGATGGCGGGTTTCCATTTTGGCACAAAACATACAAGACATGTTAGGAACATTCCTTATCTTAGCTAGGTTATCTCTGGTAAGCAGCCTCGTGTTAGCTAGTACCAACAAGAAAACATTTAACCTGGAAGGAACACTCGGTTTCCATACCGTAGGAATATGGACAAGAACCACCCTCTATTATTAACCGTTGCATAAAAGGAACTCACACTATAAGTGCCCGAAGCCTGGAACATCCAAATAGGCGAGTCATCATCAGAAGACAAGGAGACGGTGCTTACTAACCGGCAAAGCTTCAACCACCTATTAAACTGATTAGGAGAAACATTTCTCCTAAAAGTGAGTCTCGGCTCACCTTCTTGCCATGCCTGAGCAAGGGTGATATCATGTTCATTGGAGATGATGAACAAGTCCCAATAGTAGACTACTAGGCTGAAATTACCTACCCAAATGTCACTCCAAAATATTACTTTCTACCCATTGCCAACATGCCAGCGAAAGCCACACTTGGAAGCTCTAGTTGTCCACTCGACCCATTTCCAAAAAGAGGAGAACACAGTAGGAACAGAGCTGGAGATATTAGGGTCAAGGTTTGACGTGGGGATGAATCCTGGACCTATCAGGTGAGGCTACCCGGTCGAAGGCCCAAGACTTAAGCCCAAGGAAGGTGCCACCAACAGTTCTAGAAGGCCCAATCGAAGCCCCACCCGCAAAGCCTTGCGGGTCAAGAAGGAAACTTGTAACCGACCTAAGCTAGGGTTTGTAACCCCCCCCCCCCCCGCGTACGGTTTGAGACATGGCCACCTATATAAAGCCAGAAGAACCACCGGGAGGGGGATCCAAGCAATCTCGCACCACCAAAGCCTTGAGTTTGAGTCCATACTCTCGACTTGAGCACCCCCATTGTAACCGATCTATTGATAATACAGATCGACAAGAGCAGGAGTAAGGGTTTTACCACTACGAGGGCCCCCGAACCTGGGTAAATCGTGCCCCCCTGTTAGCCGACGATCATCACAGGCGCCTATACGTTCTCCTAATCGAAACCCTATCGGTTCATCCGAGGGACTTGTTGAGATGACTATTCGACAATTGGCACCGTCTGTGGGAACGACGGGCGCTGGATCTACGGCGTCTTCGGCCTCATCATCACCAACTTTCAGCTGGAGCCCCGGAACCTCGACTTCAGCAGATCCGATCTGATTTGGGTCAATCATCGTCGCGCCCCACTCGCTGGAATTGCGCCCGGTGTTCTGCGGATTGGAGAAAAGCGTCAGCCTGACGTTCGGGAGCCTCCGCTTCCACGCCAACAAAGCAGGAATCCTGCACTTCTCCGAGCAAGCCGATCTCGGCAAATCATACTCCGAGTCCGTCTCGAGCCCGGCAACCTTCGACTCGCTGCCCAACGACGCTGGTCGCGATCTAGCGCCCGGCGGCGGATCCATCCGCCCCAGCACTCGCAACTTCCATACTATCTCAGTCGAAGAACCTTCTCGGGTCGGCAAAACTTGTCAACTTACGCTTAGGACTCGCGGGCCATATCTAGCTCAAGTCTGCATGGCAGGATCGACCGAGCCACCCGAGGAAACGGAAGACAGCCTGAAAGAGCAAAAGCACATCAAAGTGTCGCGGGACGCCTGGCTCAAGGCGAAAAAGGCCGTACATCTAGGCCAGCCGATTGAAGAAGGGGCCCCTCAAGAAAATCTAACTGCATACCACTATCATCTGGTGAAAGCAGCAGAGCTGATCAAGGAGGCCCACAAGAATCTGGACGAGCGGAAGAAATTGGCGGATGAATCGAGTCTACATCGCGCGGCACTCTCCAAAACTTACTCGGTAGGGAACAATCCCCCGAAGAAGAAATACGTCTCAAAGACCGCAACCCTGGATCGTGAATCTCTTAGCGGGGCTAGAAAGACATTCGAGACATCTCTCATGCACGTCGACGACGAAGACAATGTACACCCGACGAGTCCCGCTGCCGCAGTCCTGGCTGCAGCCACGTACCTGCAGGCGAACCATCCAGGAGAGAATGTGTGGTGACCCAGCACACCAGTGCATGTGTAGTGCGCAAGTCAGTGACATAATACTCACAAAAGGATTTATCCGTGAACATTACATCTCTCAGAGTGGTACAACAGAAACACAGCGGGTCCAAGCAATGCTATAGGATACAAACTTCATTACAAAATCTTGAAAATCTCTTTGATGAATCAGAAAGATCTCCTGCAAATGAAACATCAGAAGAAGCAATACGAAGCTCCAAGCTGGAGAATAACTCTAGCTCAGAACTAAATCCACTACAGCTGATGTCAGCCCTAAACTATGGCTTGTAACAGCTAAGCTCAAGAATGGTCTCCACCTACACCTTAATAGCTTCTCCTCCTCCAACGTTGTTGATGATGATGCTTTCCTGGCTAAGTAATAGATCACCCCACCTAGCTTCATGAGGTAGCGATGGCTTCACGATGACGGCTTCCATAGGCTTCAACTCTAAGCAGAGGGTCAAATGGGAACAAATGAGTAACGAGCGTTACTCAGCAAGTTCATGATATAAAGTGGGTGGTTTGATGCACTAACTACAGCTTTAGACTTGAAAGAGTCATAAGCTAATGCAAGGTTTTTGTAAATCTTTCTTCAAGAGGTTGCTTTTAATTCTGAAAACTATGCCCGCCAGATCTTCACGGGACTAGAACTTCATGGAGTTGTCTTTCCTGCGGCGTTCGCAGCTCCTTCCCGGAACAGGGGGTAACATGCCACATCCTTTTACACTCTGCGGAGGTGCGTTAGTTTACCCATGGACGACCAAGACCATGTTGCACAACTAGGTGTACATTCCTGTCCACTCCCACTCAGGTGTGGGGCCCGGTTGTTGGTCCAAGCCAAACCGTGCTTCTCCGCACAACGCATGCCCACCCATTTCCGCGAGCAGGTTGAAAGCATGATTCCACCCCTCACGATGGAGATCTACGCGCCCCTGGCAGACACTCATAGACCCCAGAGTCCGTGGGACGTAAGGGCTCCCTCCCATGTGCATGTAGTCTCGCAAGACCACATCGTACGTCTCTGGCAGTCCGTTGACATGCGAACGAGAGAAGATCACAACTGACTTACTCCCCCATTAGAAGACCCATGGTTAACGCGTTATTTATGGTGCAAGAATCCTGACGGTAGTTGTTGTTAAATCCTAGGTAATACTTTCACATGCATATGGAAGCTTCCTTTGATCTATTCATCTTACCATGGTCCCATCCGCCCACCAAACAGGACAATACCACTCGGGTAGTCATTCAATTAGTCATGTTATTATAAAAATAAGATCATGCATTCTTTTGAGAGTAGGTGATAATACGATAGGGTTTTTGCAAATATTTCGTTATGAGATACTGCAAAGGATATGAGCAAGTGATGAACTTGCCAGAGATTGAAATAATGACAATAATAATCTATGTCTTCGGGTTCAAGGGTCTCGTAGGAAATCCCGACATCTGAAAGATAGCAAAGTAGTCCCGGTAAGGACTACAGAAAACATTGGCAAGATGATACATGCATAGTAATGAGATGCATCGTGAATAGCCCTGGAAAACACCCCAGCTTACAAGTGTAAGCCACGTTTGATACGGTATCTTATTCACATTGGTTTTAGGTGAACTATTTCATTACTTGTGGTGATGTTGTTATTAATTTCTTTTAGACTTCGATGTGTTTCACTTTTACTTAGCAAACCATTTTTACCATGTTTAGGTAGAATTGTTTATTACTGGGTTAAATAGTAAGACATTTGCACATGGAAAACAACTATTGAAAAGATAACAAACACATTCTATTTTTATGTTTAAAAAATGTAAAGCTACTGACAAATAGTTAATTGAAATTGATGAACTAATACAACTAACTCGATCATCACATACTAACTAATGACTAGTGATGATAGGTTTAGTGGTTGTGAAAACATGAGGGTTTTATTAATAAAGAAAATAATGTTGTGGCAGTTATTCCTCGTCATAATGGAATATTATGGAATTCTATTATACCATAAGAAACAAGTTTATAAGTTCAACAAAATGTTTTATGTTTGACATAATTGAATTGGAAATGTTTTTCTCTTTAATTTGATATAGCATTTTATGCAATCTGAAGATGTTTGAAATAAAAAATTAAAAGAAATAGAAAAATAAAATCTCCCATGACGTCATGCTTACGTCGAGGTGATGTCAGCATGGAGGGGATTCCTCCTGTTAATCTACAATCCATCGATTTGGTACCAATTGATTCAATTGGTTGCTTCAGTGAGCTGTAAGGGATCACGGCGAACCCATAGGTGGTTTCGGAATGACCATATGGTCACCGGACGGCCGGCGGCGAGCATTTGCGCGGCGGCGACTGGCGGCGCACGGGGGCAATGACGAAAACAAGCTCGATTTGCTCAACGGAATACACCACGAGGATCAGCGGCTCACCATGAGTACGATTATGTGCTCGGGGAAGCTCGGAGAGGTCTGTATCGACGGCGGCGTCGAAAATCGGCTGGCGGCCGTGGTTAAGGAAGGCGGCACGATTCTCGGGCTTCTGGCCATCCCCACCCCTGTGTTTGCTCGAGTCGATGGAGTGGACGACGGGGAACCCAGTGGTGGTCTCCGTTCTTCCCAGGGTGGCCAAAAACGCCGGCGCTCGCCGGCGGCCGTGGGTAGCTAGGGTTAGGGTTTGGTTCGAGTTCGGTAGAGAGAGACAGAGAGTGAGCGAGGCGATGAGTGAGAGTAAGGAGGAGAGGCAAGCAGGAGGCGACACCGCGGCGGTGACTCGGTTTCGACCGCCACTGCCTTCTGGCCGGAGTTGAGGGTGAAAGAAAATAAATAAAGTTTTATGGAAAACCCCCTGGAAGTTTTTTAAAATTACTAAGAAGTCCTTCTATTTAAGAAAACTGATATTAAAACCTTGTTTTCAGGGTCTTCTTGTAAACAGAAAAATTAATAAAAAAAAAATATTTGAATTCCTCATCAAATTTTACATCTCACCATGTTTTGTTTTGGTGAATTTGAATAATATTTATATTTTCTATTTAGGGTGCTAGATTAAGTGGTTTTGTTGTTTTCTCTTCATTTTATTTATTTAATGGCTTTAAAATTATGCTTAAGCATGTTTAATAAAAGTACACACTCCAATCATGTGGATACAAGGTGGTGTATCATAATTGGACAAATTTGGATACGATCCCTTTTGGAAAATAGTTTGATAACACTACATAGTAGTGTTTTTATGTGTTATGGAAAATTCACCAAATATGGAATATTCTTCCTAGTCCTACCAAATACTTTGGTTAGTAAATATACTTGTTTTCTTTTGTAAAACGTTGTATTTTTTATAATTGAACTCTTAGCAATTTTGGTTGACATTTTACTTAGGTGTGTATTAATCATGTTTGTTATTTTAGGTACATGATCAAGTGGAAAACATGTGTGGCTTTGAAATCTATTTGTTTGTTTTTCACCAGTTTCCAAATTTGAATATTATCTCATGTTGATTTAGAACATGTAATCATTTACATGGTTATATGTAGATGAATTTTTGTTATCATCTGTTAGTCTTACATATGAAATGGATATGGAAAACAAGGTATTAAGCCTGTTACCATTGACCTCCACGTACTAAAAACTTGTGGATGCAATGGATGGTTATTATTTCATACATGATGATTATTTCCATTAAAGATATTATTATGAGCTCCTCATCTCTGATGAGTTTGATAGAGGTTATTGGTTCTCTAATATGTCCTAATGATTCACTAGATAATTTCTTATGATCCCTTACTGAGGCAGTGTTGCTTCTTGTGGTTTTCTGTTGCTTGATGTTCTTCTCTCTAGTTGCCACTAGTCTTCTGTTATCACCTTTGTCCATTGCAGGTAGGTTCCTCTCTTGGTTTCCAACCTCAACTGTCTCACCATTGTGGTGAAAACATCCAATTACTCCAAGCAAAGATTTTACTTAGATGATTGTAAAAGAATGTGAGTATATTTTATGACATCATGTTGCCCTATGCATATAAGAAGAATTTGTTAACAAGTTAGCTAGTCTTGCCTCCAAATTTCTACTCATATACAATAGGCTGAGATGTACTAGGTTATTTAACCTTCTGTTTGTTTGTGTATGACACTCAATTGTTTGAGTATACAAAAGTGATCTGTTAACAAGGTAATTAGTCTTGTTACCAAACTACTTCTATATAACACTAACATTGGAATATCACACTATTTCAAGAGAGTTAATAAGATCATATCAAGCTATAAGAGTTTCCAAGTACTCATAGAAGATTAGAGTAGCCCTTCTAGAACACTCTAAATAATCTTCCTGAAGGTCTTCTGGTGGTAGTTCCTCTTTTCTTGATGGTGCTTCTCTTGCAGAATGACTTTGAGAAGATTGGAAACAACATAGAATGGTCTAGCCAAGATAATAAGATCTAGATTAAGAGTTAGTTCATGCTTTTATTATACTTCCATACACTTATTATTTTATTTCCCAAAGGATACATACTTGTTTCATATTTGATTAGTTTAACTTAGCTATCAATTCAATTCCTCTATTAGAGGTTATAACTTGGTGTTATCCATTACCTGTATCCAAAGGTACTTTAGTTGTGGAATATTGATGTGGATAGATGTCGCACCCGGACTTCTAGAGGATACTCACAGCCCGCTAAACAGTAGATAATTGGCTTACGGGGCTTACCGGCACCTGCATCTCAATATGAGTAGGCCAACACGTAAACGTGTGACAACCAACTTCTACTATTCATCGTCTGCGTAAACCATCCCATAGAAATCCGACTACTTCCATTGACGTACTTCATAACATACACACATGGTACGTCAACGGCATTTGAACAAGTGATATCACAACAAATCTCTAAGACACAAAGAAATGGAAATAAGTGGAAAAATCTCTCACTAGAGCAGAGATAGCAAATACAGTCATACAGAGGACACATGTCCCAACAAGTCATCATTACATCACAGCGGAAGCAAACAAAATGTCTGGGTACAGACAAGATCCAAATAGGCCTAAGAGGCCGGAAACGAAAAGAACGGAGCCCATCCACGAAGTCTCGGATCCTGCCCGGGTCCGCTACCTACTCGTCAACAGCTTCGTCATACTCCACGTAGTAGCCAATATGGGGATCCTCGAAACGTAGTCTGCAGAACACGCAGCCCCAAAGGGGTCAGTACAGACGAGTACTGGCAAGCAAGACACACAAGATACCAAAGTGTACCCGACAACACCAAGTACAGATGCTTTGGGTTCAATGGAATATAGGTGATACAAAGAAGCGGCAGCGGGCTGCACTAACCAACTACAGAGACACGCTACAACATCCGGCTAAAAGAAAGGGATAAGATAGCGTAACGGAGCCAACTACCACTAACCTCAAACAAACCCATCCTGGATCTCGCCCCTTATCCAAAGAAGCAATCCGAGGATAACTCACACAGTTGGATTAATGAAGGTTCAGGTTATTGTGTCAATATGCCTATTACTAGTCAAATTATTATTAATTAGGTGTAAGTTGTCTGAGTACTTGTTAGCCAGCACTTTCACCAAGTCGTCACATAACCGCGGACAACACGGCTTCTCGAGAAGATTCATCCCTGCAGGGTGTGCTCCAGTACCCGTACACACTCGAGCCACCAACTAAAACTCAGGTGGACTCAACACGACTCGAACCATCTCTACAACCTGTCCTAGGAGCCACGGAGCTATAAGGTCCCGGCCAGTCCGACCTAACCTAAGCGCAAGGGTGAAAACCACACCCCCCGGCACCACAGGCCTCGCGCTATATGCATCATCATCATCATAATCATCAACCATGGGCGCGACCCATTCATGCGTATGCGCAAATGGAACACCCGAACTAAGTGTGGCTCTTCGGACAAACTGCGGATCAGGTCAAAGTCGAGGGGGGTTCCATACGACCACCCGGATGCGGTGAGCACGCTCATCATGGATCAGAGGACAAGACCCTTTTCCTATTTAGGGTCGACACTAGCAGGCTTCAAAACCCTAACCCGGGCCTCCTGCCGGTGCCTTATCATCAAATTATTATTACCCCAAGCATTAACATGATATTGATTATAACAAGCCCATCTATCAAACTAAACAGGTGATAAGATAAATGACAACAAGACTCGAGCACAACAAACCTAAGCATGATACTACGACACAGGCTAACAAACAACAAGGTTGTAGGTGTGGGGGTGAGGCTATATTCATGGCTGCAGGATGACATGTGATAGGATCGGAACACAAGCAACGAATCATAAGGCTAGCAGATTAGACAACGAAAAGTATCGGTATCAAGTGTGGAAAGGACACAATGGTTCATGTGAGTGAATACTTGCCTGCAAACTCAGTAGCCTGGTACTGAGCTAACTCCTCTGAAATAGTATCGTAAACCTCGTCTGTCTCAACGTCGTCGTCTATTCGAGAAGAAGCAAACAAACAACGAAGGGAGACGGACAATCAATAACATGGCATAATGCACAAACATGGGATGATGCATGACAATTTATTATATGCATCAATTGAATGATAAAGGACATAAGAGCAATTTTAAATGGGCCCAATAGCAATTTAAATTGCCTTTGGGAATTACCCATATGTAATATTAATGAATTAACAGAATTACAAGTAAACATTAAGTGGAAGTGATTACATGCATGATGAATGATGAAAACAGCAATAAAACAACTTTAGCTTCCAATTGATACCTCATTTGTCAAATTTGGAATTTTAAATAATTAATTATGAATTTTGCAATTTAAAAGGTGGATTTAAAGTATTGATTTATTACTCCAATTTTAATTAGGAAAAACAGTGAACAAATTGTATTGAAAAGGTTGAAAACATGTATAAAATGTTTCAATGAATATTTTGAGCTATTGAACATAATTTTTGGATCATTATTGAATTTATTATGCATTTTTCCATAACCATTTTTATTATGCCCTTTTTAGTAAACAGAAGGAAACATGTTCAAATTTAATTCAATTGTGACCAAATAAAATACCACTGTGTAGAGTTTGTTAAGACAAATTTTTAGAGCCCAAGTTTGCTCAATTTGGGTGAACCAAACTCAAGTTATGAATTCCCAAAGTTTCCAATTTTTATTGCATTTTCTGTATTTAATTATTTAGTGCAAAATTTATTACAGAAACATGTTGCAACTTTGTGACTAATAGATAGAGCACGAGATTCTGAATCCACAGAAACTTGAATCATTCAAATTGGAGCAATATTCAATTTGTTATGGATTTTACAAATAAAGCCTCAGATCTGTTTTTCTGGATTTCGGGAAAAAAGAAAAAAAAGCCGAAAAAGGGTGGCTTTTGCTACACAGGGGACTCGAACCTGGGATCCAGGGTGCGCGTGGGGAGGGGCTAACCAGTTGGGCTGCTGTTGCGTTTGTGATGGATACAGGATGCGCAGGTTTTTGAGGGGTCTTTAACCTGACGAAACTGAATCAAGTTTCAGTTACCGATCGGTACAGGGAGGACGATCGACGGCGACCTGCTCGCCGCGGGCGAGGGCGCAGGGGGTGCGCGGGGCGCTGGGTGGCCCTGCTCGCGGAGGGGAAAGGAGGATGGGCAGAGGGGTGCTCACCTCGAGGGCTTGGGCGAGCGGGAGCAGGCGACCTGAAGGAGATCGGCTCGCACGGCAATGGCCAGGAGCTCGCCAGGGAAGAAAGCTCGACGGCGCGCTCGGTGCAGGCCGTCTCCGGCCGCGCCTCCTTCAGCAAAAACGGAGGTGGAACCCTCCCGGTTCCATTCCGGCCGAGAAGAGCCCGTGTCAACGACCACCGCAGCCGCTGCTCTACCTCCAATTTTCGGCTATGGAGGGGTGTGCTCTGGTTCATGTATAGAGAGGGAAAGAAAAGGAGGGAGGAAGAGGGGAATGGCGGCGGCGGCTTGAGGAAGGAGGAAGAAGGGAGAGAGAGGGCTAGGGTTTCGGTGGGGAGAGGGGGATTAAGTAGGAGGGGGAGCAGGTGGAGCTCTGCATCGGTGGGGGCTCCCTCCTTTTCTCTGTCTCCGTACAGAGGTAGGAGATGACCGCATCGTGGGGTGCTTGGGCCTTGGGGTTGAGGTGGGCTCAGCCCACTTGGGCTGGCCTGCCTCCCCCACTGGTTCCTTTTATTTTTTTTTCCTGTGTTTTTCCTGTGTTTTTTTTGTAGAGAAGGCAAAGGAAAGAATTTGAAAGAGTTTTTGGGTTTCAAAATTTATGGACTTAATTTCTATTGATTAAACATTGTAAATGCCCAGTTGCATGATGTTTTGTTTTCAAAAAAATTAAATATTTTTTGGATGTTTGAATTTTAATTGAATTTGAGTGAATTTTGCAATAATTGAAAATGTTGAAAATTTAGCAAGTTAATTATTTGGAAATTCAAGTTTATTGGAAACATAATAAATAGTTTGATTTGAAAGTTTATTTGAAAAAGTTGTAACAGACCAAGTGTGAAACAAAAAGATTTGTCATTTGATTTGAAATTCAAATTCAACACATGAATGCATTATGATGACATGATGCATTTGAAATAAAATCAAGAAGCAAACATTCTAAGTTGGGAGTTTTCATACTTGGGATGTTACAATAGAAATGTGGACTGTTTGTGGAATGAGGACTTAAGATAATAAGTTGATCAAATGGTTCATTGATGTGTTGAGGTTTCATATGCTCACTTGTATAAGATGCTTGAAACAATGAGCATGTGAATGTTATTGGGGTTTAATGACTTATGTCATGGTTGTTAGTTGTTTTCTCAGGTGTCATGATTTTACTTTATATTCTTTTTTTTATTACCTTTGACATTCATAATGCAGATATGGAGGTTTGGGAATATCATATGTAATTATGAAGGTTTAGCAGTAGTTTAAGAAGATTTATTTCTTCTTTTAGGTACTTCTTTTATGGTTGATGAGATATGTACATATTCGATAAATATGTTAATACAATTATTATGTCATTTCCCACTTGTGGGTTTGAGTTAACACTAGTTTGTATATGTTGTGTTCTATTCAACCTTTGTTATTTGATTGTGAAAGTGCACTTAACAATTATGAGATAGTTTATGAAGGTGTGGTGTGAATGGGTGATAGCTTAGAGAGTTGTTGTTTTATAGGTGATAACATCTCTGTTGATCAGATGGTTAAGTTGTGTATTACTCATTTCTGGAAGTATGATTATCAGTTATGTGATTTGGGTACTCACCGCTCTTTGAGTTTTAGATACCTAGTGAATTATCCCAAGTCACTTATAGACTTGTGATTAAGTTTGTTGAGAGCTTGTGTTGGTCATAACCAACTCTGGTTTCTCTTATCAGGTGATTTGGTTTCTTAAGATACTTGTTATAAAGATCATTCCAAATGTAATCTTGACTAGATGAACTAGACCTATTTCATCATGTCAAGTGAAACTTTGGTCACTTTGATTCGTTTAAAATTTCGCGCCAAAATTTCCCATACTTTTAGATGCATGCTTTGCAAATGCACATATTAAATTTAGATCCTTATAACTTCCCAAACACTGGGATGTTACAGAATGACCCCCGTGTGGAGCAATATCGACAAGTCCAGAAGGGGTTAGGCATGGCAGCCACGAGACTCGCTGCACAAGGCCGCAAGAACGCGACTGCACAAGAGACTGAGAAGACCCCTCGGAAAGACAAAGAAACACCCCGTAGACGCGGGAGCGCATCACCTAGAAGGGAGAAATCACCTCGTCGCGCTCGAGTAGCTGCGACGACAGCCCGAGAGATCGTGATCGCAGTCCACGGCATCACAGCAGCCGCTCGCGACACCGCGGCAAGGAACCGCGGAAGGAGAACAATCGCGACCATCCCGAGTACAACGCACGATCTGACATCACGCAGAACAAAATCAACAAGGCCCGAGCGATCAGGAACCGCGCACGGTCCCCGTCCACCTCCTCCGACGAAGAAGCATGTGGTGCGTTGTGCTTTACTCGCGACATCCGCGAGGCACCGATGCCCAAGAGATTTAAACTTACTACGGAGGTGCCAAAGTACGACGTCTCGCTGGAGCCCAAATCTTGGCTGCCAGATTACCACATGGCAGTAAAATGCCAACGTGGGAACAACACAACGACTATGCAGTACCTCAACCTACATCTTGTAGGCGCTGCGCGCAGCTGGCTCGAAGGAAGACCGAGAGTGTGCTACGGATCATGGGACGATCTAACTTTCGACTTCCGCAAGAACTTCCAAGCAACATATAAAAGACCTGCGTCCATCGAGGAGATGCGGGCTTGTAAGAAGAAGAGTGGTGAGTCTACTCGCGAGTACATTCAGCGGTGGACTACGCTCAAAAATACGGCGGGAAACATATCAGAGGAAGTTGCAGTCGAAGCTTTCACCAAAGGAGCTCGACGAGCCGCCTTTAGAGAAGAGCTGGGGTGATCCGCACCCAAAACCATCGGGGAGCTGATGGCCATAGCCGACAGATGGTCCAACAGTGAAGACTCCATGCGCAATGAGAAGGCATCTTCGCCAGCACCTGAGGACGTCCGCCATTGTCGAAAGAAAAGGACAAAGCACTACGATCACGACGATCGAGAAGAACTGGTTGCGGCAGAGTTTACAAGAAATCGTGACAGCGGACCTCGTGGAAATCGTGACTGGAAGCCAAAAACAGAGGATAAAACTCCCGAGGAGGACCTCGACGGTTATTGCACGCTACATCTATTCACAGATAAGCGCACATGCAAGACCAAGGCAACCCACCTCCTCAAGGTATGCCGAAAGTTTCAGGACATCCACGAGGCCTACATGAAGAAAAACAGAGCCGCAGTCAATCAGGGCTACCCACAGCTCCCAGGAGGAGGACATCAGGGATTCCACCCGCCACAACCCTTACCTCCACCAGGACATCAAAACGTGGTGCTGGCCGCGCTCCCAGCGCCATCCGCCGCAAACCAGGGAGGCAATGGGTACCCGAACCCAGCAGGACTCCTCGGAATGATACAGAAAGTCTGCCCCTCCCGCAGGGTCCAGAAAACAACCACACACCAAGTAGTCATGTAAGTACAAGCTCCACCGTCCAAACCTGAATTCTTGAAAATGGCGGACCAGTCGATAACTTTCTCCAAAGATGACCACCCCCCTCGGGTGTATCGGCCAGGACACGCCGCGCTCGTCATTCAAGCGCAGATAGGCAACTACGAACTCGCACGAGTGTTCATGGACGGCGGCAGCGGAATCAACATAATTTACGCGGACACACTCCGTAAGATGAACAGGAACCTGGACGGACTCGCAGAATCAGAAACATCCTTCCACGGGATAGTACCAGGCAAAGTAGTCCGACCACTCGGAACAATCAACTTGGAGGTGGTGCTCGGAAACCCAAGAAACTACATGCGCGAATTCCTCGACTTCGAAGTAGTCGACTGGCCCTCACAGTACCACGCCATTCTCGGTCGAACAGTGTTCGCGAGATTCATGACAGTACCCCACTACGCCTACCTGAAGCTCAAACTTCCTGGGGAGTACGGCACCATCATGATAGACGGTGACTTCCAAAAATCCGATAAGTGTGACATTTAGTTCAACGAGATCGCGAAATCTTTTGAGATGCAGGAGGAGCTGGCGGAATTAGCAAAGACCACGGACCACTCTGTGATGCCACTCACCAAAAAGAATGCCCCAGAACTCGAGTTCAGTGCAAACAGCGACACTCGAAAGCATGAAGTGCACCCGACAGAATCCACGAAGACAGCGAGGGTGTCCACCACCCTTTCGCCTGCATAGGAAGGCGCACTCGTCGAACTCCTCCGTGAGTACTGGGAAATCTTTGCCTGGCAGCCTTCAGATATGCCAGGGATACCCAGGGAGTTCGCCGAGCACTCACTCTAAGTTTTCAAAGATGCCAAACCTATCAAGCAAACGACTCGACGGTTCTCCGAGCCAAAGAAGAAAGCACTCGGAGAAGAGGTGAATCGACTACTCGCCGCAAAATTCATCAGAGAGATAAAAATATCCACCTGGTTAGCAAACCCGATGCTGGTCCCGAAGAAAAACACTGACATCTTTCGTGTGTGCATCGACTACACGTCGTTGAACAAACACTGCCCCAAGGATAACTTCCCCTTGCCACGGATCGACCAGATCGTGGACTCCACTGCAGGCTGCCAGCTACTCTCCTTCTTGGACGCCTACTCGGGCTATAATCAGATTAGGATGAAAGAGGAGGACGAGGAGAAGACAGCGTTCATCACACCTCACGGTGTTTACTGCTACACGACAATGACCTTCGGGCTAAAAAACGCAGGCGCAACATATCAGCGCTGCATGCAAAAATGCCTCGCCAAGCCCATTGAGAAGAACGTACAAGTGTACGTTGACGACATCGTCATAAAACTCGAGTGGAGGACACACTCCTCGAGGACATCAGGGGGACATTCGACGCTCTCAACGCGTACAGGATCAAGCTCAACCCGAAAAAATACGTATTTGGCATCCCTGCGGGACAACTTCTCGGATATTTGGTATCCGCCCGAGGAATCGAAGCCAATCCGGAGAAAATTCAAGCCATCTTGGCAATGAAGGAGCCAACCAATCTTCGCGGCGTACAACAGCTCGCAGGGCGACTAGCCACTCTGAGCAGATTCATCGCAAGATTAGGCGAGCAAGCATTGCCCTTCTACAAGCTGCTGAAGAAAACAGATAAGTTCGAGTGGACATTCGAAACAAAAAAGGCGTTCATCGACTTAAAAAGAGCACTTCAGAGTAGGCGCGTCCTGGCAACGCCACAAGAGAGGGAGCCCCTATACCTATACCTGGCCGCAACAAACCAAGTTATCAGCACGGTTATCGTCGTGGAGCGGCCAGAGGATGACACGGCGTACGGAGTCCAGCGGCCAATATATTACGTCAGCGAGGTGTTTTCGCCATGCAAGCAACGATACCCTCACTATCAGAAGCTCGCGTATGGCGTAGTCCTCACAACCCGAAAGCTCAAGCATTACTTCCAGGAGCATAACGTCACGGTGCTAAACGACGCATCACTCGGTACCATCATGAACAACCCAATGGCATCCGGAAGAATCGCAAAATGGAGCATCGAGCTAGGCGCCTGGGACATCATTTATGCAGGTCGCAAATCTATAAAATCCCAAGTCATCGTGGAATTCCTAAGCGAGTGGATGGAGCTGCAAACACCAGGACCCCCAGAATACACGAGCAACTGGATCATGTACTTCGACGGGTTGAAAAGAAACGAAGGAGCTGGAGCCGGAGTTATTCTTATATCTCCCCAAGGCGATAAACTGCAATACGTCCGGCGATTGGATTTCCCTCCCGATGACCCAGTGTCCAACAATGACGCGGAGTATGAGGCCCTCCTACACGGCACGAAAATGGCGATCGCCTACGGAACCACCCGATTTATGATATATGGAGACTCAAATCTCATCGCGCAGCAGATGATGAAGGAATGTGATGCTATCGCGTATAACATGGTCGCTTATCGTGACATGTACAATCTACTTGAGGGAAGTTTCAAAAGGTGCGAACTGAAGCACATCGCGCGATCAAGCAATGAGGAAACAGACAAGCTGACCAACATGGGGTCAACAAACGCCCCCATCCCTCCAGGAATCTACTTCGAACGAATGATCAAGCGATCATTCAAAGTCAGAAAGCCAGCAGGAACACCCGCAACAGTGGAAACAGATGACAGCCCGCAAATTGCTATGATCGAGCTCATCCACAATATTTCAAGGAAAATTTTTCTGGTCGAGTCAGTCTGGACGCAGAAATACCTCGACTACTTGTCCAACAAACAGCTCCCAGCAGACATTTGCGAGGCCCGACAAATAGTACGGCGCAGCAAATCCTTTCGGGTGATCAACGGCGAGCTATACAAGCAAAACATATCATGAGTATCGCTGAGATGCATAGCACCCGAAGACGGCAAGGAATTGCTCCGGGATATACACCAAGGAGATTGCGGCCACCACGCCAGTTGGAGAGCCATCGTAGGCAAGGCCTTCAGAGCAGGATTCTACTAGGTTACAGCAGCAAGAGACGCCAAAGAGCTAGTCGAAAGATGCAACACCTGCCAAAGGTTCGCGCCTAGGCCGCATGCCCTTGCAACAGAACTACACATGATTCCAATCGCCTGGCCCTTCGCCCAATAGGGGCTAGACATGGTGGGACCGCTGCGCAATTCAACACCTAGAGGGTACACACACCTGCTCGTGGCAGTCGACAAGTTCACAAAATGGATAGAGGCCATGCCAGTCACCTCCGTGCACGCACAGTGCGTCGTGCGATTCCTCGACTCCATCGTGTGCAGATTCGGCGTACCGCACAACATCATCACAGACAACGGCAACAACTTTACGGCCAAGGAAACACAGGAATTCTGCGAGCAAAAGGGAATCACCCTTAGCTTCGTCTTGGTAGCTCACCCGCAAACTAACGGCCAAGTCGAGCAATCCAACGGATTAGTGTCGGCTGGCCTAAATAAGCGGAAGCGGCAGTGCACTAGGCCGAGGAACTACCGTCAGTACTGTGGAGCCTACGCACAACACCAAATTGATCAACAAAGTACACGTCATTCTTCATGGTATATGGAACCGAAGCCATCCTACCCGAAGATGTCAAATTCAGTGCCCCACGAATCGTCGCATACAGCGAAGAAACCTCAAACAGGGCACTCGCAGAAGACCTGGACGCACTGGATGAGATCCGGGACATTGCACTTGCAAGATCCGCAGTATACCAGCAATCGCTGCGCAACTATCACAGTCGCCGTATACGCCACAGATCTTTTGTGGTAGGAGACCTGGTGTTGCGGCTCAAACAAAAGGAAGGACACAAGATCGAGCCACCGTGGGAAGGACCCTTCATAATACATGAAGTTATCCCAGGAGGCGCCTATCAATTGAAGAACCCGAAGACCGGTGGTATCTACGCCAACCCGTGGAATGTTGCGCATCTCCGCAAGTTCAACCCCTAGGATTATTCTACTCACAAGAAATAAGGCTGTACCAGCCACGATGTAGCTCGACCAAATAAAATGGCTTCTCAGCCATATCAATAAATACATGGTTTCTCAACCATATCAATCACGACTTGTTGTTTTCTTTAAACATGCTAAAACGACAAGTACACACCCCAAACACATAGGGGCTACGCCTAACTAGCATCATCACATACCTTCGAGTAACATCACTCGATATAAATACAAGGTACAACAAGGTCCACACCTTATAAACACCTTAAAAACATCAAACAAAATATACAAGGTCACAAGGTTTACACCTTCAAAACACCTTACAACAAGATATTTACATCTTGGAATTACATTTAACGGTGATCAGCCTCATCTGCAAGTATGTGATTAATCTCCTCGGAAGTCAGTCGAACAATCTGCTCCGCTGCAGGATGCACGGCCGCATAATGAGGAGAAAAATCTACTGGTGGACCTGTCGAGTCAGGAAGTCGCGCCACAGACAGGAAGTTGACCTCAGGGTGCCACAACCGAACGAAGGCAAGTGCTACCTGGGCTCCACTAACAAGTTGTTGGCGTACGCACTCTCAAACCTCCCCCACTCGACGGAACATCCCGAGCAAACTACTCAAACTATCTGGGACAACACCCAAAGGGTAAAACGTCCGATGGACAGAAGACAAGGCCTCGCGACAAGACCCGACGATTATCTGCGCTTGGCTAGCCCGATACTTCAGGGTAGTGTCGCGACCCCGAACCCAGAGATATACATACTGTTATGTGCTCCTAGCCATGGACTCACAAGGGCTTCAGGGTTACCATCCCCGGACGCAACAAACAACGGCAGGCAGACTGGATTCATCGGCACGTAGTCCGGATCCGCAGTCTACTACTCCTTGTATCCATGCTAGTCATAACCAACTATGCATATCAAAGCGTCCACGAATCGTATGAAACTGAAGGAAACGGGACCAAAGCTATACAGAGCTGCTATGTGTCCAGAAAGTGCAACAACAATCGAGTGTTACTGGGGTTACCTCGCCCCAGGCCGAATCACATCGGCAGGCGGGCTCGGACATGGATCATCGGCTCTACAACCACTCGATTGCGACAACTATGCAGGCATAGCCAAAACTGTATAACAATGAGCTCGAAACCAACAACCGATCAAAGCAGCACTCTAGACATTAAGCTTTATTAAACATGTGTTACTAGAGTATAGCTGTACAAACAGAGGTCACACGACCCAACATTACATCAGACAACGGAAGGCAAATTATGTTGTTAATCAACAAGAACCAAAAAGGCCTAACAGGCCGCAACATAAGGCGACGGTCCAGCCCATAGATTCCAGGCTGCTACCTGGGAACCCCAAACTACTCGTCGATGTCCACGTTGAACCACCACTTAAGTGACGAACTCCACCTGAACCAAAATTAAGCAAACCTGAGTATGGGAGGTACTCAACAAGACTTAGTTAACCTATTATATATCTGCTAACTTCAGAAAGGGTTTTATGAAGGTTGTTTTGCGTAAAGCAATCTTTATTTTCCAAATCGAGGAGGAATAGCATGTCTCATAGAAGGTTTTCAAAACAGATGAGAAACTCACTACTGTGATCATCATCATTTCAAACCACCAACATCAATTCCCAGCATCTCACATGATACAAGGATCACCCTTCTCGGCATCTCCGAGGAGGCACCCTTCATCTATTGCCTCCATGCATTGTCAACATCTTTTACGTCACGTTCAACTTATCTATGGCCACGTGACATTCACCAAGTCGTCCTTAACCGTGGACACGGCTTTCCGAAAGATTTATCTCTGTAGGGTGGTACACTTTACCCACACGTACCATCCGACTCTTAACGCCACATGTACGCTCCTTGGGAGCGCGGCAGAGGGTGGTTGGCCACGACCTTTACCTTGTCGAGCCCTATCCATGAGTCAACCCAAACAGGGCCACCCCGTCAACAGGGAGTTGGTCACCTCCTGACGGCACCTGTTCTGTGAGTCGGGATCAAGATCCGTGTACGTCCATCACTTGTCCCGGTCACGCCCTAAACACCTCCAAAAGGTTTTTGACTCACACACAGATGGAAATCCCAAACTACGTGACTCACGGATAAAACCAAACAAGTTAGTTAGTCGAGCACGGTCTGTTAGGCCCCGCGTGTGGTTGCACACTCAGTCTTGGTTTCCGCGGCGAGACCTTACCCCTAGGGTTGGCAAGTACAGGACAAACAACCACTTCCCAAGTGGCCTCCCATCCGAGCCTTAGTCATGTTAACCACACAATGCTCATCTCACCACGTCATCATATCATACTAGGTTATCGTAGCTCTGATTCATCAACCGGATGGAGCAGAGGTAAACAAACATGTATGACTAAGCGAAGCAGATATGAGGCTCTGGCGATGCGCACAAGCAAATCTATGGCGGCTAGGAGGAGTGGATCAGGATATTGAGGCAATGCAGTATATAGGTGAACTATATCTATTAGCATCAAATACTTTGGAATCAAATGCAAAGTACGAGAATCAAATGATGTTGGAAAACATATATGAGCAGATAAGATGTTATGCTTGCCTTCGTTATAAGAAAACCAGATAAAGGCTTCAGGAATAAGTGCTCGACTTGTCGGTTAAGATCAAGTATTCGCCATTGGAGTTGTCGGCCTTCACTTCGGAGTCGCGTTCTACCGAGGGGTAAACAACACCGAAACAAAGAAGAACAATCAACCATGGCATCGATGCAATGCGCAATATGTATGCATGAGCAAATTAGTGCACTGAAATAAAGCCCTAAACATGTTCATTGGGTTGTTAGGGTTCGTATGTCAGTTATGCAGTTTTACTGAAATTTGCCCGAAATGGACCCCGAGGGGCACTTCGGACAATTCTGAAAGTCAGTTCAATTTTAAAAGATCAAATGAGTTTGAAAACATCATAACTAGAACATCATAACTAGATTGCATTTGTCATTTTGAGCAATTTGATATATAACTTTTAATTTTCTAATTTTATTGAATAAAAACTTATTTTTCTATTTTTAAAAGAATTAAACAACATTAAAATAATGGTCATTTTTTCAAATTTCTCAAACATATATATGAAAATGACATATTTGGGTAGATAATATTTTTCTGAACATTTTTGTACCTTCCTTTTATTTTTCTAAGGTATAAAACAAAAGTTATTGACTTTCCAAAATTAAATGATTTTCTGTAATTATTAAAACATTTTCTGGAAATTAAGAAAACTGGATTGTGATGTCAGCATGACACAGGCGTGACATCACCTTGCTCTGATCTTCATAGATGCAAACGAAATTCGTGGATTTGGCGCGAAATTCGGGAATCAAATGACACCACGACGTAGAGGAGCTCTAGGGGAACCTAGAAGTGGCGGCGGTTGACCGTATGGTCACCGGAAAACTCGCCGGCGGCGAGCATCCGTGGCGGCGGAACAACGGCCTCGGCGAAAACGAGCTAGGGAGCGCGGGAAGGCGATCAAGAGGGATGGGGAGACTCAGCGGCTCACCGTGATTGAGATGGAGTGGACGGTGAAGCCGGAGGCGGACTGGAGGAGGAGATCGGGCGGTGACGAGGGCCGGCCGGAGACGAGGAAGAAGCGGATGGCGGCGGGGATCCCGGCCCTCCCGGATCAATTCCTTCCCCGGGGACGTTCAGTGGAGGTCCAGGGAGCTTCCGGTGGCGTCCATTCGTGCCGGGGTGGTCGGAGACGACAAGAATTCGCGGCGGCCGAACGGAGCTAGGTTTAGGGTTAGGTCGGGTTCGTTCCAGGTGAGGGAGCCAAAGAGAGAGAGAGGGATTCGAGGGGGAGAAAGAGGGCACGACGTCGTCCTGGCATCTTCATCCACACAAGGGGCAAGCAGGACGTGGCCTACGGCATCGGAGGTGAGGACACGCATGTGCTCCGACTGGCAGAGGTTGAAGAAGACCGAAATTCCACAACACCCCCTGTAACTTCTAAAATTTGTAAAGGGGTCCTTGACTGCCCCAAAACAGCAATAGAACTTCAAATTTTGAGGGCCTTTTTGCAAAGTAAAAAATTGGCAAAAATAACTTTTGAAAAGCTTGTAAAATTTCCAACAAAACCATGTGTTTTTTGGTGTATTTGAAATATTTTTCAGTACAAGATTTTGGAAACCAAAATAAGTACTATCTGTGGGATTTTCTTAAACCATTTAAATTCACAATTTAAATTGTTTCAACATGGTTTAAATTTGTGGTTTCATGCATGTATGATATGAACACAACACCACACACCCTAATTTAGCAAATTTGGGATGTTACAAATCTACCCCCCTTACAAGAATCTCGTGCCGAGATTCCCGAAGGAGAACAAAGAAGGAAAACCGGTTTTGAACGATCTTCTTGAACCTTACGGTTCTTTTCTCGAAGAGGTTGATCCGTAGCACTTGTGAAGATATCCAGCGGCTACACCTTAGGTAAGAGGGAAAGACTAAGCGACTTGATCTTCACGAAGATCGAGTATCTCATGGCTAACTCATGACAGGAATGTTCCTGAAGAACTTGTGGATTAACAGGCATGAAACACATCAAGGTAACAGAGGAATAGGAGAAGGTTTCGAGTTTGCGGAAGATGGTTCTTAGAAGGATTTAGAATATGAGCTTTGCACAAGACTTTAAATCCTTTTGGAAAAGAAAGGTTGGACAACTTTTACATCAAGGTTTCTTCGAACTAGAATACCAAGATGGAGAGAATGGTCTTGAATATCAGAACATAATACCCGTAGACGAGGGAAGACACGATAAAACACTGTAATCGTGCATCGGAGAGAATTTGATACAAGATCATGTTCACTCTTTGGAGTGGACACAGAAGATAATGGAACTTTCAATCATTCCATAAAAGTTTATTGAAAACTTTGTCAAAGATCGGAATGTTACTTCACGACAGAATAGGAGTAATCACATGACGTTGGAACACCGTAGTGAAGGAGGAACTCTTGGTCACACCATAAGGCTGGTTAACCAACGAGGATTGAAACACCGGAAAGAATAAGTAATCTCTTTCCTATTGTGGATTGTACGTAGCAATACGTTTACCACATGGTTAAGACTCCATGGGATGAAGTGACTGACAAATTCATACAATGTGTGAGATGAACAGAACTTCAAGTATAACCAACTTGAGAAAGGGAACTGATCAAGGGCGGTTACAAAATACCAAGAGAGGGTTCTCATGATGAAACTATTTCCACTAAAACAAAGGTTTGGAGGATTGGTAGGGAGACATTGAACAAACCAACTCCCAAGTTATCCTGGATGTTTTAGATACCGACAGTAGGCTCATGACAAGCCTTCTATAGGTCATCAAGTGAATGTAGAACTACGGTTTGGAAGAACGGTGAGGAAACCTTGTTTGGAATGAGCCACAAGAATTCTCACGGAGGGTGGCTGTTCTTACGGATTCAAGGGAATATGACATTAGGCCTTCCGGCTAATTGGGTCAACCACAACATCAACCATGCCGGATTTTGGAAAGACCTGATTCAATACCCTTGAGGAAACACCAACCATCATTGATGTTTGAGATTCAGCTCTGGTTAGTGGATTGATAACTGAGACCCAACATATCAATATGTTTGACCGAAGAGGTTGCACCGGTTATCAACGAGATACATTTACTGGATTCTCAAGATAGGGACTACGATACCACGCTCAAGAAGATGAGCGAGATTGCAGAACCCATGTATTAGCAACGTGCGAAAGACGGTTGCACCTACATGGTTTAACTTGCAATGAAACACATTCAGAGTCCTGGTTGGAAAGATGATTACAAAGATAACGAAGTTCATGGACTTCTCCTTTTTAGAAGACAATCAACTAGTGGCTTGTTGTGGATGCGAACTTAATCAAGGAGTGGAGGTAACAATCTACCATCTCAATAATACTCCACGCATGCATGACCAACTTGGGATTATTCCCGAAGGAACAAGAAAACTCTACTCGGATCCATGGCGACAACTTTCACCAAAAGCACATGAACCCGAGAAGGTCACTTCGAATGTTGAGAACACAACTTCGTGTTGACACAAAGATGGTTCTCAAAAGTTTCCAATATTGTTGCCAATTGTTCAAGATGAACCTCTTGTAACTTGGATGGTTAGAAATGTCATCGATGGGCTCGACAACAAACTTATCAATTTACTCCAAGAAGGGGGACTCATATGGTACATGAACATGGCAAAATATTGGCCAGACCAAAGGACATGAAGGTGTACTCGGCAAAACACCATGAGTGAAAACACCATCAAGATGATCCTTGAATCTGGACTTGATCTGACGATAGCCCAAATCAGATCAAAGGTAAAATGATAGCATGTCCATTGAAGAGATACTATCATGCTTCAACAGGATGAGAACTAGACATCCCATTCCAAAGGAACAAGTTAGGATGAGCTTTTGTCTTTCAACTCTCCAAGTTGTTTTTTGAGCTCAACCCACTAGTCCAGGATATCCAGCACTATTTTCTTGGAGAAAGGAGCAGTTCAAATTTACCCCTTGTTTAGACATCACGGTTAGGTAACCACCTGGTGATACTTCTAGAAAGACAACCAGAATATCACAACCTACCGGTATGTCTTAGAGTTTGAAAGGAGGCTTGCTTTTCAAAGCAACTGATATGATCTGGAGAGCTTTGGTATGAACCTAACTCTCTGACCAAGAATGTGCACCGGAATGAACGGATTTGGTAACACAGTCAACTTTGAGTAGAGACCGGGTGACCAATAGTGCTAAGAAGGATACAGATGTTTCTTAGGTTTTTCGAAGCAATAAGAATTGCTAGGAGTACCTGATACACATGTCAATGCATAAACCCATCATACTCAAGCATTCAAGCTTGGATGAAGGGGGAGTGAAGACGGTAAGAGCATCACTTCATCAATAAGGCCATGAAACTTAACACGGTCTCGTGATATAAAAGAGTGTGATACTCGAAGGTAGAACAGACCAGAAGCTGATGAAACTTCTCTAATCCGCGAATTACAAAACTTTGACCTGGTCCTGGAGATGAACGAGGTACTGGAGTTTGTTTCTCCTGACATTCCAAGGTGGAACGTTCTGACGGATCACAAGAGCAAATGCATTGGAAGAATCCAACACACATATGCAACCTGTATTTCAAACAGTAGATGGGGTTTGGAAGCAAGCAAAGAATAGGAACGTGCTCTTGGAAAATCCTGAGATCACGTTGGATGCACAAAGTCATACTCATTTGTATAACCCATGCTAAGACGAGAGGTATAGTAGAGTCAAGAACAAGGATATGGGAATCATAAAGAACACTCTCGTCGTGATCCTTTTGATTCCTAGAGAAAACCTATGGCTATTGGAGCCGAAATTGCCTAGCCACACTGAGGTAAAACAGATTCCTCAGGATCCAAAGAAACAGAACTTGGGTTAAAGGTCAGCATCCTGTACTGATGGCGTGAGCATCACATGGTTATGACCACATGATTCAACCCACCGCAGTTCAGCACATTCTGGGACCTTCGGTTCAAGTCCAAGGGTGAAAACATTGACAAAGGAGTAACTACTATCTTGGTGCCTTGAAGAACACTACGAATAGCAATCACGAAGTATCTTTCGAAGGACAACGATAGCTCCGGAAGAATTTGAGCAGAGGATGACGGATACATTCGAGATGAAAAGGAAATCTCGAGGTTCAGGATTTTGAAACTTAGAACATGAAGGAATGTGGAATCCGGACAAATTTGGAGAAATTAGGATGGAAAGGAAATCTCCCAATTGAATCAGGAGATAACAGAATATAGAACACACACGACTCTAGAAACTGAACACTAGGTCAACTTGGGTAACAGACGTTCTTGCCAAAGAAGGCACCTAAGTTTTGAATGACTAGAAGAGATAGCAAAACCTTTTCAAACCAAAAAAGGTAAGGAGACCCAGAGTTAGAGCGATACCAGATACGGAGTAAAAAGAATCCTAAGAAGGTTTTCTCAACTCATTTGAAGTTTCAAAATAGTTTTCACAAACACTAAACTCAACATCGACCAAGCAGTAAGGTTTTCCTACAGGCAGTCCTGCTCTGATACCATGACTTGTCGCGACCCCGGACACAGAGATATACATACTGTTATGTGCTCCTAGCCATGGACTCACAAGGGTTTCAGGGTTACCAGGCCCGGCGGCAACAAACAACGGCAGGCAGACTGGATTCATCGGCACGTAGTTCGGATCCCCAGTCTACTACTCCTTGTATCCATGCTAGTCATAACCAACTATGCATATCAAAGCGTCCACGAATCGTATGAAACCGAAGGAAACGGGACCAAAGCTATACAGAGCTGCTATGTGTCCAGAAAGTGCAACAACAATCGAAGGTTACTGGGGTTACCTCGCCCCAGGCCGAATCACATCGGCAGGCGGGCTCGGACATAGATCATCGGCTCCACAACCCCTCGACTGCGACAACTATGCAGGCATAGCCAAAACTGTATAACAATGAGATCGAAACCAACAACCAATCAAAGCAGCACTCTAGACATGAAGCTTTATTAAACAGGTGTTACTGGAGTATAGCTGTACAAACAGAGGTCACACGACCCAACATTACATCAGACAACGGAAGGCAAATTATGTTGCTAATCAACAAGAACCAAAAAGGCCTAACAGGCCGCAACATAAGGCGACGTCCCATCCCATAGATTCCAGGCTGCTACCTGGGAACCCCAAACTACTCGTCGATGTCCACGTTGAACCACCACTTAAGTGACGAACTCCACCTGAACCAAAATTAAGCAAACCTGAGTACGGGAGGTACTCAACAAGACTTAGTTAACCTATTATATATCTGCTAACTTCAGAAAGGATTTTATGAAGGCTGTTTTGCGTAAAGCAATCATTATTTTCCAAATCGAGGAGGAATAGCACGTCTTATAGAAGGTTTTCAAAACAGATGAGAAACTCACTACTGTGATCATCATCATTTCAAACCACCAACATCAATTCCCAGCATCTCACATGATACAAGGATCACCCCTCTCGGCATCTCCGAGGAGGCACCCTTCATCTATTGCCTCCATGCATTGTCAACATCTTTTACGTCACGTTCAAGTTATCTATGGCCACGTGACATTCACCAAGTCGTACTTAACCGTGGACACGGCTTTCCGAAAGATTTATCCCTGCAGGGGTAGTACACTTTACCCACACGTACCATCCGACTCTTAACGCCACATGTACGCTTCTTGGGAGCGCGACAGAGGGTGGTTGGCCACGACCTTTACCTTGTCGAGCCCTATCCATGAGTCAACCCAAACAGGGCCACCCCGTCAACAGGGAGTTGGCCACCTCCTGACGGCACCTGTTCTGTGAGTCGGGATCAAGATCCGTGTACGTCCATCACTTGTCCCGGTCACGCCCTAAACACCTCCAAAAGGTTTTTGACTCACACGCAGATGGAAATCCCAAACTACGTGACTCACGGATAGAACCAAACAAGTTAGTTAGTCGAGCGCGGTCTGTTAGGCCTCGTGTGTGGTTGCACGCTCAGTCTTGGTTTACGCGGCGAGACCTTACTCCTAGGGTTGGCAAGTACAAGACAAACAACCACTTCCCAAGTGGTCTCTCATCCGAGCCTTAGTCATGTTAACCACACAATGCTCATCTCACCACGTCATCATATCATACTAGGTTATCGTAGCTTTGATTCATCAACCGGATGGAGCAGAGGTAAAAAAACATGTATGACTAAGCGAAGCAGATATGAGACTCTGGCGATGCGCACAAGCAAATCTATGGCGGCTAGGAGCAGTAGATCAGGATATTGAGGCAATGCAGTATATAGGTGAACTATATCTATTAGCATCAAATACTTTGGAATCGAATGCAAAGTACGAGAATCAAATGATGTTGGAAAACATATATGAGCAGATAAGAGGTTATGCTTGCCTTGGTTATAAGAAAACCAGATAAAGGCTTCAGGAATAAGTGCTTGACTTGTCGGTTAAGATCAAGTATTCGCCATTGGAGTTGCCGGCCTTCACTTCGGAGTCGCGTTCTACCGAGGGGGAAACAACACCGAAACAAAGAAGAACAATCAACCATGGCATCGATGCAATGCGCAATATGTATGCATGAGCAAATTAATGCACTGAAATAAAGCGCTAAACATGTTCATTGGGTTGTTAGGATTCGTATGTCAGTTATGCAGTTTTACTGAAATTTGCCCGAAATGGACCCCGAGGGGTACTTCGGACAATTCAGAAAGTCAGTACAATTTTAAAAGATCAAATGAGTTTGAAAACATCATAACTAGATTGCATTTGTCATTTTGAGTAATTTGATAGATAACTTTTAATTTTCTAATTTTATTGAATAAAAACTTATTTTTCTATTTTTAAAAGAATTAAACAACATTAAAATAATGGTCATTTTTTCAACTTTCTCAAACATATATGAAAATGACATATTTGGGTAGATAATATTTTTGTGAACATTTTTGTACCTTCCTTTTATTTTTCTGATGTATAAAACAAAAGTTATTGACTTTCCAAAATTAAATGATTTTCTGTAATTATTAAAACATTTTCTGGAAATTAAGAAAACTGGATTGTGATGTCAGCATGACACAGGCGTGACATCACCTTGCTCTGATCATCACAGATGCAAACGAAATTCGTGGATTTGGCGCGAAATTCGTGAATCAAATGGCACCACGACGTAGAGGAGCTCTAGGGGAAACTCGCCGGCGGCGAGCATCCGTGGCGGCGGAACAACGGCCTCGGCGGAAACGAGCTAGGGAGCGCGGGAAGGCGATCAAGAGGGATGGGGAGACTCAGCGGCTCACCGTGATTGAGATGGAGTGGACAGTGAAGCCGGAGGCGGACTGGAGGAGGAGATCGGGCGGCGACGAGGGCCGGCCGGAGACGAGGAAGAAGCGGATGGCGGCGGGGATCCCGGCCCTCCCGGATCAATTCCTTCCTCGGGGACGTTCAGTAGAGGTCCAGGGAGCTTCCGGTGGCGTCCATTCGTGCCGGGGTGGTCGGAGACGATGGAAATTCGCGGCGGCCGAACGGAGCTAGGGTTAGGGTTAGGTCGGGTTCGTTCCAGGTGAGGGAGCCAGAGAGAGAGGGATTCGAGGGGGAGAAATATGGCACGACGTCGTCCTGGCATCTTCATCCGCACAAGGGGCTAGCAGGACGTGGCCTACGGCATCGGAGGCGAGGACACGCAGGTGCTCCGACTGGCAGAGGTTGAAGAAGACCGAAATTCCACAACACCCCCTGTAACTTCTAAAATTTGTAAAGGGGTCCTTGACTGCCCCAAAACAGCAATAGAACTTGAATTTTTGAGGGCCTTTTTTCAAAGTAAAAATTTGGCAAAAAAAACTTTTGAAAAGCTTGTAAAATTTCCAACAAAACCATGTGTTTTTTTGGTGTATTTGAAATATTTTTCAGTACAAGATTTTGGAAACAAAAATAAGTACTATCTGTGGGATTTTCTTAAACCATTTAAATTCACAATTTAAATTGTTTCAACATGGTTTAAATTTGTGGTTTCATGCATGTATGATATGAACACAACACCACACACCCTAATTTAGCAAATTTGGGATGTTACAGGTAGCTAGGATAAAGCCCCGCTTGCGATCAGATTAGAACTCATTCGCATGAGGTTTGGAGCTACCTGACTCATGAATAATGTGGTTATTCACCCAATGGGTTTCACAAAATCCGCCAGGTTCAACAACTGCAAGAACAACAAAAGCGTCAAAACAAGAGAGGAACGAACGACAAAGTACTCGGGGGCTCGCAAAACTTACAGAGCATGCCCTTGGCAACGGCCGCTAGTTCTTCCATCACAAACTGCTCACACTCCGTAGCAAGTTTCTGCTTCGACTTGGCAACATCGGCCACACCTCGCACAGGCTTCAACTTGCGCTCACCATCCGCAACACGATCGCGGAGTGATGCAAATGTGCTGGCCGCAACAACAAGGGCATTAACCTGCGAAGCAGACCCACTTGAGTACTCTATGCTGGGATCCACTACCTGGAAAGAAAAGAAGAAAGTTCAGAAAAATCATAATACCCCAGTTGAGAACATACCACCCATTCCTCGGGTGCTCGGGGGCTACTCCCATCGGGAGCATACAAGAGTAAGGCGCAACAGTCACACACTGGGGATTTCAGAAAACACTTTGATTACGCAACATAAAAATATGGGAATACATCCCAAGGTTCATTACATCGACAAGCAAAAGGAAATAAAGAACTATCCTAAGGGGCTTGAGAAGTAGTTCCACTCGCGGAAGGATGCCCCTTGCGGCTAGCACGAGCGAGCACCTCAGAAAGCATCTTCGCGAGGACTTCAGCACGAGCGCCAAAAGGACGGAGTGCTACCTTTTTGCCATGGGCGTCGTAAGGAACGCTCGAATACACCTTCTCTAGGTCATCCGAGACTCCATGTGCCAAGGGAAATTGAATAACCATCCTGGCCCCGCACTCGGACTGGGCGACTGAGTACCCATGGAGAAGATCTTCATCACCCAGGAACACCTTCAGGAGGCCATCCAGCATAGGAGGAACCGCCACGTCCACCAGTAAAAGCTCTTGGAATCGCTTCAACACTCGGGTGGCATCACCAACGAGGGCGCAGATTCTACTCGCATGTTTCTGGAGCTGAGTCCAAGAGTCCATGAGGGCATCCAGTCGCTGGTTCCTAGGCAACTCCAGTCCAATCCCAAGGGCGTCTGGGATAAAGACATATTAAAACTCTAAGAAAGCACGATAAAATCAAACCACAATACAAGAAAGGCGAAACACAGCTTACCCGCAAGCTTCTGAGCCGAAGGACGAATGAGGTCGACCAGATCACTGTCATGCTTGGCACCCGCCTCCTCCAGCTGCTTTAGCACTTCCTGAGCCTTCTCGAAGCTCCCCTCAAGATCACCTAAATGCTTGCGAGTGGTTTCCAACTCCTTTCGGGAGGATTCCAACTCCACCTCAAGGGTTTTCACCCGAGCGACAACTTCAGCTTTTTTAGTTTTCACGCGGGTGACTTCGTCTGCAGTACAAAGCATACGGCTGGAGCAACCTTTACAATCAAAGAGAAACAATGAAGACGAAGAATGGCGTACTAGCCTACCTTGAAGAGAACGGTCGTCTTGGACAAGCCGATCGCGATCTGCCCTAAGGGAGATGCAGTCCGCCTCGGCCAAAAGTACCCGACGCCCGAAAGCAGCAAGGGAGTCGAGGAGAGCCCGCAAAAACCCAAGACAAAAATTTGAGTCAAAAAAAGGTATTACTTGAGCCTACACACGACTGTACATAGTCGAATGTAGCCTCGGGGGCTACTCCAATCGGGAGCACTGCCGTGCACCCGATAGAATTCAAGAAAAAAGGAGGAGAAGACCTCGACTTGAGCCTGTGGCCAACTGCAAGCAATTAACCACAGACTCGGGGGGGGCTACTCCCATCGGGAGCACTCTCGTGCACCCGATAAAGTTTCGAACGAGCAAGGAAAAGACAAGTGGACTTACTTTTGAAGGGTTCGTTGCATAGAAAACAAAAATTTTCCTACGCGAGAGACACCCGAAAGGCCAAGATCTAATCTAGGAGATGAAGTGCAACGGGCAACGAGAGGGTTAAGGAGAACACATACCCTCGAAGACTCAAAGTGGTACGAGATCAAATCTCGTTGTTGGCGTAGTCGTACTCACACCGATCCCGATAGCGAGAAGATGAGCACCGCAATCCGGCGGTGCATCCGTGATCGGTCACACGTACGGTTGATGACGACCTCCGTTCCCTCGTTCCAGCGGGGCGCGGAAGTAGAGGATCCCTCGGAACTCCAGCAGCACGACGACGTGGTGTGGTGGAGAAAAACATTGCTCAGGGCTTCGCCAAGCGCACGAACAAGTGGTGGAGCAGCGGCAGGAGGGAGGAAGAGATGACACAAGTGTGTGTGTGGGGGAGAGGGAGCTCTCACCCCTCCTTTTATAGGAGGGGATGGCAGCCACGAATTTTTGGCTGCCTCCACCTCTCCCTCATCATGTGAGTGGAGTCTCCACTCAACCCACTCATTCTTCCATGAATTCCCACTCAAAATCCCAAGGGTTTTCTTTAATAAATAAATAAAACAATTTTATTTCTTTATTTTAATATTTGTTAATTCCATTAACAAACATTAACATATAACCCCTTGAGTTAGTTGTTAAATCTATTAACAACCATTTGATAAGAATCCCCTTGAACTATTTCAAAATTACTCGAAACAATTTCGGTGACTATTTCAATATTCCCCGAAACAATTTCGGTGCTGTCCAAACTTTTCTCCGATATTCTGTATCCTCTCAAATGCGTCATCGAACCTTAAGTGTGTCACCCTACGGTTCGCGAATAAGATAGACATGATCGAGACTCCTCTCCGATCAATAATCAACAGCGGGATCTGGAGATCCGTGATGACTCCTATATATTCAACGATGACTCTCGTGATCGTGTGAACCAACAACGCCGTGAACTATTCCCTTTGTCTCGCGATATTTTACTTGTCCGAGATTCGATCATTGGTATCAACCATACCTTGTTCAATCTCGTTACCGACAAGTACTCTTTTCTCGTTCCCGTGATATAACATCCTTGTGATCATATCACGTGCTTGCAAGCGGTTTCGATGTGATATCACCGAGAGGGCCCAGAGTATATCTCTCCGTCATTTGGATGGACAAATTCCACTCTTGATCCATGATCCTCAACTAATACTTTCCGAATACTTAACGACACCTTTATAGTCACCCTGTTACGGTGTGACGTTTGATGCCATCAAAGCACTCTTCCAATATCAACGATTGACATGATCTCATGGTCTAAGGAATAAGTTACTTCGTATGTTTGATATAACAATGTAAACTAAATGACTTGATCGCATTGCTATATTCTCTTTGGGTATATGTTCATCACATCATTCTTCTAATGACATGATCCCGTTATTAACAACATCCAATGTTCATGATCAGGAAACCTTGATCATCTATTAATCAACGAGCTAGTTAAAAGAGAGGCTTTACTAGGAACCATTGTTTGTTTATTAAGCACACATGTATCAACGTTTCCGGTTAATACAATTCTAGCATGAGAAATAAACATTCATCATAAACAAGGAATAAGATAATAACCATTTTATTATTGCCTCTCGGGCATATTCCCTTCAGTCTCCCACTTGCACTAGAGTCAATAATCTAGTCTGTAAGCACTTAACACATATGGCGTACCAGTGTTATTACCATGCTTCGCATGTGGTAAACATTATCAAAAAGATCTGAACTGTTCAGGTCCTATTGTATTTGCATGTTCTTTGCGTCTACACGCATCACTCATTCTCTAATGAGATGGCTTTGTATATATATGGTCAATTGGTGAAAACTTAATTCCTCAGCTTAAACTGATGTCACTAACATTGTGAAAATGTAGCTTCATAGTGTTAGCATTCTTGGAAACTCATCAAGTTCCGGTGATACCTTAATTCCTCAGCTTAAACTGATGTTACTAACATTGTGAAAATGTAGCTTCATAGTTTCAGCATTCTTGGAAATTCACCAAGTTCAATAAAGAACTCCTTGACACAAAATACGCTTATAATCAGTTGTCAACACAACGATATACTTTAGCCTTTGTTGTAGTATCTGTCACAATATTTTAATTTTGAAACTCTTTCAAATCCAGCATGGAACTTTCTTCCATCCTATTGTGCTACCGTTCATCACATATTTTAATTGAGATAAAATTACTTGATTAAATGACAAGATTATTAGTGTAACATATTACAACTAATATTTTGTCATTACTATATAGGAAAACATATCCTTAGCATTTCTAAAATGACACGGGGATCTCTCCCACTGTTGTCTAATCATCATATGAATTATCCTGCTATAACATTTTATAGCATAGGACTCATCTGGTCGTGTACATAGCATGGAACCATGACTTAGAAATCTCAATTTCAATGATGCTCATCATGTGTCAAAACACATGAATCTTGCTCAATTATTTTCCATGTGACAAGAACTCCTTCTTGTCATTTTCATATTGACTTACTTCAATATTTCATCTATGTAATTTGGCTTCAATCATATCAGGTGCGTCAATCCATCTTTTATAGATATCGATGCCCAATATCTTCTAAGCCTTTCATCAATATGAAAATCTTAAGCGTGTTAATTTAAAATACATATTTTCCAATCAACCATATGTCATCTACATAAAGTATTGGAAATATGTCATAGCGCTCCCACTTAATTTCTTGTAACTTTACAAGCATCTTTATCGTTCATGATGGAATCAAACTCTTTTGATAACTTCATTAAGGTAAAGATTTCAACTTCGTTATGCTCATTTCAACCATTGAAGTGTGCATACCTTTCTAGCAACCTTTTGAATTTTCCAAAACTCTCAGACTGTGTCAAGTACACATCCTTGATCAAACTTCCTCGAGAGGAGAGTTGGTTTTGCTATTCAACTGCCATATCATAATATGTAACTTTTTGCTAGAACTATCCGCAAAGACTAAAGCATCACTACGGAAGATCAAAATCTTGTAGTAGTTAACTCTTTGAACTTCGTCGAAAACAACTTTTCGATAAGTACAACTTTCAAAGGATGTAAAATCCATGTCTTTGTCGCTACATAGACCCTTTTGCTATCGTTAGGCATCATGCCTATCGAAAGGACTACCAAGTCACATACTTGATATTCACACAAGGATACTATGGCGGATATAATGACTCATAGTCAATTTTACGAAGTCAGGGCCCATCATTTGCTTCCTTTATAAGGTCCAGGTCCTTTGTTGTCAAAACAACACTTTACACTTAAACCACAAGTTGTTCTAAGTACAAAGTTTTTGGACTTTTCTGGTACAGTTCGCAAACTCATTTGAAGTATCTACAACATTTGTAGTGTCTTCTACTTAGTCAAAATAGTAAACCCCGGAACAACTTCCAGTGCTGCGCTACTCTTGACATGATAACGAAGATTCTCTAATCTCGTTGAGTTTGTACTGTGCTCCCACTCACTTGTTTCACAAGAACTACTTTCTCGAGAAATCAACCCTTTCTGACAAACAACATTTGTCTTTTGGTTCCGTGATAGGAGAAATACCCAATGTTTTATTTGGGATAACCTTATAAACATACATTTATCCTATTTTGGTTGTAAACATTTTACACATGCTATGCATACCAAAACATAAGAAAGTGACAATTCGGGTCACTACCCAAACCATATCTTATATGTTGTCAATTTCAACAGATCATGATGGTGCTCTATTCAGTGGAAAAACGGTTGTCACTAATGTATAAACTACAAAAATATAATGGCATTTTTATTAATCTTACCATGTCAAACAAGGTTTGATTTTGTCTCTTGAATACTCCAATCTAATGTGGGGTATTCGAGAAGTATAAGTTGTAGAACAATTCTGCAACTTCTCAGATGTTTTGCTAAATTTGTAACTCAAACTTTATACTTTATGATCCAATCATAAATGCTTGATTATCTTGTTACATTGATTTTAACTTCATATTAACAACCTTTTGAACCAATTCAAAATGTCAAACTCCGTTCCCTTTAAATAGATATACTCACATATCTACTCAAGTCGTCGACAGAATTTTATGAAGGAAAAATTAATCCACCATACATGACTACACATAATGGACTATATACATCAATATGTATAATCTCCACTAAATTAGTCGTCCATTCTACTTTGGCCTAAGAACGGAATTCTAGTCATCTTTTGGAAGAGGTCTTACAGGCGTCAATTTATTCAAAATAAAATGACTCCGGAAGTCCATCAATATGGAGTTCCTTCATGTTTTCCTTTTCGATATGAACTAAAATGGTGTTGTCACAATTTAAGTGAAACTCTTTTACGTCTTGCAACGTTTAGCATTTCGTCTTATAGATGTTTACTTTACCAACATGATTTATATTAACATATCCATCAATTATGGAATATGGTCATAGTTTGAACAATCTCATTTGTTCTCACAAAAGACTAGAACAAAATAACAAATTATTAAGTTCTTCAAATAAATCTTGACTGTTTGGTTCGATACGACAATGAACACAATAACACTTTATTTATGTTCTTGTCATAATCGATTCCACATCTATTACTAGTTCCTTTTAGGCCCTTGTATTTCTTGCATTGCGTTGCTTTGTATGACAACTCATACCGACCAATGTGGTATCAAAATACCAAAAATACTTTGTTAACTAGTAATACATCTATAACTTGTATATCAAGCATATACCCCTGAGCTGGACTTTCCAGTTATCTTCCTTTTCTGCCATATATCTTTTTGTAATTCTATTTTCAATATTCCCTTCCCTTTATAGAAGAATCATTCAACATCAAACAATGCTAGTCTTACTAGCTCATTTTCTTTGGCGTGTTAGTCATATACTATCACCCACCATACTTTGAGTTTGATTGTACTACTAATATCACCATATTAATAGTATTCTTCTAGATTCCACTCTTAGCAATTTCCAAGTAAGGTAAACTACTTTACCCATACTTATAATCCATCCCATCATAACAATTTTATGATTAAACTACTATAGCTCGAAGGAAGTGATTTAGAGGATAATTTTTAGCGCCCAACTTCTTGGAATATTCAAACTCCTAGCGTCTTCAATCATTGCATATATTCAGATAATATAAGCAAACATTGTCACGCTAAATTTGCATATATTCAGATAATATAAGCAAATATTGTCACGCTAAATTATACTCAGTCATGTTGCCAAAAAATAAGTTTCTAGATATCAATATATCTTTCACTTGATTGTTTCTGAAAACAACTCTTTTCAGTTCCTAAATCACCTTGATCAACAAAACATTCTTTTGAAGATAAAGTAATAAGGAAGCAACCATGACTCTGGATTCTAAGTAGGAATTATTTGCTCTCTAGATTAATCAATCATTAACCATATGGAGCTAGGTAAGAAATACCAAAAATCTACAATAGGACTCAATTTTAAATTTCACTAATACGGTACCAATCTTAAAAGGTATTTACCAGATCATAACAGTTATATCTCAATTAACAATCTAAGTGTAAGGTAGTTATGTGGATGCCAATGACTACTACAAGTTGTGCAAATTCACTTTCATTTGTTGTTCATGATAAATAAGTTCAAGTTAATTCAAAATTAAACCATGAACTCCCACTCAAAAACAACATCCCTCTTAGTCGTCTTTAGTGATTACACGAACCAAATTCACTACAACAAAACCGATCATCACGTGAGATGATGTAGCTTCAAAGGCGAACATCGACATGTTCATCATATCATCCATATGACTCATGCTTTACCTTTCGGTTACGTGTTCCGAGGCCATGTCTGTACATGCTAGGCTCGCCAAGTAGAACCGTAGTATTGCGTGTGTTTCAAGGCCATGTCTGTACATGCTAGGCTTGAAAACACCCGTTGTATGCGAACGTTGAGTCTATCACACCCGATCATCACGTGGTGTCTCGAAACGACGAACTTTCTTAACGGTGCATACTTAAGGAAGAACACATTATTATCTTGATATTAAGTGAGAGGGATCATCTTATAATGCTACCGTCGCTATCTAAGCAAAACAAGATGCATAAAAGTATTAACATCACATACATCACATGTAAGGATAACGTGATTTGATATGGTCCTCCTTGCACTTGATCTCCATCATGTGCATCATGGTATGATCTCCATCATTCCACCGGCGTGGTACCAAGTACCATGGCACCCAATCTTGATTGTCCATCAAGAAGAATACAATCATATGGATACCTTCCGGTATATCAATAATTTACAAAATAGATCATCTCATAATCAAATTTGTAATATTGACCATATCACATCACAAGCCCAGCAAAAACTAGTTAGACGCCTCTAAATTATTTTTGCATATTTTACGTGGCTTAGGGCTTTCGATGATAGAACCGTTCATACCTACGAACATCAACCACAACGTTGATAAACACATTTTTAACAACCCTTCGTAGATTAGATCTTAACTATAGTAGGAGAAACGGACACCCCCTCAGTCACAAGTGAGACAATTCTCGCGTACATGGTACACGTAAACTTAGTCCGGGGCAGCTTCATCCTACTATGCCACTAAGATCATAAAATACTCAAGGAGACAATAACATGATCATCAACGCCCACATACTCATATGTGTTCTACCCGTACAAAACATCTACGCATAGATCCGGCTCTGATACCACTGAAGGGTTCGTTGCATAGAAAACAAAAATTTTCCTACGCGAGAGACACCCGAAAGGCCAAGATCTAATCTAGGAGATGAAGTGCAACGGGCAACGAGAGGGTTAAGGAGAACACATACCCTCGAAGACTCAAAGTGGTACGAGATCAAATCTCGTTGTTGGCGTAGTCGTACTCACACCGATCCCGATAGCGAGAAGATGAGCACCGCAATCCGGCGGTGCATCCGTGATCGGTCACACGTACGGTTGATGACGACCTCCGTTCCCTCGTTCCAGCGGGGCGCGGAAGTAGAGGATCCCTCGGAACTCCAGCAGCACGACGACGTGGTGTGGTGGAGAAAAACATTGCTCAGGGCTTCGCCAAGCGCACGAACAAGTGGTGGAGCAGCGGCAGGGGGGAGGAAGAGATGACACAAGTGTGTGTGTGGGGGAGAGGGAGCTCTCACCCCTCCTTTTATAGGAGGGGATGGCAGCCACGAATTTTTGGCTGCCTCCACCTCTCCCTCATCATGTGAGTGGAGTCTCCACTCAACCCACTCATTCTTCCATGAATTCCCACTCAAAATCCCAAGGGTTTTCTTTAATAAATAAATAAAACAATTTTATTTCTTTATTTTAATATTTGTTAATTCCATTAACAAACATTAACATATAACCCCTTGAGTTAGTTGTTAAATCTATTAACAACCATTTGATAAGAATCCCCTTGAACTATTTCAAAATTACTCGAAACAATTTCGGTGACTATTTCAATATTCCCCGAAACAATTTCGGTGCTGTCCAAACTTTTCTCCGATATTCCGTATCCTCTCAAATGCGTCATCGAACCTTAAGTGTGTCACCCTACGGTTCGCGAATAAGATAGACATGATCGAGACTCCTCTCCGATCAATAATCAACAGCGGGATCTGGAGATCCGTGATGACTCCTATATATTCAACGATGACTCTCGTGATCGTGTGAACCAACAACGCCGTGAACTATTCCCTTTGTCTCGCGATATTTTACTTGTCCGAGATTCGATCATTGGTATCAACCATACCTTGTTCAATCTCGTTACCGACAAGTACTCTTTTCTCGTTCCCGTGATATAACATCCTTGTGATCATATCATGTGCTTGCAAGCGGTTTCGATGTGATATCACCGAGAGGGCCCAGAGTATATCTCTCCGTCATTTGGATGGACAAATTCCACTCTTGATCCATGATCCTCAACTAATACTTTTCGAATACTTAACGACACCTTTATAGTCACCCTGTTACGGTGTGACGTTTGATGCCATCAAAGCACTCTTCCAATATCAACGATTGACATGATCTCATGGTCTAAGGAATAAGTTACTTCGTATGTTTGATATAACAATGTAAACTAAATGACTTGATCGCATTGCTATATTCTCTTTGGGTATATGTTCATCACATCATTCTTCTAATGACATGATCCCGTTATTAACAACATCCAATGTTCATGATCAGGAAACCTTGATCATCTATTAATCAACGAGCTAGTTAAAAGAGAGGCTTTACTAGGAACCATTGTTTGTTTATTAAGCACACATGTATCAACGTTTCCGGTTAATACAATTCTAGCATGAGAAATAAACATTCATCATAAACAAGGAATAAGATAATAACCATTTTATTATTGCCTCTCGGGCATATTCCCTTCAACTTTGCCCTGAGCGGTAGACAAAGGCTCTGCCGAGCTGCCCGAAACTTCCTTACTTGCGGACGCTCCACCCGCAAAGCTGGGCAGCTCGTACTCTGGAGTGGCGGTTGCTCTCGCAGGACTTGGAGATCTTCGGGCGGCCTCAACAACTGCAGCTTCAGTCGCGGCTGCTTCTTTCCTCTTCACGGAAGGAAGCAAAGAAGCAAACCGGCCAGGGCCAATAGTCGCAAGGCTGCTGTTGAAAGCGAAATCAGAATAAAGAACAAAGAACGAGAAAGAAAATTCGCGACTAAGAGTGAAACAAAGAAAACTTACTCATCCTCGTCATCATCATTCAGAACGTCCACGTTCCAGGCGGTGGAAACTTCCAGTGGACGACCAAGAGGTGGAAGCGTACGAAGAGGAGGCACCTGGAGAGGCTCGGACGCCTTGGTGGACCCATCACCCAAGGAACTATCCTTGGAAGTGACTTCGTCATCCTCGTGCCTGCGGCGCTTGCGGTGATGGAGTTCATCGCTACCCGACTCCTCCTCATCGTCCATGTAGTCGCGCTCGGAGCTCGAATCAGCTTCTGCGACACTTGTTTCGAGAGGAGCCTCGACGTTACTCGCCAGGAGGTCTGAGGCATCTTCGGCCGAAACTGGCGGGTAGCACGTCGCTACCTTCAAGCTCTGTGGAAGCAGAAGAAGAAAAGGAAAGAAGATCTTCAATCGACCAAATTTCGGACTAGAAAGAAACAAAAGGAGAACGAGAAGAAACTGACCTCAGCTGGGGGAGGTTTGTAAGCCTCGAATGGCTTGAGAGAACAGGTTGAGTAGGCCTCTCCTTTCTTCGGCTTGCTGGTGGCCGCGATCTTTTTCTTGAACTCAGCATTCGAGAGAATGTCTTCGCAGGCGCGGCTCGGGTCCTGGGTACCTTGGTACTCCCACATGGTGGATGGCCTCGCATGAAGGGGTTGGATCCTTCGTCGAAGAAACACACTCGCTACGTGTATTCCATTCAACGGAACCCCCAACGCCTTGTCACGGAAGCTCGCCACCTTTGCGTGTAGGGGGAGACGATCTTGCTGTCTTTAGCGGTGAGCTTGTGCGCCCAGGACTTCCTCCACTTCAGAATGGCGAATGGGTGGAACTTAGGAGCCCCACCCGTGTTGTTGTCGACAACGTAGAACCATTTCTTCCGCCATCCTTGCGCCGAGTCGACGAAATACATCTCCATACAAGGGATGTCAGTTCTCGCCTGGATCCCGAAGCCTCCGGTACGCAGCGGCTCCCCCAGCTTCTCGCCTGGTTGCACTCTCTCTCAGAAGATCCTTACCTTGAAAAGGTCCTTCCAGAGGCCCCAATGCGGGCGGATGCCCAGAAAACACTCGCAAAGCATGATAAAGCACGATATGTGATGAATCACGTTTGGAGGCAAGTCGTGAAGCTGTATGCCGCAGACGTGCTCCGCGAGAAAGGGGTGGAGAGGAAGAGAGAGACCGCGCGAGACGTGCTCCACGAAGAACACACGCTCGTTCGCGTGCGGGTTGGGTACCTCTTCCTTCTTGGACAAGCGCACGCGCTTGTCAGCGTCAGGCGGGAGCAGCCCTTCCCGCTGCATCTCGGTGATGCTTTTCATGGTGGTGCTCGCGGCGCGCCAATCGCCCGTTCTCACGGCAGGCGGCGCGGAAGCGCCTCCAACTTCCTTTGAAGACGATGTGGCGATGCTGCGTTTCTTCCCTCCAGCCATTGGAGCTCTCTTGTGCTTACGGAACATGAGGTGTGCCCGAGGAGGAAGAAGATGAGCAAATGGCCGAGAGATTTACCCATCTCCTAAGGATTGTTACTTATACACAGGCCAGGCTGATCCAGGCCGTGGATTTGGCAACGTGGCACCCATCGCGGCCGCCACGCGTGAAGTGGAAACGAGGCGGCGGCGGACAGTTATACTGGCACGATCTTTACAGAAGATCATGCACATTTACAACGCGTGGCTCGTGGAAAAACCGGACACGACCTATCGTTTTAGGTCAAAAGCTGACAAGGTGGGCCCGAGTGCTCTGCTTCGCTTCGTCACGTCCCATCGGGAGGAGTCAGAGCAGACAGGTGCGCAGTGACATCACTGCATACATCATCAAGACGCGAAAACTCTTTCGCATAAACTTTCTAAACACGAAATTTCTTTCGTATGGGCACATCAAGACGCGAAAACTCTTTCGCATAAGCTCCCTAACACGAAATTTCTTTCATATGGGCACATCAAGACGCGAAAACTCTTTCGCATAAGCTCCCTAACACGAAATTTCTTTCGTATAGGCACATCAAGACGTGAAATCTCTTTTGCACATACTCCCCAACACGAAATTTCTTTCGTATGGGTATATCAAGACGCGAAAATCTCTTTCGCATAAACCCCCAAACACGAAAACTCTTTCGTATGGGTAGGACAAAACAAATTTATTACAAACGCAAAAAGCTCTTTTGCATAAATACAACTAGGGAAGGAGATCTCTTCACTCGAAGATCCCCAAGGAGATAATCAAAGGGAAAAATCGCGAGTATGCGGCTCCCGCTACTCTATCACACGATGTATCTACACATCTCTACCCTGGATTGTTCAACCGACTAGGCACATCCGGATGTCGTATTCTTTCGAGTACGAAGGTTAGACCTAAAGATCTCTCTTATGGGCCTGGAATCGCACTCAATCTGCATCCTCCGGTAAAATTCCGTGTCAAAAACACGAAGAAAAATCCTAGCGGACGCGCCGGGTACCCCTATAGGTTAAGTTCGACTCGGTAAGATCTCCACGGCCCAGTCGCAACGATCACCTCACCGGATTCGAGTCGGAGGTCTCGAGTCTGTGTAGGCCAGAACTGTTTTTGCCCTGGATGCATTTAATTGGCCCCGAGCTTTCGGGAGAGCCAAGCGACTGAGCCACATCCTTCTGCGAAAACAACCAATACACAGGCACATATATCGCTCAATGCTCGAGTACAAGAAGCGCATCGCGCACAGGGTGTACGCCCTCCAAATTCAAGTGATTGAAACGATCAATCGAAGGAAATCAAGACAAACTTTGAGTGTCCACCCGACAGATTCTCAATCGTGTAAACACTCGGGGGCTACTGACGTGGGGATGAATCCTGGACCTATCGGGTGAGGCTACCCAGTCCAAGGCCCAAGACTTAAGCCCAAGGAAGGTGCCACCAACAGTTCTAGAAGGCCCAATCGAAGGCCCACCCGCAAAGCCTTGTAGGTCAAGAAGGAAACTTGTAACCGACCTAAGCTAGGGTTTGTAACCCCCCCGGTACAGTTTGAGACCTGGCCACCTATATAAAGCCAGGAGAACCACTGGGAGGGGGATCCAAGCAATCTCGCAGCAGCAAAGCCTTGAGTTCTAGTCCATACTCTCGACTCGAGCACCCCCCATTGTAACCGATCTATTGATAATACAGATCGACAAGAGCAGGAGTAAGGGTTTTACCTCTATGAGGGCCCCAAACCTGGGTAAATCGTGCCCCCTGTTAGCCGACAATCGTCACCAGTGCCTATACGTTCTCCTAATCGAAACCCTATCGGTTCATCCGAGGGACTTGTTGAGATGACTATTCAACAGGGTTATACTTGAAATTCACTATTTGTTTCCAAATAAGAGTCCAAGTGGTATCTTTTAATCCAGGAAGGAAGGAGACAAAGATTGTACTCCCAAAGGTTTTTCACCCTAAGACCCCCAAACTCTTTCTTAAGGCAAAACAAATCCTCATTGGATACATGGTCCTTCTTGTTACCATCACTGTCACTCCACATGAAATGAGCCATTTGGGAGTTAATAGCCCTAATAGCCCATTTAGGAAATTTAATCACTCAGAGAAGGTACATAGGAATGCTAGCAATGCAAGACATAAGTAACACAAGCCTGCTTTGGTAATTTAGGAATTTGCTTCTCCATCTTGCAAACCGCTTAAATGTTTTATCCACAACAGGCCGAGGTCTTCTTTTTTGAGTTGAGAGAAATGTTTTATCCACAACAGGCTGGACCCTCCCGCATCCCTAGGTCGTCGGAATCTTGCCGCTGGTCCCCAGAATCGGCCATCTGCCGTCACGCCCGAAATTGGTCTCACCGCCGTCGAATCTGCCGCCGCCACAACCCTGCCTCTATCCAAGATGTCTCCTACGGCGGCTTGTTCCCGGAGCTGCAGTATGCTCGGCGACGCTGCTGCCACCCATTGGCTCAGATGCACGCAAGATGTTTCAGGTAATGTCTAACTTAACTTTTATTTATATTTTTTTTCTAGTTTTAGGATTAGAATTTTAATACAAGATCAATATGTTCGTACATGGTTTTATTTGAGGCCTCTTCCGATGAGGAGTACGATTTGGAGGATGAAGAAGACATTCCTTTGATTTTTCTTTTGCGCAATAGGAAGAAGCCGAAGCATGGAGGTTCAGTTTATGGTCGTGAGGTGATTCGGAGGTAACACATTCAATCTGACAATAAGCCCCTGCGCAACTATTTCAATCCCAATCCGATTTACCATGAACATTTCTTCATCTGCCGGTTTCGGATGTCTCTCAACTTGTTCAACCAAATTGCCGAGCGTTTGAAGTCTCATGACACATTCTTTGTGCAAAAGAGGAATGCCTCCGGAGAGCTTGGGCATAGCATACTTTAGAAGGTGACAACTGCATTGCGCCAGCTAGCATATGGGATCCCGGCTGATATTGTGGACGACCATTTGTCCATAAGTAAGAGTGAGAGTATCAAGTGTGTTAAGCGGTTTGCAGTTGCAATGGTTGAAGCATTTGGCCCAAAGTTTATAAGAGATCCTAATGCTCAGGACACAACGAGGATCTTGGAGATGAACAAGGTTCAATGATTTCCATGTATTCTAGGCTCCATAGATTGCATGTATTGGAGGTGGAAGAACTGTGTTGCATCATGACATGGACAGTTTAGAGGATCTAAGAAGGACTCCACCATCATTTTAGAGGTCGTGGCGGGTGATACGTCGAAAACGTATCTCCTTTTCCGAACACTTTTCTTATTGTTTTTCTCTAAACTTGTGTGTTTTGAATGCAACTAACACGGACCAACGCTGTTTTTAGCAGAATTACCTTGGTGTCTCGTTTTTGTGCAGAAAAATCAACTTTCGGGAAATTGCCCAGAAAAGACCCCATTTACCCTAAAACACCAGAAGACCCCGGGAGCCAGAAGGGGGCCAGGAGAGGGACCAGAGGGGGGCCACACCACCTCTACCGCCCCCCCGCTAGGTCGCGACACCTAGTGGTGTGGGCCACTCCCACACCCCCTCGGGCTCCCCTTTCGACTACCTATTGCCTTCAACCCTAAAACACTAGGGGGTTCGTCATATTCCACAGAAACACAACAGAGCGCCACCGCCACCCCAAACCTCGATTCGGGGATCAGAAGTTCCTGTTCTCGCACCCTGCCGGGACGGGGAATTGGAGGGGATCATCGCCATCGTCATCACCAACGCCTCTCCATCAACCATCCATGTTTCCCCCATACATGTGTGAGTAATTCCCCCGTTGTAGGCTGAAGGGGATGGTAGGGATTGGATGAGATCGTTCATGTAATAATGTCGTGATTGTTAGGGCATAGTGCCTAGTATCTTCTATTAGTGCTATTGACATTGTTGTAACTTGTTATGCTTATTGATTGTCACTTTGGGCCCGAGTACCAGGATCTCAGATTTGAACATGTTATTGAATCACGATGATAATTATTGTTTCTTGATCATACCTGCAAGTTGTTTACACATATCGTTGTCCGGAACCCGAGGCCCCAAAGTGACAGAAATTGGGACAACCGAAGGGGATGGCTGTGATCTGAGGATCACATGTGTTCATGGAGTGTTAATGCTTTGCTCCGGTGTTCTATTGAAAGGAACACCTTAATTACCAGTAGTTCCCTTCAGGCCCCGCTGAAAACGGGCTGGTAGGACAAAAGATGTTGTGCAAGTTCTCATTGCGAGCACGCACGATTATTTACGGAACACATGCCTATGGTTACTTAGTGCTGGGATGCTTTATCTTATTTATCTGCAATGCCAATGTCTTGATTATTATATGAACTATCGTATCCATGCAACGCCCGTTCATCTATCCCTATGCCTACAGTATTTAATCCCGATGTTTACTTCAAACACCACTGCTGCTGTTTCATTCCACTACTGCTATTATTTCACTACTACTGCTGCTATAAAACTGTTACTACTAATAAACCACTGCGAACAAAAGTACTTTCAGGTGCAGGTGAATTGACAACTCACTTGTTAAGGCTCACAAATATTCTTTTGCTCCCCTTGTGTCGAATCAATAAATTTGGGTTTTACTTCCCTCGAAGACTGTTGCGATCCCCTATACTTGTGGGTCATCAAGACTATTTTCTAGCGCCGTTGCCGGGGAGCATAGCTTTATTTGCGAGCTCAACGGAGAGTACTTTTATCTACTGCCAATCATTCATCATGGGTAAGACTCGTGATGGAAAGTTTCCTATATTACCATCCACTACAAGAAGAGGTACAACTTTGAGCACCTCTGTTGATCTTGATTCACCGTCTGTTATGAGTAAGCTGCTTACACCACCATGATACGTCCATTTTGCATTACTATTTTATATCATAATTTTCTATTATTCATCGATATATTTCATGTTATGATGCATCTCTTATGTTATTTTATCTTATTTTGCATGTTTTATAATTTTTGGAGAATAAACACCGGGACCAGAAATCTGATGGAAAAAGCACCGTCGAGATACCATATTTCAGAAGATTAGAAGAAAAAGGGGGACATATGGGGGTTCCTAAAAGTTCAGAGGAGGAACCCAACCAGAAGGAGAGTCAGAGGGGGGCCACCAGGGGCCCACACCTAGGGGTGGCGCGCCCCCTGGCCGCACCACCTAGGGGTGTGGCCACCTTGGACCACCTATGGGGGTCATCTTTAGCGTGCCTGGCCCCCGAGAACCCTAAGCCTCATTCCATCCTCGAAGAATTATTCCGCCACCGCCGCGGGGCGGAAAACACTAGAGAGAGAACAACTCTTTGGCAGGGAGAAATCTGCCGGGGAAATTCCTCTCCAGAGAGGGGAAATCACCGTCATCGCTTCGGGCATCATCAAGATCGTCATCACCACCAGCACCATCACCCTCATCATCCATCATCATCCCGCTATAACAATTAGGGGCCTCTATCGTTGTCTTGCATTAGATCTCTCTCCCGGCGTGGATTACTTGTTAGTAGTTGATGCTTGTGAGATTTATCGGTGTTTGCACTTTATGACCAGTTGTTATCATCCATTACATCACCTCTGATTATGATCCATATGATATCTTGTGAGTAGTTCGTGTTGTTCTTGAGGACATGGGAGGAGTCAAGTTGTTAGTAGTGAAGTAATGTTGAATAATATTTAATGTTTGATATTTAAGTTGTGGTGTTATTCTCCTAGTGGTGTCATGTGAACGTCGACTACATGACACTTCACCATTTATGGGCCTAGGGGGATGCATCGTGCATTTGGCTACTAATTGTGGGGTTGCCAGAGTGACAAAAACCTAAACCCCCGTTAGGAAACCATTACACGAGGGAGCGTAGGATCCCGGAGTTTAAAGCCGTGGTTAGATTTATTTCTTAATTAATTTCTTGTAGTTGCGGATGCTTGCAAGGGGTATAATCACAAGTATGTATTAGTCTTGGATGGGACGGTACATTAGCATAGGTTCACCCACACAACACTTATCAAAACACCTAACATTATTCAACTGCATGGAACAAAATCACTTGACAGAAACCTCCTGTGTGTCCTCGAGAACGTTTGTTAATCATAAGTAAACTCACCGTCTTGTCCTTTGCTGAAGAAAGGATTGGGACACTTGCTGCAATTATTACTACTGCATTTTACTTACTCGCACTTTATTTATCTGCAATATCAAAAACCCCTACAAATCTATTTTCCAATGTTTACAGTTATTCCTTCATCGAAACTGCTTGTCAACACTTTCTTCTCCTCGTTGGGTTTGACACTCTTATTTATTGAAAGTACTACGATACACCCCCTATACTTGTGGGTCATCAAGACTATTTTCTGGCACCGTTGCCGGGGAGTGAAGCGCTATTGGGAAGTGGAATTGATAAAGGAAGCTTCTGCTGTAAGTGATATTTTTATTACTGTCTACTGGTTTATTACACTATGTTTGGGTCTCCTTTTGAGTCCTTATTTGTGGGCACTGCTACCACTGCTAGGGTATAAGTGACCCACCGGCTGATGATTTGGATCGTTATAAAATACCTATAAAGATTGTTAAACATGGGAGGGATAACTTCTATTCAGGTGATGGAACTGTCCATCCTGGTGATCATTTTCTTTTTTTGACATGAATTATGCGAGTTGTTCAAGTGTGCAGGTATTACAACGAGCCAAGTGAAGAGGAAATTATTCTCTATATCATTGACAGGCCGAGCCTCTGAATGGTTCAAACTGTTGAAAAATAGCCAAATTATTGGATGGGAGGAAATTGTGCCTCTCTTTTATTCTAAATCTATCCTCCCAGTGAAATTCATAGAGATCGGAATTACATATATAAGCCCAAGCATGGGGAGATTGAAGTTCTAATGCTCAAATTCCATGTTCATAAGATCCCCAGTAATGTTGTTATTAATAATTTCTATGCAAGGCTTTCTCTTCATGATAAGGATTTATTGGATGCTTCTTGTTCTCGATCATTTACACGTATGAAAGATGAAGCTAAATGGGATCTTCTTGACCGTATTCAAGAAAACACTGAAGGATGGGAGAATGACAAAGGTAGAAAGTCAGGTATAAATTATGATTATGAATGCATTAAAACTTTTATGTCATCCGATGATTTTCATAATGTTAGTACTGTTTATGGTCTTGATTCTCAAGTTGTTGCAAACTTATATAAGGCTTTTGCTTCTTATTTTGATATTCATAAAAAGGAATGGGACAAGTACCATGCACCTTATAAAGATACTGTTAATTGCGTTCCTGCTAGAGATATAGAAGTTCATACTGTTGATTCTATTGTGCCTGAACCTTATATTGAGAAAATCCCTTTCCCTGCTAAGGTAAAAGAACATTCTATGTTAGCTAGTGTGGTTAATAAAAGTGCAAGGAAAAGGAACAAATAACTGTAGAACCTAGAGTAGCAATAGTAAAGGACCTTGTTTCTGAAAATGTAGAAGAGGGACACATTATAATTTGTGAAGATGCTTCTAATATTGTCACTCATCCTAGTAAATCTAGGAAACCTAGTGTTCATGTGCTATCTGTCAGGATAGGTGATCATTGCTATTATTGTTTGTGTGATATTGGTGCTAGTTCTAGTGCTATTCCTTATGAGCTTTATAAAGAAATCATGCATGAAATTGGTTCTTGTGAACTTGAAGACATTGATGTGATTATTCAACTTGCTACTAGGGAAACTATTTCTCCAATTGGTATAGTTAGAGATGTGGAGGTCTTATGTGGTAAAACGAAGTATCCTGCCGACTTTCTAGTACTAGGCACTTCTGCTAGTGATACTTGTCCTATTATATTTGGTAGACCTTTCTTAAACACTTGTGGTGCTGTTATTGATTGTAAAAAGGAGAAAATTCTTACAAAGTTTGATGGAGAGTCTTATGAATTTAATTTCTCCAAATTTGCTAAAGTTTGATGGAGAGATTATTGGGAATATTGAAGAAACATAAAGGTGCTATTGGTTATACTCTTGATGATTTGAAGGGGATTTCTCCTACTATATGTTAGCATGCTATTAATATTGAACCTGATGCAAAGCCAGTTGTTGAGCATCAATGCCGTTTAAATCCTAAGATGAAGGATGTGGTAAGAAATGAGGTATTGAAACTCCTTGACGCTGGTATCATTTATCTTATTGCTGATGGTAGATGGGTTAGTCATGTGCATTGTGTCCCGAAGAAAGGAGGGATGACTGTTGTGCCAAATGAAAATAATGAACTTATTCCTCAAAGAGTAGTGGTTGATTATAGGATGTGCATTGATTTTAGGAAGGTTAACAAAGTTACTAAGAAAGATCACTATCCTTTGCCTTTTATTGATCAAATGTTAGAAAGGTTGTCTAAGAAAACTCATTTATGCTTTCTTGATGGTTATTCTGGGTTCTCTCAAATTGCTGTTAGAAAGCCCGATCAAGAGAAAATAACTTCCACTTGTCCTTTTGGAACCTATGCTTATAGACGTATGCCTTTTGGTTTATGTAATGCTCCTGCTACCTTTCAAAGATGCATGTCTGCTATCTTTCATGGCTTTTGTGAAGAAATTGTGGAAGTCTTCATGGACGATTTCTCCGTCTATGGAACTTCTTTTGATAATTGTTTGCAGAATCTTGATACAGTTTTACAGAGATGTGAGGAGACTAATCTTGTTCTTAATTGGGAGAAATGCCATTTTATGGTTAATGAAGGAATTGTTCTTGGACATAAAATCTCTGAAAGAGGTACTGAAGTTGATAGAGCTAAAGTTGAAGCTATTGAGAAAATGCCCTGTCCCAGGGATGTTAAAGGTATTCGTAGTATTCTTGGTCATGCTGGTTTCTATAGAAGGTTTATTAAAGATTTCTCTAAAATATCAAAACCTCTTACTAATCTTCTTCAAAAAGATGTACCATTTGTTTTTGATGAAGATTGTAAAGAAGCTTTTGAAATTTTAAAGAAGGCTTTAATATGTGCCCCTATTGTTCAACCACCTGATTGGAATTTACTATTTGAAATTATGTGTGATGCTAGTGATTATGCTGTAGGTGTTGTTCTTGGACATCGGGTAGATAAGAAGTTAAATGTTATTCATTATGCTAGTAAAACCCTTGATGCTGCTCAAAAGAATTATGCTACCACCGAGAAAGAATTCCTAGCTGTAGTTTTTGCTTGTGGTAAATTTAGGCAGTATATTGTTGATTCTAAAGTTACTATTCATACTGATCATGCTGCTATTAAGTACCTCATGGAAAAGAAAGATGCTAAGCCTAGGATTATTACGTGGGTGCTTCTCTTACAAGAGTTTGATTTACATATTGTGGATAGGAAGGGTGCTGAAAATCCTGTTGCTGATAATTTGTCTAGATTAGAAAATATCTCTGATGATCCTATTCCTGTTAATGATAGTTTTCCTAATGAACTGTTAGCTGCAATAAAAGTGAGCTCTCAAGAGAGTCCATGGTATGATGATTATGCTAACTTTATTGTTTCGAAGTATTTGCCTCCTACCTTTACAGCTCAGTAAAGAAGAAAATTCTTCTATGATTTGTGGCATTATTTTTGGGATGACCCACACTTATATAAAGAAGGTGTTGATGGTATTATGAGAATATGTGTTCCTTAAAATGAACAACAAGAGATATTGAGAAAATGTCATAGTATTGCTTATGGAGGACATCACACTGGAGATAGAACCGCACATAAAGTTCTACAATCAGGTTTTTATTGGCCTACCCTCTTTAAAGATGCTAGAAAATTTGTTTTATCTTGTGATCAATGTCAAAGGGTTGGAAATATTTCTAGACGTAATGAAATGCCTATGAATTATTCTCTTGTTATTGAACCGTTTGACTGTTGGGGTTTTGACTTTATGGGTCCTTTCCCTCCTTCAAAAGGCTACACTCATATTCTTGTTACTGTTGATTATGTTACTAAATGGGTAGAAGGTATACCTTCTAAAAGTGCTGATGGTGAATCTCAATAAAAATGCTTAAAGACATCATTTTCCCTAGGTTTGGTGTACCTAGATATCTTATGACTGATGGGGGTTCTCATTTTATTCATGGTGGTTTTAGAAAGACCCTTGCTAAATATGATGTTAATCATAGAATTGCCTCACCCTATCATCCTCAAACTAGTGGGCAAGTAGAATTATCAAATAGAGAGATCAAATCTATCTTGCAAAAGACTGTTAACAAATCTAGAAAAAATTGGGCTAAGAAATTAAATGATGCTCTGTGGGCTTATAGAACTGTTTACAAAAATCCCATGGGCATGTCTCTTTATAAAATGGTTTATGGAAAAGCTTGTCACTTGCCCCTAGAATTAGAACACAAAGCTTATTGGGCAGTGAAAGACCTAAATAGAGATTTTAAACTTGCTGGTGAGAAAATGTTGCTTGACTTAAGTTCCTTAGATGAATGGAGGAGTGAAGCATATGAAAATGCTAAGCTCTTTAAAGAGAAATTTAAAAGGTGGCATGATAAGAGAATTATTAATAGAGAATTTCATGTTGGCGAGGAAGTGCTATTGTATAGGTCTCGTCTCAGATTTTTTGCAGGAAAATTACTCTCGAGATGGGAAGGACCTTTTGTTATCGAAGAGGTATATCGTTCGGGGGCAATTAAAATTGTTTCCCTTGAAGACAACTCCTCACAAGTGGTGAATGGCCAAAGACTCAAGCATTATATTTCTGGAGATCCTTATAATGAAAATGTTGATTGTATTCGAGCCATGATCCCGGAGGAATTCATTAGGAAGCATATTTCAGAAACTGCAGAGTCAGTTTTCGAATAGGTAACAATTTTGGTAAGAAAACATTTGCGAAACATCTTTCAACTTATATTTTTACTATTTTCAGAAAATATGAAAAATTATGAGCCGGAAACGAGAGGGATACGGAGCCCGGAGGCTCCACACCATAGGGTGGCGCGGGCCCACCCCTGGCCGCGCCAGCCCATGGTGTGGGAACCCCGGAGCCCCTCTCCGACTTGTTTTCGACCAGGACTTTCCTTTGGTTATTAAAATTTTTGCTATATAATCCCCCGAACCCCCCGAGGTCCGTATATCGTTTTCTCGTCGTGTTTCTGTTTCGAGCTGTTTCTGCCAGGATCTGTTTTTGGTTTTAGAAGCATCATGGTCTCCGCCTGATGTCCAAGACCTGAAGCCGTAGGAGGAGATCGAGAGTGGAGCTGAAGGAGATGTGGAGGAAAACCCACGAGTGCGTCCACGCGCCACCGTCGCAAGCATTAGGGTGGTTGCTAACCCCTTGAAGCTCAAGAGAAACGCGCGGATGAGCACCGGAGGGAAGGTTCCACGTCACTCCCTAGCTTCGAAGACACCTGCTGCGGGAGTCAAGAACTACTTCCACACATTAATTCATGATTATCTGTGCAAAAAGGTGCCCAATAGGGATTTTCCCTCTATGTGGGATATGAATTGTTCTAACCGTGCAGATGAAGTAAGCTCTCAACCTAAGGAAGAGTGGGGGAAAAATCTTGGTGGCCGGGATTCACCGTCTGACAGGCATGCAAACTGTATTGATCGCAATACGGAGGTGATGTGTATGCTTATGTTCGCGATTGAAGATCTAAAGAAATCAATTGATAAGCTCATCGAGAAGGATTCACCACCACCACCGAAGAATCGATTCGTCATGGGTATTGGCATCCCCTCGGCTTGTTCCAAGCTTGGGGGAGTGTCGCGGTATCACATCACTATCTTTCATCTTTTTACTTTTTCAGTAGTCATATCATGAGTAGAGAAGTTATCATATAGGATGGTTTGCAGTATGGAAGTGTCTCTCCCTAGTTGGTTATCGTTGTATCCGTTGGTGTGAGTTGCCGGATTGAAATATTAATGAGAAGTTTCATCATTTACTTTCTATGCACATTATTTCAGTTTTCAACTTCTGTCATATGGTTGAGCTTGCTATTAGTATTTGGTATCACTCTAGAGATCATCAAGTTAATCTAGTTGGATTTGGCAAACTTAGCTTGGGTCAGCAGAAATAATAATTTGAGTTGCTAGTATAAGAAAGAGGAATTTGCCTATTAGCGCATAAACTTAGTATTCACAAGTTAAGATCGCTTGTGCTTTCAATCAAGATTACATGATTGGTTTCATCATATGTATATTTCTTTGTTTTCCTTCAACTTTTATGCTTGCTACCCAGCCTTGCTAGCCAAAAACCCTGTGCCGAGAGGGAATGCTTCTCGTGCATCCAAACCTTCCAAAACCTTGCCATTTGTGTCCACCATACCTTCCTGCATGTGGTATTTCACCGCCACTCCAAGTAAATTGCTCATGTGCTACCTTTAAAACTTTCCAATTATTCCTGTTTTGTGTTCCTATTTTAGCTCATGAAGACGCAAATAGAGAATCTTTATCTCACTTGTTGATTGGACTCACACACCTGGACTAGTGGCTTCATCCGCTTATCCAAATGCTAGAAGAGCTGGTAGCGGGGTGCCCAGCCCCAAATAATAATACAAATTCTCTTCACTCTTTTTGCCCCTGATTTATCTCTCAAAGCATAATTGTGTAAACAAAAGAGTAAGAGGGACGACCTTCTATACCAGTCGCATCCTTCTATGGGAGCCGCTCTTGTGAGTCTAGTTGGCTTGTGACGTACTGTATTGTCCGTTTGCCATTCGTTGACATAAAAATACACCTCTCAAAATTTAGACACTCCTCCACTGTTTGTGATTGTTGACAGGCACCGGAGGATTCGATTAGCCATGGTTTGTGTAAGATGGATGGGAGGAGTGTCATGCATTTTATACCTCTATTTATTAAAATAAAAGCTCTAGCACATGAGTAGTCAATGCTTCCCTCTGCGAATGGCCTATCTTTTACTTTTATGTTGAGTCAGTAAACCCATTTCGTTCTGTCTCCAGCAAGCATTTGAGTTGTTGTGATCACATCATCTATATGTTAATTTATTCAATCATGTTTTCTATCCTTCTTTGTTTAGCACATGATTTATTATCTGAATGAATATTATTTTGAAAGCTATGAATCACTGTAAAAGAGTTGTTATATTTAAACATGTTAAGCTCTACAATATAAACCTTGTTATAAAGACTTCACCTAAGATAAGTATAATTTCATTAAATGTTCTCTGACCAAGAACGAAGTTTTCCATTACCAATTTTGATTCTCTCTTTTGCATCTTTGTTTGTGACTCCCTTTACTTGTTTCAAGTTAAGTTATATGAGAGGAAGTTGCTATCTGTAATGATTGGTGCATAGGTAAATGTGATGCTTCTTGTCCGTATTTTATTTAGCGACTCTTCACTCCATAAATCCGTGGTCATGTTTTCTGAGTTCAGTTTTGCTTGGGGACAAGCGAGGTCTAAGCTTGGGGGAGTTGATACGTCCATTTTCCATAAACCTATGCTTTATTATCATAATTTTCTGTTATTCATCGATATATTTCATGCTATGATGCATCTCTTATGTTATTTTATCTTATTTTGCATGTTTTATAATTTTTGGAGAATAAACACCGAGACCAGAAATCTGATGGAAAAAGCACCGTCAAGATACCATATTTCAGAAGATCAGAAGAAGAAGGGGGACATCCGGGGATTCCTAATTGTTCAGAGGAGGAACCCAGCCAGAAGGAGAGCCAGAGGGGGGCCACCAGGGGCCCACACCTAGGGGTGGCAACGCCCCCCTCGGCCGCACCACCTAGGGGTGTGGCCACCCTGGCCCACCTCTAGGGGTCATCTTTGGCGTGCCTGGCCCCCAGGGAACCCTAAGCCTCATTCCATCCTCGAAGAATTATTCTGCCGCCACCGCGGGGAGGAAAACACCCGAGAGAGAAAAGCTCTCTGGCAGGGAGAAATCTGCCGGGGAAATTCCTCCCCGGAGAGGGGAAATCACCGCCATCGTCACCGTCATCGCTCCGGGCATCATCAAGATCGCCATCATCATCGTCATCACCACCAGAACCATCACCCTCATCATCCACCGCCATCCCTCTGTAACAATTAGGGGCCTCTATCGTTATCTTGCATTAGATCTCTCTCCCGGTGTGGATTACTTGTTAGAAGTTGATGCTTGTGAGATTTATCAGTGTTTGCACTTTATGACCATATTGTTATCATCCATTATATCACCTCTGATTATGATCCATATGATGTCTTGTGAGTAGTTCGTGTTGTTCTTGAGGACATGGGAGGAGTCAAGTTGTTAGTAGTGAAGTAATGTTGAATAATATTTAATGTTTGATATTTAAGTTGTCGTGTTATTCTCTTATTGGTGTCATGTGAACGTCGACTACATGACACTTCACCATTTATGGGCCTAGGGGGATGCATCGTGTATTTGGCTACTAATTTTTTGGTTGCCGGAGTGACAAAAACCTAAACCCTGTTAGGAAACCATTACACGAGGGAGCGTAGGATCCCGGAGTTTAAAGCCGTGGTTAGATTTATTTCTTAATTACTTTCTCGTAGTTGGGGATGCTTGCAAGGGGTATAATCACAAGTATGTATTAGTCTTGGATGGGACGGTACATTAGCATAGGTTCACCCACACAACACTTATCAAAACACCTAACATTATTCAACTGCATGGAACAAAAGCACTTGGCAGAAACCTCCCGTGTGTCCTCAAGAACGTTTGTTAATCATAAGTAAACTCACCGGCTTGTCCTTTGCTGAAGAAAGGATTGGGCCACTTGCTGCAATTATTACTATTGCATTTTACTTACTCGCACTTTATTTATCTGCAATATCAAAACCCCTACAAATCTATTTTCCAGTGTTTACAGTTATTCCTTCATCGATATTGCTTGTCAACACCTTCTGCTCCTCGTTGGGTTCGACACTCTTATTTATCGAATGTACTACGATACACCCCTATACTTGTGGGTCATCACACCACATGCTACACATGCTACTTCTGCTGAATCTGAAAATACTTTAGATACTTTTGATGATGCTTCTACTATGCTTGATGAGAGTGGTTCTCTCGGTCCTTTCTTAGATGCTACTATTGCTAAAGCTAAAAATATTGCAAACACTGAAATTCCTGATAAAAATCCTGTTACTCCTGCTGTTTCACCTGAGCTTAGAGAGAATCCTAGTGATGATTTTGATTATTCCTATATTGAACTTAATGATGATTTTATTGATGAAATACATGCTATGAAGGATAAAGATGCTGCTATAAGTCTTATTGAAAGTCGTGCTGTTAAATATAAATTATCTCCTGATGCTAAGTTTGCCACATCTCCCATTAATATTAGGGATAAGGATTATGATTTCTCTCTTGATTTATCTTATATATCTATTGTTGAGAACGAACCTTTTTGTGGTACTCAAAATGAAAGTGCTATGAAACATATGAATGAGCTCTCCTCTTTGAGTAGTTTATTCTGTGACGATCTTAAGAAACATAGCTACTTTGTTGCTAAAATATTCCCTTTCTCATTAAAAGATGAAGCTAAAACTTGGTTTAATAATTTGTCTCCGGGATCCATTGATAGTCCTATTGGTTTGGTTAATGTTTTCTTTCAGAAATAGTTTCCTGCTAGTGCTCAACGTGTTGCTTTACAAAACATATTTAATTTCAATCAATTGGAAGGAGAGAAATTGCCTGTATCTTGGGCAAGGTTCTGTTCTTTAGTTAGGGCTACACCTGGGCATAAGCTAGAAAATAATGAACTTCTTGATATATTCTATAATGGACTAACTGTTTAATCTAGGACATACCTGGATAGTTGTGCTGGTTGTGTTTTCAGACAAAGAACTCCAGATGAAGCTGAGGAATTAATGGCTAAAATAAGCCAAAATCATGATGATTGGACTATGGTTGAACCTGAGCCGACCCCTACTCCAGTATCAACACCAACACCAACACCCAAGAAGAGGGGAATGATTGAATTAAATTATGAAGTGATGAGAGAAGACAAGAAATCTCTTAAAGAGAGGGGTATTAAATCTGAAGATGTGAAGAATCTTCCACCTATAGAAGAATTATGTAAGCCAATACCTCACTCATCCACCATTGAGGTACACTATCTCCAATATTTTGATAGTAGAGATATTCCCTATAATAAACCTCCTGATCAATGTTTAGATGAATTTGATAATTATGTTATTAAGCAAGATAATTTTAATATGAGAGTGCAAAATCACCTAATGGAAAACTCTAGAGATACTTATAATTTGCATGGTATTATAGAAAGAACCTCTAATGATGTTAAAATGCTTGTTAAACATTTTCAAATGGTTCAAACTCAAATTGATCAACTTGCTAAAGTGCAAAAAGATTTGCTAGTTAATGCTTCTAAAGAAAAACATGCTTATGAAATAAGAACTAGAAGTGGTATTGCTACATAAGATCCTTTATATCCTGAGGGACATCCTAAAAGAATTGAACAAGATTCTCAACAAACTAATAATAATGTTATTCATACTAAGAAGAAAAATAAGAAGAATCCTCTAAACTTGCTAAAGATCCTAATAGTATATCTATCTCTCATGCTGAAACTGAAAGTGGTAATGATAAAAGTGAAGCTTCTGATAAAGAAGAACATGTAGCTGAACCTGAAAAGAAAACTAAGAATACAAAGTACACTAAGGAAGATTTTATTGCTAATAAACATGGTAATGAGAGAGAACCTTGGGTACAAAAACCAATGCCTTTTCCTAATAAGAAACAGAAATCTAAGGAAGAACAACGTTATAACAAGTTTTGTGAGTGGATGAAACCTTTGTTCTTGCAAATTCCTTTAACTGATGCTATTAAATTGCCTCCTTATGCAAAATATATGAAAGATATTGTCTCTAACAAAAGAAAGATTCCTAATGAGGAAATTTCCACCCTTTCTAATTACTCTTTTAATGGCAAGGTTCCTGAGAAGCTTGGAGATCCTGGTATACCAACTATTCCCTGTTCAAGTTGATTATGTTAGAACTGCTTTCTGTGATTTGGGAGCTGGAGTTAGTGTCATGCATTTTACTCTCTATAAAAGACTCCTCCTAGAAAAATTGATACCAAGTGATATATCTTTGCAAATGGCTCATAAGTCTACTGCTATTCCTGTGGGTATATGTGAGGATGTTCCTGTTCAAGTTGCTAATAATTGTCCGATATTAACTGACTTTGTTGTGTTGGAAATGCATGAAGATGATAATATGTCTATTATTCTTGGGAGACCTTTTCTTAATACTGCAGGGGCTGCTATTGATTGCAATCAAGGAAAAGTTACTTTTACTGTTAATGATAAAGAGCACACTGTTTATTTTCCCAAGAAGATTGATACGAAATATGGTCTAAATTCAATTGAAAATACGAGACCATCAAGATTGGAGTATTTTATTGTCCTATTCCAAAGCCACCGAAAGAATATGAAATTATTATGATTGGGACTATGTCTATCAAGGTTGAGGTAACATAATCATTTAGTGATTAGCAAAGTTCTGCTTCATATGAAAAAAATTCTGGTAACAAGACTTGATCACCCTTGTTAACAAAATGATTTTGAATGAAGAGGATAATGTTTTCACTATGTTTTCACCTTCCCCATTATGTTTTCACCATGTTTACTTCTGTTATCACATTGCTACTTGAGTACAATCATGTTTTCCACCATCCTTATGCATGTTTTCATGATGTTTTCACCCCGATTACTGAGGTTATGCATGTTTTCACCACCCATACTTTTGTTTTCACCACTACCACCTTTGTTTTATTTGAATATTCTTCCATTGGAGTGTCATAGAACCTCTGTAGTGCTGGTTTTGGTTTTGTTTTCCACCCTTTCACTTTCATTTTCTTGGTTTTTATTAATTATTAAAATTCTGGAAATACCTCAAAAATAAAGTTTCTCGAAAAATTCCAGAAAAATTATAATAATTTTTTCGTAAAAAATGAGGTAGAGAGCCACTTGGGAGACCCCAGGGGACCCACCAGTCAGGCACACCATTGGGTGGCGCGACCAGCCCCTGGTGGCACAAGCACATGGTGTGGGGCCCACCTGGCCCTCCACTTACTCTCTTCCCTGCCAAAGTCTTCTCTCTAACCTCCCAAACTAAAAACATTTCCTGGACCCCGTGTTCTTGCTGTTCTTCCTCTGGATTTTTGATCTCCTTTTTCAGCCCATCATTTGTGCTGAGATTTGGTGTGTTTGATCTCCAGTATGTGACTCCTCCGATGATCCAAGTAGAATTTTGTTTAGTGAAGTATTCTTGAGTATTTTGGTACTGTAGGTGACAGCTTATGTGAGTTTGCATGCTTGATTTGAGTAGAAATAATTTAGTTTTGATGTATGTTTAGCTCTCATATAAGTCCCTATGGTAGTTTCCACCTTATAGTTGTTTGAAATTAATTTTTGTGATGATTGTTGAAAAATTTCAGAGATGGATAGTTATAATTTTGGAGAGATATTTAGGAGTGATGCTCCTAGAAGGACAAGGCCCTCACGCTCATCCACTTCAGTGAGGCCATCGTACAATGAAGACGTTATTGCACCAAGTATTGACGATGCGGGAGGTGATGGTATCGTTAACACATCTAGATTTCCTTGCAATACATTTTTAAGAAATGCAGGTTTATTATATGACTTTAGTATACTTATTGAAAGAGTTGGTCTAACCAACTTTATCTAGGATGAAAGCCCTCAGTATGCCGCTCTCAAAAAAACTTTTGTTGAGAGTTTTAAATTTCAGAACACACAATTTGGTCCAACTGTTGCATTCAAGTTATATAGTAAACCTATTTCTTTGTCCTTGGTAGATTTTTGTGCTATTATAGGTATCAACGCAGCCGGGACAACTAGCAGGATTCAAGACATACCAGCAGACCTCCAGGGGCTCTACCGAGAAATCACCAACGATGACGGTCGCTCATCCCAGCGTGGGAAGATAAGGAACATTCAACTTCCTGCTCTTAGATACTTTACTTATTATCTTGATACTAGTATCCTTGGTGGGGAGAACACTAGCAACATTTCTAGTTACCACCTTGCTTTCAGTGATGTTGCGTTGAACCGTAGCACGAAGTATAACCTTGGTGCACTTGTTGCACGCCACCTTGCTGCTTCTGGGCCTATTTTTGGGGGCATTATCGCTACACATGTAGCATCTGCTTTAAATGTTTCCATTACCCCTAATGATGAAATAATTTCTCCATGTAGGCTTAACCTTGCTGCCATGAAGTCCCATCAGTTTGTCACTTCTAACTCTACTGCTAAACGTTTAGTATATAGAGTTTTATATATAGATGGAGAGGAGCGAAAAGTTATTTTGCCGCAGCCTGTTTTGTTTAAGATTGACAGGTCACCATGGTCACTCTCTAAGGAGCAGGTGGATGAGTATCTGAGCACCATGGAGTTTCACAGGCAGAAGGAGAGGCGAGACGCGCCTCCCGAGGACCACAACACGTAGTACACCGGCGCATCCTCGAGCACATATCAGGAGGAGGGTTCCTCCTCAGCATACTATGGGCGGCGCCACCTCATGGTCCCCTTGGTGATTGATCTCCACTTAGGCCAAAATCCTAAGCTTGGGGGGAGGTATACCGATATCACACTCATTTATATATCATGTTCGGTCGGTTCTTTGTATATCCATGTTTTCATTCTTTCGTTTGTTTTCGTTTCTTTCATTTCTCTTTGTTTTATTACTTAATTCTTGTTTTCCAAACACAAAAAGACCAAAAATATTTCTGTTTTTTTCTCTTTCTTTCATTTGGATTAGCGGATGAAGCCACTAGTCCAGGGTGTGAAATCCAATCAATAAGTGAGATAAAGATTCTCTATTTACGTCCTCATGAGCAAAAATAGGAACATAAAGCAGGAGAAATTTTGAAGGTTTTAAAGGTAACACATGAGCAATTTACTTTGGAATGGTAATTAAATACCACATATAGGTAGGTATGGTGGACACAAAGAAAAAACTTTGGCTTAAGGGAGTTTGGATGCACGAGTAGAGCTCATACTGAGTACAGGTGGAGGCTAGCAAAAGACTGGGAGCGACAAATCAAGAGAGCATAAGAGCCATAATCATGCATAGAGACATAAGCATCATTAATTAAAACATAAGCAGTATCACAATTTCCAAAACTAAGTGGTAATGGAGGCTATTCATTACTGGTTTGTAGTCATAAACATGGTGTGAGCATGCGCCAAGTCAACCAAATAAAACATTCGAAAGAGAATACCATATATTGATGCTTTACTATGACAAGAACAACTCATGAATCTTTCAATACATCTTAAACACTCTCAGTTATTAGAGGCTAATCATGCTACTCAATAACCACAAGGCTTTAAAACTAAAATAACATTTATCATGGCATGAAAAAGTTCTAGCCACAGTCTATACAAGCTTCTACTAGTATTGTTATAAATTCTACTTCAAGCAGCAGTTTTTGTTTCTCCCAACAAGCACCATTCGAAACATGCTTTAACAAAAATAATATTTATGATAAAGCAAGAAAACATGAGAGTACTCAAATAATACTACTAAAACTAAAAGCTCTAATAAGAGATGCATGCAAAACAGGAGCTGAATAAATGTAGCAGCTAAACAGAGACTAAGAATACAACGTATTCTCATAGCGGAGCGTGTCACTCTCCAATAAAAGAATGCTGGGGTCCAACCAAGATTATTATGAAAGTAAAAACAAGAAAAAGCAAAATAAAACTGAAAACAAAAATAAAAGACGCTCCAAGTAAAGCACATAAGATGCGACCGAATAAAAATATAGTTTCACTAGAAGTGACCTGATAATTTGTTGATGAAGAAGGGGATGCCTTGGGCATCCCCAAGATTAGACGCTTGATTTTTCTTGGCATTTGCTTGGATTTACCAGATGGGCATCCCCAATCTTAGGCTTTTCACTCTTCTTGATCACTTCATATCATCCTCTTCTCTTGACCCTTGAAAACTTCCTTCAAATCAAAATTCTCACAATCTTCATTAGCAACGTTAGTGCAATCGAAATAATAAATCCACATGGTTAAGTTTCAACACAATTCTAACACTCAAAAAAACATTAGACACTTTCAAAACTTCTTTCAAAACTCTTTTTCTCAAAAGAACACCAAAAGAAAGAGATTAAGATGCAAATGCGATAAATGGCAGAAATCTGTCAAAAAACAGAACAACAGGTAAACATCGATTTTTTCAAAAATCTTCTGTTGCTCAAATCAAAAAGTGGTCTTCTAGAAAAGGTTGCGTATATAACTCAGGATTAAGCACAAAAAACTCAGGTAATTTTGAAATTGCTGTGATTTTTAACGGAATTTACAGTGGAGAGGAGAAATCTGTTTCCTGCGCAGAAATCCGAAATATAGGCTCAACTTTCCACTAGTGGCTTTACTTGGATGAACAAAAACTCAAAAGAAAATATACAGAAGGGTTAATAAGGAAATAGGAAACACCCAGGTGCAAGCACACCAAAGAAAACAAAGGAAAACTGAAAGAAAACAGCAAAATAAAACGGGTTGTCTCCCGGCAGCGCTTTTCTTTAAAGCCTTTCAGCTAGGCATAGAAAAATCAACTCAAGTATTTTCAAGTGAAGAAGTATCAACATCATATTTTTCTCTAATAATAGAGTCAAATAGTATCTTTATCTTATTTCTAGGAAAGTGTTCCAAACCTTTCTTGAGGGGAAGTTGATATTTAATACTCCCCTCTTTCATATCAATAATAGCACCAAGAGTTCTAAGAAAAGGTTTTCTCAAAACAATAGGACAAGAAGCATTGCATTCAATGTTCATAACAAAAAAATCAATAGGAGCAAGGTTATTATTAACCATAATAAGAACATCATCAATTCTACCAAGAGGTTTCTTCTTAGCATTATCAGCAAGATGAACATCCAAATAACAGTGTTCGAACGGTGGCAAATCAAGCATATTATAAAGCTTTTGAGGCAGAACAGAGATACCAGCACAAGGATCACACAAACAATTGCAATCAAAATCATTTAATTTTATCTTAATCATTTAATTTTATCTTAATGATAGCCTCCCAACCATCATCTAATTTTCTAGGGACAGATGTCTCAAGTTTCAACTTTTCTTCCCTAACTTTTATGAGAGCATTGGTAATATGTTTAGTAAAGGCCATATTCATGGCACTAGCATTGGGACTTATAGCAAGCTTTTGTAGAAACGTAATTACTTCAGAGATATTTCAATCATCAAAATCAATATTATTATCATCAAGAGTAATGGAACCATTATCTCCCACATTTCTAAAAAAATTCAGCACTTTTATCAGACACAATTTCAGCAGTTTGAGGCAATTTAGCACGTTTCACCAAAGGAGTATGGACTTTATTAACACCAACTACTTTACCAATGATAGTAGGAGGTTTATTAGCACTAAGAGCTTCAGTTTTACTAGTGGTTTTGATAGTGCAAACTCTAGCAATATTATTCTTTTTATTCAATTCATCCTCTCTTTCCACCTATCACGTAATTCAGCCATCAATCTAACATTATTATCTATTTGAACTTGGATGGCATTCAAAGTTTTATTTTATTTAACATCTTGTGGCAAAACCTTTTGTTTCAGAAAATCAACATCAATAGCAAGCCTATCTACTTTAGAGGCAAGAACATCTATTTTACCAAGCTTTTCCTCAACAGATTTATTAAAAGCAGTTTGTGTTCTAATAAATTCTCTAAGCATGTTTTCAAGATCAGAGGTAGAGCTTTTATTATTATTATAGGAGTTTCCATAAGAATTACCATAACCATTTTTAGGAGGATAGGGCTTATAATTGTTTCCACCAAAATTATTTCTATAAGCATTGTTGTTAAAATTATTATTTCTAATAAAGTTTACATCAACATGCTCTTCTTGAGAAACCAAAGAAACTAAAGGAACATTATTGGGATAAACTTGAGCTTTACCATTAACAAGCATTGACATAATAGCATCAAGGCTTTCACTCAAAGAGGAGGTTTCCTCAACAGAATTTACCTTCTTACCTTGTGGAGCTCTCTCAGTGTGCCACTCTGAATAATTTATCATCATATCATCAAGAAGATTTGTTGCATTGCCCAAAGTGATGGACATAAAGGTACCTCTAGCAGCTGAATCCAATAGGTTCCTTGAGGAGAAATTCAGTCCTGCATAAAAGGTTTGTATAATCATCCAAGTAGTCAGTCCATGAGTGGGACAATTCTTCACCATAGTTTTCATTCTTTCCTAAGCTTTAGCAACATGTTCATTATCAAATTGTTTAAAATTCATTATGTCACTTCTCAGGGATATAATCTTAGCAGGAGGATAATATTTTCCAATGAAAGCATCTTTACACTTAGTCCATGAATCAATACTATTTCAAGGCAAAGATAGCAACCATTCTTTAGCTCTTCCTCTCAAAGAGAAAGGAAATAATTTCAGTTTAATAATATCTCCATCCATATCTTTATATTTTTGCATCTCATATAGTTCAACAAAATTATTAAGGTGAGCAGCATCATCATCAGTACTAATATCAGAAAATTGCTCTTTCATCACAAGATTTAATAAAGCAGGTTTAATCTCATAGAAAGCAGCAGTAGGAGCAATAGGTGTGCAAATAAAATCATTGTTGTTTGTGCTGGTGAAGTCACAAAACTTAGTATTCTCAGAGGAACTCATTTTAGCAGAATAAAAGCAAGCCAATAAATTACAACTATGAAGTAAACTAATTTTTTTGTGTTTTCAATATAGAGAAATAAACTATTTTTTTTGTGTGTTTTTGATATAGAGAAATAAAAACAAGCCAAAAATAAAAACAAGCCAAAAATAAAAACAAGAAAAAAAACAAAATAAAGAGATTGAGAGTGAGAGAATCCCCTTGTTAGATGACTTCCTTCTCCCCGACAACGGCGCCAGAAAAAGTCCTTGATGGTGCAGATCTTGCACTCGTTGGGATACCCCAAGAGGAGGGTGTGATGAGCATAGCGGTAGGAAGTTTTCCCCTTAGTTAAGAACCAGGGTTATCAATCCAGTAGGAGAAAGAGAATCTTCGGAAGGTTGATGCCACTGACGGTGGTGCTGGCGCTTCACCGGTGTCAGCAACAACATGGAACCTGCACACAACACAATCAAAATACTTTGCCCCAACGATACAGTGAGGTTGTCAATCTCACCGGTCTTGCTGAAAACAAATATTAGACGTATAGTGTGGAAAAACAGTGTATGCTTGCAGAAAGTAAAGAAAGCAGGAAATTATTGTGGTTTGTTTAACAATGTGGAAAAATGGACCGGGGTTTGTAGTTTCACTAGTGGTGTCTCTCCATAAAAGATAGCATGCTGGGTGAACAAATTACAGCTGGGAAATTGACAAATAGAGGTTGCACCGTGGTGCACAATATGACATGAAGATTACTATGCTATTTAGTGCGGGCATTACAACAAAATACATACACCGACATCCATCTGCATCTATGACTAATAATCCACCCTCAGGTTATCATCCGAACCCCCTCAGGTATTAAGTTGCAAGCAACAGATAATTGGATTAAACAAAGTGTGTAAGTTAAGCAATGATTATGCACGCGGGTTCTCTCACCACTGTTTTATCCCTAATGGCAACAACACATCCTCCCCCTTCACGTTTCTGTCACTCGAGCAAGGAAACAAGGAGGCATGAACCCACTATCGAGCATAAATACTCCCTCTTGGAGTAGTTGCTAGTGACTCCAAGAGGGAGTATTTATGCTCGATAGTGGGTTCATGCCTCCTTGTTGCCTTACTCGAGTGACAGAAACGTGAAGGGGGAGGATATGCTGTTGCCATTAGGGAGAAAATAGCGGTGAGAGTGCCCGCGTGCATAATCATTTCTTACATTACACACTTTGTTTAATGCAATTATCTGTTGCCTGCAAATTAATACCTAAGGGGTTCGAATGATAACCCGAAGGTGGATTATTAGTCATAGATGCAGATGGATGTCGGTGTATGTATTTTGTTGTAATGCCCGCACTAAATAGCATAGTAATCTTCATATAATATTGTGCAGTACGGTGCAACCTCTATTTGTCAATTGCGCAGCTGTAATTTGTTCACCCAGCATGCTATCTTTTATGGAGAGACACCACTAGTGAAACTATGAACGCCGGTCCATTTTCCACACTGTTAAACAAACCACGACAATTTCCTGCTTTCTTTACTTACTGCAAGCATACACTGTTTTTCCACACTATACGTCTAATCTTTGTTTTCAGCAAGACCGGTGAGATTGACAACCTCACTGTACCGTTGGGGCAAAGTATTTTGGTTGTGTTGTGTGCAGGTTCCACATTGTTGCTGACACCGGTGAAGCGCCAGCACCACTGTTAGTGGCATCAACCTTCCGAAGGTCCTCCTTCTCCTACTGAATTGATAACCTTGGTTCTTAACTAAGGGGAAAACTCCTACCGCTGTGCTCATCACACCATCCTCTTGGGGTATCCCAACGAGTGCAAGATCTGCACCATCAAGGATATTTTCTGGCGCCGTTGCCGGGGAGGAAGAAGTCTTCTGGCAAGGGGAGTCTCTCACTCTCAACCTTTTTATTTTATTTATTGTATTGTTTTTATTCTTGTCTTGTTTTGCTTTTCTGTATCAAAATCACAAAAAAATTAGTTTACTTTATGGCATAAAAGGGCAACTCAAGTATTTTCAAGTGAAGCATTCACTTGCTATTTTTGCTTTATCATGCTTGCTATCAATGTTTGATGTCTTTGAAACTAGATCTTTTAGGAAAGGTGGGTTCACGGATGAACAACAAAACAATTATAAGGAACACCGCTTGTCACAAAAAGGGATACACTTATGGGAGAAAATTAATAAATTGCATGACTATGCTAAAAACTTGTGCTCCACCCATAATGTTACTTATTGCTTTGATAAATCTTGTCGCTGTAGGAGGTATAAACACCTCCCTTTTCAATGTGAGTATAATGATAATATTACCATATCTTCTTACGTTAAGGGAAAATATGAATTATATGATGTGGAACAAATTGAAGAATTTATTGCTTTGAAGGGTGCATTCGAAATTGCCTATTTGCTTGAAAGTATTGATGATGCACCTTATAAATATGAGATTTATGCTATACTTGAATATTGCTTTGATAATTATAAGGATTGTAATTACTACATAGTGGAATATCTAATAAATTCTCTCAACCTAAGGAAGTAACTGATGCCTTGCAGGAGCCTATGGAAGAAGAAACTGCTGAATCTGGAAGCTCATTAGATGAAAAAGAGGAGGAGAGTGATGATCAAGAGGAGGAAGAATGGAGCTACCCATGTCTACCTCCCAATGATAGTAACTCTTTAACTCATACATTATTTGATGAAGTTGATACTTGCTATACTTGTGACCTTGATACTACTATGAATGAGACTTGTGAGAATGATATTGCTACTGTTATTTATGATAATCGTTGCTACTTGGATAAATCTTATGATAATGCTCTTGATGATGGTCCTATGTTACTTGATTTTATAAATCATAATGTTGTTGAGAATAGTATTGCTATAATGTGTCCTATAACTTTTAAGACTGACCAATTATCTTGTTTTTCTATTGCTAAAAGTGGGGGAAAAGAAGAGCTGATTTTAAAATTTGACCCCACTGTTTTTGAGCTTGTTATGAATTGTGTGCTTTTAGACCATGACAAACATGCTTTATGTGATAATTATGTTGTTGAGTTTGTTCATGATGCTACTGAAAATTATAATGAGAGAGGAAAATATGGTTGTAGGAATTTTCATGTTACTAATACACCTCTCTTTTTGTTGAAAATTTTGAAGTTGCTCTTGTTCTATCTTCCCATGATTTCTAGTTTGAGCTTCTTTAATCTATTTCTTTACAAGATTCCTATGCATACAAAGTGGGTTAGACTTAAATTTGTTTTATACTTGCTTCTTGATGCTCTCTTTTTCTTATAAATATTTCTTATGTGAGCATCTTTGCCCTTTTTATGCCTAGCTGAGAGGCGTTAAAGAAAAGCGCTACCGGAAGACAACTCGTTTTATTTCTCTGTTTTCATTCAGTTTTACTTTGTTTTATTTGGTGTGCTTTGCACCTGGGTGTTTTCTATTTCTTTACCAACCCTGCTGTATATATTGTTTTTAGTTTTTGTTGAGCCAAGTAAAGCCTCTAGTGGAAAGTTGAGCCTATATTTCAGATTTCTGCGCAGGAAACAGATTTCTGCTGTCCACTGTTAATTCCGTTAAAAATCACAGAAAATTCAAAATGACCTGAGTTTTTTTTGCTTAATATTATATACGCAACTTTTCTTAGAAGATCACTTTTTTATTTGAGCAACAGAAGATTTTTTAAAAACCGATCTTTACCTGCTGTTATGTTTTGACAGATTTCTGCCATTTATCGCATTTGCATCTTAATCTCTTTCTTTTGATGTTCTTTTGAGAAAAAGAGTTATTAAAGAAGTTGTGACAGTAGTTAATGTGTTTTTTAGTGTTATACTTGTGTTTAAACTGAACCATGTGAATTTATTATTTCAATTGCACTAACGTTGCTAATGAAGATTGTGAGAATTTTTATGTGAAGGAAGTTTTCAAGGGTCAAGAGAAGAGGATGATATGATGTGATCAAGAAGAGTGAAAAGCCTAACCTTGGGGATGCCCCGGTGGTATATCCAAGAAAATTCCAAGAATACTCAAGCGTCTAAGCTTGGGATGCCCAAGGCATCCCCTTCTTCATCAACAAATTATCAAGTCACTTCTAGTGAAACTATATTTTTATTCGGTCACATCTTATGTGCTTTACTTGGAGCATCTTTAATTTTTGTTTTCAGTTTGCTTTTGCTTTTTCTTTCAGTTTGTTTTTTACTTTCATAATAATCTTGGTTGGACCCCAATATTCTTTTATTGGAGAGTGACACGCTTCGCTTTTTCCTGAGAATACGTTGTATTCTTAGTCTCTGTTTGGCTGCTGCATTTATTCAGTTCCTGTTTTGCATGCATCTCTTATTAGATCTGTTAGTTTTAGTAGTATTATTTGAGTACTCTCATGTTTGCCTTATGTATCATAAAGAGTATTTTAGTTAAAGCATGTTTTGTATGGTGCTTGTTGGGGGAAAGAAAACTGCTGCTTGAAGTAGAATTTATAACAATACTAGTAGAATCTTGTATAGACTGTGGCTAGGACTTTTTCATGCCATGCTAAATGTTATTTTAGTTTTAAAGCCTTGTTGTTATTGAGTAGCATGATTAGCCTCAAATAGCTGAGAGTGTTTAATATGTATTTAAAGATTCATGAGTTGTTCCTGTCATAGTAAAGCATCAATATATGGTATTCTCTTTCGAGTGTTTTATTTGGTTGACTTGGCGCATTCTCACACCATGTTTAGGACTACAAACAGTCACGAATAGCCTCCATGACCACTTAGTTTTTGAACTTGTGATACTGCTTATGTTTTAATTAATGATGCTTATGTCGCTATGCATGATTATGACTCTTATGCTCTCTTGATTTGTCGCTCCCAGTCTTTTGCTAGCCTCCACCCGTACCGAGTATGATCTCTACTCGTGCATCCAAACTCCCTTAAACCAAAGTTTTTCCCATTGTGTCCACCATACCTACCTACATGTGGTATTTAACTGCCATTCCAAGTAAATTGCTCATGTGTTACCTTTAAAACCTTCAAAATTACTCCTGCTTTATGTTCCTGTTTTTGCTCATGAGGACGTAAATAGAGAATCTTTATCTCACTTGTTGATTGGATTTCACACCCTGGACTAGTGGCTTCATCCTCTTATCCAAATGATAGAAGAGCTGGCAGCGGGGTGTCCAACCCCAAATTAATAAAACAAATTCTCTTCACTATTTTCCCATGATTTATCAGTCAAAACATAATTGTGTAAACAAAAGCGAAAGAGGGATGACCTTCTACACCAGTTGCGTCCTTCACCATGGGATCCGCCCTTTTGAATCCAGTTGACTTGTGACGTACTGTATTTTCTGTTTACCATTCGTTGACATTAGCATACACCTCGCAAAAATATAGACACTCCTCCACGGTATGTGATTGTTGGCAGGCACCCGAGGATTCGATTAGCCATGGTTTGTGAAAGATGGATGGGAGGAGTGTCAAACTTTTAATATCTCTGTTTAATAAAATAAAAGCTCTAGCACATGAGTGATCCCTCCTTCCCTCTGCGAAGGGCCTTTCTTTTACTTTTATGTTGAGTCTCCATCTTCTAACTTTATGCAAAGTTCAGAGAGCATTTTTCCCATTCTGAGTTCTATGTGCATTTGTCCCATAAGCATCAATAATTACTTCATGATGTGATATCATTTGTCCTTAAATTATTTGTTCTAGTCTTCCTCATGAACTTTGAAGGTGTCCTGGCATTTATGTTTTGCCCCACTCTTAAGGACTATAGAAATATCACTTTTACATGCTTTCTCTATACCTGAAACAAATGTTTACCTTTGTTTGCATTATTATTCATGATCCTTTATTTGAGTTACTCTTCATGATGCAAAGTAATTGCTATGCTTTATTATTAAACTTTTATTTATCATGCCTGTGTTTAAAATTTTATGATCTCAGCGTGCATATGCTTTTACATTAGATTGATCAAGTTTATGTTAGTAGCATGTCACCTCAGAAATTATTGTTTTATCGTTTACCTACTCGAGGACGAGTAGGAACTAAGCTTGGGGATGCTTGATACGTCATAAACGTATCCCTAATTTCTGACGCTCCATGATTATATTATGCCAATTGCTACATGTTTTCTCCCTTCTTTATGTCATTTTTATCGATTTTCCGGACTAACCTATTAACAAGATGCCACAGAGCCAGTTCCCGATTTTCTGCCGTTTTTAGTTTCAGAAAAGTTGTTCTGGAAATATTCTCGGAATTGGAAAGTTCTAAGCCCGGAAGTCCTATTTTCCCCGGAAGCATTCAGAAGACCGAAGAGGAGTCGAAGAGGGGCAGCAGGGAGGCCACACCATAGGGTGGTGTCCCCCCTGGCCGTGCCAGCTGTGGGTGTGGGGCCCCCTGGCCTCCACCGTCTTTGCCCTTTCACCTATTTAAGCCCCCGGATGGAAAACCCTAAACACCTGATAAAAGTCCCCGAAAAAGTTCCACAGCCGCCGTCACTGTCAACCCCAGATCAGGGGTTTTTGAAGCTGTTTCCGGCACCCTGCCGGAGAGGAGATCATCACCGGAGGCTTCTACATCACCATGCCTGCCTCCGGAGTGATGCGTGAGTAGTTCATCCTTGGACTACGGGTTCGTAGCTGTAGCTAGATGGTTGTCTTCTCCTTATATGCCTCCATGTTTAGATCTCGTGAGCTGCCTATCATGATCGAGATTGATCTTATGTAATTCTCTGTGCTGTGTTTGCTGGGATCCGATGAATATTGACCTTATGCCAAGTTGATTATAGTCTTTATTTGCATATGTTATTTGGGATCTTGCATGCTCTCCGTTGCTAGTGGATATTCTGGGAAAGTAGTTGCTAGTGACTCCAAGAGGGAGTATTTATGCTCGATAGTGGGTTCATGCCTCCTTGTTGCCTTGCTCGAGTGACAAAAATGTGAAGGGGGAGGATGTGTTGTTGCCATTAGGGAGAAAACAGCGGTGAGAGTGCCCGCGTGCATAATCATTGCTTACATTACACACTTTGTTTAATGCAATTATCTGTTGCTTGCAACTTAATACCTAAGGGGGTTCGGATGATAACCTGAGGGTGGATTATTAGTCATAGATGCATATGGATGTCGGTCTATGTATTTTGTTGTAATGCCCTCACTAAATAGCATAGTAACCTTCATGTCATATTGTGCACTACGGTGCAACCTCTATTTGTCAATTGCCCAGCTGTAATTTGTTCACCCAACATGCTATCTTTTATGGAGAGACACCACTAGTGAAACTATAAACCCCGGTCTATTTTCCACACTGTTAAACAAACCCCGATAATTTCCTGCTTTCTTTACTTACTGCAAGCATACACTATTTTTCCACACTATACGTCTAATCTTTGTTTTGAGCAAGACCGGTGAGATTGACAACCTCACTGTACCGTTGGGGCAAAGTATTTTGGTTGTGTTGTGTGCAGGTTCCACGTTGTTGCTGACACCGGTGAAGCGCCAGCACCACCGTAAGTGGCATCAACCTTCCGAAGGTCCTCCTTCTCCTACTGGATTGATAACCTTGGTTCTTAACTAAGGGGAAAACTCTTACCGCTGTGCTCATCACACCCTCCTCTTGGGGTATCCCAACGAGTGCAAGATCTGAACCATCACTCGTGCATCCAAACCCTAAACCAAAACCTTGCCATTTGTGTCCACCATACCTTCCTAAATGTGGTATTTCACCGCCACTCCAAGTAAATTGCTCATGTGGTACCTTTAAAACTATCAAATTACTCCTGTTTTGTGTTCCTGTTTTAGCTCATGAGGACGCAAATAGAGAATCTTTATCTCACTTGTTGATTGGACTCACACACCTGGACTAGTGGTTTCATACGCTTATCTGAATGCTAGAAGAGCTGGCAGCGGGGTTCCCAGCCCCAAATAATAATACAAATTCTCTTTACTCTTTTTGCCCCTGATTTATTAGTCAAATCATAATTGTGTAAACAAAGGAGAAAGAGGGAAGACCTTCTATACCAGTTGCGTCTTTCTATGGGAGCCGCTCTTGTGAGTCTAGTTGGCTTGTGACGTACTGTATTTTCAGTTTGCCATTCATTGACATAAACATACACCTCTCTCAAAATTTAGACACTCCTCCACGGTTTGTGATTGTTGGCAGGCACCCGAGGATTCGGTTAGCCGTGGTTTGTGTAAGATGGATGGGAGGAGTGTCATGCATTTTATACCTCTGTTTATTAAAATAAAAGCTCTAGCACATGAGTGATCAATGCTTCCCCTTGCGAAGGGCCTATCTTTTACTTTTATGTTGAGTCAGTAAACCTAATTCCTTCTGTCTCCAGCAAGCATTTGAGTTGTTGTGATCTCACCATCTATATGTTGATGTATTCAATCGTGTTTTCTATCCTTCTTTGTTTAGCACATGCTTTATTATCTGAATGAATATCACTTTGAAAGCTATGAATCACTGTAAAAGAGTTGTTATAATTAAACATGTTAAGCTCTACAATATAAGCCTTGTTATAAAGACTTCACCTAAGATAAGTATGATATCATTAAATTTTCTCTGACCAAGAACGAAGTTTGCCATCACCAATTTTGATTCTCTCTTTGGCATCTTTGTTTGTGACCCCATTACTCGTTTCAAGTTAAGTTATATGAGAGGAAGTTGCTGTCTATAATGATTGGCGCATAGATAAATGTGATGCTTCTTGTCCGTATTTTATTTATCGACTCTTCACTCCATAAACATGTGGTCATGTTTACTGAGTTCAGTTTCGCTTGGGGACAAGCGAGGTCTAAGCTTGGAGGGAGTTGATACGTCCATTTTGCATCACTATTTTATATCATAATTTTCTGTTATTCATCGATATATTTCATGTTATGATGCATCCCTTATGTTATTTTTATCTTATTTTGCATGTTTCATAATTTTTGGAGAATAAACACTGGGACCAGAAATCTGATGGAAAAAGCACCATTGAGATACCATATTTCAGAAGATCAGAAGAAGAAGGGGGACATCCGGGGTGTCTTAGAAGTCCAGAGGAGGAGTCCAGCCAGAAGAGGAGCCAGAGGGGGCCACGAGGGGCCCACACCATGAGGTGGCGCGCCCCCTGGCCGCGCCACCAGGTGGTGTGGCCACCCTGGCCCACCTCTGGGGGATATCTTTCGCGTACTTGGCCCCGAGGGAACCCTAAGCCTCATACCATTATCGAAGAATTATTCCGCCGCCGCCTCGGGGCGGAAAACACCCGAGAGAGAAAAGCTCTCTGCCAGGGAGAAATCTGTCGGGGAAATTCCTCTCCAGAGAGGGGAAATCACCGCCATCGTCACCGTCATCACTCCGGGCATCATCAAGATTGTCATCATCATCACCATCATCATCAGCACCATCACCCTCATCATCCACCGTCATCCCGCTGTAACAATTAGGGGCCTCTATCGTTGTTTTACATTAGATCTCTCTCCCGGCATGGATTACTTGTTAGTAGTTGATGCTTGTGAGATTTATCGGTGTTTGCACTTTATGACCAGATTGTTATCATCCATTATATCACCTCTGATTATGATCCATATGATGTTTTGTGAGTAGTTCGTGTTGTTCTTGAGAACATGAGAGAAGTCAAGTTGTTAGTAGTGAAGTAATGCTGAGTAATATTTAATGTTTGATATTTAAGTTGTGGTGTTATTCTCCTAGTGGTGTCATGTGAACGTCGACTACATGATACTTCACCATTTATGGGCCTAGGGGAATGCATCGTGTATTTGGCTACTAATTGTGGGGTTGCCGGAGTGACAGAAACCTAAACCCCCGTTAAGAAATCATTACACGATGGAGCGTAGGATCCCAGAGTTTAAAGCTGTGGTTAGATTTATTTCTTAATTACTTTCTTGTAGTTGCGGGTGCTTGCAAGGGGTATAATCACAAGTTTGTATTAGTCTTAGATGGGACGGTACATTAGCATAGGTTCACCCACACAACACTTATCAAAACACCTAAGATTATTCAGCTGCTTGGAACAAAAGCACTTGGCAGAAACCTCCCGTGTGTCCTTGAGAACGTTTGTTAATCATAAGTAAACCCACCGGCTTGTCCTTTGCTGAAGAAAGGATTGGGCCACTTGCTGCAATTATTACTACTGCATTTTATTTACTCGCACTTTATTTATCTGCAATATCAAAAACCCCTACAAATCTATCTTTCAGTATTTACAGTTATTCCTTCATAGAAACCGCTTGTCAACACCTTCTGCTCCTCGTTGGGTTCGACACTCTTATTTATCGAAAGTACTACGATACACCCCTATACTTGTGGGTCATCAGTGGGAAATAAAGGGAAAATGAGTGAGTGTGAGTGGAGTGTCCACTCACATGATGAGGGAAGAGGTGGGGGCACCTCCATGGGATGGCCACACCCCCTTGGGCTGCCTTCCCCTCTCCTATAAATAGAGGGCATGAGCTCCCTCTCTCACACACACTTTCCCACCTCACTTCCTCTCCACCCGCTGCTCCATTCCATGGTCTCCGGCTTGGCAAAGCCCTGACCGTGGGATTCTTCACCACTACCACGTCGTCGTGCTGCTGGAGGTTCCGAGGGATTCTCTACTTCCGCCTCCACGCTGGATCGAGGGAACCGAGGTCGTCATCAACCGTACGTGTGACCGATCACGGAGGCGCCGCTGGATTGCGGTGCACATCTTCTCGCTCTTGGGATCGGTGTGAGTACGACTACGCAAACAACGAGATTTGATCTCGTAACGCTTTATGTCTTCCAGGGTATGTTCTCCTTAACCCTCTCTATGCCCGTTGCACTTCATCTCCTAGATTAGATCTTGGCCTTTCGAGTGTCTCTCGCGTAGGATTTTTTTTGTTTTCTATGCAACAAACCCTACAATTTCTTACTTCGAAGGTAAATAAGAAGGAGAAGAAGTACAAGATTAAATCAAAAGAAATTTATCTTAGGATTTCCTTTTTATATGTTGTAATATTTCTTTTTAATTCATTTTCATATAATATCCATTTGAGACTTGTAAATATTCCCAAATATTCAGTAAACGTATTCGCAATATTTCTTTTTATTCATAATAAATTTTATTTCTTTTTTGTATTTTTGTAATATGAATTATTTGATTTTTCATAAGTTATCTTGTATTTTTTGTAATTTTAGTTCTAATTTAATTCCATTATATAATTGAGACTGTGCTTAATGCAGTATGATTATTCTAATACATTTAGTGTTTGGATTGAGCTCATAATTCTCATAGCAATGGTCAGACTTTCTTTCTCTCAAATCGATGAACTAAACCCCAGTTTGTTGATTTAAGCTTAACTCCGATCTCTACTCTTTAACAAATAGGTTTTCATTTTACCAGTTTTATAGCTGCATGAATGCAATGCACCTTTTTCCGTTATAGTATCTAAATCTATGGTTTCCAACTAAAACGGCGTAGCGAAAATGGCTGGAAAAATAAAAAAGCCTAAAGTTTTTGGCAGGCCCTAGTTATTGAGATCCGCTGGACATGAAATCCTCACATACCTAGAAGACCATGCTACAGGCTATAAAAAGGACGAGAAAATGGTAAAAAACACCAAGTTTTTGCAACATCCCACAAATTATGTACGAGAATCTACCGACCTTAAAAGTCACGAGAGACCCCCAAAACTGTATATTGTGCCATACGAAAATTGCAGGTAATTTGAAAACATCGTGATGCCCTAGTAATTGTCTTTCGAGATCCACTGGACCTAGAAATCACCATGGCCCCTCCAAAAACAACTTTGTATAGCACGCCAAAAAAGGTTAGAAAACTAAAAAACAATGAGTTTTTGTGAGATCACACTAACTGTGTACCCAAATCTACAATTCTAAAAAACGTCTCGTGACCCCCACAATGGTACTCCCTCCGTATCAAAATATAAGATGTTTTAGCATTTTGTAGATATAATGTATCTAGACATGTTTTAGTGTGTAGATTCATATGCATCTTACACAGGGCTGGGCCCACAGTGGTGCTGACTGTGCGGCCCGCACAGGGCCCGGAAAAATTAGGGGCCCATATTTTTATAGACGTTATTCTAATGGAGTGATCGAACAAAGAGTCAGGAGCGCTATCAAGCGTGCGCATGAGTCGAGTGTGGCCTTGGGCTTCTGGGCCTCTGCGCATCGCTCATAATGGTGGGCCTCTAGCTAACGAGTTAGAATGAGAAATAAATGTCCATCCAACACAGGATCGGAAACAGTTTTTTATTTATTTCATTTTGACCTGGATCGGAAACAGCTCTGACACACCATCGCATATAGGCAGAGCCGCAGAGGCCTGCTGCGTCCCGATCCCAAACTGACCAGGGCACAACATTGGAACCAAACACATACAAAATCGTCCACATATTCGAAATATCCGACTGACAATTCCTCTTCTCTGCTGTTGACCGGCTGATCGCAAAAACTGGTATAGCCATCATCGCTTTTGATTATACTTCGGCCGACTCCTATTCATAAATCCTACTCCCTCCGATCCATAAAATGTGTCGCTCACTTAGTATTAACTTTTGGTAGGGATCATTAGAGATCAGATCTTCGTTCTTGCCTCCTCAATAAAAGATCACACTGCTACAAACAGACCGAATATAACACAAGACTAGGTGAGTTAGACGGTTTGTCTAATTATCAAACATTGAAGAATAATCTCCAATTGATATATAATTGCCAAACATTGAATCAACGATTTCGCCACAATAGCACTTGAGAGCGAAGTGTTGGAGAGTATTGATTGTGAGGATATCATTGAACGTTTTGTTTCAAAGAACACCTTCGCCCTTATTTTCAATTAGGAGAATCCGCCTTAACAGTTTGAAGAAAATATGGTGCTCCGGAATGACGATGTTCAGATACGCATTATGAAACTTGGAGTTAAATAGGTATGTTTCTCAATATATTCACTATGTTGGAATTGGTAATTATTTCAATTTTCGAGTGAGATAGGGCCCCATTTTTGAGTTTCGCACAGGGCCCCGAAATTCGCCGGCCCGGCCCTGATCTTACACTAAAACATGTCTAGGTACATATTGTCTAGGAAATACTAAAACATCTTATATTTCGATACGGAGGGAGTATTATACACCCCGCGGAAAAATTACGAACTGACATTAATTAGCATGCATGCACATTTTCTTTGTGTACTATATGTGGAATTGTGTCATTCAATTTTCTAAGGCAGATTTCATTTTGAAAGCATGATCTATTCCTTGACTCTACCTAGACGTGAGAAAGTTCCACGTGTTTGGTTTACAAGGTGGCGGGGATGAGGTGTGGATGAACGACAATCAACTCTCTCTTATTAGTATAAGGACTAAGGACCTGTAAATTAAGTTGACGGACGGCATGCCATGCATGCTAGACTGACTTGTTCAAGGGTACTCCGAGATGACCCAATTTTGCGCATTCCAAGAAGAGAGAGCCGCATATAAATATAGAGCAATTGACCCAAATTTAGCTAGCTCAGGGCAGCTAGCACTACAAATAAATACTACACCTCTCCATTCCTCCTGCTCTCCGTCGTACACACTTCATCCTCCTCATATCTCATATCGATCATCAGGCAAGGAAGCAGTAGCAATACAACAATGGCCGGTCAGAAGATGATGGCTCTGCTGATGGTGGGGCTCCTCGTCCTTGCCGCCACCGCCACTACCTCCGCCAAGAAAAGGGCTGACACAACCCCCTCCGACAATGACCAAGTCATGTACGCCGACATGAAGTTGGCTTCCGAGTCCTCCGATGCGCCCGTGTCGGCACCGGCACCTGCACCAGCGCCAGGGCCAAGTGCCAGCGACCAGTAGACGTCGCTGTCCGATTCCGTGTTCGTCTACACATCCACCCTTAATCAATCAATTTGCTTTTGTTAATTGTATCCACAAGGATACGCTTTGAGTGTTTTATTTAAAGATGGGCCACATCCATTGTTGCCATTTTTCCTTGATGTTCCTAAATATAAGATGTTGTAACTATTATTCATGTTGTCTAGATACATGCTAATATAAGTGAACATGTGCACTAAAAGTTGTCTAGATACATATAGACATGTGTGTATATGGAAAAGAGCTAAAACATCTTACATTTATGAACGGAGGGAGTACATAAGTAACCTCTCGATGTGATCTCAATATATATATGTTGTTTTCATTGAAGGGGAATATTTAATATCTTTTATTTCACAGAAAATATGTATATATTAGCAATCTTTAATCTAGTTTGTTGGATTCCAATGCTCTATATATATGCAATGCATCCTGGTGGACCCTGCATGCATGGTTCTCATGGAGTCCACACAAAATGAGCAACATGGCAATAAGAGAAATGGGCGGTGTATTGGTTCGTCTTGATCATAATTAGCAATATTTATTCGGGCTCCTCTCGTTCATCGAGGTTTCCTTTCCTATATAGCACACGAAAGAACGACAAGTGTCTTGATTTTCTAAATATGTTAGATCATATTAAGGAGATATTGTCGAGAACTCCTTTGATTTTCTAAATACGTCTGTACCAAAACTGGATATTGTGTTCATCATATTTGGTACATGGATTGAGATGTAACGTTTCCATCCTAACGAAAAACACCGACAAAAAATAGTTGTTCATGTTGTATAATGTGGTAGATGCTTCCATCAGAACCAAATCATCCCAAACATTTAATCTAGGCCCAATCATAGCTCGATGACAAGCCACAGTATGCAGTCATGGAACAGACGTGAGTCACCGTGCATCGAATTTATCATGCCTTGTAACATTTTACTACGAAATAGAACATTGTCAGTGTTGAACTTTGGCAATGGAAACTTCTAGAGCGTTTCATACTAGTCATTAAGATAATTACTAGGAAGGCACTAGAATAAGAAGGTTATTTCTGGTGGGATCGTCTAGAATGCCTAGATATTTTAGGTCAAGGGCTAAGATCTTGACACATGTCAGAGGTCAAATTGACCTTGAGCACTATAAATAGAGGAACATGTGCTCTTGCCTAGCCATGGCACGAGAGCATAGTAGAACAAGAAGTAAGAGAAGAAAAAAGCAGCCACCCAAGAGAGCGTGTGTACACTCTTGTGTGATAGTTTCCCATTGTAACGATAAAGAGGTATTTTGTAATTGTAAGTACACTTGCTGTGTTGTGTCATTTATAAGTACTTAGTGAGTTGTTATTTAACCCCTCACGTTAGGTCACAACTCTTTTTTTTTTCAAAAAAAGATTTGTGATTTAATGTGAGTGGTTTTCACCTCGAAGCTAGTCTTAATTTATGTTAAGTGGCTCAGCTGTCCGAAACCTAATACCCCTTCCATCTTAAAATAAGTCTCGTTGAAATGGAAGTGTGGATCCTCGTATAGTGTGTTTAGGTCACTTTTTTTTTCTCTACAGGGACTCAATGCTACTCTGCTTGTCCTAATAAAACCGATTGTGCATCACCATGGATGTTATGTAGTCCCTTCCGCACCGAAAAAACCCGTTTGTTTCTCCGCATGAGGACAAGCCAAAAAAAATCACCATTGCAATATTCTACATTTGAAATTGTCTCATATCGTTGGTGTTTCCTTCTTAGAAGATGCTGCCAAATTCCGTCTCAGTTAATGATCTTTAAATTCCATTTACAAATAGACATTTGTTCTCTTATTTTGTGTTATTTATTCCTAAATCCACATATGCTCCCCATGCCTATAAATAATGCTCATGTTTTAAAGTGTAGCTATCAGTCAAGCAAAAAGAAAAAAAAGAAAAAAAAAGAGAAAGGAATGTTTCCGAGAACATTTTGGGTACTCCCTCCTATCCTAAAAAAGTGTCGTGGGAAAACAACTAAGACATTCATAACCTATAGTGTAACTTCCGATACTTTTTTAGGATTGGGGAGAGTATTTAAAATGCAAAAAATGCACATGCTCTTAACTCTTATCCCTCTCACCACCCCGCATTCTCCGGCGACTTTCAAGTCGTTACTGAAACTTGTTCTCCATTAAATCAACACACAGACATTCTATCTCCGGTACCATCTTAATAATCTGAAGATGGGAGAGAAAACTCGGCCTGAAATGTTTTCTCTACATCTATTTGATACAAACACTTCCCTGAGGTAAAAAGTTTAAAATATTATGTACATATATTGTCCCACTCTCAAAGGAATTGACACTCAACTCTATAGTACCACATCTGGATCCAAGTGTCCCGGCTCCCGCTTCATGCGAGAGTGCACTAACGATTCATCACTTACATACATCACATTCGGAAGCCGCCACATCCTACGGACAAAATTGAGTAGGAAAACACATACATCAATCGATCGGCCATATATTATCAAAAAGTAAAAAAAAACACAGTAAATAAAAAGAATAAGAAATAATAAAACCTCATGGGTGTTTTGATGGTCGGTGGACTTGCAGTGGCATGTTCCCGGATTATGTTGTGGAGCCAATCTAGCGACACGAAGCATATGCCGCATTCTTGATTGTGCATGATTGTAGATGCTATGTACGTATACATGTAGTTCCAATGACTGAATTAGCTTGCTCAACCACTGATGCATGAAATTACAATGGAACAGAAAGACAAAGGTACCTGAGTCTGTGCCTATTGCAGGAGTAAAAGAAGACCAATATGCCGTTGAGTATTCCCCTGATGGCTCGAAAGATCTGCGAGAAGAGCTCGTTCCACAATGTCTTGAGCGTGGTGATGTCGAAGGCGCTCTGTTGCGCCTCCGACATGTGGTTGAGCTCGAAGATGCTGCTCAGCGTCTCCCAGATGTCCTTGAAGAAGTTGTAGCTGTTGGACAGCACCGACCCCGCACACCCAGCCAGCGCAAGAGCGAGCCTCGCCGGTAGCACCACCACCTGCAGCACCGGCCACATTGACGCCACCACCCCGGCGGCGAAGTCCAGCACGACGTCGAAGGGCGCCCACACCACCTCCGCCAGGTCCACCACCATCTCCCATGCGTGTGAGGCCAGGAAGCCGATCGTGCCAGCAGCCTCGTACAACCCGAGGTCGGCCAGCGGCGCCATCACTGCACGGAGTAGTGCCCTGGCGGTGCGCAGTAGCGTGAGGATGCCCTCCAGGAACCTCCGCAGGTTGCGGAGGAAGAGGATGGTGCCGAGGTACTGGATGCGGGTCACCATGTCCCACGTCTCGATCCACTCGAAGAGCGGCCCGCAGATGCGCGCTGCCGCCGACTTGAGCAGCGGCACGTTCTTGTAGAGGTCGTAGAAGCCGATGATGACGGTGACAAGGGAGGCGAGCACGTAGAGGCTCCGGGCAAGGGGCCGCATCCATGGGCGGTAGAGGTGGCAGAGCAGCGGGTAGGACTGGAAGAAGATTACCCACGACGGTAAGCCGGACTCGAGGAGCGTCAGCAGCCGAATGTCCGACATGATGATCTGCCGGAGCTTCAATGGCAGCGACGCGTCACGGAACCGGAACAGGAGAAGATTGTCACTGTACCGCTGCATCTGTAGCACCGGAGAAGTACAGCACAAAGGCTCCTCCTCCTTCTCTTTCTCCTTCTCCTCCTCAGGAGGTAGATTCTTCTTGATCCTGGTCCTGATCCTCCAACTCCTCCTCCTCCTCAGCATCGGCGACGAGGGGTACTTCTCGTCGCCGCTGCTACTGGCTGCCATGCTGACATCTTCCTCGCGCCCCCGACGCATCGGAGAAGGAGGCATGCATATGTCTTGCTGAAGATCCTCTTCTTCTCCCGCAGATGCCGATCGACGATGGTGATGGTGGTGGTGGTGGTGGTGTTGATGGTGGTAGTGGAAAAGGTATCCTCGCAGGGAGAGTGTCTCCGAGGCGTGACCGGTGAACCACTGCGACGTGCAGCCAGCGGCCTGCTCGGCGTTGTGGAACTCCCACTTGTTGATGTAGCGCGCCTCTAGGGCCAGGGACGTGTCGGTGAGCAGGTCGTTGAAGTAGTTGATGCCGTGCACGTCCCGCCACGACACCTCAAACACCAAGAACCCATGCAGCAGATCAGGGCTCGGATCTGTCACCGCCAGCCACCGCCGTATCGCCTTCTTCGTCGTCGTACTTGTCTTGTCCTTGTCTGTGGCCGCAGCGGCGCTTTTGCTCCTCCTGGAATTGATGAATGGAGACATCCTGTACTGCACTGCATGCGAGCTCGCTTAATTTGTGATACTGATGGGGACACGCATTGACATAAACACATAAATTCGTAGAGAGAATTCCACTTTACTCCCTTAATTAACTTGTTGTAGGGTTCATGTTACAACCTCGAACTTTGATTTTGTTTATATTACACCCTCGACAGACAGTGAAACACTGAAAGACGTTCCCAATACACCCTGCCCGTTGATGGATCGACTCCCTTTTTTCCTCCAAAATTTGGATTCAAATTTTGAGATATATAGATTTTTTTAAAAGAATGTTGTAGTAAACAAGACATAATTTAGTGAATAATCTGAAAATAATTGCGGGTAAATTTGACGTAATTTCTGAGAGAGACTTGCCATTTTATTTTCAATTTCAAATTTTAAACTGCACAATAATATATTTAATTGGAAGTGAACCCTAGGACGAGTTGAGGGGGGAGGGGTAAATTGGAATTCTCAGTGGCGTGGTACCTTTGTGATCATGAACTGCCATAGCCTCGCGGATCTGGCCTGCTTGGTGGTCATCCATGGCTGGTTGTCCACGAGGATGAGCACCTTTTTGCTCACCGGCGCAAAGTAGAGGAACGCCCGGGAGACATACGACTGCATATCCCTGCACAGGCACAATCCAAATCCAACCACCAAGTAAATCCAATGGAAAATATGTATAAAAATTTCGCCGATCAAGATGAATCCATACAGGAATGAATCACATACCCGATCTGCAAGCCTGTCAAGGGATAGATATCAGGCAGCGGAGGATCCATCACCAAATCAGTCAATCGACAAGGCTAGCCAGGCGAGATCAGATTCTTCCAAGAGATGATGCATGCAGGATCATCTGATCCGTGGCTTCATGCATGGTTGATTGCAGTTCGAGACGAAGAAGATCAACAAGAAGAATAGAAAGAACAAGATTTTTATTAATTGGGTGCACAATAATAATTAAAACTAGAGAAAAACAATGGTACAAAGAATGCATATGGAGAGAGAAAGATAGAAGCACGAGGGGCCGCTCTTTGTTTTTCTTCTATTTTGGGCGAAGAAAGGAAGGAAGCTCCATTTTTAGATTGGTTGTGTTTGAGACACACGCACGCATGCATGCATGGCCTCGAACCCCCGCCCCCCCCCCCCCCCCCCCCCAACACACACACACAAGAGCAGCACGATCTACTAGATCACCAGCAGGTTTATCCATGTTTTTCAATTGTGAAAACGTCCACCAATTAATAAAAAATATAAATACATCCTTGGACCACCTAGCAGCAACCATAAACACGTGAGCAAGGAAAGAGGCGCCGAACATACGTAAAATCATCCTACTAAGACCCAAAAGTCCAGCGCAACAAAGAATCAACCATTGCCAACGATGAGAACCGTACATCGGAAGAGGTGGACATGCAACCACACAACTGAATACAAAACCGATCGGATCCATGGACACAAAACTCCAGGCGTCCTCCGCTGGTATTAGACATACCACGGCAGCGGGGATATTGAGGGAATGACCTTACTCTGACGCTGGAATGTCGTCCCCCACCCACCTTGCCAAGACACAAATAATAACTAAAAGAAAAAACAGGAACCCTTCCACCGACGAGAGGGGACAAACGGTGTCGGAGGTGGGGCAGACCGTTCACACCATCAATGTCGGGGCGAAAACCTTAGCCGCCTTGGGATCACCCTTCTTTTCTATCTGCTCTTACCAGTACGATAAAGGCGCACCCATGCTCATCTCTAGCGGATGCCCTAAAAGCATCCGACCTTTAATCTTTTAGTGAATTTAGAGGCAAAATGCAAGAAAGCATGTCTAACATATGCTCTATCCCAATGGGACTCTAAGAAAAGTTTACACTCCTCTAAAATGGTCATTTTGAGCCGCAAGAAAGAATGTCTAACTATGTATGAGAATATATATGGCGTTGAATTTTGTGCCCAAATATACCTTTTTTTTGTGGCGATTGTGCCGAATTAAGCCGAATCGTATCCAAAACTGCCGAGTTCATGCCGAATTCGGCTCTAGACCAGGATGTTCCTTCGGTGTGCTAGGGGTGTCACTAGTGGGAACCAGCGCCCCCAGGCCGAAAAATCTCTGGCAAAGCCCCAGCGCGGCGATTTTTTGGCTCGAAAAACGGCCTTGGGGGGCGAACGAGTGGAGATGCTCTAACTAGCAATATGTGCCCAAATACTGGCACATGAATAGTACTGGGTATGAAGACGCACACATGAGCAAGCAACCGAGGGGGTTGGTTTGCCCATGAAAGCATCATGTGCGGGCGTGCACTTTCGTTTAGAAGACCGACGTAATATAAATAATGATCTTTACTATTAAATGGCAGTTGGACGTAAGTTGGTACGTTCGACAATTTTCGTCCGTCTTCTCTCCGCTCCACGAACGCACACATATGGGCCAAGTCCATGTAAGAAAATTGCTGGCCCTCCCGCAGTTCGCACGTCTCCTCCTCTCTGACCTCGAGCGAATAAATCCCTTCCCGTACGGAAGCCACGTTTAGGCCTCGTTTACTTCTCTGTTGTTTGACAGGTTCGGAGGGGAAATTCCCAGCCCACCCGCTAATCCCGGAAAATCCCCACGGGCCTGTTTACTTCGAGGGGATTACACCGGCCCATCCCGAAAAATCCCTTCCCAAACCCAACAGAGCAACCCTATCTCCACACACGACCCTTCGCTCGCGTTCCTGCTAGGAAGAGGGGAAGTGGAGGGATCGGGTGAAAGGGAGGGATTCACCAAATCCCCTCCCATCCCGTAATCTCCCATACCCCAAAAAACTAGAGAAGTAAATAGGCCCTTAGGGTTCCTCCGCCGCTGCCATCTGGTTGAGCTCATGTGGCTGTGCCTTACTCGTCCGGAGGAGAAACAGAACCGCCGGCCCCTGTATCCCCACCCCAAGCTGCGTCCCTTTCTGTTCGTCGCCTCTCGAGAGTTCAAGATTGATGCCCCCGAGCCCGCCCACATCGTATCAAACAGATCCTCGCATTGACCGAGCAAGAAGGCCGCCGCCTCCATGTTGGTTAACCCTCGAGTTTGGCGCCGATGTGATGTGATGCCTGAATCGACATAGACCTTCAACTTGTCGTCCCCTCCACTCATTACCTTGGCAGCAACCAACGTCTGGACTGGTGCGAAGGTATTCATTGGTCTGGCGTCAAATACCTGTTCATCCTTATATACCAAAGTATGATGCTCTGTAGATTGTATACGTACATGGCTATGTGAGGCTGAAATAAGGAACACATTTGAAGAAATAAGATATGAAAAAGTCAAGGGTCTTCCATCACTTTCAGTCGACAGTCATATTGGACAGGATTTGTGTTACACTTTCATATTACGTTGTCAGGTTCTGAGCAGTGGCATCACATAGCTCTGAGCAGAACATAGTGACTCCGTACGAGCAGAGGCAGATCCCCACGTGACGCGATCCTCTTCCCCGTGATCAAATCAGCCTCCCCTATGCCAGGTTTCAGCCATGCATAGCAATTCACCCATAGAAAGTGTGATTTGATTCCTGCTGTAAGATGTTAAAAATAAGGGGCAAATTAGTCTATAACCGTACCTGTTACATACAAATGATGCATTGTCCATTCATCCGCAAAACCTAGTGCATACGTTGCAAATAGAATTTGCTTTAGACTTGGTTTGTCAATTTAGAGAAAGACACTTATTTTATTGTACACATGTCATATTTCCTACTGAACACATTCAAATGTATGAAAATTGAATATTATGCGGTTCTTTCGAGAAATTCTTATGAAATTTTAATGGTGGTTCAAGGCACTATTATGAAATTCAAAGGTCAGGAAATATTTCGTATTTCTAATTTGACATTTAAATCTAACTATATATTTTGTTAGGGCTCCTGCCTTCCACGTTCGAGTCACTGTTGCACAGATGCCGCCGTCGCGGACCTCCCGCCCACGAAGGTCACGTGGAAGATAGTCGTCGGCGCAGGCGTTCTGTTGCACGCTTGTTTTCCCCCGACTGATTCGTGTGTCTGATGGTATCTGTCACTTTCTGCTTGCTTCTTGTTCAGCTAGAGTGACGACATTCGTCATTAGAGGGGTCAAGTTTGACAAAAGAATTATGAGTGTTGACTCTGTTTCTTGCCCTTCTATGTTGGTGATAGATTTTCAACAGTCATGTAATTCTACACATTGTTTTCTAACAATTCATTGTTGCTAATAGCCATTTTTGGCATGCAAAAAAAAGTTATTGTATGATGTGCCAATGATAAGTCATGACCATTAAATGAATAAAATTTTCTTTATACTACAAATCATATACTGAATCTCAGTATGACTATTTTCATGCACTTCTTAAAAACTGAAGTTTGGAACATTGGCCATGCATCAGCATGAATCAATTTTTCAAGTTTATCAGATTTCACACATAATTGTACACTATGTCTGATGGCATCTATCATTTTCGGTTTACTTCTTTCTGCAGCTGGAGTGACACCCTTCGTCGTCTCCGGGGTCGAGTTTGGCAAAAGAATTATGAGTGACGGCTCTGTTCATAGGGCGCAAATGGTTTGTACCCTGTGGTTTCCGATGGGACTCAAAAAGCTATGTAGTTGACACAAATAAGTTCTTGTGTTCCCTTTGCCCCATGTTCTCAGATATGTTTAGATATAGATATAAGAAACAAAGCTAACCAGTGCTTGTAATCGGTTTTGATGCAAATGAAAGCATGTTGCTGATAGATTTGGCTCAAATTGTACAGATTTGCGGATACTTCATAGTGTTGCAAATTCCGTCTCTCTGGATTTCTTAGTAAATCACGTGTCTTTATGTGGCCCATTCAAATATGTAAACTTATTATTTTAGTTTGGACTTGGCAATTTTAGAGTTTTTGCTCTTTATATCGAAATGGTCTTCAATTGTTTGTTCTGTTTCATGCATGTTTATTTATTTATTTTTGGACTCGTGAATTACACCTGTTACTAGCCAGATTAATTTTTTCATGATCATAAGGAGACATGGTATTCTATTATATAACCATGTACATGTTTCAAGTTTTCTTTTGTGAAACCTTTGATGATTCAACAAGCACATTTTATGTGTATTTTTTTATATATCATAGAATTTGTTCTTTTGAGAACGCTCAATGTTTCTTTTGATAACTTCTATGTTGCTAAATAACCACCTCTTAAGTAATAGATCTTTTCGTTTCCCACAAACATCCTTTGAGGATTTCGTGCCCTGGTTTCCTGATCCAATTACCAAACAAAGCACCGGGAGTGGGGATGTAGGACATTTGAGAGGAGAGCTGACTAGAGGTGTGAATGATGGTTGCCATATTAACCATAGTCCGGGATAATGGCAAGATAATTTTTGGGACATATTCTCACATCACATGCAAATTGCTCTCCACACACATACTCTTAAAATCAAACAAGTCAATTGGTTTTTGGTTTTGCATCTGTTATCCCGTGGCAACGCACGGGTATACAACTAGTATTAATAAAGGGACACTTTTATTTTGCCCAACTAGTTTTTGCCTATTTTTTCTTTGCAACTCTAATTTTTGACATTTTTCTTTTTCCCATTTGAGGGGCAAAACCAAAAGTAAATCAACAGCATTAGAGGCAAAAAGAAAAGCAAATTTCATCATTTTTTTTCCCAACAGAGGACAAAAAGATGTATTACCAGTAATTGGCAGCCCAAAAAAATATGAAAATTTAGGGTGCCAAAAGTAAAATGGGCCAAAACTAGCGGAAAGTGCAAACATGTGTAGCTCGATTCTCCCAAAAAAATCCAATAAAAAATATTTACTTAAAACATTCGAAAATCATTCTCACGTGTTAGTAGTATCGAGATCTATCACCGCGTAAAATTTATAGAGATTTCGTTGTATTTTGATCTAGAAAAGAAAAGTTCAAATCTGAATGGGTGAATAGTGCATGGTCTAAGAAAATTAAAATCAAGCCAGATTTTTCATTTTTGCGTAGCCCAAAATAATAAGAGTTTTGACTTCAAAATTTACACAGGTGATAGATCTCGACTCTATATGCATCTACGATTTTTTCGATTTTTTTAAAACATAAAATTGCGGAATTCAATTTCTTTTGGAAATAGGGCTACATGTAGCCGAGAGATGCTACACTTACGGACAGGTTTTACAAAAATTGTTACGGACTGCAACGTGGCTTATCAGGTATGGTGAAAAGGAGAATCAAGTCCGCTTTTCATGCAAGCTTAACCAACCAAATCATAGCACGTCCGTCTGTATGCATTCCGTAGCCCAAAACTATCCGTAAGTCTAGCATTTCTGCATGTAGCCTGACCTCCAAAACGTCCCGTCCCAAAAACTAGTGTGGCAAAAACATTTTTTCCCATTAATAAACTGGTATAATTAAAATTCATAGGAGTATGTGATTATAAAAACCTGGCTGCGATAATGTAAGTTGCACCGCGTACTTTTTTCCAAGTAAAATTGTCAAGAATGGTAGACTACGATGATTAGGCTTAAACCAGACATGCGGCTAATTGTTAAGAAATCTACTGTGTGCTTTCAGTGATGAGTTGTAGTTGCGACCCTTTATTCTAGCTTTAAATGGAGCTGCCATGTGCTGCTGTTGTATAGGAGTACATGTGTACCGACCGACAAGCTGTTAGAACGTGAAACGCACATGTTAGAACGTGTGTGCCTAAGGCCAGTTCTGACCTGTACTTGGTGGGCCATTCTTCGGATGTGTTACATGCCTATACAACTTTTCCACGCGACTACATTCAACAAATACTCACGACGGGCGCGTAGCGCGGTTTTCCCTCTCGGTAGGGTTTTAGGATTTCTCGCGCCGCCACGCCGGCGCTGAGTTTTTCTCTTCCACCGCCGTTCGGTTAGGGACCCTGTTCCTTCCCGGACTATTCGCGAGGGGGGCTCCTCGTCCTTGTGAAAGTCTTCTGCGATCTCGCCATGTCGGGTACGGAGGAAAGCTCGTCGATTGAGAAGGCGGGCCAGGGAGATCTCGATGAGCTGATGCGTGATTTGGGGATCCAAGAGGAGGACCTTGACGATGTAATCTTTGAGGAGGAAAATCTGGGGGATCAGAACGTGGCTCGATGGATGTTGATCACCAGAGTTAACACAGATCGTGAGTTTAGCAAGTACTGGTTTTTCAAGAACTTGACAGCGGCGTGGAATCTGGTGCAGGCTGTGAAGATCAAAACCTTGGAAAATAACTTGTTCATTATGCAATTCTCTTGCCTTGGCGACTGGGAGACGGTGACAGCTGGAGGTCCCTGGCACTTCAGAGGTAATGTTGTCCTGTTTGCAGAGTATGATGGTTTCACCAAACCCTCGTCGATTGATCTTAATACTCTGGATATGTGGATTCAAATCCATGACCTCCCGATTGGCTACCGGGGGATGATCAAAGCTCTGTCGTCTAAAGTTGGGAAGTTTATTGCATCTGAAACCCTATCGGATGATTTCGTGGGAAACTTTTTCAGAGTCCGGGTTACGGTAGATGTACGTAAACCTCTGAGAAATCATGTATCCCTGTCACGAGCAGGTAAACGCGAAATATTTGTGGTGGAGTATGAAAGGCTCCCAACTTGGTGCTCAGTATGTGGCATGCCTGGACATATGTATAAAGAACATGGCGATGGGATTCATCCGCCATCCGCACTAGTTTTTAAAATCTTAGAGCAACTTTTACTGTCTGGGTTGGGAATAGACCTGATCGCGGACGGGGCCGAGGTCGGTCTTCAGGAACAGGGAGAGGGGGCAGAGGCAGAGGTGCAGGACGTGATGATCTTGGAGATTAATACCCAGAGGAAGAGGACACCAGGGATGATATGGAGCTGTATAATGAGGAGGTTGAAAAGGAGAAAACCGTGGCAGATAAGAACCTCGAGTTGATGCAATCTAAGCCGGGGAACTAATCAGTGGACATGGTCACTGACTTAACAAAACAAAGGGCTCCAGAGACCCCCATTAGCCCTCTCCCCAAGAGAGATTTGAAGAGAACAAAGACGGATGCTGTGAGTGATGGTAAATCGGTGAAAACCAATATGATATTGGCGACTCCCGGGAAGGGGGTTGTCCGGACGCAATGAAAAGCCTGAGCTATAACGGTCGTGGCCTTTTAGGGGTTGCGGCCAGTGGGGCTCTGCTAAAGTTGCAGAAGCGGACCCGGATGTCATTTTTCTGTCGGAGACTCATTTAGACGAGTGGCCGGAGGAATGTTTGTGTCGTAAGCTTAGGATGGATTTTAAGGAGGTGGTTAGAAGTGATGGCCGTAGTGGTGGTTTGATTTTGCTCTGGAAGAAGGATGTGAAGATCTCCCTCAGATTCAAAGGAAGGAACTTTATTGACGTTAATGTGGAGCATGGGCTGGACAGTGTGTGGAGGTTCACTGGTCTGTATGTGGAACCAAGGTGGCAGGACAAACACTTGACATGGAAATGCCTAAGAGATCTCCATGCTCAATCAAGCCGGCCGTGGTTGGTCATGGGCGATCTGAATGAAATCATGTATCCTTTTGAGAAGGAAGGCGGGAACCCGAGACCTGCACATTTTATGCAAAGCTTCAGAGATGCTGTTAATGATTGCAATTTAAGTGATTTCGGGTATACAGGCCACAAGTTCACCTGGCATAGAGGTAATATTAGGGAAAGGTTAGACCGTGCCCTGACTAATGATGACTGGAATATGCGGTTTGGAGATGTTGTCCTTCAAAATATGGAATATATCAGGTCTGACCACCAACCTATCTTGATGTCGTTCGATATGGAAGGAAATACAGAACAACATGGGCCGGCTTTATTACGTTTCGAGGCTAAATGGCTGAAAGAAGCCCATTTCCAGCAGGTGGTCGAAGAGGCCTAGGAACAAGCAGGTGTGCAAATTCAAACGGGATCTTTGGCGGGGAAAACTAGTTGTGGTTCATAACTTGCTCCATAAGTGGGATAAAAATGTACTCCAAAATACGAAGAAAAAGATTCGGAATACACAAAAAGAACTAGAGAAAGTGTTGTGTGGCCCCCTTAATGATGAGTCAATCCGGCAGCAAAAGGAGCTTGCAAAAGTGATTGAAGAATTGCTAGAGAAGGAGGAAATTCATTGGTCTCAACGCAACAGACTAAATTGGCTCCAAGCAGGGGACAAAAATACTGCTTACTTTCATAAATTTGCTAGCGAAAGGAGGAAAAAGAATAGGATCCATAAGCTGAAAAATGACAGTGGCAATTGGGTAGAAGGGATTGCTAACTTAAACCCACTTGTTTCTGGCTACTTTGCGGGGCTCTTCTCCACCGAGGTTGATGAACCTGATCCGGATGTTCTGCAAAAAGTAGCCCCCAAAATCTCTGATATGATGAACGAACAACTTATGAGACCATATACTGCTGAGGAATTTAAAAAAGGCCCTTTTCTCTATCAGAGATATGAAAGCACCTGGAGAGGATGGCTTACATGCGATATTTTTCAAAAAATGCTGGAATCTGTAAGGTGATATTATTACACAGGAGATTTTACAAGCAGTCAATGAAAAAAACATTCCCATGGGGTGGAATGATACAGTGATAGTTCTCCTCCCAAAAGTGGAAAATCCATAGTTTATTACCCAATATCGGCCAATAAGCCTCTGCAATGTGCTCTATAAGGTAATCTCTAAAATGATTGCTTTTCGTATGAAACATGTGCTTGATGAGGTGACTTCTCCAACGCAAAGTGCTTTTGTTCCGGGGAGACTTATAACCGACAATATTTTGATCGCCTACGAGTGTCTTCATACTATTAAAAACAAAAAGAGTGGTAAATGGGGATATTGTGCTGTCAAGCTAGATATGCATAAGGATTATGACAGAGTTGAATGGGTTTTCTTAGAGAGGATTATGTTGCAGCTAGGTTTCCAAGCTGAGTTCGTTTCGTTAATCATGGCGTGTGTGCGATCTGTCAGATATAAAATCAGATTCAATTATCAAGAGACAGATGAGTTTACTCCGAGTAGGGGGCTAAGACAGGGGGATCCCCTATCCCCTTATTTGTTTCTTCTTTGTGCAGAGGGACTGTCAAGTCTTCTAGCTCATAGAGAGGAGGTTCTTGGTTTGGAAGGTGTCAGGGTATGCAGAAATGCTCCATCAGTATCACATTTACTCTTTGCTGATGATTCTCTAATCCTTATGAAAGCAGATATGAATAATTCAACCTCGTCGAGTCAAGTTCTTGACCAGTGTTGTGCAAGCTTGGGACAAATGGTAAGTCAAGCGAAGTGCAGTATTTTATTTAGTCCGAATGTGAATGTTGAAATTCGGGCAAATATTTGCACACATCTAAACATTATGACAGCGGCTTTATCTGACAAGTATCTTGGTCTTCCTTCTCTTGTTGAGGCGGATAAAACTGATAGCTTTATTTACCTCCTTGAAAGAATTATCAAAATACTAGAAGGGTGGAAAGAAAAATTCATGTCTTAGGGAGGAAAAGAAATTTTGTTGAAAGCTATTATTCAGGCCATTCCGGTGTATGCAATGGGGGTGTTTAATATCCCTAAAAAACTCTGCAAGGAGATGACAAATGCAATGGCTGCGTTTTGGTGGGGAGATACAAAAGAGAAAAAGAGGATGCACTGGATGGCTTGGTGGAAACTATGTACGCCAAAGAAACTCGGGGGAATGGGTTTCCGTGACCTTCATGCTTTTTAGTTTGGCGATGCTGTCTAAACAAAGTTGGAGATTGATCTCAAATCCAGATTCTCTATGTGCAACAATTCTCAGAGCTAAGTATTACCCTGATGGTAACCACCTAAAAGCAGGTCAAAAAACAGGGTCATATTTCACTTGGCAAAGTATAACGGCGGGTCTGACTACCTTTAAAAGAGGCTTCATATGGCGCGTGGGAACAGGGCAACAGATAAATGTTTGGTTGGACCCATGGATTCCATCAAGCCATAACCGAATGATAATCACTCCGAGAGGACAACTCCTTTTCACCAGGGTTGATGAACTGATTGACCATGCCACAGGGAAATGGGACCTTGCGCTCCTGGAAGAGAATTTTAATCCTATTGATGTCCAACGAATTCTGAAGATCCCGCTGAGTATGAATGTGGATGATGATTTTGTTGCCTGGCATTTAACAAAATCTTATACCTTTTCTGTTAGGTCAGCGTGTTATGCAGAGTGGAATCACATTAATGGCCGTAGAATGACCATCGCTGCTGATCGAGGGACAGCCTCAGTTAACCCGGTATGGGATATCTTATGGAAACTGAAGATCCCGGCTAAAATCAAAATCTTTGCGTGGAAGGCATTGCATGGTACTATTCGGGGGATGGCTATTCTTGTTTGCTGACATGTCCTAGCCCAGGCACAATGTCCTGTATGCGAGTTGGGGCCAGAAGACATTCGTAACTTACTGTTTACTTGCAATAGAGCAAAGCAGGTTTGGCAATCTATTAATCTTACCCATCTAATTAACTCAGCCTTGGTGGACCTCTCTGGTTCAGTGATTATGGAGGAACTTCTTGGACAACAATTTCCAGATCACAACGGAATGACTGACCTGAAGGAGTTATTTGTGGTGGGGGCATGGTACATTTGGTGGCAACACCGAGAACATGTCAAAGGGGAGCCCATCGCTCCTCCTCGTCAAACTGCCTTTGCCATTCAAGCTCTGAAATCGAATTTTTGCTCAGCGCATGTGACAGCTCAGCCGAAGGATATTCGCTGGTGTAAGCTGAAATATAAGACATATAAGCTCAATATTGATGCATGTTTCTTCCCTAATGGAACAGGTGCTACGGGTGCAATTATTAGAAATGACAAAGGGGAGGCAATTGCTGGAGCCAGCCATGCTTTGCAAAATGTTCCGGATGCTACTACTGCTGAAGTTTTCTCACTCTTAAGGGGGCTGGAATTAGTTGATCGGGTGGGATGTCATCCAATCTCAATCGAGTCAGACTGCCTCGAACTGGTTCAGGCGTTCAATGGTGAGATCGAGTTAGGTGGCGTCTACACGGCAGTGTTGGCAGAATGCTTCCAACTGGCTACCAGTATTGGTGAGACCTTTATACAACATTGCTCCCGGGAGGCAAATATGGTAGCACACAAACTAGCTAGGACTTGTTTTGACTATGATTCTCCTATCTTCTGGGACTGCGATCCCCCTAGCTTTATTATTCCTGATGTAATGAATGATGTAACGTTGTTTAAACTTTGAGAGGCGGCAAGTTTTCAGACGCACTCTTTTCCTTGCCAGGGTACCGAAACGGACTGGTAAGGTTTTTAATGAGGCGGGCTTGCTGACCTAATATATGCGGTGGAAAATTAAAAAAATACTCACGGCAGAAATAACACAAGACGCCGCCGGACAAATATCAGGGTAGACCCGGAAGAGTTTAACACAAAATGCAAAAAAAGAAAGTTGAGCTACGCAGGCGACAATGCCGTCGGCCTATCTTTTTTTAGCTACGTCAACGGCATGAACACAACTTTTGCATTCGAATTCAGATTTGGACGTTGTCTAACTCGTTTCGAAAAGGAGAATTATAACTACATCATCATGCTATTATTTAAGCTATATATTTCAAAAAAATCATGAGCAAAGATGGAACAAACAATAAAGGTGAAGGGTTAGGGACGGAGAGGGGCTCCGCAACGTCAGAATCCAACCAAAAGCTAGGTGGTGCCATACCAAGCGGGTAAAAGTGTGTTTTGGATTTTATATGTTCAAGATTACACTCCGGAATGTTAGTGGCTTCACCGTCATCGGTTTCTCTCTTGTGATCGAGTTTCTGAACTTATAGGTGGAAACTCCCACTTCGGTCGAATTGGAGAGAATCTTGTAAAAAGTTGGGGTATAAACTTGTTTTGGGTGTTCCTAGGAGTTACCCTTACACAACCAAGCAAACATTTGCACTTTGCTACCCGCTTTTGACGCCTGCAACGGGTGTAGACATATAACCTGGGTTTTTCTCTAGTGGAGTTAGAATTTCGCCGGAGAGGTGCTCTGGAGCGTCGGGATCCCACCACAAGATAGGGGGTCCATACCATGTGTATAAAAGCGTGTTATGGGGTTTTTATGGAAAATATTGCACTCCGGATTGTGAGCTGCTTCACCAGCATCCACTTATCTCTAGTGAGTTTACATGCACTTATAGACTAAAAGTCCTGAAGCAGACAAACCAGAGGGATACTTGTCAAGAGTTGGTTTATACCTTTGTATTGTGACTTCGTATGACCTACCCTAATACAACCAAGCAAAAAGTTTCACTTTGCTACCCCATTTGGGCGCCGTTAACGGTTGTAATCGTATAAGTGTTGTTTTTCTCTAGCGTGGTGATAACCCACAAGTATAGGGGTTCACAACAGTCTTCGAGGTAAGTAAAACCCAAATTTATTGATTCGACACAAGGGGAGTCAAAGAATATTTATAAGCCTTAGCAGATGAGTTGTCAATTCAGCTGCACCTGAAAGTAGACTTGCTCGCAACAATTTATTACTGGTAACGGTTTTATAGCAGCAACAGTAGTGAAATAACAACATGAGTAAAATTGTAACAATGCTAGCAATCGTGAAAACAACAGTAGGAATCGTCAAAACATCAGGATGAAAGTACCGTAGGCATAGCGAATGGATGAACGGGCGTTGCATGGATAAGATAGTTCATGTAATAATAACGTGGGAATTGCAGATAGATAATAACAAAGCATCCAAATTCTAGGAAAACCGTAAGCATGTGTTCCAATATAGTCATACGTGCTCGCAATGAGAAACTTGCACAACATCTTTTGTCCTACCAGCCCGTTTGCAGTGGGGGCTCAAGGGAAACTACTGGTAATTAAGGTGCTCCTTTTAATAAAGCACCGGAGCAAAACATTAAGGGCATCTCTAGCCGTTCGGCCCCCCAGGTTTCAGATCGGCGCTTTTTAGCGAAAGCGCCGCCCCGCACCAAAACCTGGGGGGCGATTTTACCAGCCGTTCGGCGGCCCAGAAAAGAGAACGGCGATATCATTTGAAACTTGCTCTTCCCGCTCCAAAAAATAGAGCCCTAGTTCGGCGATCACGGCAGCCATGGTTTTGGGCAATCATATTACAAAAAACGCCACAGGTGGGCGATTAAATAGTCTAGATCGAATCACAGATGGGCGCGCGGGGCGTGGGCAGGTAGGCGATCAGGCAGAGGCGTCGGCCGACGTCGGAGCAGGCGACGAGCTGGGCGCAGCATCGTCGAGGTCGATGACGGGCGATGTATCCTCCAGGTCGATGGCAGGTGCGGCATCCCTGTCGGCGACGTGCGCGTCATCCTCCAGGTCGACGACTGGCGCGGCATGCTTGTCGACGACGGGCGCGGCATCCTCCAGGTCGACGTGCGGGCTCGTCGGCGCGGTGGTGTAGCTAGTGCCACTAGACGACGTAGCTGGCACTAGTAGGAAACTGCCTTTCTATGGAACGCTTTCTGTGGCGCACCAGAGAGTGGTGCGCCATAGAAATTTAATTCTGTGGCGCACGCCAAAATATGCGCCACAAAAATGTTGGATTCTGTGGCGCACGGGGGAAGGGTGCGCCACAGAACATGGATGGGGCCCGCCTTAACCATTGCAGGCGAGCATTTCAGTGGCGCACGTAATGTGGTGCGCCACAGAAATATGGTATTCTATGGCGCACGGGCATTGGTGCGCCATCAAATCCAACATTTCTGTGGCGCACCAACCACACATGGCGCCACAGATTTTTTTTCTTCTCTCCACCCCCCCCCCCCCCCCCCCCGGGAACGCCTTTTCTAGTTTTTGACGTAAGAGTTGCCGGTCTAAAAAGCATCAAAAAATAAATCCCTTATAGATGCACGAAGAGTTTAAGGTCTACTTTTTTTTAATCAAATTTTAAAATATGAATTTCGACTTTCTGAGCAAAAGTTCGTTAAAAAAAGTAAAATGGGCATAACTTTTACATACGATGTCGAAAAAAAATGATCAAGATATCAAAAAAACTAGAGAGAAAAAGGAACCCAACCTCACTCGCCTTCGGCCTCTGAGCTTTTTTTAGAATCGCCAAATTCCAAAAGGAACAAAAGTTATGGCCGTTTGAAGATTTTTGCCTAGAAAATAATAAAAAAATTCTGTGGCGCACCCCTTCACTTGGTGCGCCACAGAATTGATGGGCAGGATTTTCGAATCCTGCCACCTCTCTTCTCTTCACTTCTCCTCCTCCTCCTTCTCCTCCTCCTCTCTTCTCCTCCACTTCTCCTCTCCCCTTCTCTCTTCTACCTCTCCACTTCTCTCCTCCACCTCCACCACCACACCACACTCCTCCTCCTCCACCACCCCTCCTCCTCCCTCTCCTCTTCCTCCTCCTCCTCCTCCACCACCACCACCATCACCACCACCACCACTCCTCCTCCTCCTCCACCTCCACCACCACCATCACCATCACCACCACCACCACTCCTCCTCCTCTACCACCACCTCTCCTCCTCCACCACCACCACCTCCGGCGAGCTCCTCCTCCTCCTCCTCCACCACCACCTCCATCGAGCTCCTCCTCCTCCCCAACTCCGGTGACCTACCTCCGGTGAGCTCCTCCTCCTCCTCCTCCTCCTCCACCATCACCACCTCGGCGAGCTCCTCGGTTCTCCTCCTCCACCAACTCTGGTGACCCCCATCCTCCACCCACCTCCTTCTCCTCCTCCACGAGCGAGCTCCGGCGAAATTTTGAATTTTCGCCGAAATTCCCGCGGCCAGATCTGGCCGCCTTTTTTTTGAAATTCAAAAAAAAAATATGTGGCGCACCCCCCTTGGTGCGCCACAAAATTGCAAATTTCTGTGGCGCACGGCTGAGGTGCGCCACATAATTGACATTTCTGTGGCGCACGGCCACGGTGCGCCACAGAAAAAATTCTATGGCGTGAATTCTGTGGCGCACCCCTCTGGCCCCTAGGTGCGCCACAGAATTGGAAAATGGTGCGCCACAGATAAGGCTTTCTGTACTAGTGTGGAGCCGGGGGCGCACTGATGTCGCTCAGGATGAGGGTGCACTGCGCCAGGAACCATGCTCTCACCTCGGGGGTCATCGCGGCCGGTCGCCCCCCGTGAGGAAGGCGAGGTCGTTGTTCCTCTTCTTCGCCGCGGTGCTAGTCCTGAGGAGGTCGATCTTCACGAGCGAGTTGGCCATGAGCGCCGCCCATCGCTGTTTGGCGACCTCCTCCCTCTTGCCGGCATGGGCCTTGGCGTCGGCGATGCAGGTCTCGATGGACGCCTGGAGCTTTGCCGCTGCCGACGCGCCGTCCCTTGCCAACTTGGCTTTCCTGTGGCCCATCGGCGGACGGCCTTCGGACGCTCACGCAGCCACCGCGTCGGGAACGTACTCCTTGCCCTTGCAGATCGACCGCCGCACCTCCGCCCACTTCTCGCAACCCTCGATGACGACGAAGACATGGAGGAACTTGAAGTCGGAGCCTCATCGTTCTTGTACGCCTCGAGCATCCGGACGATCTCCAACTCGCGGTTGGCGCCGCTCTGCGGCCTCATCGAGATCTCCTCCTGGATGCCGTGCCACTTGTTGCAGGACGTCTGGATGTTCGCCCAATGGTTCGCCATGGCCTTCTGGCCGCGGTCGGTGATGCAACAGTGGCCGAAGTAGGGATCGATCATCCGGCGCTCGTCGTAGGCAGTCTTCACCCGCTTACAGTAGTTGTCGACGTGCTAGTTGGCGCCGACGATCGGGTCCATACTGATCGTCTTCCCTGCCTCGGCGAGGAGGACGTCCTCCCTGTTCAACCCTTTGATGCGAGGCTCGACGGGGGGCGGGGGTACCTTGGGTTCCTTGCGGGGACGGCCAGGACCACGGCTCTTTCGGCCTTCGCCGGCCGGATCTCGCCCCTCTGGCGCTACCGGCATCTCGTCCACCTCATCGTCGTCGTCGTCCTGCACCTCCATCGCCTGCGTGCCGGCAGAGCACCCTTCGCCGTAGTCGCCACCTCCCTGCGTGAAGAACTCCCCGGTGTGCTCGAGGAAGCCCGGGCTCGCCGCCGCCGCCATCGAGCCGGCCACGATGATCTCCTCCATGTAGCTGCTGTCCTGGGGCTGAAGTCTGGCCATGATCGCACGGCGGTGGGACGGGGAATCTGCGTAGCCCGGCGAGGCGCCATACATCATCGGCGGGTGGTAGGGGAAGGTGAGGTTAGGGTTGAAACCTCCCAGGGGGTCGCCTTCAACGAACCACGCAGGCGTCGGGTGCGGTGACGGGCGTGGCGACGGCGACGGCGACTGCTTCCATCCGGCGAAGATGGGGCCGAAGGGGCTCTTCCGCTTGGCGACCGGCGCTGTGGCTGCGACCGGAGTAGGCGGCTCGTCCGGCGCGACCTCGTCCTCCTCCTCATCCTCTAACTCCTCTTTCTCGACGGCGGCTTGCTCCTCCGCCTGCAGCTGCACCATCAGCTGCCTCTGCCGCTGCGCCGCCTCCCTCCCCCGGCGCTTGACGTTGGCCGTTGCCAGGCGCGCTCTCTCAGCGATCCACTCCTTATTGGTCATGCCGGGCGGCTTCTCCTTCGGCTCTCTCGGCTTGCGCTGTTTCTTGCCAAGATCGAAGGTCGCGGGAATGGATACAGCGGCGGCGGCGGCGCGGGGTCCTGTAAATCGGGCAGGAGCCATGGCGTCTAGATCTCGGGTTGAGGGGGGAAAGTGGAGGGAAACGCCGAAAAAAGGGAGGGAAATCGCCTTCCGTCGCCGAAAGTTGTGGCCCACGCACGCATTTCGTCCCCCAGGCCGAACCCAGCGCGCTGGGTTTGGCCTCGGTTCGGCGGCGCGAAACGGCGCAAAAAACGGCGGAAAGCGGCGCTAAATCGGATCCTGGGGGGCGACTGGGGCGAAACGGCGCGAAAAACGCCGCTTGGGGGGGCTCTGGGGGGATGCCTGGAGATGCCCTAACACTCCGTGAACACATGTGATCCTCACATCGCAGCCACCCCCTCCGGTTGTCCCAATTGCTGGCCATTTGGGGCCTCGGGTTACGGAGAACGACATGTGTAAACAACTTGCAGATATGATCAAGAAACATACTTATACTCATGAAATAATAACATGTTCAGATCTGAGATCATGGCACTTGGGCCCTAGTGAGAAGAATTAAGAATAACAAGTTGCAACAACGGTATAAAACACTAAGAACGGATACTATGCACTATGCCCTAACAATCTAGCATTATTACATGAACGATATCATCCAATCCCTTCCATCCCTCTCAGCCTACAACAGGGATGACTCACACATGGACGGGGGAATCATGGATGGTTGATGGAGAAGTGGTGGCGATGACGAGGGCAGTGATCTTATTTGAATCCCCGTCCTAGTAGGGTGCCAGAACAGGAACTTCTGATCCCCGAATTGGGTTTCAAGGTGGCGGCGGCGCCCGGGTGTGTTTCTCTGGAATATGACGAACCGCCTGTCAATTTAGGGTTATGGGGCATATGTAGTCGAAAGGGGAGCCTGGGCCTCCCAGACCACCTGGTGGCGCGACCTAGGGAGCGCGCCCAAGGATGGTGTGGGCCCCTCCTTGCCCCCCTCCGGGTCTCCTTCTGGCTTCGAGTGTCTTCGGGTGATATAAGGTCATTGGGATCTTTTCTGGGCAATTTCCCAAAAGTTGATTTTTCTGCAAAAAAACAAGATACCATGGTAATTCTGCTGAAAACAGCGTTAGTCCGTGCTAGTTGCATCCAAAACCCACAAGTTTAGAAGAAAACAATAACAAAAGTGTTCTAGAAATGAGATACGTTTTCGACGTACCAACTCCCCCACGCTTAGCTTATTGCCTGTCCTCAAGCAATTCAGTTAACAACTGAGTGCGATAAAAGAACTTTTACGAACACATTTGTTTCATATGATGTAAATATTCTAACTATATGATCAAGTGCTTAGGAAATTCATAATAAGAAGTATGCAAAATGAAGTCACCTAATAGTTATGCAAACCATGAAGACATTTCAACACACTAATAAAGCACACCATGAAATATATCAATTCGCATGGTTGCAATGTTCATAATAGGATATGATAAAGTGGTATCTAGCTTTACCTTAACAATGGAGCAAATAATAAATATCAGGGCACCTCTGAATTTTAAGTGAAGACCAGAAGTAAAGATATCAACGATAAAAGCATCAAAATTATACCACAATTGACCGTATCCTGGGACAAGCACATTACACTAAGAATGACATCTATGCTCTCAAGAAAGTGCATACAGTGAGAAGGTGAAGACTCAACATAAAAGTAAAAGAAAGTACTTTAGGAGAGGGAAGCAGGGATCACTCATTTGCTAGAACTTTTATTTTGTTAAACAGAGGTATTGAAAACATTATCTAGAGAGGTGTATACTTATGTCAACGAATGGTAAACATAAAATACAATATGTCACAAGACAATTAGACTTCACAAGAGAGGCTCCCATAGAAGGACGCAACTTGGTAGAAGGTCATCCCTCTTTCTCTTTTTTATACAATTATGCTTTGACTGATAAATCAGGGGCAAAAATAGTGAATTAAATTTGTTGTATTAAGTTTGGGGCTGGGCACCCCGCTGCGAGCTCTTCTAGAAATTGGATAAGCGGATGAAGCCACTAGTCCAGGGTGTGAAGTCCAATCAACAAGTGAGATAAAGATTCTCTATTTACGTCCTCATGAGCTAAAACAGGGGCACACAACAGGAATTTACTTTGGAGTGGCAGTTAAATACCACATATAGGTAGGTATGGTGGACACATTTGGAAAACTTTGATTTTTGAGAGTTGGATGCACGAGTAGAGCTCATACTCAGTACAGGTGAAGGCTAGCAATAGAATGGGAGGGAAAATCAAGAGAGCAATAACTGTCATAATCATGCTTGCGAAAAATAAAATTAACGGGGGGCATAAAAATGATACAAATACTCTGAGGCAAAATAAATCGTCGAGGCTTAATTGAATTTTTGTTTTCAGTCATAGAATGCGTGAACATATGCCAAGTCAATTAAAGTGAAACATTCAGAGGGAAACGCCGCAATGTCATACCCTTCTATGAATAAAGCAATGAAGCAAACATTTATACAACATGCTATCTAATATTAATAAGTTAGAACTAAACATGAGAGAGAACGAACTACTAAGCATCAATTAAATAACATACACCTTATACCAAAAAACTAAGCATGTCCACATGGATGAGTATATGTAAAAAAATGTAAAAAAATAGAGTTCATACCAGCCTCTTACCACAACTTGAATTGTTGTAGCTCATCATTATTGCTCTTCACTTGTGTGGATCGGATGATATAAATTGATAACCAAACTCCAATGGGGACACGGAAGACCGATGAACTACGCAACAAACTTTACAAAACCAAAGAAAAACAACAAATATTTCTGGGGTTTCGAATTTAAAACAAGAACAAAAGGAAAACAAGCAAACAAAGCAAAATATTTTTGGGTTTTTGAATATTAAAATGAAATAGAAAACAAAGCAAACCAATGAAAGAAACTAAAGAAACAAATAAAGAGAAACAACAGAAATATTTTTGGTCTTTTTGTGTTTTGGAAGCAATAACAAAACAATAAAAAAAACGAAAGAAACGAAAACAGGGGAAAGAAACGAAAATATGGATATACAAAGAACCGGCAGAACATGATATATAGATGAGTCTGATGTTGGTATACCTCCCCCAAGATTAGGCTTTTAGCCTAAGTGGAGATCAATCCCAAGCGGGCCATGAGGTGGCTCCCCCATAGTGAGACGAGGACGGGCCATCCTCCGGATATGAGCTCGAGGACGCCCCGGTGTACTGCACGGTGTAGTCCTCAAAAGGTGCATTCTTCCTCATTTGCTGCTTATGGAACTAAATCAAGCGCAACTGCTCTTCTAGTTCCCCCTTCGAGGGCGACCATGACATCCTGTCAACTTTCTACGAAACAGGTTGTGGCAAAGTAACTTCCTTTTTATCTCCGCCAGTAAATAAAACTCTATATACTAGATGTTCAACAGTAGAGTTGGCAGTAATAAAATGATGAGAATTCATGGAAACAAGATTAAGTCTATAAGGAGATATCAATTCATAATTGGGAGCAATATAAAGGCCTAGAGCAGTTACTAAACGCGTAGCAATAATGCCCCCATAAATGGGTCCTTTAGCAGCTAGGCGGCGAGCAATGAGAGAACCAAGGTTATACTTGTCACTACGGTTAAGTGCAACAGCAAGATGATAGTTTGAAATATTGCTAGTGTTCTCCGTGCCAAGGACATTAGTAGCAAGATAGTAAGTGAACTATCTGATAGCAGGAAGTTGGATATTCCTTATCTTGCCGCGCTGAGCGGTGCGGTCATTATCATTGGTAACTCCTCGATAGAGCTCCATCAAATTAGAGGGTCTCTCCTGAATCTTACACGCTGTCCCAGAGGCGTTGATACCTATAATGCTACAAAAAATCTCCAAAGACAGGGAAAGAGGGCTACCATAGATCTTAAATGCAACAGTTGGATTATATTGTGAGTTATGGAATTTAAAACTCTCCACAAAAGTGTTTGTCAGAATAGCATATTGGGGACCTTCATGATTCATGTAGTTGGTTAAACCAACCCTATCAATCAGCATCAAGAAGTCATCAAATATACCTGCACTCCTCAAAAATATATATCAAGGGAAACTAGATGGGTTAGCAATTCCATTGTCCCCCAAATTATCGATACTTGGTGCATCGAGGTCCTCATTGTAGGATAGCCTCAATAAAGTGGATGAATAGGGCCTTCTCCTCCTAGGTGCACCACTCCTAAATATTTCTCCAAAGTTGAAGCTGTCCGTTTCTGAAATTTTTAACAATCATCACAAAATTGATTTCATGCAACTATATGGTGGAAACTACTATAGATACTTGTAGGAGAGCTAAACCTGCATCAAAAATATATTATTTCAACTTAAATCAAGCATGCAAACTCACATAAGTTGTCACCTACAGTACCAAGATACTCAAGAAATACTCCACTAAACAAAATTCTACTTGGATAATCGGAGGAGTCACGTACCGAAAAGCAAATGCACCAAATTTTAGCAACAAATATGGGCTGAGCAAAGAGATCAAAAAATCTCGAGGATGGACAACAAGAACTCGGGTTCCAGGAATTTTTTTGAGTTTGGGGTGAGAGAGGAATCTTTGGCAGGGGAGAGAACTAGTGGAGGGCTAGGGGCCCACACCATGTGCTGGCGCCACGAGGGGCTGGCCGCGCCACCTTCTGGTGTGCCTACATGATGGGTCCCCCTGGGTGTCCCAGTTACCTCTCTGCCTAATTTTTGACATAAAAATTTATTATAATTTTTATGGAATTTTTCAAGAAACTTTATTTTCAAGGTATTTTCAGAATTTAATAATTAATTATAAACCGAGAAAACAATTATGGAATGTTGGAAAACAGAACCAAAACCAATTCTACAGAGGTTCTAAGACATTCTAATGTGTAAATATCCAGCGAAAACAAAGGTGGAAGTTGTAAAAACAAAGTTATGGGTGGTGAAAACAAACATAACAAGGTGAAAACAAAAGTAATCAATGTGAAAACAAAAGTATGGATGATGAAAACAAATGTATGAATTATGAAAACATGTGTGGCATGCTGAAAACAAATATGGGCATTGTAAAAAATAACAAAGTGAAAACATTGTTTCCTACATTTTAAATATTTTTGTTAAGAAGGTTGATCAAGTCTTGTTACCAAAACAATTTTTATGAAGCAAAATTTTGTTTAACGCTAGATGATTATGTTACCTCAACTTTAATAGACATAGTACCAATCATCATGGTTCCTTCCTATATGAGCAAGTAATTCCTCGGATTCTTCTGGAGTTCTTTTCCTGAAAACACAACCAGCAGAACTATCCAGGTATGTCCTAGATTCAACAGTTAGTCCATTATAAAATATAAATAAGAGCTCATTTTTAGATAATGGATTTCCAGAACTATCTCTTATTACAGAACAAAACCATGACCAAGATTCAGGCATTTTTTTCTTCTTCAATTTGTTTAAAATTAAAGATTCTTTGCACATCAACATGTTGGGCACTAGAAGGAAAATATTTCTGAAAAGAAAGCATTAGGCAAACCAATAGGACTAGTAATAGATCTAGGCGTCAAATTGTTAAACCAAGTTTTAGCTTCCTCTTTCAATGAGAAAGAAAAAATCTTAGCAACACAATAAGTGTGTTTCTTAATATCATCAGAAAACAAACTACTCAAAGATGAGAGCTCATTCATATGTTCTATAACAATTTCATTTTCAGTACCAAAAAAAAGGTGCTTTCTCAACAATAGATATGTAGATAAATCAAGAGAGAAATCATAATCCTTATCTTTAATGTATATAAGAGATGTGGAAAATCTAGCATCAGGAGGAGATTTATATTTTACAGCATGTCTTGCAAGAATACTCTTAAGAGCACTTGCACTAGTAGTAGCTTGAACTTCTACAATAAATTCATCATTAAGTTCAATATAGGTTTCATCATGATCATCAATAAACTCAGGTGAATTAACAGGTGTACTAGCATTTTCAACAGGAATTTCAACACTTTCAATTTGTTTGGATTTAGCAATTGTAGCATCTAGTGAACCAGTATCATCAAGCACAGTAGAAGCATCACCAAAGTATCAGAAGCATTTTTATACTCAGCAGAAGTAACATTGTGTGTAGCATGTGGTGGAGTAAGAAGCTTACTCATAACAGATGGTGAATCAAGAGAAACATAGGTGTTCAGAGTTGTACCTCTCCTTGTAGTGGATGGTAATATGGGGACTTTCCCATCACGAGTCTTACCCATGATGAAAAGATTACAGGGAACAATATCATGTTCAAGTGAGAAAAAAAATAAAGCTATGCTCCCCGACAACGGCGCCAGAAAATAGTCTTGATAACCTACAAGTATAGGGGATCACAACAGTTTTCGAGGGAAGTAAAACCCAAATTTACTGATTCGACACAAGGGGAGCCAAGCAATTTTTATAAGCCTTAGCAAAAATTCAGCTGCACCTAAAAGTTGACTTGCTTGCTATCAGTGGTAACAATTTTATAGAAACAGCAGTAGTGAAATAACAACAGGATTAAAATAGTAACAACGGTAGCAATCGTGAAAACAGCAGTAGCAATCTTGAAAACAACAGGATGAAAGTACCGTAGGCATAGGGAATGGATGAATGGGCATTGCATGGATAAGATAGTTCATGTAATAATGATAAGGTGGGCATTGCAGATAGATAATAACAAGGCATCCAAGTTATAGGCAAACCATAAGCATGTGTTCCAATATAGTCATACATGCTCGCAATGAGAAACTTGCACAACATCTTTTGTCCTACCAGCCCGTTTGCAGCGGGGCCTCAAGGGAAACTACTGGTAATTAAGGTTCTCCTTTTAATAAAGCACCGGAGCAAAGCATTAGCACTCCATGAACACATGTGATCCTCGCATCGCGGCCATCCCCTCCGGTTGTCCCAATTGCTGTCACTTTGGGGCCTCGGTTTCTGGACAACGACATGTGTAAACAACTTGCAGATATGATCAAGAAACATAATTATACTCATGAAACAATAACATGTTCAGATCTAAGATCATGGCACTCGGGCCCTAGTGACAAGCATTAAGAATAACAAGTTGCAACAACGGTATAAAGCACTAACAACGGATACTATGCACTATGCCCTAACAATCTGGCATTATTACACGAACGATATCATCCAATCCTTTCCATCCCTCTCAGCCTACAGCGGGGATTACTCACACATGGACAAAAGAATCGTGGATGGTTGATGGAGAATTTGTGGTGGTGACAATGGCGATGATCTCCTTTGAATGCCCGTCCCGGCAGGGTGCTAGAACAGGAACTTCTGATCCTCGAATTGGGTTTCGAGGTGGCGGCGGCCCTCGGGCGTGTTTCTCTGAAATATGACGGACCCCTTGTAGTTTTAGGGTTATGGAGCATATGTAGCCGAAAGGGGAGCCCGAGGGTCTTCCTGGGCCCCCACACCACCTGGTGGCGCGGCCTAGGGGGGGCGCACAGGGGTGGTGTGAGCCCATCCTTGCCCCCTCGGGTCTCCTTCTCGCTCCGGGGGTATTTGGGTGATATAAGGGCATTGGGATCTTTTCAAGGAAATTTCCCGAAAGTTGATTTTTCTGCACAAAAACAAGACACCAGGGTAATTCTGCTGAAAACAGTGTTAGTCCGTGTTAGTTGCATCCCAAACTTAGAAGTTTATAAGAAAACAATAACAAAAGTGTTCGGAAAAGGAGATACATTTTCGACGTATCACGTGGCTAGGGTTTCACCGGAGAGGGTCTCTAGAGCGTCAGGACCCCACCACAAGCTAGGGAGTGCCATACCATGTGTACAAGTGTGTTATGGGTTTTTAATAGCAAAGTTTGCACTCCGGGTGTGACCTGCTTCACCGACATCCACTTCTCTCTAGTGAGTTTACATGCACTTATAGCCTAAAAGTCCCGAAGCGGACAAACCGGAGGGAAACTTGTCAAGAGTTGGGTTATACCTTTCTCATGTGACTTCCTAGGTCCTACCCTATCACAACCAGACAACAAGTTCCACTTTTCTACCCCATTTGGGCGCCCGGTACCGGCTATAGTCATACACATGTGGGTTTTCTCTAGCGGGGCTAGGGTTTCACCGGAGAGGGCCCTGGAGCGTCGGGATCCCACAACAAGCTAGGGGTGACATACCATGTGTGTACAAGTGTGTTATGGGTTTTGGATGGCAAAGATTGCACTCCGGGGTGTGACCTATTTCACCGATATCCACTTCTCTCTAGTGAGTTTACATGCACTTATATCCTATAAGTCTCGAAGCGGACAAACCCCAGGGAAAGTTGTCATGAGTTGGGTTATACGTACCTTTGTCATGTGACTTCCTAGGGCCTACCCTAACACAACCAAGCATCAATTTCCACTTTGCTACCCGTTTGACGCCGCTACCGACTGTAGTCATATAGGTGTGTTTTTTCTCCTGCGGGGCTAAGGTTTCACCAGAGAGGGGCTCCGGAGCGTCGGGATCTCACCACAAGCTTGGGGGCGACATATCTTGTGTGTACAAGTGTTTTATGGGTTTTGGATGGGAAAGATTGCACTCCGAGGTGTGATCTGCTTCACCGGCATCCGCTTCTCTTTAGTTTTGACACGTAATTTGTCTGGAGTGACCCCGTACCACACACTCTAAACTCCACTCAGTAAAGTCATATACATAATACATGATAGAAAATATGACATGGATGTCATATTTAGATTTTCTCTCATTTTTCTAATCGATTTAGGCATATTATTTGTCAAATCTCGATTTACGAATTTGTAGATATGAATTATTCAGTATTAAATGGAAAAGGCAAAAAAAAGTTCATTATTATTTGAACTGAAGATTATTTAAATTCAAGATTATTATTAATGATTCAATTCGTTTTTACTTAAATAATTATTTGACTTCACAAAATAAAGGTGTGTGACATCATAGTCCAATGGTTAATAGAATTGATACAATACTATTGTCAACAAATCGTTTGTTGTTTCTTGGTCCCCGATGCTTGCGTTGGGAGACCCCAAGAGGAGGGTGTGATGAGCACAGTGGTAGGAATTTTCCCCTTAGTTAAGAACCAGGGTTATCAATCCAGTAGGAGAAAGTGGAACTTCCGAAGGTTGATGCCACTGACGGTTGTGCTGGCGCTTCACCGGTGTCAGCAACAACGTGGAACCTACACACAACACAACCAAAATACTTTGCCCCAACGGTACAGTGAGGTTGTCAATCTCACCGGTCTTGCTGAAAACAAAGATTAGACGTATAGTGTGGAAAAACAGTGTATGCTTGCAGTAAGTAAAGAGAGCAGGAAATTGTTGTGGTTTGTTAACAGTGTGGAAAATGGACCGGGGTTCATAGGTTCACTAGTGGTGTCTCTCCATAAAAACAACATGCTGGGTGAACAAGTTACACGTGGGCAATTTACAAATAGAGGTTGCACCGTAGTGCACATTATAACATGATGATTACTATGATATTTAGTGCGGACATTACAACGAAATACATAGACCGAAATCCATCTGCAACTATGACTAATCATCCACCCTCAGGTTATCATCCGAACCCCCATAGGTATTAAGTTGCAAGCAACAGATAATCGCATTAAGCAATGTGTGTAATGTAAGCAATGATTATACACGCGGGTACTCTCACCGATGTTTTCTCCCTAATGGCAACAACACATCCTCCCCCTTCACATTTCTGTCACTCGAGCAAGGCAATGAGGAGGCATGAACCCACTATCAAGCATAAATACTCCGTCTTGGAGTCACTAGCAACAACTTGGCCAGAGCAACCACTAGCAACGGAAAGCATGCAAGATCACAAATAACATATGCAATAAAGACTATAATCAACTTGGCATAAGGTCAATATTCATCGGATCCCAGTAAACACAGCATATAGAATTACATAAGATCAATCTCGATCATGATAGGCAGCTCACGAGATCTAAACATGGAGGCATATGAGGAGGAGACAACCATCTAGCTACTGCTATGGACCTGTAGTCCAGGGATGAACTACTCACGCATCACTCCGGAGGCATGCATTGTGATGTAGAAACCTCCGGTGATGATTTCCTCTCCGGCAGGGTGTCGGAAAACAGCTCGAGAACCCTCCTGATCTAGGGTTGACGACGACTGCGGCTGCGGAACTTTTTCGGGATTTTTGATCAGGTGTCTAGGTTTTTCCATCCGGGGGAATAAATAGGCGAAAGGGCAAAGGCGGTGTAGGCCAGGGGGCCCACACCCATAGCTGGAGCGGCCAGGGGGGCCCACGCCAGCCTATGGTGTGGCCTCCCTGATGTCCGTCTTCGACTCCTCTTCGGTGTTTTGGATGCTTCCGGGGAAAATAGGCACTTCGGGCTTTGTGGGGTCCAATTCCGAGAATGTTTTTAGAACAATTTTTCTGAAACCAAAAACAGCAGAAAACAGGGAACTTGCACTTGTCATCTTGTTAATAGGTTAGTCCCGGAAAACGTATGAAAATGCTATAAATAAGGGAGAAAACATGTATCAATTGGCATAATTTGATCATGGAACATCAGAAATTAGGGATACGTTTATGACGTATCAAGCATCCCAAAGCTTAGTTCCTACTCGTCCTCGAGTAGGTAAACGATAAAACAATAATTTCTGAGGTGACATGCTACTATCATAAACTTGATCAATCTAATGTAAAAGCATATGCACGCTGAGATCATAGAACTTATAAGACAAACATGATAATAGAACTTCAATATTAAAGCATTGAAATCGCTTTACATCACGAAGAGTATCTTAGATAAAGGATCATGGATAATAATGCAAAGAAAGATAAACGTCTGTTTCAAGTATAGAGAAAGCATGGCAAAGTGGTATTTCGCTAGTCCTTAAGAGTGGGACAAAACATACATGCCAGGACACTTTAATAGTTCAAGAGGAAGACTAGAACAAATAATTTAAGAACAAATAATATCAGAAGTAATTATTGATGTTTATGGGACAAATGCACATAGAACTCAGAATGAAAAAATGCTCTCTCAACTGTGCATAAATTTAGAAGATGAAGACTCAACATAAAAGTAAAAGAAAGGCCCTTCGTAGAGGGAAGTAGGGATCACTCATGTGCTAGAGCCTTTTATTTTATTAAATAGAGGTATTAAAAGTTTGACATTGTGGAGGAATGTCTATATTTTAGGAGGGTTGTATGCTAGTGTCCAACTGGATTCACAAGAGTGGCTCCCATGGTGAAGGACGCAACTGGTGTAGAAGGTCATTGCTCTTTCCCTTTTGTGTACACAATTATGCTTTGACTGATATGATCAGGGGCAAAAATAGTGAAAATAATTTGTTGTATTAATTTGGGGCTGGGCACCCCGCTGCTAGCTCTTCTACCATTTGGATAAGAGGATGAAGCCACTAGTCGAGGGTGTGAAATCCAATCAACAAGTGAGATACATATTCTCTATTGACGTCCTCATGAGCAAAAACAAGAACACAAAACAGGAGTAATTTTGAAGGTTTTAAAGGTAACACATGAGCAATTTACTTGGAGTGGTAGTTAAAAACCACATGTAGGTAGGTATGGTGTACAAATTGGGAAAACTTTGTTTTAAGGAGGTTGGATGCACGAGTAGAATTCCATACTCAGTACAGGTGGAGGCTAGCAAAAGACTGGGAGCGACAAATCAAGAGAGCATAAGAGCCATAATCATGCATAGCGACATAAGCATCATTAACTAAAGCATAAGCGGTATCACAAGTTCAAAAACTAAGTGGTCATGGAGGCTATTCGTGACTGGTTTGTAGTCATAAACATGGTGTGAGCATGCGCCAAGTCAACCAAATAAAACATTCGAAAGAGAATACCATATATTGATGCTTTGCTATGACAAGAACAACTCATGAATCTTTCAAAACATATTAAACTCTCTCAGCTATATAAGTCTATTCATGCTACTCAATAACCACAAGGCTTTAAAACTAAAATATCATTTAGCATGGCATGAAAAATTTCTAGCCACAGTCTATACAAGCTTCTACTAGTACTGTTATAAATTCTACATCAAGCAGCAGTTTTCTTTTCCCAACAAGCACCTTATAAGATATGTTTTAAAAAACACTCTTTATGATACAACAAGCAAACATGAGAGTAATCATATAATACTACTAAAACCAACATCTCTCATAAGAGATGCATGCAAAACAGGAGCTAAATAAATGCAGCAGCCAGATAGAGACTAAAAATACAATGTATTCTCATGAAAAAGCGGAGCGTGTCACTCTCCAATAAAATAATATTGGGGTCCAACCAAGCTTATTATGAAAAAAAAAACTGAAAACAAAAATAAAAGACGCTCCAAGTAAAGCACATAAGGTGTGACCGAATAAAAATATAGTTTCACTAGAAGTGACGTGATAATTTGTTGATGAAGAAGGGGATGCCTTGGGCATCCTAAAGATTAAACACTTGAGTCTTCTTGGAATTTTCTGGGATGTACCACCGGGGCATCCCCAAGCTTAGGCTTTTCACTCTTCTTGATCACATCATATCATCCTCTTCTCTTGACCCTTGAAAACTTCCTTCACACCAAAATTCTCACAATCTTCATTAGCAACGTTAGTGCAAGCGAAATAATAAACTCACATGGTTCAGTTTCAACACAATACTATCACTCAAAAACACATTAGATACTGTCACAACTTCTTTTAAAACTCTTTTTCTCAAAAGAACACCAAAAGAAAGAGATTGAGATGCAAATGCAATTATTGGCAAAAATCTGTGAAAACAGAACAATAGGCAGAGATCAAATTTTTTTTAGAAATTCTTATATTGCTCATATCAAAAAAAGGTAAACTAATAAAAGTTGCGTATATAGCCCAAGATTAAGCACAAAAAATTTCAGGTCATTTTGAATTTTCTGTGATTTTGTACGTAATTAACAGTGGACAGCAGAAATCTGTTTCCCGCGCAGAAATCAGAAATATAGTGTCAACTTTCCACTAGAGGCTTTACTTGGCTCAACAAAAACACAAAAGAAAGATACATAGGGGTTGCTAAGGAAATAGACAACACCCGAAGTGCAAAGCACACCAAAGAAAACAAAGAAAAACAGAATGAAAACAGAGAAATCTGAAGGGGTTGTCTCCCGGTAGCGCTTTTCTTTAACGCCTTTCAGCTAGGCCTAAAAGATCAACTCAAGTATTTTCAAGTGAAAAATCATAAACATCATAATTTTCTCTAATAATAGAGTCAAAGGGTAGCTTCATCCTCTTTCTACGAAAATGTTCCAAACCTTTCTTGAGGGGGAATTGATATTTAATACTCCCTTCTTTCATATCAATAACAGCACCAACAGTTCTAAGAAAATGTCTTCCCAAAACAATAGGACAAGAAGCATTGCATTCAATGTTGATAAAAACAAAATCAACAGGGACAAGGTTATTGTTAACCATAATAAAAACATTATCAATTCTACCAAGAGGTTTCTTCTTAGCATTATCAGCAAGAGATGAACATCCAAATAACAGTGTTCCTACTGTGGTAGATCAAGAATATCATAAAGCTTTTGAGGCATAACAGAGATACCAGCACCAAGATCACACAAAGCATTGCAATCAAAATCATTTACTTTCATCTTAATGATAAGCTGCCAACCATCATCTAATTTCCTAGGGATAGATGTTTCAAGTTTTAACTTTTCTTCCCTAACTTTCATGAGAGCATTGGTAATATGTTTAGTAAAGGCCATATTCATGGCACTAGCATTGGGAATTCTAGCAAGATTTTGTAGAAACATAATAACTTCAGAGATGTTGCAATCATCAAAATCAAAGTCATTATCATCAAAAGTAATGGGGCCATTATCTCCTACATCTCTAAAAATTTCAGCACTTTTATTAGAAGTAGTTTCAGCAACTTGAGGCAATTTAGCACGTTTCACCAAAGGAGCGGGGACTTTATTAACACCAACTACTTTACCATTGATAGTAGAAGGTTTAATAGTACTTGGAGCTTCAGTTTTACTAGTGGTTGTGTCGCATATATACCGATTAGGGGTATATCAGATGGTAGTCTAAAGTGCCGGATTACCAGGGTGGCCTAAATGCTAATGGATTTGGGTCCATTGGGCGGCCCAGTAAGCTAACGCGCGGAAGCCGGATTCTAGAAGAACTCGGACCACGTCCCACGTGGTACGGCTTGGAGTAGAAGGCGGATTCCTTGCTTTCCAAGTTAGCACATACTGTAGTCTTCTAGGTTTCCTTTTCTGTAAGCCCTAACCTGACTATTATATAAAGCCGGACGGGAGATAAGAAAGATAGACAAGAATCTAGAGGCTAACTCGCCGAGAGGTTGATCCTTGTCGAGTAGCTAAACCTAACCTCACATTGTACTCTTTATACCTCAGGCTTTAGTCCTGAATAGTGAGATTGCAGGAGTAGGAACGCCGCCTAATCGCGACGTACCGAACCTGGGTAAAACCCTGTGTCATTGTTCATCATACGATCACGTCCCTCCACTTCTCTATCGGTAGTCTCATGGCACCCCCGTCTATGAATTCTAGTACGATATCTCGACAGTTGGCGCCCACCGTGGGGCTGGCGACGACGGGCGTTATGTTTCGATCGTGAATACTCGGCGGAATCGGCAGTACCATAACGGTCGGAAGCTTGGAATTCGGCAACGACGTCGGGCGCTTCCTACAGCGGATCGTAAATGCCAGCACGGAATCATCTGGTAAGTGCCTACGTTTTACCGATTGGATCTGCAAACATCTTTATTGGATTAACTACAGAGGCAATGGGATTCTGTGGTGGAAGCAAATTTATCCCACCCGCCCTATACCCAGTCGAAGAAGACTATGACGCTGGATTTTTCCCAGATCGCTGATATGTTGCTGATTCGCACTTTATCGGTATGGTGCAATCCGAGAACGCCGACAACACGGATGAAAATAATCCCGTGGAAGAGGCAGAAAACAAAAATCCCACAACAGAGGTGGAAGATCCGACATCCGTCAATATAACGACAAACTCGGAAGCTGACTCTGTGCTAGCCGCCATCGAGGCGAGATTAGAGTCGGAACCCGGATCGGACCAGTTTGATTCCGAAGACGAAGATGTAGACGCTTTCGAAAGAAAGGTCAAATCCTTTCAAGAGGGATTCCACGAAGTACTGATGGCAAAACCGGCTGAAAACACGGACGCCGACAGTCAGGAAATCCCTAGAACGCCTCCGCCAGAGGAAGAGAGAGAAGAAGGAGAAACCAGTCCAACATACCCGGATGTCAAGGAATTGACAGAGGAGGAACCTAATAAAAAACCTCCCTCTTCCAAGAAAAACACAAAGATTCCAAGAAACTCCAATACAAGCTCCGGAAGAAAAAATCGGCTGACCAAGCCAATGACAACCTGGAAGCAGGAGAAGGAAGTGGAGTTAAGTGTGTGGAGAAGAAAACGAAGGAAATCTCTGTTCCGCCAATGTCAGAGCAAGATGAACAAGATTTACTTCAAACACCAGTGGGACCACACAAACCACCTGAAGTGCTGGAAGCCAGGAGACAAGCTCCCCAAAGGAAACAGAAACACCTATTCCGAACTCGAGAACACCTCCAAAAAACCCAGGCTGACATTAAGTTAAAGCAGGAAGAAATCGAGGAATACGAGAGAAGGAATAGATCTGGCATTAAACCTACAAGGTTACCCGGAATCGCAAGACCGGAAGTACTGCCGCCAAAGGAACAGTTTCAAAACCCGGCCTGGCAAAAGCAAGTAAACGGCAAAGACGCCAAGGGAGAACCTATATACAAAACCGCAGCAGAAAACGCGGAGGCCGCGTTCGCCATCCTCAACAATGATCTGTACTCCAATGGCGAAAAACTTCAAGGGGTGTATGCTTTCTTAGGAAAAGCATTGCAACAGCAAGGACAAGAAAGACCAGGGAAGTTGCATGACGACTCAGCCCTATGCAAAACAGCTACTTGTGCCACTAGAGCACCTGGACCTGAAGAACCTGGAGATTCAAGTAATTCGAAAGAAAAGAAAGAAGATCCGAGAAAGGACAGGAAAAAGCCCGATAACAAGGATGCAGCTTCCAGAACCGGATCCCATCTGCCGAAAGATGGAATTAATCCTCGAGATCGGGAAGAGAAAAACCGGAAAGACGGCAAAGCTATGCCACCTCCGAGACGCCCCGCTGAAAAAGCCAGAATATATGACATTCCTCACAGGCATAAAAGATCACGTACACCTCCCAGGAATAAGGAAAGACACAGGAGCAGAACTCCACCTTATCCCAAAAGGCATGATAACAGAGGAAATAGAGATAACCCTGGAAGAGCGCGTTCACGCAACAATGGAAAAGAAAGGAGCAGATCCCCTTCTATCCATTCAGCCGGGAGATACTCCGCACACATTGATAGAGCGGAAAGAGATGACTCATACTTCGGGCCTAAGTGTTTCACTGACAGGATCCGAAGGATAACTCTGCATTGTGGCTTCGCCAAAATTGGTCCAACGTATCAAAAATACACCGGTAGCACGAACCCGGATACCTGGCTCTCAGACTATTACACAGCCGTCCAGATTAACAATGGGACAGATCTAGAGGTGGTAAAATTCCTCCCCCTAATGTTACTGGACGGAGCCAGAGATTGGATCAACGGTCTTCCGTCAAGAACTGTCGATAGATGGGATGATATGGCAGAGTGTTCACTCATAATTTTTGGGGAATGTACAAACGACCCAGCAGCATCAACCAGTTAAATCGCTGCACCCAGTTTGAAGATGAACCATACGTAGACTTCATCTCAAAGTGGACTGCAATGAAAAACAGCTGTTCTGGAGTAACTGACGTACAAGCAATGCATGCTTTCGTCAATGGCTTAAAACCAGGACTCGTACCGTTTATGATCGGTTCCAAAAAGCACAAAGATCTCGGATCTATGCTTACAACCGCAAATGAGCACGCAGCGGCCGAAGATGACATCAGAGCGAGAGGTGGCAATATGCATACTTTGATCGAAGCCAAAAAGAATCCTCGTCCTGAGAAAAAAGCAGCTTCAGAAACACAGCAAAAACCCAAAGAAGTGAACATAGCCTTTGGAAGAGAAAATGGGAGCAAATGGAAAGGACGAAGCACAGAATCGATCAACTACACCAAAGAAGAGTGGGAAAGAATAAAATCGGAAAACTATGTCCACCATTCGCAATTTGGGAAACCCACCCATACGAACACACAATGCCGGCTTAACAAGCATATGAAAGGCAGTGCAGGATCCAGAAGCAAAGGAAAAAATCCTAAGAGGAAATTTTCCAAGCAAAAGCCAGAAGCTGAAAAAGAAGACAGTGAATCGGACACTGACGAAAAAATCCAGGAACAACAGTGAAAAGGCGAGCCTAAGTTTCCGAGAGTTGAAGGAGAATGCAACCTAACTTTCCTGGCAACTCCATCAGCAAAAGTGGCAAAGAGGACACTTCAAGAAATAAACGCGGTTGTCCCACCAACCCCGAAATTCTTGAACTATACTCTAATACACCAATTACCTGGGATCAGTCTGATCATCCCGGAAATATCCCAGAACCCGACACTCAAGCTCTAATTGTAAGCCCTATCATTCAAAACACTAGGCTAAAAAGAGTGCTGATGGTTGGAGGATCCAGCATTAACATAATGTACGTGGATACATTGAAGCATCTGCGAATCTCCGAGACCCAGCTCAATCATAGTAACATACGCTTTCACGTCATCGCCCCTGGCAGGCAAGCACGATCACTAGGAGAAATTTCCCTATAAGTAACCTTTGGAGAGAAAGAACATTTCCGGCAGGAAAAAAATATCCTTCGAGGTTGTGCCGTTCGAAAGCGTGTATCACGCAATACTCGTAAGTCCAGCTTTCGCCAAGTTCATGGCAAGATCATGTTATATCTATAACAAGCTGAAGATGCCGGGGCCAAAAGGAGGAGTAATCACGATAAGTGGAGACTTCAAGTTGGCAAATGAGCTGGAAAAAGAAAACGCCCTTTGTGCAGAAAAAGTGATAGCAAAGGAGGAATTAACGGAGCTGGCGAAAGGAGTACCGCTGACAGAAATGCCGGCAGGAAAAGAAAGTCGGAAGCCGGCAGACAACTTCAAAGCTTCCGAGAATACAAGACAGGTTATCCTAGATCCTAAAGATCCGACAAAATTTGTCGTAGTAGGAACTGGGATGACTAACAAATAGGAAAGCGAGCTCATCAAGTTCCTCCGTGAGAACTGGGACATTTTCGCATGGTGTCCAGCGGACATGCCAGGCGTACCCAGGGAACTTGCTGAGCACCAACTTAAGGTGATTCCAGGATATAAACCCGTCAAACAAGGTCTCCGTCGATTCGCCGGAAGAAGACGGAAGGCTATTAGCAAGGAGATTATCCGGCTATTGACAGCAGATTTTATCCGGGAAGTTATACATACTGATTGGTCTGCAAATCCAGTATTAGTCCCGAAGAAAGATAGTACTGCCCTTAGGATGTGTATAGATTACACCGGACTAAACAAATTGTGTCCAAAAGATAGATTTGCGTTACGGAGAATCGATCAAATAATAGATGCCACTGCTGGCTCCGAGCTTTTATGCTTTTTGGATGCTTATTCCGGGTGTCATCAAATACGCATGAAGGAAGAAGATCAAATCAAAACTTCCTTCATAACCCCGTATGGAACGTACTACTACATAACCATGCCTTTTAGCCGGAAGAACGCAGGTGCAACTTACCAGTGTTGCATGCAACGATGTTTGCATAGTCAGATTGGCAAAAATGTTCATGTTTATGTGGACGAGATTGCCGTCGTTTCCAAGGAAAAGGACACGCTCCTTGAAGATTTGTGAGAAACCTTCAAAAATTTGCGCATTTATAAGATGAAGTTGAATCCATTAAAGTGTGTATTCGGGGTTCCCTCAGGAAAACTTCTGGGTTTCATCGTCTCTCAAAGAGGAATAGAAGTAAACCCGGAAAAGATCAAGGCAATCTTAAACATATCAAAGCCTACGTGCGTAAAAGATGTACAAAGATTGACGGGCTCTGCAGCCGCCGTCGGCAGGTTTATTAGCCGGCTAGGAGACAAAGCCCTGCCATTATATAAATTGTTGAAGAAATCCGACAAATTTGTGTGGACAGAAGAAGCAGATGGAGCATTAACCCAGTTAAAAGAAACCTTGATGAAAGCTCCAATTTTGGCATCCCCAAAAGACGAATAACCCATGTTTTTGTACCTTACAGCTGCAAATCGGGTTATCAGCGCAGTAATAGTTGTGGAAAGGCGGAAAAAAGACCAAAGCATACCAGATCAACATCCGGTATATTATGTAAGTGAAGTTTTTTCCGAGTCCAAACAAAGGTACCCACACCATCAAAAACTGGCATATGGCGTATTTTTCGCATCTCGAAAACTTCGTCATTATTTCCAAGGACATTCCATAACAGTGGTATGCAAAGCACCACTAGGGGATATAATCAACAATGCGGAAGCAACAGGCCGAGTAGCCAAATGTGGCATCGAGTTGGCTGCGTTCGACATTAAGTACCAACCCCGGACGGCAATAAAATCCTAGGTGTTGTCAGATTTTTTTCGCTGATTGGACAGAAGCAATGGAAAACACACCAATGCCGGATTCGGAATACTGGGTCATGCACTTTGACAGATCTAAGATGAAAGAAGGCGCTGGAGCTGGTGTAGTCTTAAAATCCCCCAAGGGAGACACAATGGAGTATGTATTACAAATACACTTCAACGCCACTAATAACGTGGCAGAATACGAGGCTTTGCTTCATGGCTTGCATATCGCAAATGAAATAGGCGTCAAGCGCATCCTATGCTATGGTGACTCAGATTTGGTACAACATCAGCTCAACCAAACTTGGGACGCCAAAAGCCCCATCATGGCCGAATATCGGAGAACGGTGGACGAGTTTGCAATTTGCTTCCTAGGATTTGAAGTACTTCATGTCAAAAGGGAGGACAATTGGAACGCAGATGCACTAGCCCGCATGGGATCGGAAAGAGTGAAAACCCTACCACCAGGTGTGTTTGTCTAGCATTTGCATGAACCATCCATAAAAGGTGGAGATGTCGACTATCCTCTCGTTTCCGAGTCAATCGAAGTCATGCTTGTTAACCCGGAGTGGAAAATTCCATATTTGAACTTCTTAGTAGATCAGAAGTACCCGGATGGAGCAAAAGAGGTCTTGGAAAGACAAATAAAACGTCGATGCAAAGGATACACGATAATCAATGATTGCCTGTATAAACGCAGTACTACCGGAATTTTTCTGCGATGTATTTCGCCAGAAGAAGGAAAAGAAATTCTGCAAGAAATTCATGCTGGAGATTGCGGACATCATGCTCAATCAAAAAGCATAGTTAAGAAAGCATTCCGTGCAGGATTTTTCTAGCTAACAGCCAAGATAGATGCCGAACACATAGTCAATACGTGTGCCGATGTCAGTGTTATGCCAAGTAGACAAATATGCCAGCCCAAGCACTCAAAACTATCCCTATTACATGGTCGTTTGCGGTCTGGGGTGTGGTGACCCAACACACCACTGCATGTGTAGTGCGCAAGTCAATGACATAATACTCACAAAAGGACTTACCTGTGAATATTACATCCCTCAGAGTAGTACAACAGAAACACAACGGGTCCAGGCAAAACTATAGGATACAAACTTCGTTACAAAATCTTGAGAATCTCATTGATGAATCAAGAAGATTTCATACAAATGAAACATCAGAAGAAGCAATTCGAAGATCCAAGCTGGAGAAGAACTCTAGCTCAGAACTAAATCCACTATGGCTGATGCCAGCCCTAATCTATGGCTTATAACAGCTAACTCCAAGAATGGACTCCACCTACACCTTGATAGCTTCTCCTCCATCAGCGTTGTTGATGACGATGCTTCACCGACTAAATAGTATATGACTCCACCTAGCTTCATGGGGTAGCGATGGCTCCACGATGACGACTCCCATAAGGCTTCAACTCTAAGCAGGGGTTCAAACGGGAACGAATGAGTAACGAGCGTTACTCAACAAGTTCATGATATATAGTGGGTAGTTTGATGCACTAACTACATCTTTAGACTCGAAAGAGTCATAAGCTAATGCAAGGTTTTGTAAAACTTTCTTCAAGAGGTTTCTTTTACTTCTGAAAACTATGCCCGCCAGACCATCACAGGAGCTAGAACTTCAAGGAGTTGCCTTTCTTGTAGCGTTCGCAGTTCCTTCCCGGAATAGGGGGTAACATGCCACATCTTTTTACACTCTGCAGAGGTGCGTTACTTTACCCATGGACGACCAAGACCATGTTGCACAACCAGGCTCGAGATCCTGTCCACTCCCACTCAGGTGTGGGGCCCGGTTGTTGGTCCAAGCCAAACCGTGCTTTTCCGCACAACGCATGCCCCCCCATTTCTGCCAGCAGGTTGAACGCCTGATTCCACCCCTCACGATGGATATCTACGCGCCCCTGGCAGATCATCATATACCCGCAGAGTCCGTGGGAATTAAGGGATACCACCCATGTGCATGTAGTCTCGCAAGACCTACATTGTACGTCTCTGGCAGGCCGTTGACATGCGAACGAGAAAAGATCACAACTGACTTCACTGGTAGAAAAAAGGCCTTCCATACGCCCCCTTTAGTCCCCAAAATGTCCGAACCGTGACTAAAGGGGTCTTTAGTCGCTGTTCGGGAGGCGACCCGCGACTGAAGGTCTTGAGTGGCGGTTTGGGAAGCGCGCGGAGGGCTTTAGTCCCGGTTGGCCTGGCCACCCGCGACTAAAGGTCCGAACTGCTCGCCTCCCGGTCTTTAGTCCCGGTTGGCCTGGCCACCCGCGACTAAAGTTCTGAACTGCTCGCCTCCCGCACGGTTCTAATTCGCGAGCGAGGCAGAAAGGCCTCATTGCTAGAGTGCGCGCGCGGCTCTCTCTTCTTCTTCCTCTCTTCTTCTTCCTCCACCATGGATTCTCCCGTTTTGAAGATTCTCCCGGTGGCCACACCATGCGGCAAGACTCTCCATGTCGCCTATACCAACAATTGTGATATCCTCCCTGAAGCTCTTGACCGTTTGAGGAAACTCTATGAAGCAGATGAACACCACAAGTTCTTTGGGCTTGATCTCGAGTACACGGCCAATCAAAAGGATGTGGCCGTCATCCAGATTTCTTACAAGGAAACCGTTCTGGTCTTCCAATGGGCAAGGTACGCACACAATCTCTTGTAGGATAGTTAACGTACACGTGCCCATTTTGTTCATAGATTGCGTCAGAATAATTGCATAGAATTTGAATTGTACAGGAAAATTGTGTTGTCATGTGCAACATTTGATAACAATAGTGATATATAGAGAGGAAAATTGCATAGGGTAGCAATATTTAACTTCAATTTATATCAATGGCATTTTCGATTTGTTGTTGGATTGAAAGAATACACTTGTTGCAACAATATCTAACATGTGTTCCATTTTTGTTGTTGCAGTAGTGCAAAGAAATGTCCAGAACTTATGGATTTTCTTGTTAACAAAGGATTCGACTTTTGTAGCGTCGATATCACAAATGACCAGCAGAAGATGATGCGCACCTGGAATATTGAGATACCTGAATACCACTACATTGATCTTCAGGACTTGATCCATTTTGATGAGCTGGACGGGGACAGACCGGGATGGCTCAGATGGCAACTGCCTTCATCCACCACGACTACAGAACGATGAAGACTAGTTTCCCCTCGAGAAATCACAACTATTGGGGGGAAGAACCCACTTGACCTGATCAATCTCCAGTATGCAGCAATATATGCATATGTTGCGTTCGAATTGTTCCGCATCTACTCTTCGAATCCGAAGCTCGAGTAGATGGTTGTTTGTGTACCGCTATGTTTGCATTATTCGAGACTTTATATATGTAGTACTACTATTATGTACCGCTATGTTTGCATTATTCGAGACTTTATATATGTAGTACTACTATTATGTAATGGATATATGTCCTATATTAGTTCTATTAATTGTGTATGTGTTTAAGTACCGCTGTGTTTAAGACTAACTCCTTTGCAAAATATTTGAGAAAACGAGTGGAAAACAGAAGGTTACTTAAATGTCTCAAAAAAGAAGACTAATGAAATGGCTGAAATAAAACCAAGGGTTAAAAAGGACATGATGCATTCATAAGGACTAGAAAATAGAAGAGATTTAGGAAAGGGGAAACAAAAGATTTCCTAAGATTAAGAGATATGACCACTTAATCAAGATGCATTCACAAGGACTGGAAAACAGTGAGCTAAAATATTTTTCTGAATTTTTTGATATATTATTTGTATTTTTAAGATTTTAAAATGAATTAGTTTTATTTTTCTGAATTTTTTGATATATTATTTGTTTTTTAAGATTTTAAAATGAATTAGTTTTATTTTTCTGAATTTTTTGACATATTATTTGTATTTTTAAGATTGTAAAATGAATTAGTTTTATTTTTCTGAATTTTTTGATATATTATTTGTATTTTTAAGATTTTAAAATGAATTAGTTTTATTTTTCTGATTTTTTTATAAATAATACAAATTAAAAAGTTAATGTTTATTTATTTATTCAAAATTATTATTACATCATTACTTTTGTTTATTAAAAGATTTATTTGAAATTCAAACAATAAAGAAATGTGGCATCGACCAACATGTTAATAGGATTGATATGATACTAGTATCACATACATGCGTGCGAAACACTTGGATGCGGGACGAGATGGAACTCGGAAGTTAAGCCTGCTAGTGCTAGAGTAGTGGGAGGATGGGTGACCGAGCAGGAAGTTTGACCACGAGTAAGTAATTTGACTAGAGATAATTGTAGTTAGACACTAAGCAAATAATAAAAATTCTGAAAAACAAAGGGAGTGAAAAATAATTAGAAACCCAAATGAATTAAAAAAATAACGGAATAGCCTTTAGTCCCGGTTCGTGTTACAAACCGGGACTAAAGGTCCTCCGCCCCCGGCGCACGCCAGCCGCCCACGTGGACGGGCCTTTAGTCGCGGTTCGTAAGAGGCGCGACTAAAGGGGGGGCTTTAGTCGCGCATATTTAGTCCCGGTTGCACGACCGGGATTAATGGCGTTTGCGAACCGGGACTAAAGGCCTATTTTCTACGAGTGCTTACTCCCCCCATAGAAGACCCACGGTTAACGCGGTATCTACGGCGCACCGAGTTCTGACGGCATTTGTGATTAATTCCTAGGTAATACGTTCCCGTGCAGATGGAACCTTCCTTTGACCTATTCATCATACCATGGTTCCATCCGCCCACCAAACAGAACACTACCACTCGGGTAGTCATTCAATTAGTTATATTATTATAAAAATAGGATCATGCATTCTTTTGAGAGTAGGTGATAATACGATAGGTTTTTTTTGCAAATAGTTCGTTATGAGATACTACAAAGGATATGAGAAAGTGATGAACTTGCCTGAGATTGAAATAACCATAATAATCAATGCCTTCGGGGTTCGAGGGTCGCGTAGACAATTCTGACATCTGAAAGATAGCAGAGTAGTCCCGGTAAGGACTACAAAAAACATTGGCAAGATGATACATGCATGCATCGTGAATTACCCTGGAAAACACCCCAACTTACAAGGGTAAGCCACGTTTGATACGATAACTTAAGCACACAGGTTTTAGGTGAAATGTTTCATTACTTGTGGTGATGTGGTTATTACTTGTTTAGACTTACATGCATTTCACTTTTACTTAGCAAACTAATGTTATCATGTTTAAGTAGAAGTGTTGATTACTTGGTGAGGTAACAAGACAATAGCACATGAAAAACAATTATTGGAAAGGTAACAAACATGTTTGATTTTATGTTCCAAAAGTGTAGAGCTAGTGACAAGGAGTTTAATTGAAAACGATGAACGATTACAATTAATCTATCATCACCTAACTTGCTAATGATTGGTGATGATAGGTTTAATATGTGTGAAAACATTTGAGGGTTATTAGTAAGGAAGATAATGATGTGGTAGTTATTTTTGGTTATAATGGAGTATTATAGAATTCCATTAAACCTTTAGAATCAAGTTTATAAATTAAACAAAAATTTTTATGTTTGACATAATTGAATTGGAAATGTTTTTCTCTTTAATTTGGTATATCAATTGATATTTTCTGAAAATATTTGAATAACTTATTATTTTACTATTTTTAAATGAATTAAATGATTAGGCAAAACATTGCACACATAAAAACTTAGTCAAATGACCTTGTAAACATCATAGATTGATTGCTTTTGTCATTTGAAGCATTTTGGTAAATAATTTGTATTTTTCTGATTTTATGGATTATTTATTATTTTTCTCAATTTTAAATGATTTAATTTAATTAAAGAAATTATTTAATTTAAAACTTTTTCAAACATGTTTAAAAATTTGACAAACATATAGAGTTTATTTTTCTAAACATTTTGATATATTTTTCATATTTTTCTGATTAACAGAATAAAATATATTTATTATTATTTTTTAATTATTTTCTGATTTTAAAATGACAAGTGGGTCCAAGCTGTCATATTCAGTTTTTAATCAGAAAAATAAAAGAAAAGAGTTTATGACATCACTGTGATGTCACAGTGACATCACACGATCTTGATTCCTCACAGATGATCTGCAGTCGCTCGATTTGGACAAAATTGTTGAAGTTGATCTTGACTACTAGCTAGAGGGACTCCACGGGAGTGTCTGGGTAGCGGCGCATCTACCAAATGGTCACCGGAGGTGAGCCGGCGTCCATCGGCGCGGCGGCGGACGGCGGTGCTCGATGATACTTCGATTCTGGGCGCAATAAATCGAAGCAAAAATACTCTGAGGTTCCCCTCCTCACCGTGAAGCTCGTGGAGGTGGCGGTGAAGCTCAGCGAGGTCGAGGTTGCCGACGGCGTGCTGTTTCCCGCGGCGGCCGGAGAGAAAGGGATGGCGAATTCCGGCGGTTCCCGGTCCTCCCAGCTTCCATGCGTTCTCGAGGTGGAAGAGCATGACCAGGCGCATCTCCCCGTGGTCCTAATTTGTGAAGAGGTGACCGGAGTCGACGACAGCGTGCGGCGGCCGGACTAGCTAGGGTTTGGATGTTCTTCGCACAGAGGAAATGAGAGAGAGGGAGACTGCAAGAGAGAGGAGCAGATGCAGACGCCTCCTTCTACTTATCCTCGCACAAAGGCGGTGAGCAGGAGGTGGCCGTGACGGCAGCGACGTCGTGATCTTCTCCTCTGCCTTCTGGCAGAGGAAGAAGAAAGAGGAAATAAAAGGAGATTTTCGACGACCCCCTCAAGTTTTGGTTATTCACATCGAGCTCCTTATGTTAATGAAAACTGAAAAGAAACCTCTGTTTTCAGGGCCTATTTGCAAACATAAAAATTAATAAAATCATATTTTAATTCCTTATCAAATTTTACACCTCACCATGTTTTGTTTTGGTAGAATTGAAGAACATTTGTATTTTTTATTTAGGGTGCTAGATTAAGTGATTTTGTTGTCTTATCTTCATTTTATTTATTAAATAGCTATTAAATTATTTTAGGCATGATTATTATAATCAAACACAACAATCACGTGGTTAACAAAGGGGTGTATCATAATTGTAAAATTCTAGCTACAAGTTCTTTTTAGAAAATAATTTTGGTAACACTACCTAGTAGTTTTTCTATGCACTGAAATGAAAAATCACTCAATAGGAAATTTTATACCATGTCATTCCAAATGATTTACATTGGTGAAGGGACTTGTTTTCTCTTATGAGCCTTTGTTACTTTACTAATTGAAACTCTTAGCAAGTTTGGTTGACATTTTACTTAGGTCTGTGTAAGAAAGGTTGCTGTTTTTAGTACTTGATCAAGTGAAAAACATGTATGATTTTGGGATCTTATTTTCTTGTTTTCCACATAGGTTCCAATATGAATATTATCCCATATTTGTTTTAGAACATGTAATCATTTACATGTGGGTGTCTGGTTGAATTCTTGTTGTTTTCCATTTGTTTTATGGATGAAAAAGATCTGGAAAACAAGGAAATTAATTTGTTTTCCCCTACCTCAGCATATCACAAGACATATGGATGCAAGGGCTTGTTATTATTTTCTCTGTTGCCAATTGTTTCCATTGAAGTGATTTTTATTTGTTCCTCATCTATGATGAGTCTTGACAAGGTATTGGGTTATATTTTTCTCTAATATCACTTCATAATTCACTGGAGAATTTCTTATTCTAGGCTTCCTTGCTAAACTAGTGTTTCTCCTTGTTGACTTGTGTTGCTTGATGTTCTTATCACTGGTTGCTACTTGTCTTCTGTTATCACCTTTGTCCAATGCAGGTAGGTTCATATCTTGGTCTCCAACTTCAACTATTTCACCCTTGTGGTGAAAACAACCAGTTGTTCCAAGCAAAGATTTTACTTAGAAGATTATAAAAGAATGTAGGTTTATTTTATGACATCAAGTTGCCATATGCATATAAGAAGAATTTGTTAACAAGTGGATCAGACTTGCCTCCAAATTACTAATCATATACACATGGCTGAGATGTACTAGGTTATTAAACCCTTTGTTTGTTTGTGTATGACACTCAATTGTTTGAGTATACAAAAGTGATCTGTTAACAAGGTCTAGAAACTTGTTACCAAACTACTTCTATATAACACTAACATTGGAGTATCACACTGTTTCAGGAGTGTTAATAAGATCAGATCAATATATAAGAGTTTCCAAGTACTGTTATGAGGGATTGGAATAACACTTCTAGAACACTCTAAATAATCTTCTTGAAGATCTTCCTGTGGTAGTTCCTCTTCTCTTGTGGGTGCTTCTCTTGCAGAATGATTTAGAGAAGATTGAAAATCAAGATAATTTAGACAAGGTAGAAAGATCTTGATTTAAGAGTTAGTTCATGCTTTTATTATCCTTCCATATACTTCTTATTTTATTTCCTACAAGATAGATACTTGTTCATACATGGTTGGTTTTATTTAGCTTTCAATCCAATTCCTATAATAGGGGTTATAACTTGTTGTTATTCATTACTTGTATCCAGAGATGCCTTAGTTTTTGAATGTTAATTTGAATAAAGATGTGGAATGCTTATGGAATGCTGACTTAATAGTAAATTGATCAAAGGGTTCATTGATGTGTTGAGATCTCATATGCTTACTTGTATAAGATGATTGAGACAATGAGCATATGAAGGTTATTGGGGTTTAATGACCTGTGTCATAATTGATAGTTGTTTTTCTCAGGTGTCCTGTTGTCACTTTATATTTTTCTCTTCATATCCTTTGTCATTCTTAATGCAGATATAGGGGTTTGGGAATATCTAATATAATGATCAAGGTTTAACAATGGTTTAATAAGATTTACTTCTTCTTTAAGGTACTTCTTTTATAGTGGATGAGATATGTACATATTCGATAAATATGTTAATACAATTATTATATTATTTCCCACTTGTAGGTTTTGAGTTAACACTAGTATGTATTACTTGTGTTCTATTAAAACTTTGTTGTTTACTTGTGATGGTTCATCTTGTAGTTATGAGATGATTTATAGAGATGTTGTGGAAATGAGTTGACAACTTAGGTAGTTATTGTTTTATAGGAGATCACATCTCTGTTGATGAGATGGTTCAATTATACATTACTCATTGGTGGAAGTATGATTATCAGTTGTGTGATTTGGGTACGCACCCCTCTTTGGGTTGTAGATATCTAATGAATTGTCCCAAGTCACTTAAATACTTGTGGTTAAGGTTGTTGAGAGTTTATGTTGGTCACAACCAATTATGGTTTGTGTAACCATCTGATTTGATTTATTAAGATACTTGTTATAAAGATCACTCCAAATGCACTCCTGACCAGATGAACTAGACCTATTTCATCATGTCAAGTGAAACTTTGGTCACTTTGATTCGTTTAAACTTTCGCGCCAAAATTTCCCGTACTTTTAGATGCATGCTTTGCAAATGCACATATTATATTTAGATCCTTATAACCTCCCAAACACTGGGATGTTACATGGGGGCTAGATATGATGGGACCATTCAAAACTGCAAGAGGTGGACTTACACATCTACTCGTTGCAGTGGATAAGTATACCAAGTGGGTGGAGGCAAAACCCATCAAAAAACTTGACGGTGTAACTGCCAGAAACTTCATCATTGACGTAGTCATGATGTATGGCGTTCCACATAGCATAATAAACGACAACGGGACAAATTTCTCCATTGGAGAGTTGGTAAAATATTGCCGACAAACGGGAATTTGCCTAGATCTTGCATCTGTGGCACACCCGCAATCCAATGGACAGGTTGAACGAATGAACAGTTCAATCCTGCAAGGAATACGCCAAAGACTCGAATCTCCTCTCCATAGAGCAGCTGGAGCATGGGTGGAAGAATTACCCTCTGTGCTTTGGAGCATTCGAACGACGCCAAACAGGTAAACAGGGCAAACCCCGTTTTTCCTAGTTTATGGTGCAGAAGCGATTCTTCCAACGGACATGATCCATGATAGCCCAAGGTTGCAAGCTTTCGATGACTCGGATGCCGAAAGCGCAAGGCAGGATGTCGTCAATCTCTTAGAAGAAGAACGAGAACTTGTGCTTCAAAGATCCGCCATTTATCAGCAACCTTTACGACGTTACCACAGTCGGAAAATCAGGCATCATTCTTTTAAGGAAGGTGACTTAGTGCTAAGATTGGTGCAGCAAAGGAAGCACAAATTGGCTCCAGTTTGGGAAGGACCATTCGTCATCAGCAAAGCTATGAAAAATGGATCATACTATCTTGTAGATATTCGAGACACGGAAGATGATCCCGAAAGGCCGAATCGCAAAAGAAAGAGAAAGATAGATGATGAACTAGGGGAGACCAAAAGACCCTGGAGCATCCAGCAGTTACGTCACTTCTATACTTAGTTCAATTTCTATGTAAACATCTTTGAGATCATGAAATAAAGTTGTCGGAATTCGTACATCTGTGTTTTTTACATGTTCATTATAGTTTAAAACATGATTCCGTCTTATCTATTTCCCAATGATCTTTCAAAATACTCAATGTTAACCCGAATTGTGCCTGCGTGCTCTGTGTTAAAAAACTGATGATTTTCAGCCTAAAAATGGTCTAAGGAAACCCAGATTGTGCCTGCGTGCCTGAGTTTCATATGAAAAATTCCTTACTGTTCTCTAAGTATTATCTGATTGTTTTTATGCTGGCTCGCTGGAGCTAGTAAGTAAAAATGCCTTTAGTATGATCCATTTTTTCGAGTTCAGACTGATTGGTCATACCCAGTCACTTGGCATGAAGATTAAAATGCTATCGAGCCATTTCAAACACTAAGGACAGTTAAGGCATATAAACCAGAGAACTTAGAAGATAAAGGAATAAAAACCCAGGAAACTTGCAAAAAACTTAAATTAAATTACTGCAAAAGGCGGAGTACTTGTTCATACAAAAGAATAGAAAGCATTACAATAAGTTTACATTGTAAGATCAGTAATGCTCCTATTTCCTATTTCTCTACCTAGGTCCAAGGAATTTCCTTCAGGCATCTGAGTCATCTTCACTGCTGGATTCCTCAGGAATATCTGGAATGGCTTCCTCTGGGTAGAAGGTGGAGATGTTGACCATGGCGGCGATCTGGGTGGCGTGACCCTTGATGGCTTCGAAAATGCCGGCCCGCTGAGACTCTGTGTACCCTTGCGGGATGCCGGACGCCACGCGCCAAGACTTTGCGTCAGGGTAGTGCATGCGCATGAGCCCTAAGGCCATGTACGCAGCAGCACGCGCCGCAGAGCGCAGGACGGATTCCCTGGACTGCGCCCCCTCCACCAAAACTTCCGAAAGTTTCTCAACTTCAGAGAACTCCCCGGTCTTTGTGGGAAGGAATTTGCTGACAAACAACATTCCCGCAGCCTTGATTGCGGTGAACACCTTTCCAAAGGCTCGGATTTTCTCAATCCGAGTTAGCTGGGGGTTATCTCCTGTTTTGATAAGGACACAAAAAAGTGTCAGAAAAAACAGAGAAAGATGTCAACATAAAAAATCCGGTAAAAGATAAAAAACTTACCGAGAATCTTGTCCATCTAGGATCCCTCCTCGAAGTGCTGGGTCAAGGAGTTCTCCAGATCTCGGATCTTCGCCTTGTCCTTAGCAGCTTGCTCGGAGACCTTGGACTCAGCAATACCGACAACCAATTGACTGGCCTCCAGGTCCTGCTGCAACTTCATATTAAGCTTATGAAGATCCAGGTTTTCCCGGCGTAGGTTTTCGGCATTGCCGGCATCTTCAACAACTTGTTTGGCTTTCGCCAAAGAAGCTGAAAAGCAAGTAAAAAAGATGAGTTAGAAAACTCGGAAAAATACTTAGATAAAATTCATACAACTAGAACAAAAGAAAAAATTTACCTGCTGATTCTTCCAGTTGCTGCTAGACGGATACCAGTTCCGCATTCTTACCCTCAAGAATCGAAAGAAGGGATGTCACTTCCTTGTTCTTGATAGTAAATTTGTTGAAAACTTCTAGATTTATATTATCAGCGGTTCGCTGAAACACGGAAAAGAAACAAAATATGCTTAAGTTAAGAACAAGCATAAAAGCGAAAAAAAGCATTAAGGCAAAAACATGCATTTGACTTATTGCTTGGGGGCTAGAGGTATTACCTGGCTCGTTTGTTGCAAATCTGACAAGTTTTCGTGGAATTCTTTTGCATAGTCTGCAAAAAGAATCCCAACATGGTGAAGGCCGTCCTGGATGACCTGCCGAGGGGAAAATACGAAGTTATTCCTTACAATAAGTCCGCTTTGCGGCCAAGGACGGATCAGGGGAGCAGGAGCGAAGAACTTCTTAGCTTCCGGACGAATGTATCCGAGATCTCCAAAGGGTTCCTCCTTTACCTTGAAGTCCTTGTCGAAAGTAGGAATAGGCTCTTCCTCAGTTGTCCGAGAAGGACCACCCATGTTTGGCTCCGCCCTTTCCCTCGCATCCTCCTCGGATGCAATAGGCTGGCTGGTCGGCAGGGGATATTCCTCCGGCTTCGCAGACTGATCCTCTCTCCCAAGAGTAACGGGAGTAGGGGAGCTGCTGCAGAAGATGGCGCTCCCTTGCCGACAGTGGCCTTATACTTCTTCAGCTTCTTTGACTTCAAAGAAGTTGGAGCAAGGCTAAAGGGAAAGGAAGAAGAAGAAAATCCGAGAATCAATATTTCGAGAAACCAAACCAACTATGCAATGATAACCCAAGGAATTACCTGGATGTAGCGACAGGAATCCCGTCAAGATTTACCACCTCTTCAGTGGTTGTCGGCCTCTTGCGCTTTCACCCCCCATAAAAGTTGGCATGAATTTCATCAAGTTCGGCGTCATTCGCAAGATCCTTTTCCGTAAGATCATTGAACTATGGAAAAGGCCAAATATCCGACTAAGTTAAGAAAATGAAGAAAGGCTCAAATCCAAGAAAGATTGTCCAAAGATAAAAGGACATACCTTTGGGATTGTATTCCCTTCGTGATACATTTCTCGGCTTTCTTTATACTGGTCACGGGTAGCAACCAGCTGATTGACCCGCTTCTTGAAGTCCCGCTTCGAGAAAGCTTTATCCGTTCCTCTCATCACATCTTCTGGACCCTCGTATTCGCACAAAAGCCGAGTCCGGTGTGCAAGAGGTTGGATGCAACGTCCGAACCAACACAAAACTGTGTCGGCTCCAGTAAGAGGAGGAGTGGATGAAGTGAGTTTAGTGATGCGCCGTTTGATCTTCATTAAGTCATCCAGCAAGGTTTGTACCGCTTCTACAACCCAATTATCCTGAGGAATAGCGGCGACATTTACAAAAGGTGGAACCCCGGTTTCCTTTCCTGGAAATGGGATGTCTTGATGATAAAAGAAAGAACCCGTCCAGAATTTGACGGATTCTGATGTTTTTATTTTCGGGAACCAATCTTCCCTGAATCTACGCAGGGTAAAAGATATGGTTCCACAAGTGGGGAGAGCACCCTCTGTCGGGTTTCTCTTAACTCCAAAGCAATATTGCCAGAAATCTAATCTAGGTACTATTCCTAAATATCCCTCGAAAAGGGCTTGGAAGCCGGCCAGATATATAATAGAATTTGGTGGGAGATTGTGGGGCTGGATACCGTAATGGTTGAGAACCTCGAGGAAGAAGGCGGGATTCCCATACCTCTAGCAATGTGGGAAGTTAAGAGAACCCGTTCCCCGGCTCTGGGCAATGGCTCAGACTCTTCTTCTTCATGACGCCATTTGACTTTCACAATTATCCCCTCCTTCTCCATTGTCGGAAGAAGAGAGGGGGGAATGCTGCTCCGGCTCCAATTGCCGGAAGATTCGCCTTCTTCTTCGGCTCCGGCGGCGGCAGCAAGCTCCTCCCCGGCGAGAGTGAGCTTTTCCTCCGCCGTTTCGGGAGGTGGAGGCGGAGGCGGAGTTGAAGAAGATGTGGCCAGGTTCTCGGTCACGGGAGGCAGATCCTCGCGGTCCTGGCCACCGGAGGTTTTCTCTGGCTCGTCGGCGGCGGCGCGGCTCAGTGAATCCAATAAAGGATCCCTCTCGTTGATGATGTCGTCTATTTCCATAGCCACGGAGCGCACCGGGGAAGCAAGCGGAGAGGCCATATCCGGGCGGCGCGACGAGGGTTCCGCGCTCTCCGACGAGAAGTCCGGGAACGGCGCGGTTGCGTTCACAAGATCGGACATTCGCTCTGCTCTGCTCTCACTGAGGCTTGGGGGCTTTGCGCTTGAGGGCTGTGAGGTGAGAGGAGAATGGAAGGTTTGCCGGAAAAGATGAAGTGGGCTATTTATAGCCGGAAATCCATCACGATACGTGCTAACGGCTCTTTTGACCGTTGGATGATCAACGCATGTCACTCGCCGAAAATTCCAGGAAATGGATCGACAGGTGATTATTGATATCTCCTCGTTTCCTGTGAGAATATGTCAGAGATATGTTTCAGGGTTTCACACGCGAAAACCCAAACGTCCCTGACGTCAGCATGATTAAAGCGCTGACGTAAGAAGTTCCTTCTCCACGAAGGCTCGTGCAAGGAAAGCCGGATTTTCCGAAATCCGAGTTTCGCGTTATTGCATGGTTTAAGGAAAAAAGAAGAATCAAGACAGAAAGCCAATAATTCTCGGAAAGAATGCGAATTTGACGAAAGACGGCGAATCAAAGTCTTAATCCTTCTTGGGGGCTACTGTCGGATATATACCGATTAGGGGTATGTCAGATGGTAGTCTAAAGTGCCGGATTACCAGGGTGGCCTAAATGGTAATGGATTTGGGTCCATTGGGCGGCCCAGTAAGCTGACGCGCGGAAGCCGGATTCTAGAAGAACTCGGACCACGGCCCACGTGGTACGGCTTGGAGTGGAAGGCGGATTCCTTGCTTTCCAAGTTAGCACATACCGTAGTCTTCTAGATTTCCTTTTCTGTAAGCCCTAACCCGGCTATTATATAAAGCCAGACGGGAGATAAGAAAGATAGACAAGAAGCTAGAGGCTAACTCGCCGAGAGGTTGATCCTTGTCGAGTAGCTAAACCTAACCTCACATTGTACTCTGTATACCTCAGGCTTTAGTCCTGAATAGTGAGATTGCAGGAGTAGAAACGCCGCCTAATCGCGACGTACCGAACCTGGGTAAAACCCTGTGTCATTGTTCATCATACGATCACGTCCCCCCGCTTCTCTATCGGTAGTCTCATGGCACCCCCGTCTATGAATTCTACTACGATGTCTCGACAGGTTGTGATAGTACAAACTCTAGCAATATTATTCTTTCTAGCCAATTCATCTTGTCTTTCCCACCTAGCATGTAATTCTGCCATCAACCTAACATTATTATCTATTTGAACTTGGATGGCATTCAAAGTTTTACTTTGTTTAACATCTTGTGGTAAAACCTTCAGTTTTAGAAAATCAACATCAGTAGCAAGGCTATCTACTTTAGAGGCAAGAACATCTAGTTTACCAAGCTTTTCCTCAACAGATTTATCAAAAGCAGTTTGTGTGCTAATAAACTCTCTAAGCATGTTTTCAAGATCAGAGGTAGAGCTTTTATTATTATTGTAGAAGTTGCCATAAGAATTGCCATAACCATTATTAGGAGGATAGGGCTTATAATTGTTTCCACCAAAATTATTTCTATAAGCATCGTTGTTAAAATTATTATTTCTAATAAAGTTTACATCAACATGCTCTTCTTGAGAATCCAAAGAGGCTAAAGGAACATTATTTGGATCAACTTGAGCTTTACCCTTAACAAGCATAGACATAATAGCATCAAGCCTTTCACTCAAAGAGGAGGTTTCCTCAACAGAATTTACCTTCTTACCTTGTGGAGGTCTCTTAGTGTGCCACTCTGAATAATTTATCATCATATCATCAAGAAGCTTGGTGTACCTCCAGCAGCTGAATCCAATAGGTTCCTTGAGGAGAAATATAGTCCTGCATAAAAAGTTTGTATAATCATCCAAGTAGCCAGTCCATGAGTGGGACAATTCTTCACCATAGTTTTCATTCTTTCCCAAGCTTTAGCCACATGTTCATTATCAAATTATTTAAAATTCATTATGTCACTTCTCAGGGACATAATCTTAGCAGGAGAATAATATTTTCCAATGAAAGCATCTTTACACTTAGTCCATGAATAAATACTATTTATAGGCAAAGATAGCAACCATTCTTTTGCTCTTCCTCTCAACGAGAAAGGAAATAAGTTTAGTTTAATAATATCTCCATCCACATCTTTATATTTTCGCATCTCACATAGTTCAACAAAATTATTAAGGTGAGCAGCAGCATCATCAGTACTAATACCATAAAATTGCTCTTTCATCACAAGATTTAATAAAGCAGGTTAAATCTCATAGAAAGCAGCATTAGGAGCAGGTGGAGCAATATGTCTGCAAATAAAATCATTGTTGTTTGTGCTAGTGAAGTCACACAACTTAGTATTCTCAGAGGAACTCATTTTAGAAGAATAATAGCAAGCAAATAAATAGCAGCTATAAGGTAAACTAATTTTTTTTGTGTTTTTAATATAGAGAAGAAAAAACAAGACAAAAATAAAAACAAGACAATAAACAAAATGAAGAGGTTGAGAGTGAGAGACTCCCCTTGCAAGAAGAGTTTTTCTTCCGGCAACGGTGCCAGAAAATATCCTTGATGCTTGCGTTGGGAGACCCCAAGAGGAGGGTGTGATGAGCACAGCGGTAGGAATTTTCCCCTTAGTTAAGTAACAGGGTTATCAATCTAGTAGGAGAAAGAGGACCTTCGGAAGGTTGATGCCACTGACGGTGGTGCTGGCGCTTCACCGGTGTCAGCAACAACGTGGAACCTGCACACAACACACCCAAAATACTTTGCCCCAATGGTACAGTGAGGTTGTCAATCTCACCAGTCTTGCTAAAAACAAAGATTAGACGTATAGTGTGGAAAAACAGTGTATGCTTGCAGTAAGTAAAGAGAGCAGGAAATTGTTGTGGTTTGTTTAACAGTGTGGAAAATGGACCGGTGTTCATAGGTTCACTAGTGGTGTCTCTCCATAAAAATAACATGCTGGGTGAACAAATTACAGCTGGGCAATTTACAAATAGAGGTTGCACCGTAGTGCACATTATAACATGATGACTACTATGATATTTAGTGCGGGCAGTACGACAAAATACATAGAGCGAAATCCATCTGCATCTATGACTAATAATCCACCCTCAGGTTATCATCCAAACCCCCTTAGGTATTAAGTTGCAAGCAACAGATAATCGCATCAAGAAATGTGTGTAATGTAAGCAATGATTATACACGCGTGTACTCTCACCGCTGTTTTCTCCCTAATGGCAACAACACATCCTCCCCCTTCACATTTCTGCCACTCGAGCAAGGCAATGAGGAGGCATGAACCCACTATCAAGCATAAATACTCCCTCTTGGAGTCACTAGCAACTACTTGGCCAGAGCAACCACTAGCAACGGAAAGCATGCAAGATCACAAATAACATATGCAAAAAAGACTATAATAAACTTGGCATAAGGTCAATATTCATCGGATCCCAGCAAACACAACATATAGAATTACATAAGATCAATCTCGATCATGATAGGCAGCTCACGAGATCTAAACATGGAGGCATATGACGAGGAGAGAACCATCTAGCTACTGCTATGGACCCGTAGTACAGGGATGAACTACTCACACACCACTCTGGAGGCAGGAATGAATGAATAGGCGAAAGGGCAAAGGCGGTGGAGGCCAGGTGGGCCCACACCCATAGCTGGCGCGGCCAGGGGAGCCCCGCGCCAGCCTATGGTGTGGCCCCCTGATGCCCGTCTTTGACTCCACTTCGGTGTTCTGGATGCTTCCGGGGAAAATAGGCACTTCGGACTTTACGGGGTTCAATTCCGAGAATGTTTCGAGAATAACTTTTCTGAAACAAAAAACAACAGAAAACAGGGAACTGACACTTGGCATCTTGTTAATAGGTTAGTCCCGGAAAATGTATGAAAATGCATGTAACAATTGGCATAATATGATCATGGAGCATCAGAAATTAGGGATACATTTATGACGTATCAGTCCCTCATAGGGAAGGAACTAAAAAGTTAAGCGTGCTGGGGCTGGAGTAGTATGCGGATGGTTGACCGATCGGGAAGTTTGTATGGAGGTGAGTAATATAAATTTAAATAAAAAATGTTTAGAGATAAATATAAATGTGGCCCTAGTGCGATTAATTATTTAAACAAATCAAATTAAAATTTGGGAAGAAAGTTGAACTTTTCTTTTGAAAAAAAATCTGCTCTGCATACGCTAACATCGGCGTAGCCCAGTTTACGCGGACGAATTTTCTATGCCCACGACACCTAGCCTACGATGACAGGGGAAAACGCCAATGGAACCATCAGCCTACCTTTACACCGACGGCTTTCAGGCTTTCCTCAACGGCAAGGCGGCTGTAACATCCCAGTGTTTGGGAAGTTATAAAGATCTAAATATAATATGTGCATTTGCAAAGCATCATCTAAAAGTACGGGAAATTTTGGCGCGAAAGTTTAAACGAATCAAAGTGACCAAAGTTTCACTTGACATGATGAAATAGGTCTAGTTCATCTAGTCAAGAGTACATTTGGAGTGATCTTTATAATAAGAATCTCAAGAAACCAAATCACTTGATTACACAAACCATGATTGGTTTTGACCAACACAAACTCTCAGCAACCTTAATCACAAGTCTTTAAGTGACTTGGGATAATTCATTAGGTATCTACAACTCAAAGAGGGGTGAGTATCCAAATCACATATCTGATGATCATACTTCCACCAATGAGTAATGCATAATTGAACCATCTCATCAACAGAGATGTGATCTCCTATAAAACAACAACTCCCTATGTTATCAGTTCATTTCCACAACATCTCTCCAAATCATCTCATAACTATAAGGTGAACCATCACAAGTGAAGAACAAAGTTTCAACAGAACTCAAGTAATACATACAGGGGTTAACTCAAAACCCACAAGTGGAAAATGATATAATAATTGTATTAACATATTTATCGAATATGTACATATCTCATCAATCATAGAAGAAGTATCAACAAGAAGAAATAAATCTTCTTCAACTACTGATAAACCTTGATCATTACATATACGCATATGGAAACTTGATGTCATAAAATAAACCTACATTCTTTCATAATCCTCTAAGTAAAATCTTTGCTTGGAACAACTGGTTGTTTTCACCACAAGGGTGAGAGAATTGAAGTTGGAAACCAAGAGAGGAACCTACCTGCAATGGACTAAGTGATATCAGAAGACCAGTGGCAACTAGAGAGAAGAACATCAAGCAACAGAAGACTACATGAAGCAACACTGCCTCAGTAAGGGAGCATAAGAATTTATCCAGGGAATCATTAGGATATAATAGAGAAGTATTAACCTCTGTCAAGCTCATCAGAGATGAGGAACTCATCAAAAAAATATCTTTAATGGAAACAACTATCAAGTATGGGATAATAACAAGCTATTACATCCACATGTCTTGATATGTGGAGGCAGATGAAAACAAGCTTAAATCCTTGTTTTCCAAATCCTTTTCACATGTAAGACTTACAGATGATAACAAAAACTCATCTATATATAACCATGTAAATGATTTCATGCCCTAAAACAACATGTAATAATATCTATACTTGAAAACAAGGTTGGAAAACAAACATATAGTATCTTGATATTGGGAATTAATGTGAGCATCCTAAGCCACTTATGTTCTCCACTTTATCAAGAACTAAAACAGAAAGCATGATCTACACACACTTAAGTAAAATGTCAACCAAACTTTCTAAGAGTTTCAAATATGAACATACCAAAGTCACACAAAGGAAAGCAAGTCCATTAGAGATCCAACAACATTTGGTATGTCATAGAATAACATTCCCTATTTGTTGATTTTGTTACTATGCATAAAAAATCAAACACTATAAAGTAGTTTTACCAATTGTTTCCTAAATGACTTATACCTAAAAATTCTCAATGGAAAACATACCATTATATCCATAAAATGTTAGTGGTGTTGTTTTCATGACATAGCATACACAAAGTAAATTTTAATTCATATGAAATTTAAATAGAGAGAAAATAACAAAAACCACTTAATCTAGCACTTAAATAAAAAAATACAAATATTCTTCAAATTCACCAAAACAAAACATGATGAGTTGTGAAATTTGATAAGGAATTCAAATATATTTTTTCATTAATTTTTCTGTTCACAAAAAGGCCCTGAAAACATTAATTTACTCTCAGTTTTAGTAACAGAAGGACCTAGTGGTAATTTATAGAAACTTCCAGGGGGTTTTCTTGGAAATGTTTATTTCCTTTCTTCTTCAACCTCGTGCCAGAAGGCAGAGGAGAAGTCGCCGTGTCGATGCTTGCTCTGCCACGTCCCGCTTGGCCGCTCCTCGTCGAGGATAAGAAGGAGAAGACGTCTGCGTCGAGCTCTCTCTCTCTCTCGCTCATTCTCTCGCTCATTGCTTCTCTCTCTGTGTACTGAACCCAAAAGGAAACCCTAACCCTAACCTCTCGGCCACCGGCCATTCCCATCGATTTCGGCCACGCCGAGACCAACCGAGGTCATGAGGAGATGCGCCATCCTCTACTCTTCCTCCTCGTCGAGCCACGCTTGCTGGGAAGATGGGATACGCCTGCAATCGATCGTTCCCTTTTCTCACTGTTTCCGGCCGCCGCGGAAGCGCACCGTCGCTGTGGAGCTTCCCGTGCCAATTCGTCTGCACCAACCAACTCCTGGTATGCTGCTGCACCCCTAGGTGCTTTTGCCTTCAAAGTTCATCCACGAAATCGATCGAATCACCGGAGTCCGTACGTCGCCGTCGCGCCCATGGACGCCGGCGAGCCGCCGGTGACCATTTGGTCACCGCGCCGCTACCCAACGACTCCCCGTGAACCTCTCTACCTCACTGGAGGAATGAATTGCATCAATTTGAACTCAATCTTCGAATTTGAATCCATCCGAGGAGAGTTCCTCTGTTGCTGACGCAGTCGTGATGTCACCATGACGTCATATTCCATTTTCTTTTTATTTTGATTTAAAAATGATTATGACAGGTGGGTCCCACCTGTCAATTCGAACATTGGCAGAAAAATAATTAAACTTGTTAAATCAATAACTTTAATTCTATTAATCAAAAAATAAAACTAATATACCAAATTAATTAGAAAAATGTAATTTAAATGATTATGAAATTTTCAAAAATGTTTGATAAACTTTAAAAATTAAATATTTTGAATTTAAATTAAATCATTTGAAATTGTGAAAAATAATAAATAATTCATAAAATCAGAAAAATACAAGTTATATACCAAAATGCTCCAAATGACTAATGAAACTCATCTATGATGTTTTCATGGTCATTTGACCAAGTTTTCATGTGTGCAATGTTTGGACTAGTCATTTAATTCATTTAAATTTAATAAAAATAATAACTTATTCAAATATTTTCAGAACACTTCAAATGAGATACCAAAATAAAGAGAAAAGCATTTCCAACTCAAATATGTAAACTCGTTACTAAACATATAATGGAGTTCTATTATATTGCATTATGACAAGAAGTAAATGCCAAAACATTATTTTCCTTACTAATAAAACCCTCATGTTTTCCCAACTACTAACCCTATCATCACTAGTCATTAGCAAGCATTGTGATGATAGATTAGTTGTATTAGTTCATCATTCTCAATTAAACTCTTTGTCATATGCTCTACATTTTTAGAATATAAAATAAAATATGACTGTTATCTTTTCAATAAGTATTTTCCATGTGTCGTTGTCTTATTACCTAACCAAGTAATAACCCCTTCTACCTAAACATGATAAAAATTGTTTGCCAAGTAAAAGTGAAACACATGAAACTCTAAAAGAAGTAACAACCTTATCACCTCAAGTAATGAAACATTTCACCTAAAATCTGTGTGATTAAGATATCGTATCAAACGAGGCTTACACTTGTAAGCTGGGGTGTTTTCCAGGGTAATTCACGATGCATCTCATTACTATGCATGTATCATCTTGCCAGTGTTTTCTGTAGTCCTTACCGGGACTACTTTGCTATCTTGCAGATGTCGGGATTTCCTACGAGACCCTTGAACCCGAAGACATGAATTGTTATGGTTATTTCAATCTCAGGCAAGTTCAGCACTTGCTCATATCCTTTGCAGTAATTCATAACAATATAATTGCAAAAACCCTATTGTCTTATCACCTACTCTCAAAAGAATGCATGATCCTATTTTTATAATAATATGACTAGTTGAATGACTACCCGAGTGGTAGTGTTCTGTTTGGTGGGCGGATGGAACCATGGTAAGATGAATAGGTCAAAGGAAGGTTCCATCTGCATGGGAAAGTATTACCTAGGATTAATCACAACTGCCGTCAGGATTCTTGCGCCGTAAATTCGCGTTGACCATGGATCTTTTATGGTGAGTAAGTCAGCCGTGATACTTTTCTCATTCGCATGTCAACGGGCTGCCAGAGACGTACGATGTAGGTTCTGCGGGACTACATGCACATGGGTGGGATCCCTTAATTCCCACAGACTCTGTGGGTCTATGATGGTCTGCCAGGGGCGCGTAGATATCCATCGTGAGGGGTGGAATCAGGCGTTCAACCTGCTGGCAGAAATGGGTGGGCATGCCTTGTGCGGAGAAGCACGGTTTGGCTTGGACCAACAACCGGGCCCCACACCTGAGTGGGAGTGGACAGGAATGTACACCTGGTTGTGCAACATGGTCTTGGTCGTCCATGGGTAAAGTAACGCACCTCTGCAGAGTGTAAAAGGATGTGACATGTTACCCCTTGTTCCGGGAAGGAGCTGCGAACGCCGCAGGAAAGGAAACTCCATGAAAGTTCTAGTCCTGTGAAGATCTGGCGGGCATAGTCTTCAGAATTAAAAGCAACCTCTTGAAGAAAGATTTACAAAAACCTTGCATTAGCTTATGACTCTTTTGAGTCTAAAGCTATAGTTAGTGCATCAAACTACCCACTATATATCATGAGCTTGCTGAGTAACGCTCGTTACTCATTCGTCCCCGTTTGACCCCCTGCTTAGAGTTGAAGCCTATGGAAGTCGTCATCGTGAAGCCATCGTTACCTCATGAAGCTAGGTGGAGTCTTGTACTACTTAGCCAGTGAAGCATCGTCATCAACAACGCTCATGGAGGAGAAGCTATCAAGGTGTAGGTGAAGTCCATTCTTGGACTTAGCTGTTACAAGCCATAGATTAGGGCTGACATCAGCCGTAGTAGTTTTAGATCTAAGCTAGAGTTCTTCTCCAGCTTGGAGCTTCGAATTGTTCTTCTGGTGTTTCATTTGCTGAGATCTTCTTTGATCTTCAAAGAGATTCTCGAGATTTTATAATGAAGTTTGTATCCTATAGTTTTGCCTGGTCCTGCTATGTTTCTGTTGTACTACTCTGAGGGATGTAATATTCACGGATAAGTCCTTCTGTGGGTATTATGTCATCGACTTGCGCACTACACATGCAGTGGTGTGCTGGGTCACCACAGCGGCCGTCGGCGTTTCGTGTCTTTCTGTAGTGGCGACTGGGACAGATACCCGATAGCGCGTGACCGAGATGTCGTGCTACACGTAGCTCGAGCTAGGAAGCGCTTTTTCGTTGTAGTAACATCTTATTATTTTCCTCGCAAAAAATCTTATTACTATGGGAAGGAGTAGTATTATCTATAAATATTGCCTTATTTCGAAAACACATTCTAATTCCTTTCCTGCTTATAAGGGGAGTAATTAATCTGAGTAGATGTTAGTATTAGGTTATGTTACTACCTCCATTGTGGGTAGTAACATATTTGGTGTCATATTTATTAGGTAAATACTATCCATCCTGGTCCGATGGCAAAGATTTCGTCGGACCTCTCCGTAGCCCTCCAGCGAGCGTGCATCTAATGGCCCATTGGCAGCCCTATTTTCCTCCCCACGTAAAAAAAAAGCTTCATTTTCCTCCCCCTTAATTCCGTGAAACACATGGCAGTTATCAATCACCCCCAAATCCTCTCCCCATCATCATGTGCGGCGCATGATGCTTCCGCCTCCTTCCTGGTCACATCGCGGCTACGCGAATCGGCCGCATGGCCGGCGCGCACTACATCGCGGCTTTCCCCATGCCGGCCATCACCCTTACCTGGTAGCCGACTCACCGGCATGCATGATGCGCGACCTCGCCGCCTGTGCATGGTCGCATCCTAGCCCCGCGAATCGGCGGTTCGACGGATTGCGTCTCGTCGGCATGCACACATCCTATCCTACTAGATGCCCCGCCGGTCGAGTCTGTGAGCAGCAGCACTTGCCATTTGTGTCCTCACCTGCTCGCTGTGGTGTTCGGCCCCACCGCGCGCCCTCGTGCCTGTTCCGCCTGGATCGTCGATATATAACACGCAATGATCTAGGAGAAGGTATTTGCATATGATCCAGGTCCCAATGTGCTAGTATCTACAATATCTAAATGGGAGCAACCCACTAAGTGCATTTCTCTCAACATGCAAGGTATCCACCTCATCACATATCTTGGAGCAATCCTAACCTTCCACGTGAGCAACCTGCCATGTCATTATTTCTAAAAAAAAATCCCAGCTATTATCACTATGGAACCTCACGTAAGAATAGTCTGCACATTTCCTTCCACTATTGTAACCAATGATTAAATTGGCCCTTTATCTAACCTCTCCGTTTCCATAACAGTGCAATATGCTTCCTCCAATTACTGCTCCTCCAGTTTTGGTTACCCCTATCCGTCTTCACCTTCTACATCATCGCATCTCATTTCTCTCTTAATTTGGAAACTAAACGGATGGGCTTCCATCTCCCTTATATTCCCCACAGAAGAGTTGTGGGGAGTTATTACCCTCACTCTCTCCTTCCCTGCGTCTTTTCATGGTTTACCCGATCTGGTCAGTTCACCACAATGCCGACCCTTTTTGCATAGTTAGTTCAATTTTTGTCCTAAGCATCAGCAGCAGTAGTACCACACAGGTATCAGCTTCTACATTCTCCTACCCTATGCAAGGTGCAGCTCCAAGGCTACAGTTTAGCAAGTGCCTTTAGGTACGTGTTTCTTTTTTCTCTGTGATCAAATATTTAGTTTCCCATTTCTTCCTATTTTATGACTCATTCATACTCAATGCATATTAATCCAATCTGCTGATTGGCAATCTGTTGATTAGTGATGCTTCTTCTGCTCCGTAGGTACTCGATAAAATGCCACTTAGTAAGTATACTTTAAGTTGATTTTTCTACTATTCGGTTTAATCTTTCTCACATCTCCATTTTTCTTGGATTGAAGGCTTATCAAACTTACCTGACGTTACCTTATTTGTTGTCCCCTTGCAGTAATCCTCAAATCTATTTGCAAATTGGATGCTACTTCATAGCTGGTGTTCTTATTAGAATATACGGGTTACGTATAATCTCAATATTGTTTATAAGTTGGCTGCTACTTCCTAAGCGGTAATCTTATTAGAATGGGCTGCCCCAGCTTCATTTCATAACCAAGGGAGTGAGTAAATTCGCAACATCAACCATGTCGATATTGGTATATGATTTTCCTTCTGCCATATGTGTAATTGCTCCGTACTGAACTAGACAAGGTGCCCTTCAGTAATCTAAATCGGTGTGCTTATGCTTGCTTGGTCGATATTTTACATTGCAGTAATCAGTGTGCTTATGCTTGGTTGATATTTTTTTTACATTGCAGGCAACGTGCCCTTCAGTATTCTTCTCATTTTTATGATACCTCTTCATCACAGCTTTGTGTCCACGCTCTCTCCTTGCATTTGGTCGATATTTTACTTTTTACATTGCACCCATCATTACCCTCTCATTTCTTGCGCCCTTCCGTGCGGTTCACCCGAGGAAAATACTTGAGACAGATAAACTAGCTTCATAACTTTGTTGTTGGTTCTGTTACCAAGCATCAGTGTGTAATAGCTAGGGCCCCGGAAGAGTGAAAAAGCATATGCTTCCCCTAAATATGTATATGCTGCACCTCCATGGCCCAGGTTAAGTAGCTTAATCTTTCTTCTATGTACGTGCACCCAGCCAATCAGACTTTTTTTTTGTTTCTATTTTTCTCATTCAGACCCGATACATATTCATTCCATTTGATACTTAGAAATTTGTTGATTAACTGTCCCGCAGGTATTTGACGAAATGCCGCTAAGTAAATCTTCATGAAGCCCCTCGGCCAGAAACCACGGGAGTGCTCTTTTTCTCTCTATATTTTTTTTCACACTAGATTACTCTATACCTTTTTCGAAGAGATCAGCGCGGCCAGTAAAGCACACGCCTGGTGATTGCTACCGACAGAGAGAATTGGTCCAAGGGCAGCCTAAAACCAGCTCACCCTCTTCACGGTCACATCCCTTTTTTACGTTCCGGTTGTAATGCATGTCCCTTTTCTAAACAATATGTACGTATATCATAAGAATATTTGTGCTATTCAACAACACACTCGACACTTCTGTCTTGCAGATACAATTGTATTTGATATAATGTACACTGTCATTAGACAATGACTATCTAATATTTAAACAAATGTTTCCTTCAAAATGTTCAAAATAACATGCATGAAATTCCCGCAGCAACGCGCGGGGTATTATCTAGTTTTTGAAATTTGTGTATACAATCCCTTTTTTACCAGGTCACAATGTGCCTATTATTTATGTGCTTCCATGTAATGTATTTTATGCTTTGTGAGATTGATGTGCATGCTTTAGTTTAACATGGCTTGTCGGGATACATCAGATGATTTTTTTATACGCTCTTTTTAAATAAAATTGATGCGTGGAGTCTCTTCATGCTTCCCAATTACCATTTGTTTTTGTGCTTCCACGTAGTGTATGTTTTGTTGGTTGAGAAACTAGAAATATGTGCAAGCTTTGGCGTGGCCATGCTTCTTAGTCGTCAAAGTGTGTGTGACCATATGAAACTACAAATTAGTATCGATGAAACTATATTAGATGACACAATGATGCTGGTGGAAAGCTTTGGGATTTCAATTTTAAAACTCTAGGCTTCCACTATATACAGGCAAAGTCAAGAGTGAGTTCATCTATTGCTTTCGATGCTTCTTTATTTCTTATGTTTGTTTCTGTTGTTCAGATTGTTGCAAGCATTTCCTCATGATTTGGTGTTGAAATGGTTTACAAACCAATAATTTGTAACCAACTCTCGATGAAAAGCATGTTAATTTGCAATTTCAATTTTTTTTGCTTCTGCTTCCCCATAATATTTATTTGATTCTTCAGTACTATATGTTTTCTTCCATAGTTATTTCTAATACGTAAATATTCCATGCTTCTACGTTCATGTCAATTTTGCATGCTTCTGCAATTTTTTTGTTGTTATTTTCTGTATCACCAATATTGATGCTTCCTCTACCCGCCTGTTTTAGTATGCAACATTAGTAATTATTATTTGCTTGCATGTATATGTAACCCGTAATTGTAGCATATGTAATTGGACTAATTGGTAAGATCATGTTGAGGCAAGTTTTTTTCTCAAGATTCACTAGTCTATTTATGTTTCTCAAGATTCTCTGCTTCCGAGCATTGTATTGTTTTGTTGGGTGAGAGTGATATGCATGCTTCTCGTCTTGCATGCTTACCAAGTTTTATACCGATGTTGACGAAGTTGGATACATGGTCAGATAAATTTAGTGGACAAATTATACTATATTTTAATATTCAAATATGTATGTTTGTACATTGATTTTGTTATGTTACAAAGCTGTCAAGGATCCACTCCGGCCTGCGGGTCAAAGGCTGCTTCCACTGCTCACGGTTATCGTCTTGACCGGTTCAATGGCGATATGATCCAAGGTGAAATTTGTATCTATCCAACATAAATGATTATCTCTGCTTCCAATATATATTGGTCATACTGGGATAACACTAGTTCATTGCTTACAAATATTAGTGCTTCCAATTCCAAATTTCAATGCTTCCAGTACAAATTACTTATTTTGAGTCTTATTTCGAATTTATTCATGCTTCCTATGTACACTATATGTTTTTCTTTCGTATAGATTGCAGCATATAACCATGCTTCTTCCTTCATCATTTTTTATTGTCATTTTTAGTACCATTGAAATTTGAATATTTTCCTCTTGATACTAGTTATATTTTCAGGTTTCAAAGCTTCTACATGGTACTAGTTATGGTGTGATAGCATAAAATTGATGCTTCCAAAGCATGGCTGTGTTTTTTTCCCGAGAGTTTGCCTAAATAGGACCATGCTTCTACCTTCTTGCATTTGTTTTTTGTTGTTTAAATTTCAATAAGATTGTATTTTAAATATTGTGTCACGCTTGCTACGTTTCTCATATTTGCTCATGATTCAAGTCACCACATTAGATCTGACATTTTTCCTATTGCTGCTATATGTCGGCTTCAACGACGTCAAAATAACGCTGGTCAATGTCTCATATCTGAAGCATCACTTTTGGTACGGGCAACTTCTCATGTCGCTGGACACATACTAGTGCGCTGCTCCAAGTACCCATGGTGCCCTTCACTACTGGGTGTAGACATTTCATGAGGCAGGGAGGGTACCAGGTGAGGCATGAGGTCGCTGTTGCAGGTCATGTACTCATGGGCGAGCCTCTGATGTTCCTCATCGACTTCGTCCTCGAAGACATCCAGCTACATGATAAAGACTAGTGCTGGCGTGTTCTACGACTTCACCATTGTTAGAAATAAAGACTAGTGCTTCGATGATCTTGTAGGCATCTACCCACCCAATTTCATCTTGTATGATATCTTGGAGCCAATGGTTATTGAAACAAATGTTTGTTAAATGGAAGCAAACAATATTTTCTCTGTGAGAAAATTATATTTTTTTGTTGGAAGCATGTTGATGGTTAGAAAAATTGTTGCATATTTTCTACTATTGGAAGCAATCTTTCCAGCAAATAGAAATAAAACAATCTTGGTAGGAAGCAAATTAAGTTGCATGGACAAGAAAAATCACGAGAGTTGAAAACAAGAGTTTTATCTGTTTTGATTATTCCAAGAAAATAATTAATTAAATTGCTTCCACCAATGGAAAACGATCCTTCCATGTCACAAAAATACGATAAGATGAGTGGGAAAAATAAATAATTTGCTATGTTCTATAAATCCGAAACAACTCATAATTTCCCAAAATTAATTCCTAAGAATAAGTTGTTTTTGGATAGATCGGCAGTTTTATAGGAAGCTATCAATAGGAACGTAATCAAGGAACGTAATCAAAGCTAACAAGCAGGCCCACGCATGCATGATGTCTGTGAACCAAACGATCTGATTTCATCCTAGGGCAATAAAGTAGTCCGATGGTTAGCCAGGAACCGGCCTCCGATCCCTAGTGATGCCCTATTTATTAGTGTTGTATAGAACTATTTTGTATTGAAATGAGTCATGTTCTGTTAGCATAATCATCTCCCTCCTCATTAAATACATGCCAATTTTTTTTTTGCTTGAACTATGTTACATCCACTGTGACTAGCCTTACACAACAGAAAAAAACTACTCCATACATACTAAATGACTAGTATTTTTTGTGTCTGTCAACACAAAGCCAAGCTGCCAAACCGAAAAACAATTAATCCTTATCTAGTACAGAAATATACGAAATATATATATGTTAAGAAACAAGTCTTACTATAAATATAGAGGGGCTACAACATTTCAGTTCAAATTCAACGATAAATCTTCAAGTTCATTCTACAGATATAAACTAGAAGATTGAGGCCTACAGGTTATGGTTATCAAGGTTACCTCATATCTCTTCTTTAGGAAATCAATGATTCCATCTGTATGATGCCGATTCTCACCAAGTTCTTGAACCAGAGTGTCGAAATCCTGGCTTTCAATGTTTAGCTTGGAAGGAACTGCTTTCTCTTCAGGAACTGGTTTCAAATCTTTCGTAACTTTGGACAGCACGGTTGAAGTCCCAACGGTTTTCATTGGCTAAGATCCGGGAATCTCTACTTCCTTCCAATTGTGACGAGCCAAATGGAGGCCTCCTGGAGGTTGTATTCGGCGATCACTAGTGGAAACAGGGCCTTTTGTCCCGGGTCGTAAGGGCCAGTTGTCCCGGTTGTGCAACCGGGATGGGCTAGCCGGGACAAATGACCCTTCCCCATTGGTCCCGGTTGTGCCAGGACCCGGGATGGTAAGGATAGGCCACGTGGCGAACCTGGGCCAGGGAGTTCGTCCCGGTTCGTTCAAGGGACCGGGATGGATACTTTTTTTAAAAAAAATATATAGCCGTCCAGGCCCACGCGGCGGCAGTTTTTTTTTCGTTTTTTGGGCTCCTGTCTCCCAATCCCCAGCTGGCCTCCCCTTCCCCAACCGCGTCCAGGCCCACGTCTTTTTATTAAGCCCACTGGCCACATTTTTTGGTCAAAAGGGTCCACTGGCCCGTGTCTTTTATTATGGTCGGTCAACGGTTCGAAGGGGCCACTGGCCAGCGGCCTAGTGGCTGGCTCGCCTGGTCCCTTAAATTAAGACCACAGGGCGGTCAAAGGGCCCACTGTCGCCTCGTCTTCCCGCCCCGCCTCGGCTTCCCGCACCGCCACTTCCCCACGCGCGCGTGCGAGCTGCAACCGCCGCCACGCCTCGGCTCCCGCCTCGCATTCATGGCCGCCTGCAACCGCCGCCACGTTCTGGCCGCCGGTTGGCATGCCAGCCCCCCCGGGTCCTTTTTAAAGGGCCCCCGCCGCCCGTACAACCCATCCACCCCGGCCGCTCCCAAGGCAAAGCCACCCTAGCCACCATGTCCCGCTGGTTCTCGAGCGGCTCCGGCAAGCGCCCCAGGAACGACGGCGAAGGCTCCTCGAGCGGCGCCGGCCGCGTCCCACCCCCGCCGGCGGAGGCCTTCGGCTACGGCCCTGGAGGCGTCCGCATCGGCGGGACGCCGCGCGTCCCCGCGCCACCTCCGGCGGCACGCCCGCCGCCCCGCGCCGCGCCCAAGGGCAAGCGGTTCCGCCGGTACATCCGGGCGGTGGAGGCCGAGTGGCACCGGAACAACGCCACGCCGGTGTTCTGGCCAGACGTCCACCTCCCGGACGGCTGGCACCTGAACCCCCAGCGGATCCCTGTGCCGCCGGCCCCGACCGGCGAGGCGCTGCTCGAGGAGATCGACCGCCGCCGCCACCTCCTGCCGGCCCCCCTCCGCAGGGAGCGCGCGTACGCGCGCAGCTCCCCCTACTGGGCCACCTGGCTCCAGCAGGAGCACGAGCAGCGCCGGCGCTCCTTCATCCCCGCCCCCCGCGAGGAGGTGGACGTGGCGGACTACCCCGCGGCACCGCCCGGCCGGGAGAGGGAGCTGTGGCTCCTCGAGGACATTCCGGAGGACTTCTCCGGGGAGGAGGACCCCGAGCTCCGTGCCGCCATGGAGGAGGCCTGCGAGGCCTCCCGCCGCACCCTCATCGAGGACGAGGTCAAGCGGTGGGAGCGGGTCGTGGCCGCCGCCGCCGCCGACGCCGACGCCATGCCGCCGCCGCCGCCCCCTACCGAGCCTACCCCCTGGTGGCACGCGCTGTACGCCGAGTGGGAGGCGTCCGAGAACCAGCCGCCGCCGCAGCCGCTCCCCCCAGGCCTGGAGTACGGCATGAACTGGGCCTGGACCGGCAGCGTTTGGTCGCCGGAGCAGGAGGTGCTGCCCCCACCGCCGCCGCAGCGGGAGGTGCTGCCCCCGCCACCGCCGTACGCGCCCCCGATGCCTCCGCCGCCGGCGAGCCCGGCCCAGCCGCCTGCCCACCTGTGGCAGCCACCCCCTTACCAGTGCATCTCCTCCGACGAGGAGGACGAGTAGATCGGCCGGCCGCCTGTGGCCGCGCCCCCCTAGACTAAGCTACCCCCCCAAGAAAACGGTCGGCCGCCTGTGGCCGCGCCGCCGCCCCCTTTATGCAAGTACGGCCGGCCGCCTGTGGCCGCGCCGCCCGTATCTATGTAAGCAAGGCCCCTGGCCTTTTTTTAATATAAGTTGTGTGCCTAGTCTACTGTGTCCCTAGCCCATCCCCGCCGGCGGTCCGCCGGCGGGATCTGTCTGCTCGTTCCCGCCGCCGGCATGGCTTCGCCAAGCCATGTCCACTGTCCTGGGGTGTTCGTTCGGCCTGGAGAGAGGGCCGCTCTTTTTATACACCTGGGCCTATAGTCCTGGCCCGTGCCACCAACCGGGACTAGAGCCCCTTTGGCCCCGGTTAGTACCACGGGCCGGGACCAAAAAGTAGTTTCGAATTTTGGTGGCACCCTGCGCGCCCAAAATTTTTTAGCGCCAAAATTTGAAAAGGGTTAAGTTTGCACATTAACAACTTCTATATACTTTCAAATTTGACAAAAATTCAAACATGAAAAATGCTAGAATTTGCAAAACTAATTTAAATCCATTTTTCGTTTAACTAAATAATTATTCTAACTATTGAAAATATTAATTATTTTATCATTTGTATATAATTTGAATATAAAAATGTTACAATTTTTGTTTTCTCCCGTGATCTTCCGAGTTAGTCCAGAGCATACAAGGCATCCCGGGTGATTTATATAAAGTTCGACAAAGCGAGTTGTACCTTATTGACACGGTGAATTTGAGATCTTCGTCTACAACAAAAAAACCATAGTTTTCCTTCGAAGGTTTACTCTGCGCATCCACACGTATTTTCCCTTTATCCCGACCCCGCTTGAAAACATAGTAAGGGTCAGCTTTCACTGTGAAGGGTCAGCTTTCACTGTGAAGGGTGGAATTTCAACAAACTTATTATAATCTTCTGACATGTCTATCGTGTCCTCGATTCCCACGATGTTTCTTTTCCCTGAGAGAACTATGTGACGCTTCGGCTCATCGTATGATGAAATTGTTCCCTTATTTTTTCTTTTCTTCGGTCTGGAAGACATGTCCTTCACATAGAAGACCTGAGCCACATCATTGGCTAGAACGAATGGTTCGTCATTGTAACCAATATTGTTGAGATCCACTGTTGTCATTCTATAAAGCGGGTCTACCTTTACCCCTTCTCCATTCAGGTTGACCCATTTGCACTTGAACAAAGGGACCTTAAAAGAAGGTCCATAGTCAAGTTCCCATATCTCCTCTATGTAACCATAGTATGTGTCATTTTTTCCATTCTCGTTTGTTGTATCAAAGCGGACACCACTGTTTTGGTTGGTGCTCTTTTTATCTTGGGAGCTCGTGTAAAATGTATTCCCATTTATCTCGTACCCTTGAAAACTCCCAATAGTCGAAGATGGTGACCCTGCCAACATGTACAGCTGATCTTCAACAGTGCTGTCATTTATAAGATGTGTTTGCAACCAACTTCCGAAAGTCTCCATGTGTTCGCGTTTAATCCATGAGTCATCCTTCCCCGGGTTTGCAGACCGTACAATATTCTTGTGTTCCTCGACATACGTAGCCATGAACATAGAATTTTGTAGAACTGTGTAGTGTGCTTTGGTCAAAGAATGCTCGTCCCTAGGTATCATTGTTTTCTTTCCCAGCGTTCCTTTTCCCCTCAGTCTCCCCTCATGCCGTGATTCAGGAACACCAATTGTTTTAAGGTCAGGAATAAAGTCAACACAGAACCCAATGACCTCCTCTGTTCCATAGCCCTTCGAGATGCTTCCTTCTGGCCTAGCACGGTTATGAACATATTTCTTCAAGACTCCCATGAACCTCTCAAAGGGGAACATATTGTGTAGAAATACCGGACCGAGAATATGAATCTCTTCACATAGGTGAACCAGGAGATGAGTCATAATGTTGAAGAAGGATGGTGGGAACACCAACTCAAAACTAACAAGACACTGGACCACATCCCTCTGTAATCTTGTCAGAATTTCTGGATCGATTACCTTCTGAGATATTGCGTTCATGAATGCACATAGCTTCACAATGGGTACTCGAACATTTTCCGGTAGAAGCCCCCTCAATGCAATCGGAAGCAACTGTGTCATAATCACGTAGCAGTCATGAGACTTCAGGTTTTGGAATTTTTTCTCTGCCATGTTTATTATCCCCTTTATATTCGACGAGAAGCCAGACGGAACCTTGATACTGTAAAGGACTTCAAAGAATATTTCCTTCTCTGCTTTAGTAAGAGCGTAGCTGCTTAGGGTGTGTTTGGTAGCCCGGGTGGCCTATCTCACCCCATACAAGCTCAGTCTAGCTATGCCAACCTCGTCCAAGTCCGTTTTATTTCTTGTGATTGGTAGACTGTATGAGCTGAGCTGAGCTCACTTCAGATGTTGTTTGGTACGTTGTGTGGCTTCAGCCATGCCAGACAAAAATAAAAATCAACCAGGTCCATGTCTATCTAAAAAAACAGCAATCGGGTCCCTGTCTATCTAAAAACAAAAGCAATCGGGTCCTTGGGAGCAGCTCCGGCGCCGGCGAGCGTCCACCGCTGCCGATGTGCGCCGCCGATGTGCTGCCCCACCGTGCGCCGTCACCACAGACCGCCGCCATGCGTCCCCGCCGTGAGCCGCCGCCACGCGCCGCCGGGAGGAGGCCGAACCTTCATGCTCCTCGCGAAGAGGTCGAGCCCGGGGACAGCGAGCTCCATGTCGTCTGCAGAGCTCCCTGGAGAGCGGACAACGGAGAGAGGCGATGCCTCGCGCTGCCCCCGTGCGCTGCCTGGAGCCGCCGTCGAGCCTTCCTGCTCCTTGTGCGGTGAGGTGGAGGTGGAGCTTCATGAGAGGCGAACCGCACTTCTTCGACGGGGCTTGGCCGCGGAGCTTCTGCGGCGGGGCTAGACGACTGGAGCTTCTTCGAAGGGCTAGGCGACGGAGCTTCTTCGACGGTGCTTGGCCGCGGAGCTTCTGCGGCGGGGCTGGACGACGGGAGCAGCGAACCAGAGAGAGAATACGGGGAGAAAATGAGCAACTTTTTTGGGCAGGGGTCGGAGGCGGACGGCGCGCGTGGGGCCACACGTGGGATTTTTTGGTACGAGGCGGGCAGGGCTGAGGTGAGAAGCTCGATCTGAGCTTCTCTACTCGGCAGGGTTCAGAGGCATTTTGGGGCCAGTTGGGCAGGGGTGGAGACATACGACACAGGCTACCGAACAAGAAAATTCCGGGCGAGCGGAGATTATCTGAGGGAAGCCGGGCTACCAAACACGCCCTTAAGGAATGGCGCCCTGTATCTGTGTGCTTGTTGCTTGGTTCTTTCATACGTTGCTGGTCCTCCCGTGCTTCTGGCGTATCTTTTGACTTCCCATACACGCCCAGGAAGCATAGCAGATTGACACAGAGATTCTTTGTCACGTGCATCACGTCGATCGAAGACCGGACATCTAAAACTTTCCAATAGGGTAGCTCCCAAAATATAGATTTCTTCTTCCACATGGGTGCGCGCTTATCAGGGCCGTACGGAACTGGTTGGCTGCCAGCAGTCTTACCAAAGATTACTTCTAGGTCCTTGACCATATCGAATATATCATTACCACTACGGAGCTCAGGCTTCTTTCGGTTATCCGCCTCACCTCTGAAATGCTTCCCTCCTTTTTTCCTTAAGGGATGCTTGATCGGAAGAAATCTACGATGCCCCAGGTATACAACCTTTTTACATTTATCCAAAAAAACACTGTCAGTCTTATCTACACAGTGTGTGCATGCATTGTATCCCTTGTTTGTATGTCCGGAAATGTTACTAAGAGCAGGCCAATCATTGATGGTCACGAAAAGCAACGCCCGTAGGTCAAATGGCTTCTGTTCGTTCTCATCCCACACACGTACACCTGGTTTGCCCCACAGTTCTATGAGTTCTTCCACTAATGGCCTTAGATACACATCAATGTCGTTGCCAGGTTGCCTCGGGCCTTGGATGAGAACTGGCATCATAATGAACTTGCGCTTCATGCACAACCAAGGAGGAAGGTTGTACATACATAGAGTTACAGGCCAAGTGCTATGACTGGAGCTCTGCTCCCCAAAAGGATTAAAGTCATCTGTACTTAGACCAAACCATAAGTTTCTTGCCTCTCCTGCAAAGTCTGGAAAGTCTCTCTCGATCTTTCTCCACTGCGATCCATCGGCGGGGTGCCTCAACTTTCCATCTTTCTTACGGTCTTCTTTGTGCCATCGCAACAACCTAGCATGCTCTTTGTTTCTAAACAGACGTTTCAGCCGTGGTATTATAGGAGCATACCACATCACCTTAGCAGGAACATCGACAAATAATATTTTTTAATGTATCAGTTACAAATGAAAAAGATAATTTGTTAACCTCGGTCGAAAATACCATTTTCAGTGAGCTTGTGTGCGTCTCGGGAATTTCGTCGAACACCTCGTGTGCATAGTAAAAAAAAACACACTAACACCACACTCTCTCACACCTCCAAGCAAAAAAAAAGATGGAAGGAGGGGGGCTGGGGCAGTATATATAGGGGAAGGGGGCATTGGTCCCGGTTCGTGGACTGAACCGGGACAATAGGTCATGCGCGTGCCACGTGGCCTGTGGCTAGGCATTGGTCCCGGTCCGTGGCAAGAGCCGGGACCGATATGCCCCCCACGAACCGGGACCAATGCGCCCAGGCGATTCCTGTTGCCCCGGGCGCACGAACCGGGACCAATGCAGGGCATTTGTCCCGGATTTGGTTGCAACCGGGACAGCTGCCCCCCGGCCCCCTGGACGAGAGGGGTTGTTTCCACTAGTGGATGGTGCAATCATCATCCATGCACTGGTCGGCGAAGATGAGGAGCTAACGGGGCATGGGAGGAAAACCCTCCTGATCCTTAGCCTTGACGCTCCTCACGATGTCCGAGCCCTCGACCTTCGAAAGGGCCAAACCTATATATAATAAATAAAATAATCCAACTCGTTGATTCCTACTAGAGAGTGTGGGTCGCGTTGTCACATCTTTATGTAGATCTTCATCGTTTGTTGTACACGCGAAGTTTTTTTTTGACAACCAACATCATGATATATTTACTGTAGCAAATTTTACATGGTAGAAATACATGAGCTGATTATATGGATTACAAAATAAATTCTAAAACAACGAACAAATATTCAAAATCTTCAAACTTTTATTTGCATGACACAATCTTGTACTTTTCTGTAGGCATCCGAAGAACATAGATATCAAATCACAAACCTGCAAATAGCAACGAGGGTTCTCCCATAATTTAAATTTTGTGCCATAATGCCAAACTGCGAGCACACAAGCATCTATCAAGTAATCAACGAACACCAGCAAGAGGACCAACATAAGTATTGCAGGGAAAAGTAACCGAACAGACTGATCAACGTCGCTGGGATCCGAGAGTACGAATTACCATTGTCAAGGATGTAGCAGTCATGACAAATATTGCGAGGACAAATCTCCTCGTGGCAACCATGAAAAAGAATTCAAAACCAATCCGACGAAGCAAGATCTATAGGGTCATACTTAGACATATGTAATTAGGATAGAGATCTTTTCGTTGAACGCGAGGACAAAGGTCAATTATTGTAGACAATGTCATCTCCATTGATACAAAGGCCAACACGAAGACGACTACTAAAACATTAATATGTTAAAAACACTATTTTTTTCTAAAAACTCCACTTATAGATCATGTCCTCCACCCCTCATGATGCCGGCGAGGCCGACGGGAAAAAGGGGAACTGACATATGGAGGAGGCGAAGTTCGTATTCTTATCTGAGTGGAATAGTCAGTTCGCTAAGTGTGTTATCAGAGTCCCAATCGAGTAGGTGAGATTTGAACACTTGTTTTCCGCGCCTGTTTAATAGGGTATCCTAAAGAAAGAAAGAATAAAGATATGCACCCGCATCATACCATATGTTAATTGGTTTCATACCAGCTACTAGTGAGTCCTGTTTGTACTACCTTCTTTCAAAATAAGGAGTATATTTTTTCTAAAAAGTCAGTCAATATTAATTTGGAATATTACTATAGAAACAATAACTGAAAATAGGAAAACTTTGTAGATATAATATGAAAATATATTACATTACTTATTTAATGACATTGATTTGACAATGCAATTGATGTCAATGGGTTTTCTATAAACTATGTAGATGTAATATGAAAATAATTTATACTCCATCCATCCTATCCATGGCTAAAAACGTCTAGATAGGTCCGTTTTAGCGCCAATTAATATGAGGCGGAGGAAATATATCTTTTTAAGGACCGGAGGCAAAATGTGATCCCTGTTGCCTCCCATGCATGCCCACTTTTTGCAATTTTCATATTGAAAAAATACTATACCCAATAAAGTGTCTGCAAATTCAAGTATGTTCCATTGGAGTCGGTTAACTTAAGTTAACTTATTATTGGTCTATATATGGCCCACATTAAAATATCCAAAACGGCAAATATTTTGGAACCAGAGGTGTAAGGTTTTTTGTGAGTGAAAAGAAACTTGATAATAATTTCAATCCGAAAAAGTGTCGGAAACTATACCTATAAATTAGTATATGGGATTAGTTTATTTATAGCGACACTTTTGTAAGGATTAAAAGGAGTATTATTTTTTGCTAAATACAGTGAGACGTGAGCCAGATATGGGCCGATCTAGCCATTCTCGGGGGCTAGGACCGAGTATAACCTCGCCTCTCATCGCTTCCGGTCAAAAGATCCAGTAACGAAGCAACAAAGCCGCCGCCGTCTCCGTCGAAAGGCGATCGAGATGGTGGCCGCCGCATCTCCGCCGCCGGCGCCGGCGCCGCACGCCACCCCCGACCGTGGCCACCCCACCTACACCAAGGCAAGCTCCCTCCCCAATCTCTACGTCTTGCATCTCGACCTCTAGCTGCTAACAGGGAATGGATCGGATTTGGATCTCGCAGATGATTACGCACGCGCTCACGGAGCTGGGCGGCTGCTCCGAGCGGCCAGGCATCACCGACTACATCCACGACTGCTTCTCCGGCTTGCCACCCAGCCACGACGGGCTCCTCAACGCCCACCTCCGCCGCCTCGTCGCCGAGGGCGTCCTCCGCACCGACGGGGCAGACTCCCCCTCCTACACCTTCGCCCCACCGTCGCCCGCGGGAGAGAAGCCGCCCTCGGCAGAGAAGCGGGGACCTGGCCGGCCTCGCAAGGACACTGGTGCCTCCACTCCTGTGGCCACTCCGCTGGGAGAGAAGCGGGGCCGTGGACGCCCGCGGAAGAGCCCGCAAGGTTCCTCGGAGAAGCCTGCTCACACCGGCATTGCAACGCCTTGGCTGTTTGCAACAACACAGGAAGCTTCTGAGCCCATCCAAGCCGGAGGCGAGGCTAGGAATTTTCAGAATGGGGGTGACGCTACGCCTGTGCAGTCGGGAGGTGCTTCGTCGGCGGGTATGAAGAGAGGGCCTGGGAGGCCGAGGAAAGAGAAGCCATCGGTAGCAGCAGCAGCAGCAGCAGCAGCAGCCATATCTCCTGAACCGAGCACGACTCCATCGTCCACGCCTGGGAGCAAGAGAGGGCGTGGGAGGCCAAGAAAAGAGAAGCCATCAGAAGCAGCACTGTATCGTACTGGTAGAGGTGCTGCGTTGAGGGGATTCAAGAGAGGATGTGGGAGGCCAACCATGGACAGAGCTGCAGCAGCAGCAGCATTCTCTGCTGAAACTAGCATGGAGAAGTTAGCAGCAGCGGCGGCGGCAATGTATGCTGAAACCGGAGACACTGCGTCAGCCGGAGGTGGGCAGTCAAAAATGGAGAAACTAGCAGCAGCAGCAGTAGCAGCGATGTCTGCCGAGGGAACCAAGCGAGGTCGTGGCAGGCCACGAAAGGTGAAGCCACCATCAGCAGCAGTAGCAGCAATGTTTGCCGAGGGAACCAAGCGAGGGCGTGGCAGGCCAAGAAAGGTGAAGCCACCATCAGTGTCTGCTTATGAGGCGTTTTTCAGAGACATGATGGCAGAAGATAATACTAGGCGTCGTAGACGAGAGGAGGAGGAGGATTCGGTATCAGGGGAGAAGACGCAGACTGAAGAAGGTGTAGCTCCCGGGGAAGGGAAGGAAACTAGGGATGCGGATGCTGGCCGTGTGCCGGTTTCTGGAGAGAATGCCGCGAGTGCTTCTGTCGATGCCACTGACCCCGACCTGGGTCCTGTGAATTTCGCGGATGATGCCACGTCAACAGGAATCAAGAGACCGCGCGGCAGGCCAAGAAAGTACCCAGCAGCAGCAGATGCTGGCATGTCAACAGGGGTCAAGAGAAGGCGTGTGAGGCCAAGAGAGAAGCCAGTGGAAGTAACATCTGCACCAGAAACTGGAGATGCTGTGTCAACGGGTGTCAAGAGAGGCCGTGGGAGGCCAAGAAAGTACCCAGGGGCAGCGTCAACAGATGTCAAGAAAGTTAAGAGAGGGCGTGGAAGGCCATGGAAACGCCGTAATACTATTGGAACTGGTTTTGTGGAAGCTGGTGGTGAGGTTTTGTTTAGAAACGTGACAGAAGCTCCAGGTGATCCGGTATCAGGGAAGAAGACACAGACTGAAGATGCAGCTCCGGTGTATAGGAAGGAAACTAGGGTTGCAGGCGCCGGACACGTGCCGGTTTCTGGAGAGAATGCTGTGAGTGCTCCTGTCAGCTCACTTGGCTCTGACTCAAAGGGCCCTGCAAATCTGTAGTTCGGCGGCAGCACACAAGCGAGGAGGACCTGGAAGGTGTGATTTTAGGTGGCAGGAGGCTGTGGAAGTTGGTAGACTGTTGCGATCGAGATGATAAAAATGTTTGCTTTTTTTTCTTTTTTGAACAATATGGATGTCAACTGTAATGATTCTGTCAAGTAGTTGCTCGAAACTATGGTTGGAGTGCACATTTGATGGTGTTCGTCGCGGTTTTAATTCGTGTATGTCTGGATTAGTATATCTGGTTGATAAATGATGATGATACCCATCAGATGTTTATTTTGTTACCAGTTTGAACAACAATAACTAGTAATGTTTATCCATTCAACTGATTGATATCTCTGTTTTTGCAGTTTTCCTTGTCTTTGCAGAGGTTCCTGTTATTGGTTAAATTTAAGCATTTATTTTAAACATGTGAGCCCAAGGAAAACATGCACATAATATCTACCTAGCATGTGAGCCCAAGGAAAGCATTTATTTCACAGCAGCAGCATATACTATTTGGGTCAGCATTTATTTTTCTGTTACATAGCATGGATGTGTTGGCTGTTCAGTTTAATTTGCATATATGCCAGCCAGCCTGTGTTTTTAGGTTTAGTACTTGTGCCCAGAGCTGAACTGCATGCCTACTGAATTGAAAATCTCTGCTCAGAGTCGTAAGAGTATGTGAAGTAAATGAACTGGTTTTACAAGGCTGCCTACTTGGAGTATATGTTTCCAGATGCTTATTCTGACCGACTGTTCCTTTGCTATATGTTCAGAGAGTGCAGAACCGGAGGTGACAATACTGAACCTGCCCATCCTGGTGCCGACCTGGTTCGGATGATGACGATTCGCGCTCAAGTACGTGAACAGGTACGGCTTCAGCTTCTCCTTTGCCCTTGCCAACATGGCGACAACATCGTCTCTGGTCTCAAGTAAGAGGTGAGACTTGCAACGACCATCTGTCTATCTGTCAGTAAGAAGTGACCATAACTGTCTCACGATAGCAAATGGTAGCAAGACTTTGATGTAATCTTAGATAGAGACAGGATTGACTTATAGCAAAAGTTTGATACAATCTTAGATAGAGCAAGGATTGACGTAGTGATGGAACCACTGAAATCCGGTTATTACAAATCCTGAATAGAAGATGTGGCAATACAGAAAAGATTGGAAAGACCGGGTTTTGCTCAGCTTCTTTCTCATGGAGTTGGGTGTGACATGGACCCCGTGCTCCCACTGTCGCACCTTTTGTTGTTCCTTTTCTTCGACATAATCCCCTTCACTGTTTTCTCGGTCGCGCCGTAGAACAACTTCACCAGACAGTTTACCCATTCCCGCTTTGACCAAGCTATAGTTTCATTCCCCACCGCCTATTCGAAAACCAAGTGCTGCTAGGTACTGTATTCATCGGTTTTTGCCAGATAAGAAGCCCAAACGAAAATATAAAAACATAAATGAGTGCAGACGTAACACGAACTGTTTTTTCTTGGGTATTACGTAGAACATGGCGTACGCGCCGGTGTCGAGCCTGTTTGTCACACGATGCTGATGATGAGCACGTCAGTCCAACACACTCACCAACTATCCTGCATGTCAATGTATAGCGCAGGGGGAAATGATTAATTATGTCCTTTCCTTACATCGACAAATTAACTTAACAGTAAATCATGTCACGGATAGTGGAGTGCAAACAAACTGAAGATACATACCATTTCACTTCAACTCTACAATGACAAGAGGGATGACACTGAAGCACTAGAAAGAAAATGTCTCTTTAGATCATCCTTTCTCCATGTGGATGTGGTCGAAATCCTGGCATTTGCTGAAATCTTCCTTTTTCTTCTCTGTTCCAACTTCAATTTGACCGCAACCAACACGAAACTGAAGAATGGCAATCATTCAGGCCACGGCTGCATCTCTCTTGACCGGAGAAAAAAATAACGTCAGATGGCAACCATTCTTGGTGCTGCAGTGCCGAGATGGTAATATTTGTAAAAAAAAACTCACTCTCTTGGTGCTGCAGTGTAGTCAGATGGCAACCATTCTGCATGTCATGCCAACGAACTTTACCGTAAATCATGTTGCACAGATAGTGGAGCGCAAACAAACTGCAGATACGTACTAAACTCTACTTAATACAGCTAGTCTTTCACTTCACCAAGTCTACAATGACAGATAGAGATGACAGTGAAGCACTAGGAAGAAAATGTCTCTTTAGATCATCTTTTCTCCATGTGGATGTTATTAGAATCTTGGCAATTGTTCCAACTTTGATTTGAGCGCAACCAACACGATGCTGAAAGAACTGCGATTATTCAGGCCACGGCTGCATCTTGACGGTGATAGATACCTGTCGGCGTATCACAAGTTGACTAAATATGCACTTTGCACTTGCAGTCTTATTGAGAGAAGCCACGAAGTACCTGCTCTTATTGAGAGAAGCCACGAAGTACCTGCCTTTTACTTTTCAACTGAAGGTAATTGATGTTAGGGCATCTCCAGTCGTTCGACCCCCCCAGGTTTCAGATCGGCGCTTTTTAGCGATAGCGCCGGCCCGCACCAAAACCTGGGGGGGGGCGATTTCACCAGCCGTTCGGCGTCCCAGAAAATAAAGCACCGATATCATTCGAAAAGTTTCTTCCCGCCCCCAAAAAACAGAGCCCTAGTTCGGCGATCGGCAGCCATAGTTTCGGGCGATCATATTACAAAAAACGCCACAGGTGGGCGATCAAATATAGTTCAGATCGAATCACACAGACGGGCGCGCGCGGCGGTGGCAGAATTAGGCGATCAGGCAGACGCGTCGGCCGGCGTCGGAGCAGGCGGCGAGCTCGGCGCAGCATCCAGGTCGATGACGGCGTCGGAGCGGACAGCGGGCTCGCCATTCTCCAGGTCGACGACGGGCTGCGCATCCTTGTCGACGGCGGCATCCTCCTGGGCGGCGTGCGGGCTTGTCGGCGCGGTGGTGTAGCTGGCGCCGCCAGACGATGTCGGGGCCGGGGGCGCGCTGATGTCGGTCAGGATGAGGTTGCACTGCGCCAGGAACCAAGCTCTCACCTCGGGGGTCATCGCGGCCGGGTCGCCGCCCGTGAGGAAGGCGAGGTCGTTGTTCCTCTTCTTCGCGGCGGTGCCAGTCCGGAGGAGGTCGATCTTGACCTGCGAGTTGGCCATGAGCGCCGCCCATCGCTGTTTGGAGACCTCCTCCCTCCTGCCGGCCTGGACCTGAGCGTCGGCGATGCAGGTCTCAATGGATGCCTGCAGTTTTGCCGCTGCAGGCGCGCCGTCCCTAGCCAGCTTGGCTTTCTTGTGGCCCATCGGCGGACGCCCTTCGGATGCGCACGCAGCCACCGCGTCGGGGACGTACTCCTTGCCCTTGCCGATCGAGCGACGCACCTCCGCCCACTTCTCGCAAGTCTCGATGAGGACGAACACGTGGAGGAACTTGAAGTCGGTTCCCTCGTCGTTCTTGTACGCCTCGAGCATGCGGACGATCTCCATCTCGCGGTTGGCGCCGCTCTGCGGCCTCGCCGAGATCTCCTCCTGGATGCCGTAGTCGCCACCGACCTGCGTGAAGAACTCGCCGCTGGCATCGAGGAAGCCCGGGCTCGCCGCCGCCGCCATCGAGCCGGACGCGATGATCTCCTCCATGTAGCTGTCCTGGGGCTGCAGCCCGGCGAGAATCGCGCGGCGGTGGGATGGGGAAGCTGCGTAGCCCGGCGCGTTGCCATACATCATCGGCGGGTGGTAGGGGAAGGTGAGGTTGGGGTTGAAGCCTCCCAGCGAATCACCTTCGACGAACCATGCTGGCGGCGGGTGCGGCGACATGCGGGGCGACGGTGACGGCGACTGCTTCCAGCCGGCGAAACGTGGGCCGAAAGGGCCCTTCTTCTTGGCGAGAGGCGCCGCGGCCGGCGTAGGTGGCTCGTATGGGACCTCCTCCTCCTCCTCCAGCTCGTCTTCCTCGGCGGCTGCCTGCTCCTCCGCTTGCAGCTGCGCCATGAGCTGCCTCTGCCGCTGCGCCGCCTCCCTACCCCGGCGTTTGATGTTGGCTGTCTCCAGCCGCGACCTCTCGGCGATCCACTCCTTGTTCGACATGCCGGGTGGTCTCTCCTTCGGTGCTCTTGGCTTGCGGGGTTTCTTGGCCGGTTCGGAGGCCGCGGGAATGGAGACGGCGGCGGCGGCGGCGCGGGGTCCTGTAAATCGAGCGGGAGCCATGGCGCGTAGATCTCGGGTGCGGGGGGAAATGGCGGGAATGAACCGGGGGGAGAGGTACATGTGGGGGGAAAGTGGAGGGAAGCGCCGAAAAAAGAGAGGGAAATCGTCTTCCGTCGCCGACAAGCGTGGCCCACGCGAGCATTTCGCCCCCCCAGGCCAAACCCAGCGCGCTGGGTTTGGCCTGGGTTCGGCGGCGCCAAACGGCGCGAAAAACGGCGGAAAGCGGCGCTAAATCGATTCCTGGGGGGGCGACTGGTGCGAAACGGCGCGAAACGGCGCCAAAAACGCCGCTTGGGGGGGCTCTGGGGGGGACAGCTGGAGATGCCCTTACAGGAGAGTTTACATGCAGATCAAGTGTCGCACCCTGATTTCTAGGGGATACTCACCGTACGAACTGGATAGCAGATGCTTGGATTATGGGGCATAACTGCTCCCACGTCCCAGCTTCCTGGTAGGCCTGCGCTTATGCGCGACAACACAAGCCCTGCTATTCCATCGTCGATGTAAACTATCCACTAGAGATCAAAGGCACTTCCGTCGACGTACTTCAAACCATACACACATGGTACGTCAACGGCGTTGAACAACTGATATCACAACAGATCTCTACGACACAAAAGATTGAAATAGGTTGCAAATGGCTCTCATTAGAGCAGAGATAGCAAATACAATCATTCAGAGGGCACCTGCCCCAACAATACCTCATTACAATACAGCGGAAGCATTCAACAAGTCTGAGTACAGACAAGAACCAAATAGGCCTAAGAGTCCGGAAACAAACAGACGGAGCCCATCCACGAAGTCTCGGATCATGCCCGGGTCCGCTATCTACTCGTCAGCAGTCTCGTCATACTCCACGTAGTAGCCACCATGTAGATCCTCGGAAACGTCGTCTGCGTAAAACCACAGCCCCAAAGGGGTCAGTACATAAACGTACTGGCAAGCAAGACTCACAGTTCACCAAAGTGTAACCCGTCAACACCAAGCACAGATGCCTTGGGTTCAACGGAAGAGAGGGGATATAAAAGATGCTGCAACTGGCTGCGCTAACCAACTACAGAGATTCTACCACTTCCGGCTAACAGAAAGGGGATAAGATCGAGGATTGTAACCAACTGAAAGATAACTTCAAGCAAACCCATCCTGGATCTCGCCCCTTATCCAAAGAAGCAATCCGAGGATAACTCACACAGTTGTAATAGTGATGGTTCAAATTATTGTGTCAATAAGCCTATTACTAGTCAACTTATTAATCATGGGGTGTAACATGTTTGATCATTATGTTTAAGTTGTCCTGAGTACTTGTTAGCCAGTACTTTCACCAAGTAATCCATAACCGCGGAAAACACGGCTTCTCGAGAAGATTATCCCTGCAGGGTTGCACCAATTTGGCCGTACACTCATGAATAACCCGCCAGATGGAAAGGCCCTTCCACCAAGCGGGGTACTCAACACAACCAACCATTCTTCGCATCAAGCCCAAAGCACCTTGGGCGCACGGCTAATCGAGCCCAGAAGAAAATGGACCCTCATAGCACTCTAAGAACGTGTCCCCCTATATGCCGACTACGAAAGTTCCACCCTGGCCTGGGCTCGCAAAAACATGCATGCGGCAAATGGAAAACACGAACTAAATGAGGCGATTTGGACGAGATGCGAATCAGGTCAAGTTGAGGGGGGCGCCCATACTCGCTTCCCAAATGCGGGTAGTGCGCTCATCATGGATCAGTAGACAAGACCCTTTTCCTATTAGGGTCGACACTAGCAGGCTTCAAAACCTCTCATGGGCCTCCTGCCGGTGCCTTATCATCAAATTTATTATTAATAGTAACATTAGCATGATTGATTGATTAAACATCGAGCCCCCAGAACGTAATAGAGATAGTAACGGAAAGTAACGGGTAACAGACTCGAGCAAAACAACCTAAGCATGCTAGTAAGACACGGGCAACAAGCAATGGTTATAGGTGTGGAGGTGAGGCAATATCAGGGTTAAAGGATACAAGTGATAGGTTCGTAACAGAAACAACTAATCATAGGGCTAGCAGAAATAGACAACGGAAAGTATCGGTAACCAATGTTGAAAGGAACACGATGGTTCATGTGAGTGATAACTTGCCTGCAAAACCCAGTAGACTGGTACTGAGCTAAATCCTTAGAAGGGGTGTCGTAAGTATCATCGGTCTCAACGTCGTCGTTTATCCGAGAAGAAGCAAACAAACAAGGCAGAAATAAACAATCATTATCATGGCATTGTGCACAATCAAAGATGATGCATGTCAAGTTAATGGGTGCATCAAAATAAACTAGTTGACAAGATAGAAACAGGATTAAATGGACCCATATGCAATTGGATTGCATATGGAAAGCCCATGAATTATGGTTGAATTAATTGTTTTACAACTAATCATCATATGAAAGTGGATTAGCATGATGCATGGATGAGGAAAACAGCAAAATAACAACAATAGCACCAAATAGAAATAAGGTTTAACAAGTTTGGAAATTCATTTATTAATTTAGGAAATTTTGGTTACTTAAAGGTGCCACACAAGCATTTGTTGTTTTCACCAATTTTAAATGTTCAAAATAGATCATAGAGTTTATATTTGAAAAGAAAACAAGATTTTAGTTGGATTACATGTTTCACATGTTGAAATAGGAGTTAGGATAATTTAATTAGGAATTAAACAATATTAAACAAGTTTAAGCAAGAATTAAATGAATTTAATTCAAACATGAACTTATTTGAATTTTTATTTGTGCAAAACATTAAGTGAGATTCATATTTGAAAAGTTTATGCTTTTATGGTTTGAAAACATATTTTATATGTCCCAAAAGAATTTGTTTTGATCAAGTTATAAATTTAGCAATATTAAATGATTTAAACAAGGTTTAAATCATTTAACCAATTTTAATTATTCAAAACATGAAAAAAAATTTATATTTGGAAAGGTGGTTTAATTTTGCATGGAAAGCATATTTCATTTGTGGAAATTGGATTTAAAATAAGCAAGTTATTATTTTGGCAATTTTAAATGCAATAATTAAGAAACAGTTGTTTTCAGCAATTTAAATTATTCAAAACAGCAAACAAAATTTATATTTGGAAAGTACATGAAAAGTTGATTGGAAAACATATTTGGTTTGTGAAATTTGGAATTTTTATGCTCAAGTTATGAATTTTGCAATTTTAAGCGAATGTGACAAGTTTTCAAATTTTGCACCAATTTAAAATATTCAAAACAGTAAACAAATTTTATATTTGGATAGATCATTTAATTTGGTATTGAAAACATATAAAAAATGTTGAATTTGGAGTTAGGATGATTTATTTATGCAATTTCCATAATTGGGTGCAAATCTGCCATTTTTTAATGAACCAGGGACTTAGAAATAATTTGTGCAGGGCTAGAATTAATTTCCAGGGGCCTGTTGGTGATTCTGCGAAATATCTGTGACCAAAACATTGCAAAACAAAAATGTTTTTAATTGTGCAGGGGGTGGGATTTGATCCCCCCACCTCCTGCTTGCGCTGGGGGAACCAAACCAGTGGGCTGGTGCTCTAGTTGTGTTAGGAAGGGGGGCCTCGGGGGGTAAGTGGTGTGCTCGCGGTTATTTTTTTTTCTGAATCGGACGTGAACCTGTACGATGCTCTGCGAGCGGACAGAAAATGCAGGCGATGGTCGATCTCCAGCGGCTGCTCGCCGGAGAGGGGGCGGCCAAGGGGGAAAGGGAGATGAGGGAGGAGGAGAGGGAAGAAGGCGAGAGGGGGTCTCACCTCGGGGCAGTTGGAGGCGATCGGAGGCGCAGGCGACCGCGGATGCAGACGAACCCGACAGAGAGAACAGCAGGGAGGCGGGCCGGCCGGAAACCTCGACGGCGGCGCCGCCTCGGGCATCCACGGCCGGTGAGGCCTACAGCAACTTTGGAGAGGGAGGAGAGCCGGTTCCATTCCCGGGCTCCGTGGCTCCTCGAGGTGGCCGGCGACGGGATGGTGGCGGTGAGCTCTGACGGTGAGTGGGGGTTGCGGGATGGTGTTGCAGGTTCAGAGGAAGAACAGGGCGCAGGGGAAGGGAAAAAGAAGACGGCGGCGATGGAGGGTTAGGGACTAGGGTTAGGGCTAGGATGAGGGGATCGATGGCTGGTTTTATGGAATAGCTAGCACTGGTACGGCATCACATCGAGCGTGGGAGGAGGAATCGTGTGGTTCTGTAGGTGTTCGTACAGTTGACGTCACGCGAGGAAGATGACCAGCGAAGAGGTACTGGGCTTGTGGGGGAAAGGCCAAAGGGAAAAATTAGATGGGCTAGGAGAAAAGTGGGCCTGCTGCTCTCTCTCTCCCTTTTGTTATTTTCTGTTTCTTTTTTTTTTTGTAGCAAATTAGAAAAGGAAGAAAACCATGAGATTTTGGTTAGCAAAGATGTCATAAAAATTTGGTTAAGCTAGTTGGGTTAAAAGAAAACATTAACCAAGTTTTGTTTTCAGAAAATTTTAAATTAGCTTGATGTTTGTTTGAAATTCAAATTTGGGTGTATTTTAATTAAGTGCCCATTTAATAAAAACAACTTTGAATAGGGGGGAACCTCTATGATTAATTTGATTGAAAGATTAGTTGATTGGCTTGTTAAAGTTTATAACTTCAAAAGTGGTTCTGTTTGATGCATTTGATTTGAAATTGGATTGAATAGAATTAATTGATTGTAATAAAAGCACCATTTTATTAGTTGAACATTATGGGATAATTGGAAACAATTAAGGTTTTTATTTGGAAACAACTATTTGGATGTTGGTTTGGAATTTCAAATGGAAAACAAATTGAATTTGAAAAGGGTTTGATTATTGGATGCATTTTTTATAGAAATAAAACAATAGTTTGGAATCACACTTTAATGGAAACAAATAATTGTTTTATTTTGAAATATCTTTTTAGAAATTGTAACATCACAAGGATGAAACAAAAGGTTTGAGATTTGAGTTGAAATTCAAATAGAAAACAAAGGAAAACAAATGAAAACAGTTGGAAAACAACTGAAAACAGAGGAAAACAAATGGAAAACAAACAAAACAATTGCAATCAACATGATGCCATGATGCAAAACATAAAATAACAGAGAGCAAAACATTCTAAAGGCTGTTTTTCAGACTTGGGATGTTACAAAACGCCCCCCCTTGAAGGAATCGCGCCCCGAGATTCCTACTGAGAAAAGAAAAGGTCCGGAAACTTCTTGGGAAGATCCTCTTGAGCTGTGATACGTGAAACACAACGTGCACCTTGGATAGACGTCAGGGAATTTGGAAACCACCGGAACAATATTAGTAGAGGTATAGGTTTTGTATGGAGGGTGTATAGCTGGATAGAATTTGATTCATTTGGAGAGTAGATTATCTGGCTAGAATGGTTGAACAGGGTTATTGACATCAATGCAACACCAAGAATGACATCAATGTCAGAATCAGCAACATGAGAGTTACGAGGAATATGTGGCCTCCCATTAGAATTGGATTGTTCTTACTTATCTTGGAAGTCAACATTTGAGATCCCGGGGAGTGAACAGAGTTTTGATTGCTTAGTGGAACCAGAATTGGGTTGTATGTTGTTGAAAAGATTGTTGACACAAAGGAATGTGATGCTCCGGTATCAAATAACACTTTAACTGGATAAGATTTTACGAGGAAGTTTTGATTAGACGCCGGTAGAAGACTTGAAGTGGAAAAGAACAACAAGATTTCAACGGACGAAAGGTTCTTTAAAAGAACAGGATAACGAAGCAACACCGGGGAAAACGAGAACAAAACTCCTGAGGTACTACGGAGAACCCAAAACACGTGAAATCCTAACTTGAAATTTTAGATGAGAAGGGAAAACAACGTTGCACTTCCTTACCAGAAAAGGGTGGGTGGGTGGGGAAAGAAGAAAAATGGCAGAATTCCTACTCTCACGTTTCATTTTTCCTATATAGCTACAAAATAGTTCTAGACTCAACTGCGACCAGTAAAAAGGGATCCTACAGGCAGACAGGCTCTGATACCATTTGTCGCACCCTGATTTCTAGGGGATACTCACCGTACGAACTGGATAGCAGATGCTTGGATTATGGGGCATAACTGCTCCCACGTCCCAGCTTCCTGGTAGGCCTGCGCTTATGCGCGACAACACAAGCCCTGCTATTCCATCGTCGATGTAAACTATCCACTAGAGATCAAAGGCACTTCCGTCGACGTACTTCAAACCATACACACATGGTACGTCAACGGCGTTGAACAACTGATATCACAACAGATCTCTACGACACAAAAGATTGAAATAGGTTGCAAATGGCTCTCATTAGAGCAGAGATAGCAAATACAATCATTCAGAGGGCACCTGCCCCAACAATACCTCATTACAATACAGCGGAAGCATTCAACAAGTCTGATTACAGACAAGAACCAAATAGGCCTAAGAGGCCGGAAACAAACAGACGGAGCCCATCCACGAAGTCTCGGATCATGCCCGGGTCCGCTATCTACTCGTCAGCAGTCTCGTCATACTCCACGTAGTAGCCACCATGTAGATCCTCGGAAACGTCGTCTGCGTAAAACCACAGCCCCAAAGGGGTCAGTACATAAACGTACTGGCAAGCAAGACTCACAGTTCACCAAAGTGTAACCCGTCAACACCAAGCACAGATGCCTTGGGTTCAACGGAAGAGAGGGGATATAAAAGATGCTGCAACTGGCTGCGCTAACCAACTACAGAGATTCTACCACTTCCGGCTAACAGAAAGGGGATAAGATCGAGGATTGTAACCAACTGAAAGATAACTTCAAGCAAACCCATCCTGGATCTCGCCCCTTATCCAAAGAAGCAATCCGAGGATAACTCACACAGTTGTAATAGTGATGGTTCAAATTATTGTGTCAATAAGCCTATTACTAGTCAACTTATTAATCATGGGGTGTAACATGTTTGATCATTATGTTTAAGTTGTCCTGAGTACTTGTTAGCCAGTACTTTCACCAAGTAATCCATAACCGCGGAAAACACGGCTTCTCGAGAAGATTATCCCTGCAGGGTTGCACCAATTTGGCCGTACACTCATGAATAACCCGCCAGATGGAAAGGCCCTTCCACCAAGCGGGGTACTCAACACAACCAACCATTCTTCGCATCAAGCCCAAAGCACCTTGGGCGCACGGCTAATCGAGCCCAGAAGAAAATGGACCCTCATAGCACTCTAAGAACGTGTCCCCCTATATGCCGACTACGAAAGTTCCACCCTGGCCTGGGCTCGCAAAAACATGCATGCGGCAAATGGAAAACACGAACTAAATGAGGCGATTTGGACGAGATGCGAATCAGGTCAAGTTGAGGGGGGCGCCCATACTCGCTTCCCAAATGCGGGTAGTGCGCTCATCATGGATCAGTAGACAAGACCCTTTTCCTATTAGGGTCGACACTAGCAGGCTTCAAAACCTCTCATGGGCCTCCTGCCGGTGCCTTATCATCAAATTTATTATTAATAGTAACATTAGCATGATTGATTGATTAAACATCGAGCCCCCAGAACGTAATAGAGATAGTAACGGAAAGTAACGGGTAACAGACTCGAGCAAAACAACCTAAGCATGCTAGTAAGACACGGGCAACAAGCAATGGTTATAGGTGTGGAGGTGAGGCAATATCAGGGTTAAAGGATACAAGTGATAGGTTCGTAACAGAAACAACTAATCATAGGGCTAGCAGAAATAGACAACGGAAAGTATCGGTAACCAATGTTGAAAGGAACACGATGGTTCATGTGAGTGATAACTTGCCTGCAAAACCCAGTGCCTGGTACTGAGCTAAATCCTTAGAAGGGGTGTCGTAAGTATCGTCGGTCTCAACGTCGTCGTTTATCCGAGAAGAAGCAAACAAACAAGGCAGAAATAAACAATCATTATCATGGCATTGTGCACAATCAAAGATGATGCATGTCAAGTTAATGGGTGCATCAAAATAAACTAGTTGACAAGATAGAAACAGGATTAAATGGACCCATATGCAATTGGATTGCATATGGAAAGCCCATGAATTATGGTTGAATTAATTGTTTTACAACTAATCATCATATGAAAGTGGATTAGCATGATGCATGGATGAGGAAAACAGCAAAATAACAACAATAGCACCAAATAGAAATAAGGTTTAACAAGTTTGGAAATTCATTTATTAATTTAGGAAATTTTGGTTACTTAAAGGTGCCACACAAGCATTTGTTGTTTTCACCAATTTTAAATGTTCAAAATAGATCACAGAGTTTATATTTGAAAAGAAAACAAGATTTTAGTTGGATTACATGTTTCACATGTTGAAATAGGAGTTAGGATAATTTAATTAGGAATTAAACAATATTAAACAAGTTTAAGCAAGAATTAAATGAATTTAATTCAAACATGAACTTATTTGAATTTTTATTTGTGCAAAACATTAAGTGAGATTCATATTTGAAAAGTTTATGCTTTTATGGTTTGAAAACATATTTTATATGTCCCAAAAGAATTTGTTTTGATCAAGTTATAAATTTAGCAATATTAAATGATTTAAACAAGGTTTAAATCATTTAACCAATTTTAATTATTCAAAACATGAAACAAATTTTATATTTGGAAAGGTGGTTTAATTTTGCATGGAAAGCATATTTCATTTGTGGAAATTGGATTTAAAATGAGCAAGTTATTATTTTGGCAATTTTAAATGCAATAATTAAGAAACAGTTGTTTTCAGCAATTTAAATTTTTCAAAACAGCAAACAAAATTTATATTTGGAAAGTACATGAAAAGTTGATTGGAAAACATATTTGGTTTGTGAAATTTGGAATTTTTATGCTCAAGTTATGAATTTTGCAATTTTAAGCGAATGTGACAAGTTTTCAAATTTTGCACCAATTTAAAATATTCAAAACAGTAAACAAATTTTATATTTGGATATATCATTTAATTTGGTATTGAAAACATATAAAAAATGTTGAATTTGGAGTTAGGATGATTTATTTATGCAATTTCCAAAATTGGGTGCAAATCTGCCATTTTTTAATGAACCAGGGACTTAGAAATAATTTGTGCAGGGCTAGAATTAATTTCCAGGGGCCTGTTGGTGATTCTGCGAAATATCTGTGACCAAAACATTGCAAAACAAAAATGTTTTTAATTGTGCAGGGGGTGGGATTTGATCCCCCCACCTCCTGCTTGCGCTGGGGGAACCAAACCAGTGGGCTGGTGCTCTAGTTGTGTTAGGAAGGGGGGCCTCGGGGGGTAAGTGGTGTGCTCGCGGTTATTTTTTTTTTCTGAATCGGACGTGAACCTGTACGATGCTCTGCGAGCGGACAGAAAATGCAGGCGATGGTCGATCTCCAGCGGCTGCTCGCCGGAGAGGGGGCGGCCAAGGGGGAAAGGGAGATGAGGGAGGAGGAGAGGGAAGAAGGCGAGAGGGGGTCTCACCTCGGGGCAGTTGGAGGCGATCGGAGGCGCAGGCGACCGCGGATGCAGACGAACCCGACAGAGAGAACAGCAGGGAGGCGGGCCGGCCGGAAACCTCGACGGCGGCGCCGCCTCGGGCATCCACGGCCGGTGAGGCCTACAGCAACTTTGGAGAGGGAGGAGAGCCGGTTCCATTCCCGGGCTCCGTGGCTCCTCGAGGTGGCCGGCGACGGGATGGTGGCGGTGAGCTCTGACGGTGAGTGGGGGTTGCGGGATGGTGTTGCAGGTTCAGAGGAAGAACAGGGCGCAGGGGAAGGGAAAAAGAAGACGGCGGCGATGGAGGGTTAGGGACTAGGGTTAGGGCTAGGATGAGGGGATCGATGGCTGGTTTTATGGAATAGCTAGCACTGGTACGGCATCACATCGAGCGTGGGAGGAGGAATCGTGTGGTTCTGTAGGTGTTCGTACAGTTGACGTCACGCGAGGAAGATGACCAGCGAAGAGGTACTGGGCTTGTGGGGGAAAGGCCAAAGGGAAAAATTAGATGGGCTAGGAGAAAAGTGGGCCTGCTGCTCTCTCTCTCCCTTTTGTTATTTTCTGTTTCTTTTTTTTTGTAGCAAATTAGAAAAGGAAGAAAACCATGAGATTTTGGTTAGCAAAGATGTCATAAAAATTTGGTTAAGCTAGTTGGGTTAAAAGAAAACATTAACCAAGTTTTGTTTTCAGAAAATTTTAAATTAGCTTGATGTTTGTTTGAAATTCAAATTTGGGTGTATTTTAATTAAGTGCCCATTTAATAAAAACAACTTTGAATAGGGGGGAACCTCTATGATTAATTTGATTGAAAGATTAGTTGATTGGCTTGTTAAAGTTTATAACTTCAAAAGTGGTTCTGTTTGATGCATTTGATTTGAAATTGGATTGAATAGAATTAATTGATTGTAATAAAAGCACCATTTTATTAGTTGAACATTATGGGATAATTGGAAACAATTAAGGTTTTTATTTGGAAACAACTATTTGGATGTTGGTTTGGAATTTCAAATGGAAAACAAATTGAATTTGAAAAGGGTTTGATTATTGGATGCATTTTTTATAGAAATAAAACAATAGTTTGGAATCACACTTTAATGGAAACAAATAATTGTTTTATTTTGAAATATCTTTTTAGAAATTGTAACATCACAAGGATGAAACAAAAGGTTTGAGATTTGAGTTGAAATTCAAATAGAAAACAAAGGAAAACAAATGAAAACAGTTGGAAAACAACTGAAAACAGAGGAAAACAAATGGAAAACAAACAAAACAATTGCAATCAACATGATGCCATGATGCAAAACATAAAATAACAGAGAGCAAAACATTCTAAAGGCTGTTTTTCAGACTTGGGATGTTACAAAACGCCCCCCCTTGAAGGAATCGCGCCCCGAGATTCCTACTGAGAAAAGAAAAGGTCCGGAAACTTCTTGGGAAGATCCTCTTGAGCTGTGATACATGAAACACAACGTGCACCTTGGATAGACGTCAGGGAATTTGGAAACCACCGGAACAATATTAGTAGAGGTATAGGTTTTGTATGGAGGGTGTATAGCTGGATAGAATTTGATTCATTTGGAGAGTAGATTATCTGGCTAGAATGGTTGAACAGGGTTATTGACATCAATGCAACACCAAGAATGACATCAATGTCAGAATCAGCAACATGAGAGTTACGAGGAATATGTGGCCTCCCATTAGAATTGGATTGTTCTTACTTATCTTGGAAGTCAACATTTGAGATCCCGGGGAGTGAACAGAGTTTTGATTGCTTAGTGGAACCAGAATTGGGTTGTATGTTGTTGAAAAGATTGTTGACACAAAGGAATGTGATGCTCCGGTATCAAATAACACTTTAACTGGATAAGAGTTTACGAGGAAGTTTTGATTAGACGCCGGTAGAAGACTTGAAGTGGAAAAGAACAACAAGATTTCAACGGACGAAAGGTTCTTTAAAAGAACAGGATAACGAAGCAACACCGGGGAAAACGAGAACAAAACTCCTGAGGTACTACGGAGAACCCAAAACACGTGAAATCCTAACTTGAAATTTTAGATGAGAAGGGAAAACAACGTTGCACTTCCTTACCAGAAAAGGGTGGGTGGGTGGGGAAAGAAGAAAAATGGCAGAATTCCTACTCTCACGTTTCATTTTTCCTATATAGCTACAAAATAGTTCTAGACTCAACTGCGACCAGTAAAAAGGGATCCTACAGGCAGACAGGCTCTGATACCATTTGTCGCACCCTGATTTCTAGGGGATACTCACCGTACGAACTGGATAGCAGATGCTTGGATTATGGGGCATAACTGCTCCCACGTCCCAGCTTCCTGGTAGGCCTGCGCTTATGCGCGACAACACAAGCCCTGCTATTCCATCGTCGATGTAAACTATCCACTAGAGATCAAAGGCACTTCCGTCGACGTACTTCAAACCATACACACATGGTACGTCAACGGCGTTGAACAACTGATATCACAACAGATCTCTACGACACAAAAGATTGAAATAGGTTGCAAATGGCTCTCATTAGAGCAGAGATAGCAAATACAATCATTCAGAGGGCACCTGCCCCAACAATACCTCATTACAATACAGCGGAAGCATTCAACAAGTCTGAGTACAGACAAGAACCAAATAGGCCTAAGAGGCCGGAAACAAACAGACGGAGCCCATCCACGAAGTCTCGGATCATGCCCGGGTCCGCTATCTACTCGTCAGCAGTCTCGTCATACTCCACGTAGTAGCCACCATGTAGATCCTCGGAAACGTCGTCTGCGTAAAACCACAGCCCCAAAGGGGTCAGTACATAAACGTACTGGCAAGCAAGACTCACAGTTCACCAAAGTGTAACCCGTCAACACCAAGCACAGATGCCTTGGGTTCAACGGAAGAGAGGGGATATAAAAGATGCTGCAACTGGCTGCGCTAACCAACTACAGAGATTCTACCACTTCCGGCTAACAGAAAGGGGATAAGATCGAGGATTGTAACCAACTGAAAGATAACTTCAAGCAAACCCATCCTGGATCTCGCCCCTTATCCAAAGAAGCAATCCGAGGATAACTCACACAGTTGTAATAGTGATGGTTCAAATTATTGTGTCAATAAGCCTATTACTAGTCAACTTATTAATCATGGGGTGTAACATGTTTGATCATTATGTTTAAGTTGTCCTGAGTACTTGTTAGCCAGTACTTTCACCAAGTAATCCATAACCGCGGAAAACACGGCTTCTCGAGAAGATTATCCCTGCAGGGTTGCACCAATTTGGCCGTACACTCATGAATAACCCGCCAGATGGAAAGGCCCTTCCACCAAGCGGGGTACTCAACACAACCAACCATTCTTCGCATCAAGCCCAAAGCACCTTGGGCGCACGGCTAATCGAGCCCAGAAGAAAATGGACCCTCATAGCACTCTAAGAACGTGTCCCCCTATATGCCGACTACGAAAGTTCCACCCTGGCCTGGGCTCGCAAAAACATGCATGCGGCAAATGGAAAACACGAACTAAATGAGGCGATTTGGACGAGATGCGAATCAGGTCAAGTTGAGGGGGGCGCCCATACTCGCTTCCCAAATGCGGGTAGTGCGCTCATCATGGATCAGTAGACAAGACCCTTTTCCTATTAGGGTCGACACTAGCAGGCTTCAAAACCTCTCATGGGCCTCCTGCCGGTGCCTTATCATCAAATTTATTATTAATAGTAACATTAGCATGATTGATTGATTAAACATCGAGCCCCCAGAACGTAATAGAGATAGTAACGGAAAGTAACGGGTAACAGACTCGAGCAAAACAACCTAAGCATGCTAGTAAGACACGGGCAACAAGCAATGGTTATAGGTGTGGAGGTGAGGCAATATCAGGGTTAAAGGATACAAGTGATAGGTTCGTAACAGAAACAACTAATCATAGGGCTAGCAGAAATAGACAACGGAAAGTATCGGTAACCAATGTTGAAAGGAACACGATGGTTCATGTGAGTGATAACTTGCCTGCAAAACCCAGTGCCTGGTACTGAGCTAAATCCTTAGAAGGGGTGTCGTAAGTATCGTCGGTCTCAACGTCGTCGTTTATCCGAGAAGAAGCAAACAAACAAGGCAGAAATAAACAATCATTATCATGGCATTGTGCACAATCAAAGATGATGCATGTCAAGTTAATGGGTGCATCAAAATAAACTAGTTGACAAGATAGAAACAGGATTAAATGGACCCATATGCAATTGGATTGCATATGGAAAGCCCATGAATTATGGTTGAATTAATTGTTTTACAACTAATCATCATATCAAAGTGGATTAGCATGATGCATGGATGAGGAAAACAGCAAAATAACAACAATAGCACCAAATAGAAATAAGGTTTAACAAGTTTGGAAATTCATTTATTAATTTAGGAAATTTTGGTTACTTAAAGGTGCCACACAAGCATTTGTTGTTTTCACCAATTTTAAATGTTCAAAATAGATCACAGAGTTTATATTTGAAAAGAAAACAAGATTTTAGTTGGATTACATGTTTCACATGTTGAAATAGGAGTTAGGATAATTTAATTAGGAATTAAACAATATTAAACAAGTTTAAGCAAGAATTAAATGAATTTAATTCAAACATGAACTTATTTGAATTTTTATTTTTGCAAAACATTAAGTGAGATTCATATTTGAAAAGTTTATGCTTTTATGGTTTGAAAACATATTTTATATGTCCCAAAAGAATTTGTTTTGATCAAGTTATAAATTTAGCAATATTAAATGATTTAAACAAGGTTTAAATCATTTAACCAATTTTAATTATTCAAAACATGAAACAAATTTTATATTTGGAAAGGTGGTTTAATTTTGCATGGAAAGCATATTTCATTTGTGGAAATTGGATTTAAAATGAGCAAGTTATTATTTTGGCAATTTTAAATGCAATAATTAAGAAACAGTTGTTTTCAGCAATTTAAATTATTCAAAACAGCAAACAAAATTTATATTTGGAAAGTACATGAAAAGTTGATTGGAAAACATATTTGGTTTGTGAAATTTGGAATTTTTATGCTCAAGTTATGAATTTTGCAATTTTAAGCGAATGTGACAAGTTTTCAAATTTTGCACCAATTTAAAATATTCAAAACAGTAAACAAATTTTATATTTGGATAGATCATTTAATTTGGTATTGAAAACATATAAAAAATGTTGAATTTGGAGTTAGGATGATTTATTTATGCAATTTCCAAAATTGGGTGCAAATCTGCCATTTTTTAATGAACCAGGGACTTAGAAATAATTTGTGCAGGGCTAGAATTAATTTCCAGGGGCCTGTTGGTGATTCTGCGAAATATCTGTGACCAAAACATTGCAAAACAAAAATGTTTTTAATTGTGCAGGGGGTGGGATTTGATCCCCCCACCTCCTGCTTGCGCTGGGGGAACCAAACCAGTGGGCTGGTGCTCTAGTTGTGTTAGGAAGGGGGGCCTCGGGGGGTAAGTGGTGTGCTCGCGGTTATTTTTTTTTTCTGAATCGGACGTGAACCTGTACGATGCTCTGCGAGCGGACAGAAAATGCAGGCGATGGTCGATCTCCAGCGGCTGCTCGCCGGAGAGGGGGCGGCCAAGGGGGAAAGGGAGATGAGGGAGGAGGAGAGGGAAGAAGGCGAGAGGGGGTCTCACCTCGGGGCAGTTGGAGGCGATCGGAGGCGCAGGCGACCGCGGATGCAGACGAACCCGACAGAGAGAACAGCAGGGAGGCGGGCCGGCCGGAAACCTCGACGGCGGCGCCGCCTCGGGCATCCACGGCCGGTGAGGCCTACAGCAACTTTGGAGAGGGAGGAGAGCCGGTTCCATTCCCGGGCTCCGTGGCTCCTCGAGGTGGCCGACGACGGGATGGTGGCGGTGAGCTCTGACGGTGAGTGGGGGTTGCGGGATGGTGTTGCAGGTTCAGAGGAAGAACAGGGCGCAGGGGAAGGGAAAAAGAAGACGGCGGCGATGGAGGGTTAGGGACTAGGGTTAGGGCTAGGATGAGGGGATCGATGGCTGGTTTTATGGAATAGCTAGCACTGGTACGGCATCACATCGAGCGTGGGAGGAGGAATCGTGTGGTTCTGTAGGTGTTCGTACAGTTGACGTCACGCGAGGAAGATGACCAGCGAAGAGGTACTGGGCTTGTGGGGGAAAGGCCAAATGGAAAAATTAGATGGGCTAGGAGAAAAGTGGGCCTGCTGCTCTCTCTCTCCCTTTTGTTATTTTCTGTTTCTTTTTTTTTTGTAGCAAATTAGAAAAGGAAGAAAACCATGAGATTTTGGTTAGCAAAGATGTCATAAAAATTTGGTTAAGCTAGTTGGGTTAAAAGAAAACATTAACCAAGTTTTGTTTTCAGAAAATTTTAAATTAGCTTGATGTTTGTTTGAAATTCAAATTTGGGTGTATTTTAATTAAGTGCCCATTTAATAAAAACAACTTTGAATAGGGGGGAACCTCTATGATTAATTTGATTGAAAGATTAGTTGATTGGCTTGTTAAAGTTTATAACTTCAAAAGTGGTTCTGTTTGATGCATTTGATTTGAAATTGGATTGAATAGAATTAATTGATTGTAATAAAAGCACCATTTTATTAGTTGAACATTATGGGATAATTGGAAACAATTAAGGTTTTTATTCGGAAACAACTATTTGGATGTTGGTTTGGAATTTCAAATGGAAAACAAATTGAATTTGAAAAGGGTTTGATTATTGGATGCATTTTTTATAGAAATAAAACAATAGTTTGGAATCACACTTTAATGGAAACAAATAATTGTTTTATTTTGAAATATCTTTTTAGAAATTGTAACATCACAAGGATGAAACAAAAGGTTTGAGATTTGAGTTGAAATTCAAATAGAAAACAAAGGAAAACAGTTGGAAAACAACTGAAAACAGAGGAAAACAAATGGAAAACAAACAAAACAATTGCAATCAACATGATGCCATGATGCAAAACATAAAATAACAGAGAGCAAAACATTCTAAAGGCTGTTTTTCAGACTTGGGATGTTACATCAAGTCCTCTTCGATCCAGCTTATTACCGCATCTTTTTTGATGCACCTATGAACTCATATCTTCACATTTCGACGCATGGCTTTACTGCTGCCTCCACGATTGGGGATTGTAAACATCACCAACCACCTTGCGGTTGCCTGAAATCCAAATCGTCAAGTAAGTTTAGCTGATCAAGTCCCATGAACGTGAACAAAACTAAGTCTACAGTAAATTGAAGGTGCCTGGCTGGTGTCTGAACTATACCTAATTTACAGGTACTCATTCACTTTACCAACTCTAGAATGAGAGACAGATAACACTGAAGCGCTACGAGAACTATTCTCGTCAGATCTTAGTTTTCTCTCCATGTGGTCAAACGGTCAAACCTGACAAGTGCGTGCGGAAAAATCAATTTGACCGCCATTAAAGACGATGATGAAAAATTGCAATTGTTCAGACCGCTGCATCTTGACCACAATAATACCGGTCGCCGTGTCGGATGTAGACAGAACATGAAATTTCCACCTGTAACATTGATAACAGTAAAACTCAATATGAAGTATGAGCACTTGCCTCAGAAATTAGGAACCGGTTTTCTCCACACATATCCATACTTGCACTTGCCTCAGAAAATAGGAGCTGGTTCTGCGGTCCCAATCCACCATGTTTGCACTTGCAGTCTTCCTGCTCCTGCTCACAAAACCACTACCGGGTGGTGCAAGCTTGACACACGGAGGACAAATGATCACGGAGGGTGCATCGCGAGGGAGAGGGAAGCCCTGCTGTCTATCAAAGCTGGCATCACAGCGGACCCAGAGAGCCTCCTCTCGTCGTGGAGGGGGCAGGACTGCTGCCGGTGGGAGGGCGTCCGGTGCAGCAACTCCACCAGCCACGTCATCGAGCTCGACCTCCATAGACGGTATATGCAGCCTCCCCTGGGAGGTGAGATAAGCTCTTCTCTTCAAGCCCTAGAGCATCTGCAGCACCTGGACCTTGGTGGGAACTACGATCTCACCGGGCCTCGAGGCCGCCTCCCACACTTCATAGGGTCTCTTCCTGACCTGCTGTATCTCAACCTCTCTGAGCTGTATTTCTCTGGCACGGTGCCTCCTCAGCTTGGCAACCTCTCCAGGCTGCAATACCTCGACCTGGGACCTTATGGTGGTCTGCACTCAGATAACCTCTCATGGCTGTCACAGCTCTCTTTGCTCAAGTATCTTGACATGAGTCTTGTGGACCTCAGCACGGTAATTGGTTGGGTTGACACGGTGAACACGTTGGCCTCCCTTGAGGTGCTCAGGCTAACTCAGTGTTCGCTTAGTAACAATATTTGTAGATAGTTTGTTCCTTTCTGACAATCATTTCACAGGTATTATCCCGGAATCGTTATGCCAAATGAAGTACCTGACATTGCTTGACATTGGAAACAATATGATAACAGGTCAGTTCCCTCGATGTTCAGAAAATGTGGCATCAAGTTCAGGAATAGCCCCATCTAACAGACCCTCAACGGACAGTGATTCAGGCTCTGTCACTTCAAACTCTGAGGCTCGACAACAACAGCTTCTCAGATGAGTTTCCTTTGCTACTACAGAACTGCCCAAAACTAACTTTTATTGATCTCGGGAAAAATAAGTTTTTTGGAAGAATACCAGCATGGATTGCACAAAAACTACCACAACTGAAATATATCTGCCTCAGGTCCAACATGTTTTCTGGCTAGTGGCTACATACCTACCCAGTTTAGAGGACTTCGTCAACTGCAGTATATGGACTTAGCACACAACAACTTCTCAGGCACTATACCTTGGTCTCTCCTAAACATGGACCGTCTGACCAAACCAACAGAATTAGCAACTCAAGATAAACTATCCAGCACTTCCAGCGGCATGGCTGCAGTAGACAATGGCCAGGATCCTGGTTCATATGAGTATTATACAATTGATAGCATATTTGTGGTCACAAAAGGGCAAGGGCGTGAATATACTGGTGAGTTCATATACATGGCGAGTCTTGATTTATCCTGCAATCATTTAACTGGAGACATCCCCAAGAGCATAGGTCCCACGGCGGGTTTAGTGAAATGAATCTGTCTATGAACCATTTGACCGGAAACATCCCGCAGAGCATTGGTTCCATGCGGTCACTGGAATCACTTGACCTCTCCAGCAACCAGCTCTCTGGTAAAATCCCTTCAGGCCTATCTGATCTGACATCACTAAGCTATCTGAACTTGTCCTACAACAACCTGTCAGGAAGGATACCATCCAGGAACCAGCTCGACACGCTCAACCCTGACGACCCAGCATCCATGTACATTGGCAACACTGGTCTCTGTGGGCCGCCTCTCGAGAAGAGCTGCCCGGGGAATATTACAGCGGAAAACCACTCGAGGATAAGCGAAGAAGGACCCGAGATGATTCTCTTCTGTTTCGTACTAGGCCTGGGTTTCGTGATTGGCCTCTGGGTGGTGTTCTGTTTCCTTCTGTTCGGGAAAGCATGGAGGTCCTCCTATTTCCATCTATTCGATGAGCTGTGTGATAGGATTTATGTGCTTGTTGTTGTAAATTGGGTAAGAATGACGGGGAAGGCAACTGCCGCAGATTAAGAAAGTTCAGCCACACCCGATGGCTGGCGCTAGTATGAGGTCTAGCACAATAAACAAGTGCTGAGTTTATGATTTGTGAAGATCAATGCAACAAGCTGTTACTAGTACCTAAATTAGTTTGTGTAATCGTATTCATGTACTCCCTCCGATCCATATTAATAGGTGCTGAAGTGGATGTATCTAGCAATAAAACATGTCTAAATACATCCACTTCAGCACCTATTAATATGGATCGGAGGGAGTATCTGTAATGCATTCTCTCATTTGCTTCATCAGACTCTTGTTCTCTTCCAGTAGACCAGAAATGTTAGCGTTTCGACCTGGTGATGCCACCGTTTTTTATTGATTTCTGGAACATGTCAATCCATAATCTATTTACTCGTCTGTCAGAAAGTGCCGAGGCTGTGATTTGTGGAGTCGAATGCAACAGGCTTTTGTTCCATGTATTTGTGTTCATCAGACTCTTGTTGCATTCAAGGTAAGCGGAAAATGGAGCATTTCAGCCTAATTCTGGAGCATGTCGATTTATGATCTCTTTACCTATATATATGTGATTGTACCAGTGGCAAACTAGAGCATAAATATGGGGATTCAGTGGGAAAAAAAACCTGTTATGTATCACAAGCGGAAGCAGAGTGGAGGCTCGCTCAGGAACCCTAGGCCTAGCTCGGGGGGCGAGTCGACGGAGGCCAGTGGGGGCGACGGGGAGAGAGGCGGACTTGGGGGAGCCGATGAGTCGCCGGCCGCGCCGTGCCTCGTCCCGCCTGTGCGCATCATGTGGATGCCCTCCATAGCTCCGCGCCGAGTGCGAGCTCCATGGCCCTTCACCGCTGCCCGCACCACGGCGCCGTTGCCGTCGCCGGCGACGGCGGGTGGCGTACTCTCGATGTCTGGGTCTCTGGCGATAGCCGTGTGGTGACTGGTAGCCCGTCTTGTGCCGTTGTGCGTGGCGTGGGGACGCAATTGCCACGCCATCAGGCGCAAACTGAAATCGAACCTGAATTTGTTTACCCCACCTTAACTTTTCTCGAAGTTCAGTTTTTTTTTTAAGTAGTCACCGCTCAAAGTTCAGTTTACGTTAAATCAAACCATTCACAACTACCGAATCCATTCACAATAACCGAATCCACCATTTGGCTTTTCTGTTAGAGGAATGATATCTCTCTTTCGATGGCGATGAGGGAGGAACCTATCGCGTTTAATTAAGTAGGATAGTGCAATATGGTCGAAACTGCGAGTAAGAGTACTCGAACTTGGGTGGATGAGGAGGCATCATCCCCTCCCAACCACTAGGCTATGCCTTAGGGCATCTCCAGTCGTCCCCCAGCGCCCCCAGGACGCAAAATAGCGCCGTTTTGCTCGAAAAGCGTCGTTTTTCTACCAGTCGCCCCCCAGAACCCGAAATAGCGCCGTTTCGGCGGAAATTAGCGCCGTCGCACCCAGGCGGAACCCAGCCCGTTGGGTTCGGCCTGGGAAGGGGGGGGGGGCGGCGGAAGGAAAAGCGCGCGTGGGCCAGCGCTGTCGGCGAGGGAGCGCTATTTGCCCCACTTTCCCCACCCCGACTCGGCTTTTCCTCTCGCTCGCCTCGCCGTCGCCACCTCGTCGATCACACCCCACGTCGCCGCCGTCGGCCGCCATCACACACGAGCGGCGAGGCAAACAACCGCCGGCCTCTCCACCACATCGTCGCCGCCGTTTGCTCGTGTCTCCGATGCGGAGGAGGTTGTGCCCGGTGAACCGCGTCCACCACCCGCAAGGTGTTCGACGTTCTGTCCGAGCCATGGACTCCGACGCCGAGGAGATGCTCGCCGAGCTTTTCGACGAGGAAGACCAGGCCGCCATCGACGATGAGGAACACCTGCTCGTCCTGAGCTGCCTGGCCTGATTGCAGGCCTAGGACACCGAGCCGCGCCGTACTGGATCGAAGCCCGGTCGCCGCAAGAGCAGGCCGAGGCAGCGGTACGAGGGCTACTGCATCCTCTACTCCGACTACTTCGCCGATGATCCCACCAACGACGAGAAGGTGTTCCGGCGTCGTTTCAGGATGAAACGCACGCTCTTCCTCAAGATCATGTGTCGCACCCGGACTTCTAGAGGATACTCACAGCCCGCTAAACAGTAGATGATTGGATTACGGGGCCTACCTGCACCCGCACCTCTTACAAGTAGGCCAACACGTAAACGTGTGACAACCAACCTCTACTATTCATCGTCTGTGCAAACCATCCCATAGGAATCCGAATACTTCCATTGACGTACTTCATAACATACACACATGGTACGTCAACGGCATTTGAACAAGTGATATCACAACAAATCTCTAAGACACAAATAAATAGAAATAAGTGGCAAATAGCTCTCACTAGAGCAGAGATAGCAAGTACAATCATGCAGAGGACACATGTCCCAACAAGTCATCATTACAACACAACGGAAGCATCCAAAGTGTCTGAGTACAGACAAGATCCAAATAGGCCTAAGAGGCCGGAAACGAAAAGAACGGAGCCCATCCACGAAGTCTCGGATCCTGCCCGGGTCCGGTATCTACTCGTCAACAGCTTCGTCATACTTCACGTAGTAGCCACCATGGGGATCCTCGAAACGTAGTCTGCAGAACACGCAGCCCCAAAGGGGTCAGTACAGACGAGTACTGGCAAGCAAGACGCACAAGATACCAAAGTGTACCCGACAACACCAAGTACAGATGCTTTGGGTTCAACGGAAGATATGGTATACAAAGAAGCGGCAGCGGGCTGCGCTAACCAACTACAGAAACACGCCACAACCTCCGGCTAAAAGAAAAGGATAAGGTAGCGTATTGGAACCAACTACAACTACTCACCAAACAAACCCATCCTGGATATCGCCCCTTATCCAAAGAAGCAATCCGAGGATAACTCACACAGTTGGATTAATGAAGGTTCCGGTTATTGTGACAATATGCCTATTACTAGTCAAATTATTATTAATTAGGTGTAAGTTGTCTGAGTACTTGTTAGCCAGCACTTTCACAAAGTCGTCACATAACCGCGGACAACACGCCTTCTCGAGAAGATTCATCCCTGCAGGGTGTGCTCCAGTACCCGTACACACTCGAGCCACCAACTAAAACTCAGGTGGACTCAACACGACTCGAACCATCTCTAGAACCTGTCTTAGGAGCCACAGAGCTATAAGGTCCCGGCCAGTCCGACCTAACCTAAGCGCAAGGGTGAAAACCACACCCCCCGGCACCACAGGCCTCGCCCTATATGCATCATCATCATCATAATCATCAACCATGGGCGCGACCCATTCATGCGTATGCGCAAATGGAACACCCGAACTAAGTGTGGCTCTTCGGACAAACTGCGGATCAGGTCAAAGTCGAGGGGGGTTCCATACGACCACCCGGATGCGGTGAGCACGCTCATCATGGATCAGAGGACAAGACCCTTTTCCTATTTAGGGTCGACACTAGCAGGCTTCAAAACCCTAACCCGGGCCTCCTGCCGGTGCCTTATCATCAAATTATTATTACCCCAAACATTAACATGATATGGATTATAACAAGCCCATCTATCAAACTAAACAGGTGATAAGATAAATGACAACAAGACTCGAGCACAACAAACCTAAGCATGATACTACGACACCGGCTAACAAACAACATGGTTGTAGGTGTGGGGGTGAGGCTATATTCATGGCTGCATGATGACATGTGATAGGATCGGAATACCAGCAACGAATCATAAGGCTAGCAGATTAGACAACAGAAAGCATCGGTATGAAGTGTGAAAAGGACACAATGGTTCATGTGAGTGAATACTTGCCTGCAAACTCAGTATCCTGGTACTGGGCTAACTCCTCTGAAGTAGTATCGTAAACCTCGTCTGTCTCAACGTCGTCGTCTATTCGAGAAGAAGCAAACAAACAACGAAGGTAGACAACAATCAATAACATGGCATAATGCACAAACATGGGATGATGCATGACAATTTCATTGATGCATCAAAGATAAGCTAGTTGACATGGTAACCATATTTAACTGGGCCCATATGCAATTTGGGTTGCATATAGAAAGGCCCAAGAATTAAGGTTGAATTAAGTGATCTACAAATAACCATCATGTGAAAGTTGATTAGAATGATGCATGGATGATGAAAACAATAAGAAAACAACATTAGCTTCAATTTGAAATGTTGTTTACCAAGTTTGGAATTTTATTTATTAAGTTATGAAATTTGGCTTCTTAAGTGAGTTACACAAGCATTTGTTGTTTTCACCAATTTTAAAGGTTCAAAATAGATAAAAAAATTCGTATTTGGAAAGAACACAAAATTTTAGATGGAATACATATTTCATTTGTTGAAAATGGATTTAAAATGAGCAAGTTATTAATTTGACAATTTTAAATGCCTTAATTAAGAAACAGTTGTTTTCAGCAATTTAATTTATTTAAAACAGAAAACAAAGTTGATATTTGCAAAGTTCATGAAAAATGGAATGGAAAACATATTTGGTTTGTTGAATTTGGAAATTCTATGCCCAAGTTATGATTTTTGCAATTTAAAAGGTGTAATTAAAGTATTGAATTATTACTCCAATTGTAATTAGGAAAAACAGTGAACAAATTGTATTGAAAAGGTTGAAAACATGTATAAAATGTTTCAATGAACATTTTGACCTATTAAACATAATTTTTGGATCATTATTGAATTTATTATGCAATTTTCCATAACCATTTTTATTCTGCCCTTTTTAGTAAACAGAAGGAAACATGTTCAAATTTAATTCAATTGTGACCAAATAAAATACCACTGTGTAGAGTTTGTTAAGACAAATTTTTAGAGCCCAAGTTTGCTCAATTTGGGTGAACAAAACTCAAGTTATGAATTCTCAAAGTTTCCAATTTTTATTGCATTTTCTGTATTTAATTATTTAGTGCAAAATTTATTACAGAAACATGTTGCAACTTTGTGACTAATAGATAGAGCACAAGATTCTGAATCCATAGAAACTTGAATCATTGAAATTGGGGCAATTTTCAGTTTGTTATGGATTTTACAAATAAACCCTCAGATCTGTTTTTCTGGATTTCGGGAAAAAAAGAAAAAGGTGCTACTCGGGGGGGGGGGGGGGGGGGGGGGGGGGGGGGGGGGGGGATTCGAACTCGCGATCCGGGGTGCGCGCTGAACGGGGCTAGCCACTGGGCTACTGATCGGTTCGTGATGGGTATAGCGTGCACAAGTTTTTGAGGTAAAGCCTCCGGCTTTAACCTGACGAAACTGCACAGCGTTCAGTTAACTGAACGTCGAGGAAACGATCGATGGCGACGAGGCCGGCTGCGATCGTGCGAGGGCGCCGGGGGGGGGGGATTCGTGCTGTGCGTGCGCACCATGGAGCAGAGGGGATGGAAGGAGGGCAGAGGGGTGCTCACCTCGAGGGCTTGGGCGAGCGGGAGCAGCGACCTGAAGGAGATGGTGGCGAGGTTCAGGCTCGGCCGGGGACGGAGAAGTGGAAGGCGTCGCCGCCTTACTGTGCCTTGGGGCCGGGCGTGGTGCCGAGAAGGTCGAGGGAGTCGTTGCGGTTCCATTCCCGTCCTCAGCCCGGGCGTGTGGTCGCCATGGCCGATTGTCAACGACGGCGAGCTCCTCTGCAGCTTCCCCCAACGCCAAGATTCAGAGAAGGAGAAACAGGACAAGGGGCGACGGCGGAAGAGAAAGGGAGAGGGGAGAAGAAAAGGGCTAGGGTTAGGTCGAGGCCGAGGGAGATTAAGTAGGAGGGGGAGCAGGTGGAGCTCTGCTCGGTGGGGGCTCCCTCCCCTCCTCTGTCTCCGTACAGAGGAGGAAGACGACCGCATCGTGGGGCGCTGGGCTTGGGGTGGTAGGTGGGCTCAGCCCACTTGGGCTGGCCTGTCTCCCCCAATGCTTCCTTTTATTTTTATTTTTTTTCTTCTGTGTTTTTTTTGTAGAGAAGGCAAAGGAATGAATTCTTAAGAGTTTTTGGGTTTCAAAATTCATGAAATTAATTTCTATTGATTAAGCATTGTAAATGCCCAGTTGCATGATGTTTTGTTTTCAAAAAATTTAAATATTTTTGGATGTTTGAATTTTAATCGAAATTGAATGAATTTTGCAACAATTGAAAATATTGAAAAATTTAGCAAGTTAATTATATGGAAATTCAAGTTTATTGGAACCAAATAAATGGTTTGATTTGTATGTTTTATTTGAAAAAGTTGTAACAGACCAAGTGTGAAACATAATGATTTGTCATTTGATTTGAAATTCAAATTCAACACATGTGTGGATATGATGACATGATGCATTTGAAATAAAATCAAGAAACAAACATCTAAGTTGGGAGTTTTTCATACTTGGGATGTTACAAAACGCCCCCCCTTGAAGGAATCGCGCCCCGAGATTCCTACTGAGAAGAGAAAAGGTCCGGATACTTCTTGCAAAGATTCTCTTCGGTCTCCCACGTTGCCTCTTTATCGGAATGATGAGACCACTGCACTTTTAAGAACTTGGTGCTCTTGTTGCGAGTTTTGCGCTCGGCCTCATCGAGAATGCGAATAGGGTGCTCCTCATAAGAGAGGTCTTCTTGCAGTTCAATGGAATCATGATCAACTGCACGACCTGGGTCTTTGAAGCACTTTTTGAGCTGTGACACGTGAAAGATATCGTGCACGTTGGATAACTTTTCTGGGAGTTCAAGACGATAGGCATTTTCTGCACGCCTTGAGAGAATGTTGAAGGGACCAATATAACGTGGAGCAAGCTTTCCCTTGACACCAAAACGATGAGTGCCTCTGAGAGGAGTGACACGGAGGTAGGCCTTATCACCAGCTGCATAGACCATATCTCTATGTTTGCTGTCATAGTAGCTTTTCTGACGAGACTGAGCAATCTTCAGATTATCCCGAATGATGTGGAATTTCTCTTCGGCCTCCTTAACAATGTCAGGGCCTAAGAGTGAACGTTCACCAGCTCCAGACCAATTAATAGGACTCCTGCATCTGCGACCATAGAGAGCCTCGAAAGGTGCCATGCCTAGACTTGCCTGGAAGCTGTTGTTGTAGGAGAATTCAGCATATGGAAGACATTCCTCCCATTTCATGCCAAAAGAGAGACCACATGCTCTGAGCATATCCTCGAGAATCTGATTGACTCTTTCGACTTGCCCTTGAGACTGAGGGTGATAAGCTGTGCTGAACAGAAGCTTGGTGCCCAAGGCTTCTTGAAAGCTTTTCCAGAAATGAGAAGTGAAGATGCTTCCACGGTCTGAGCTGATTTCCAACGGAACACCATGAAGAGGAACAATTCTTGTGGTGTAGAGCTTTGCCAATTGACTAGCTGAGATTGTCTCTTTGACAGGAAAGAAGTGAGCGACTTTAGTGAGTCTATCAATGACAATGAAGATTGCATCGTTGCCCCTCTTGGACTTTGGAAAACCAGTGACGAAGTCCATTTCAATCATGTCCCACTTCCTTTCAGGAATTTTCAGAGGTTGGAGAAGACCCGCTGATTTCTGATGAACTGCTTTGACACGTTGACAAACATCGCATTCAGAGACATATTTAGCAATTTCACGCTTCATGCCAGACCACCAATACATTGTTTTGAGATCCTGGTACATCTTTGTACTTCCAGGGTGTATGGAAAGAGGAGTATCATGAGCCTCCTTGAGAATCACATCTTTCAGGCTTTGGATTTCGGGAACTGCAATGCGTCCTTGGAAAAACACTGTTCCCTTGTCATCAATTGAGAAGCACTCATACTTCACATTGCCTGCTTTGATGTTCTTTGCGATCTTCTTGATCTCAGCATCACGAAGTTGTTCAGAACGAATCTTGTCCTCAAGCGTTGGACTGGCTGTCAAGTTTGCGAGATAGCCTTGAGGAACAAGTCCAAGATTCAGCTTTTGGAATTCTTCGTGAAGAGGAGGTTGGCTTTCCATGATCATGAGATTATTTCCATAGGACTTGCGACTGAGATCATTGGCCATAACATTAGCCTTGCCTGGAGTGTCGGAAATGGTGAGATCAAAGTCTTTGATCTTCTCAATCCATCTCCTTTGTCTGAGTTTCAGATCTGGCTGACTAAAGATGTACTTTAGACTGTTGTGATCGGAAAAGATCTCAGTACGATTACCCAACAAGTATTGTCTCCATTTCTTGAGGGCAAAGACAACTGCTACAAGCTCAAGGTCATGAATAGGATAGTTGAGCTCATGTGTGTTCAACTGGCGAGAAGCATAAGCCACAACTTGACGTTCTTGCATGAGAAGTGCACCTAGACCTTGGAGAGAAACATCACAGAATATTTGGAAAGGTTTGGAAGGATCTGGGCCAACTAGAACTGGTGTAGAAGTGAGTTTAGTCTTCAGGAGATTGAAGCTTTCATCACATTCTGGAGACCAGACGAACTTCTTGTCCTTCTTTGTGAGGTCAGTGAGAGGTTTAGCAATCTTGGAGAAGTTTTGGACGAAGCGACGACAATAGCTAGCCAAACCAAGAAAACTTCTGACTTGCTTCACCGTTTTAGGCGGTTTCCATTCAACAATGGCCTTAACCTTTTCTGGGTCAATAGCTATGCCCTTGGCAGATATGACATGACCAAGGTAAGTGACTTCAGAAATCCAGAACTCACATTTGGAAAACTTGGCATAGAGGCGATGCTCGCAAAGCTTCATGAGAGTGAGACGAAGATGTTCTTCATGCTCTTTCTCGGATTTTGAGTAGACAAGAATGTCATTAAGATATACCACAACGAACTTGTCGAGGTATTCATGGAAGACAGAATTCATGAGTCGAGAGAAGGTCGCCGGTGCATTGGTGAGACCAAAGGACATGACGGTGTATTCATAGCGACCGAAGCGAGTGACAAAGGCTGTCTTTGGAACATCCTCTTTTCTGATCTTTATTTGATGGTAACCCATTCTCAAGTCCAACTTGGAGAATATAGAGGCTCCAGCAAGTTGATCAAAGAGATCATCGATGCGAGGAATTGGATATTTGTTCTTGATGGTTTTCTCGTTAAGAGGACGATAGTCAACAACGAGTCTCTTTGTTTGATCCTTCTTTGCCACAAAGAGAGTTGGGCATCCCCAAGCCGAGGAACTAGGTTGAATGTAACCTTTTTCCATGTACATATCGATTTGCTCCTTTAACAATTTCAGTTCAGGAGGAGCTATCTTGTATGGATACTTGGAGATTGGAGCAGTGCCTGGTTCAAGTTCGATGACAAACTCAACAGCTCTGTCAGGAGGCATTCCTGGCAATTCTTCTGGAAAGACATCGGGAAAGTCACAAACCACCGGAACAGTTCCAATAGATGGTAGGGGATTTGCATTGAGAGTGTAGAGTTGAACAACTGGATTTTCAGCATGGAAGTAGACTATCTGGCCAGAAGGGTGTGTGATTTTGACAGACTTAGCAGGACAATCAATGACTGCTTTGTTGGCTACCAGCCAATCCATCCCAAGAATGACATCAATATCTGAAGAGTGGAGAGCTATCAGAGATGCCTGGAATGGAAGGTTTCCAATTGTGATCTCGATGCTCTAGCTAACTTTATTGCTTTGCCAGCTAGATCCCGGTGATTTCACTAGGAGAGGGATAGACAGATGTTCCAAGTTGATTTTACTGGTGTTTGCAAAGCATTGAGAGATGAAAGAGTGTGAAGCACCAGAATCGAACAAGACTTTAGCATGAAACGAGTTCACAAGAAGTGTGCCCATTACAACCTCTGGAGATTCTTCTACTCCCTGGGCCTTGACATGGTTCACCTTGACGGTTCTCACGCCAAGCTCGTTGCTGTTGTAGCAACCCAACGGAGGACCACGTATTCTTGTCGGGGTTGACCTGTGGCGAGGTGGAGGTGGAAAGAGGTGCCTTTGCGGACACTTATCGGAATAGTGGCCCGGCTGTCCACACTTGTAGCATGTAACAACAGAACGAGGAGTTGTTGGTCCTGGTTGAGATGGAGCACCTCCTGAAGATACCACTGGGGTGGGAGGGCGGGCAATAAATCCTGCCGGGCTTGGCAAACAGATGGGCGGTGTTGGAGTGGTATATGGAACCCAAACTCTTCGTTTTTGTGGAGGCATGATAGCTTTTGAGAGATTAGCCTGTTCAGGAGAGTGCTTACGAGATTCCTCAACCAACTTGCGCCCGTGCTCTTCATTTAGAGAGATGTTGATGAGGTCCTCAAAATTCTTGGCCTTGACGTTGGTGAGAGCATACTTGAGTTCCGGGTTGAGACCCCTGCGGAACTTTGCCATCTTTTTCGCTTCCGTGGAGACTTCATCTCCGACGTAGCGAGCCAGGCGATTGAACTCTCTTTGGTATTCGAGAACGTCCAAATTGCCTTGTGTGAAAGAATAGAATTCCTCACGCATTCTCTCCATGAGCCCATCGGGAATGTGATGGCGCACAAAGGCTTGCTTGAAATCCTCCCATGTGATTGCCACACTAGGACCTCTTATTTCTTGTAAGTTCTCCCATCAAGACATGGATTGTCCACGGAGAAGGTAGGTCACGTAAGGAACACGGTCCTCGTCAGCCACATGAGCTACCATAAGAGTACGGTTCATTTCACGGAGCCAGTCATCAGCATCCAATGGCTCGGAGGAGGTATCAAACGTGCGCGGATTGAGCTCAAGGAACTCCCGAATAGACACCCGGGTGTTGCCATTACTCCCAAGGTCTTGGTTCTGCTGCATCTGCCTTATAACTTGTGTCATCTGAGACAGCACTTTCCCCATCTCGGGTGGCAGTGTGTGTTCTTCGTCACCACTTTCCATCCTGAAGAGGATACCAAGATTAACACACTAACCGGATAACAAAATCCAATATAAGTGCTTACAAGGCTTACTTCAGACGGTAAGAAGGTAGCATGGAGCAAACATATACTACCCTCAACGTTCACCATAAATGGTTCGAGTACCACACAGATGCGGTGTTGAAGAAGAAATCTCCGGAACAAAACGGATGGAGGTTAACAACGAATCAACAGACAAGTTGTTACAACGAAAGAGACGATTTGTGAAGGATGATATCGAAGCAACAACTGGGAAACAGGAGACCACAAACACCTGAGGTACTACGGAAAACCCATCCGGGCTTCTAGAGGATCAATATCTACTGCTTAAGGAATAGAGGATCTGCTTCCGGGGCTTATTCGCCACCGTTCTCAATCGTGAGTAGGCAACATGATAAATCATGTCACAACCACCCCCATTCCTATGGTCTAGTAGATATAACCATCCTAGAGAAACCAGGATACGTGAAATCCTAACTTGAAAGTTTAGGTGAGAAGAGAAAAACAACGTTGCACTTCCTTACCAGAAAAAAAGGGAGGGTGGGTGAGGAAAGAAATAAAAGAACATAATTCCTACTCTCACGTTTCATTTTTCCTATATAGCTACAAAATAGTTTCTAAACTGCGACCAGTAAAAGGGATCCTACTGGCAGACAGGCTCTGATACCATTTGTCGCACCCGGACTTCTAGAGGATACTCACAGCCCGCTAAATAGTAGATGATTGGATTACGGGGCCTACCTGCACCCGCACCTCTTACGAGTAGGCCAACATGTAAACGTGTGACAACCAACCTCTACTATTCATCGTCTGTGCAAACCATCCCATAGGAATCCGAATACTTCCATTGACGTACTTCATAACATACACACATGGTACGTCAACGGCATTTGAACAAGTGATATCACAACAAATCTCTAAGACACAAAGAAATAGAAATAAGTGGCAAATAGCTCTCACTAGAGCAGAGATAGCAAGTACAATCATGCAGAGGACACATGTCCCAACAAGTCATCATTACAACACAGCGGAAGCATCCAAAGTGTCTGAGTACAGACAAGATCCAAATAGGCCTAAGAGGCCGGAAACGAAAAGAACGGAGCCCATCCACGAAGTCTCGGATCCTCCCCGGGTCCGCTATCTACTCGTCAACAGCTTCGTCATACTCCACGTAGTAGCCACCATGGGGATCCTCGAAACGTAGTCTGCAGAACACGCAGCCCCAAAGGGGTCAGTACAGACGAGTACTGGCAAGCAAGACGCACAAGATACCAAAGTGTACCCGACAACACCAAGTACAAATGCTTTGGGTTCAACAGAAGATATGGGATACAAAGAAGCGGCAGCGGGCTGCGCTAACCAACTACAGAAACACGCCACAACCTCCGGCTAAAAGAAAAGGATAAGGTAGCGTATTGGAACCAACTACAACTACTCACCAAACAAACCCATCCTGGATATCGCCCCTTATCCAAAGAAGCAATCCGAGGATAACTCACACAGTTGGATTAATGAAGGTTCCGGTTATTGTGACAATATGCCTATTACTAGTCAAATTATTATTAATTAGGTGTAAGTTGTCTGAGTACTTGTTAGGCAGCACTTTCACCAAGTCGTCACATAACCGCGGACAACACGGCTTCTCGAGAAGATTCATCCCTACTGGGTGTGCTCCAGTACCCGTACACACTCGAGCCACCAACTAAAACTCAGGTGGACTCAACACGACTCGAACCATCTCTACAACCTGTCCTAGGAGCCACGGAGCTATAAGGTCCCGGCCAGTCCGACCTAACCTAAGCGCAAGGGTGAAAACCACACCCCCCGGCACCACAGGCCTCGCCCTATATGCATCATCATCATCATAATCATCAACCATGGGCGCGACCCATTCATGCGTATGCGCAAATGGAACACCCGAACTAAGTGTGGCTCTTCGGACAAACTGCGGATCAGGTCAAAGTCGAGGGGGGTTCCATACGACCACCCGGATGCGGTGAGCACGCTCATCATGGATCAGAGGACAAAACCCTTTTCCTATTTAGGGTCGACACTAGCAGGCTTCAAAACCCTAACCCGGGCCTCCTGCCGGTGCCTTATCATCAAATTATTATTACCCCAAACATTAACATGATATGTATTATAACAAGCCCATCTATCAAACTAAACAGGTGATAAGATAAATGACAACAAGACTCGAGCACAACAAACCTAAGCATGATACTACGACACCGGCTAACAAACAACAGGGTTGTAGGTGTGGGGGTGAGGCTATATTCATGGCTGCAGGATGACATGTGATAGGATCGGAACACCAGCAACGAATCATAAGGCTAGCAGATTAGACAACGGAAAGTATCGGTATCAAGTGTGGAAAGGACACAATGGTTCATGTGAGTGAATACTTGCCTGCAAACTCAGTAGCCTGGTACTGGGCTAACTCCTCTGAAGTAGTATCGTAAACCTCGTCTGTCTCAACGTCGTAGTCTATTCGAGAAGAAGCAAACAAACAACGAAGATAGACAACAATCAATAACATGGCATAATGCACAAACATGGGATGATGCATGACAATTTCATCAAAGATAAGCTAGTTGACATGGTAACCATATTTAACTGGGCCCATATGCAATTTGGGTTGCATATAGAAAGGCCCAAGAATTAAGGTTGAATTAAGTGATCTACAAATAACCATCATGTGAAAGTTGATTAGAATGATGCATGGATGATGAAAACAATAAGAAAACAACATTAGCTTCAATTTGAAATGTTGTTTACCAAGTTTGGAATTTTATTTATTAAGTTATGAAATTTGGCTTCTTAAGTGACTTACACAAGCAATTGTTGTTTTCACCAATTTTAAAGGTTCAAAACAGATAACAAAATTCATATTTGGAAAGAACACAAAATTTTAGATGAAATACATATTTCATTTGTTGAAAATGGATTTAAAATGAGCAAGTTATTAATTTGACAATTTTAAATGCCTTAATTAAGAAACAGTTGTTTTCAGCAATTTAATTTATTTAAAACAGAACACAAAGTTGATATTTGCAAATTTCATGAAAAATGGAATGGAAAACATATTTGGTTTGTTGAATTTGGAAATTCTATGCCCAAGTTATGAATTTTGCAATTTAAAAGGTGTAATTAAAGTATTGAATTATTACTCCAATTTTAATTAGGAAAAACAGTGAACAAATTGTATTGAAAAGGTTGAAAACATGTATAAAATGTTTCAATGAACATTTTGAGCTATTAAACATAATTTTTGGATCATTATTGAATTTATTATGCAATTTTCCATAACCATTTTTATTCTGCCCTTTTTAGTAAACAGAAGGAAACATGTTCAAATTTAATTCAATTGTGACCAAATAAAATACCACTGTGTAGAGTTTGTTAAGACAAATTTTTCGAGCCCAAGTTTGCTCAATTTGGGTGAACAAAACTCAAGTTATGAATTCCCAAAGTTTCCAATTTTTATTGCATTTTCTGTATTTAATTATTTAGTGCAAAATTTATTACAGAAACATGTTGCAACTTTGTGACTAATATATAGAGTACAAGATTCTGAATCCACAGAAACTTGAATCATTGAAATTGGAGCAATTTTCAATTTGTTATGGATTTTACAAATAAAGCCTCAGATCTGTTTTTCTGGATTTCGGGAAAAAAAAGAAAAAGGCCGAAAAAAGGGGTGGCTTTTGCTACTCGGGGGGGGGGGGGATTCGAACTCGCGATCCAGGGTGCGCGCTGAACGAGGCTAGCCACTGGGCTACTGATCGGTTCGTGATGGGTATAGCGTGCACAAGTTTTTGAGGGAAAGCCTCGGGCTTTAACCTGACGAAACTGCACATCGTTCAGTGAACTGAATGTCGAGGAAACGATCGATGGCGACGAGGCCGGCTGCGATCGTGTGAGGGCGCCGGGGGGGATTCGTGCTGTGCGTGCGCACCGTGGAGCAGAGGGGATGGAAGGAGGGCAGAGGGGTGCTCACCTCGAGGGCTTGGGCGAGCGGGAGCAGCGACCTGAAGGAGATGGTGGCGAGGTTCAGGCTCGGCCGGGGATGGAGAAGTGGAAGGCGTCGCCGCCTTACTGCGCCTTGGGGCCGGGCGTGGTGCCGAGAAGGTCGAGGGAGTCGTTGCGGTTCCATTCCCGTCCTCAGCCCGGGCGTGTGGTCGCCATGGCCGATTGTCAACGACGGCGAGCTCCTCTGCAGCTTCCCCCAACGCCAAGATTCAGAGAAGGAGAAACAGGACAAGGGGCGACGGCGGAAGAGAAAGGGAGAGGGGAGAAGAAAAGGGCTAGGGTTAGGTCGAGGCCGAGGGGGATTAAGTAGGAGGGGGAGCAGGTGGAGCTCTGCTCGGTGGGGGCTCCCTCCCCTCCTCTGTCTCCGTACAGAGGAGGAAGACGACCGCATCGTGGGGCGCTGGGCTTGGGGTGGTAGGTGGGCTCAGCCCACTTGGGCTGGCCTGCCTCCCCAATGCTTCCTTTTTTTTTCTTCTGTGTTTTTTTTTGTAGAGAAGGCAAAGGAATGAATTTGAAAGAGTTTTTGGGTTTCAAAATTCATGAAATTAATTTCTATTGATTAAGCATTGTAAATGCCCAGTTGCATGATGTTTTGTTTTCAAAAATTTTAAATATTTTTGGATGTTTGAATTTTAATCGAAATTGAGTGAATTTTGCAACAATTAAAAATATTGAAAAATTTAGCAAGTTAATTATATGGAAATTCAAGTTTATTGGAACCAAATAAATGGTTTGATTTGTATGTTTTATTTGAAAAAGTTGTAACAGACCAAGTGTGAAACATAATGATTTGTCATTTGATTTGAAATTCAAATTCAACACATGTGTGGATATGATGACATGATGCATTTGAAATAAAATCAAGAAACAAACATCTAAGTTGGGAGTTTTTCATACTTGGGATGTTACATCATGCATGCCATCCGGGAGTTCGACACCTACTTCAAGTTGAAGAAGGAATGTACCGGCACGGTAGGCTTTACCTCTATCCAGAAGTGCATGATGGCCATGAGGTTTCTTGCATACGGTGCTCCCGCAGATGCGCAAGATGACTACCTGCGCATGAGCGAGTCCACGGCCCTCGAGTGCTTGAACAAGTTCTGCCGGGCAGTGGTTGCAGTTTTTGGCCCAATATACCTGCGATCACCCAATGCGCAAGACACTGCTCGTCTCCTCGCAGAGAATGAAGCAAGAGGGTTTCCTGGGATGCTTGGCAGTATCGACTGTATGCATTGGGATGGAAGAACTGCCCATTTGACTGGCAAGGGATGTACAAGGGAACGGAAGGAGAGTGCTCGGTGGTTCTCGAGGCCGTGGCTTCGTACGATCTATGGATTTGGCATTCATTCTTTGGTATGCCTGGAAGTCACAACGACATCAATGTCTTGCAGTGCTCGAATGTCTTTGCCGAGCTTGTCGAAGGCCATGCCCCCCCTATGAACTATGAGATCAATGGACACCAGTATACAAAGGGGTACTATCTTGCATATGGCATCTACCCGAAGTGGGCAACATTTGTGAAGAGCATCTCCAACCCTATCCCAGGAAGCGCAAAAGCTTGGTTTTCCAAGTGCCAGGAGGCTTGCAGGAAGGATGTTGAGCGGGCATTTGGTGCGTTGCAATCTCGATTCGCTGTTGTCCGGTACCCAGCTATGACTTGGTCGAAGTCCAACATGTGGGAGGTGATGCAGTGTTGTGTGATCTGTCACAACATGATCATTGAGAGTGAGCGGGATGACCCGGTGCCTGACAGTGAGGCAAGCACACCATACTACCGACAGGGCCCTCTTGCAGATGTTGATCACCAGGTGCCGGCATCATGGACAGACTTCCTCACCAAGCGACAGGAGATTCGACACGCTGGAAAACACCATGCTCTGCAGAATGACCTGGTGCAGCATTTGTGGGCGCGAAAGGGGAATGGCAATGTTGAGGACGATGACGATGACTAGTGTAATTTATTTATTTTGATTAAATTGTTGAACTATTTATTTGTGTGGCAAAACTCTATTTATTTGGTGGCAAAAGTTCAATTATTTGTGTGCCAAAACTCTACCTGACCAAATTGGGCTGAATCTCTGGCTGGGGGGGCGGCCTGGGTTTCACGGCTGGGAAACGCGCCCCCCAGTTTCCAGAATAGCGCCGTTTCGCGCCGCGGCGGGAAAAAAGGGGGGGGGGGTTTGCATCCTGGGGGCGCAACGGCTGGAGATGCCCTTATTCTGCTGGACCATTTGATATCGATGATGATACATGCCTTTTTTTTTTGATACGAAACACCAGGAGCTCTGCTTATTATCATTGAAGAAGAGGGAAAACAGCCCATGTCAAATTACAACACTCATGGCCTCACGAAAAAGAAACCTGACAGAAAACAACAACAAAAGCACAACACCACCCTAGATCGAAGGCTGCACAAGCTTGGCGAAAGCTAGCAACCGCAGATCATCCTTCACCAACCCAGCCACCAAGCTAGCCGGCTTGCTCTCGAGCTCGAAAATACCCCGTCCTCGCTCCTTCCAGATATGCCAAATGACATATACGGCCGCCGAAATGTCAGTCAACTGCTGCCTGCTTTTTTTGCCAAAGCAAACTTGTTCCCACCAAGCAAGCAAGTTATCGTGATCCCTGACGTCCTGGACGATCAGCTGATCCGAGAAGACAACCCTTGCCCAAACCTCCTTCGCGAAAGGGCAAGAGAGCGCCAGGTGTGAAGCAGTTTCAAAGTGGGTATTACACAAGCATCACAAATCATCATGTGGCAGACCCCGGGACCGCAGCTTCTCCGCTGTCCAATTCCTGTTTTGAAGCGCGAGCCAGAAGAAGAACTGAACTTTCCCTTCGGCCTTAATCTTCTAAACCTTGTCGAGCTCTGGTCTCATCACCCTGCCAAGGAACTGCACAGCGTAGGCCGATCTAGCAGAGTATCTTCCGTCCGCTGCCACCTTCCAAACGATCGAGTCACTGTCAGTCGAGAGGTGCACATCTTGAACTGAAAGACAGAGCAGCACGAACTCGTCTAGTTGAGCCTCATTTTCCATTCTCAACACCCCCCGCATCCATCTTCCATCACTGAGTGCCTCTCTGACCGTCAGCCTCTTCCGCCGATGTAATGTCCCAGCGTTTAGGAACTCACGGGGGTAGAATATTAATTTGTGCATCTGCATGCATGTGTTTGCAAAACCTGAATAATTTTTTCGCAAAATTAAAACCCCGGAGTGAATGAGGTTCCACCAAGTAACTGATTCTTAGATAGAGGCTGTTACTGTAAGTTGATGGAATTTCTACATGACCTCTGGGTTATATTTGAATTTGAGATACAAAAGTTTGAATTATTTGAATTTAGGAATATTATAATTTAAGTTTGAATTGTATTTGAATTTGAAATCAATTTAGAAGGATAAGATTATATCTTAAATATAAATCATTGGACTCATATTTGAGTTAGCAAATAAGGAACTATCTCTAAATATTAACAAGAATAAATAAAGAAAAAAAACAATTAAACTTTATTGATAATCACATAAGATACAATGTCTTTACAGTGAGTTTCCAAAATAGAAAAATTACAACAATGGTACAAATGAGCTATTACAAAGAATTGATCCTAGAACTAAACCTATCTAATCCATAGCAGCTAATATCTTCAACACCTGCAAAACAAAAACACAAAACCAAAACAGAAAAGGTTAGAAGGGGGATTAGTACCCTCAGGTTGTCAGTGAGTTGCACTGATCCGATCATCACAGGGTTAAATATAAGATGTGTAGTATCTGTTCTGTTAAGTTTAGCCTCAGACCAACATCACGGGCAAGGACCAGGAATTAGAACTGGCATCATAAGAAAAATACCAGATAGGATAAGATCAGCCGAATGCGTGGGAAAATATCTCCTCACTAGGCAAGCAGGCACACAACACACTCATGTAGCACACTCAGGCACAAGCTTTTGTGCTGTCAAAACAACACTTAGGGTATAAAAACCCCAACAGCCGCAAGAGAGGGGAAACACACCTCACTTTCCCCTGCTCAAGCAAACAAGAACAGGAGAAGAACACCACCAAATCATCCACTCCACTAGATACTGGAGCAATTGATTGCAAGCCTGCAATTAAGCATACAAGGCCAAGGTACCAGGAAGCAAAAGGAGATAATCAAGCAAGCCACAAGCACCAAAATCCACCAACCATTTTGATCATCACCTAAGGTGAATATTCTTGGTACCCTCTAAGCCATTCATTGGCTAGTTGCACACAAGATTGGTTGGGATCCTAGTACCCTCAGAGAGGCATAGTGATGCTATGCTAAACTCATCATTGGGATAGATCTATCAAGTTTAGTATCTGTTCTTATTTAGAAAAAGTCCTCAGGCTATGCATCATTGGCTTGGGGGAAAAGAAAACAAGTGCAAACATCTGTTCTTAATTTATAAGCTTCAAAGAAGTAAAAGAAATCATGTGTAGTAATCCGTTCTTATTATTTGATGCAAAGAAGCATCAGATCAATATGATATAATTTTTTTAGCAAAAGGATCCTGAGTAAAATCATTAGCCAAGGGCTACTGAATCATGTCACACCCACAGGCTTGCTGGGCACCAGATCTAAGGATCTGATACCTCAAAGAAAATGCATCAGGTCATGAAAACAGTAAAAGGAAACCATTGGTTGATGGCATATTCTCTGAATAAACATTAAGAGTAACACCTATCAACAAGAAAGCACACCCATAGAACATTGGAAGCCATATATATGCTATTAGGATTTATTCATCAGATAGCCAACCAAAAGAATATATCACAGGGAGCAACCAAAGGGTGCCATCTCACAGAAATGGCACTGGGAGTAAAATCCCAGATAAGTTTCCACTACCAGCACAAGGATAACAACCAGCAACATCCCACAGTTTATAGCATCAGATAGATAACCCTAGGATCTCAATAAGTCACCAGTGCATCACAAAGACTAACAAGTTCTCCACATCATCGGTACCAATTCATCAATGGGGAAAATTCCCCAAAGCCAATCTAATCATCCACAACCTCACAGAGGGATTCACAGGGGGCATGGCATGAGCTAGCTCGATGGCTAGGCTCCAGAACAAGGGGGAAGAAGGAGACAGAGAGAGAGAGAGATGAGGGGACAGAGAGAGAGAGGTGAGGAGCACTCACAGGTGGTCACCTTTGTGGTGACCACAACCAGTTGGGGTAGCGATGAACGGCGGCGAGCCGCGGTTGCTTCCAGGAGGCCGTCCCGGCGGCATCACCACCGCAACCGTAGCCATCTTGAGCAGCAACACCTCGAGGAGCAGGAGCCACCGGAGAGGGGTGGAGCACCCCGGGCATCCGAAACCTAGGGTTAGGGTTTGGGTTGCCCACGGGAGACACAGAGGGAGGAGGACAGATCGGGGTGGAGGAAGTAGTAGAGGACAGGGAGGCGCATCGATGGCGCTACGTCACGACGGCGGGGTTGGCCGGAGAGGGGCGGTGTAAATCGCCGGAGGGGAGGCGATGGGGGATCGCCTCTACATCGCCACAGGCGAAAGGAAGAAGAGAGGAGGGGAAGCGCTCGGGCGAGTGCTGGTCTGGTCTGGCTCGACCAGGCCAACGGGTTGGGTTCAACCCAACCAGGTTGACCCACCTGTCATCCCTAGGGGCAATAGGGTAATTTGCCCTAATTCTTTAATAAAACAATTATAAAAATAATACATAAAATTCTACAAATTCCAATTAATTAGAACATAAATAATTATTAATTCAGTAAAGTTTTTGTATAAAAAATTATTAAGAATAATAACACAATAATATTTATAGTCTTAAAATTTATAATTTGGAAATAGTTAATTTATAATAAAAACTTGATTTTGAATAACTAAATCAAATAAGACTATATCCTTTCAAAATATTTAATCATTTCAAAACATTTCATAACTTATGTTTTCTGAGAAATTGATAAGTACCTAATTAATCAAATTAATAAAAATAACCTAAAAATAATATTAATAACATTAATAATCATTAATTCTGAAAGATTATGTAATCACAAACAAAACAATTATTATAAAAGATTTAGTACACCCAAATGATCATTTAGTTAAAAAATGCATACATCCCATCATTATGCATAATAGCATCGTTTGCTTCTTTAAACATTGTCTTTACCAGACAATGATGGTATTTTGTAGAACAAGGAAGTCGGGATCCACCTCAATCTTCAGAATTCAATACCTGTCCGTATCCAAGCAAGTTCATCACTTGCTCATGTCCTTTGAACTATCTCATAACAAATATTTTCAAAACACTCTTGTAATACCACCTCCGCTCAAAAGAATGCATGATCCTATTTTTTATAATAATATGACTAATTGAATGACTACCCAAGTGGTAGTGTTCTGTTTGGTGGGCGGATGGAGCCATGGTAAGATGAATAGGTCTAAGGAAGGTTCCATCTGCACTGGAAAGTATTATCTAGGAGTTAACAACCAATGCCGTCAGAACTCGGTGCGCCGTAGATATCGCGTTGACCATGGGTCTTCTATGGGGGGAGTAAGTCAGCTGTGATCTTTTCTCGTTCGCATGTCAACAGGCTGCCAGAGACGTATGCTGTAGGTTCTGCGGGACTACATGCACATGGGTGGGAGCCCTTACGTCCCACGGACTCTGGGGTCTATGAGTGTCTGCCAGGGGCGCGTAGATCTCCATCGTGAGGGGTGGAATCAGGCGTTCAACCTGCTGGTGGTAATGGGTGGGCATGCGTTGTGCGGAGAAGCACGGTTTGGCTTGGACCAACAACCGGGCCCCACACCTGAGTGGGAGTGGACAGGATCGCGCGCCTGGTTGTGCAACATGGTCTTGTTTGCCCATGGGTAAAGTAACGCCCCTATGCAGAGTGTAAAAGGATGTGGCATGTTACCCCTTGTTCCGGGATGGAACTGCGAACGCTACAGGAAAGGCAACTCCATGAAGTTCTAGTCCTGTGATGGTCTGGCGAGCATAGTTTTCAATATTAAAAGTAATCTCTTGAAGAAAGTTTGGAAAAAATTTGCATCTGTCTAGACTCTTTAGAGTCGAGGACCGTAGTTAGTGCATCAATTACTTCTGTACTTAATGAACTTGCTGAGTAACGCTCGTTACTCATTCAATCCCGTTTGACCCCTGCTTAGGCTATGAAAACTTAGAAGAAGCATCCTTAAATATCCTCGGAGGCCAAGAAGACGTCTTCTACGAGGAATCGGACCTGTCCGTTGGAGTGGAAGGAGTCGACTACATCATTCAGTACGGAGTTGACCCCGATGGGGATGAGTCTGACTAGGATTAGCCTAGTCTGAAATAAACACTTATCACGGTCGAATCGAGCAGCCATGGACACTCTTGATGGCTGTTGAGTTCCTGTGTTACCACCTGCTTTACTTTTCAGTTGTCGTTCTAACTTCAATAATGGATGAACTCATCGTGAGCTCATCCTCTTGTCAGTACATTTGGTTCTGTAATATATTTGTTGTATGACAATCAGTCCCGCAATGTTTGTGCTGTACCACCCTGAGGGATGTAATATTTGCAGAACGATGTTCTGCGAGTGTTATTTCAACGACTGGCGTACTACAACATGCAGTGATATGTCGGGTCACCACAACTGGTATCAGAGCAATTGTTTTGACCTTAGGTTGGAAACCTAGTAAAGGGATATACCCTGTAGGGTTTTAGAACGTACCAATAAAGAATTCACTGGAAGTAGGATAGGTATTCACTTGGGAATATTCTGGTCATATTTCGAGAATGTTGAATCTTTATGATGATCTAATAATAACATTTAGGTTACTTGTGAACAGTGATCATGAACGGCGGGAGTTCCGGGAGAACGGAGTGGGTTAAACATGAGAGGCTGGACCACTACATGGGAGAGTTGACTGAGCAACTGCGAGCTTTGCTCCGAGCTTTCGAGTTCGACACCAACCTTAAAGTCAACACTTACACGTATAAGGACGGGGAGATGGTTTTGAAGTACCGGGTATTAATCTTAATACCCATGGAGTTAACACCACACATAACCACACCTAGTGGTGAAGGGAGAAGCCAAATGGCAGCATACCAACAGGCTTTAGTACAAGCTTTAGCCACCATCAGAGAGTATAAAGCTAGTCAGCTGTCAGGTACTAGCTTCACAGCTATACCGCACGACCATCTAAGCACAGAGTTGGCACTCGACCATTCTGTGTTGATCAAAACCAAGCCTAAGCTAGCCACTAGCATTTTAGATCGCTACAGGAAGTTGGTAGGATCTTTCTACAAGACACATCAGGTCATTGTTGATGACAAAGATGGAATGTTGAAGGATCTAACCAAACCACCTAGCCCTGAGCAAAAGGGGAAGCAGAATACTCAGGAGAGTGGTGAACCTTATTATACCCCAGGACCCAAGTCATCTAGGAAATCACACCATGATAGGCAGTCCATGTATTCCACCACACCAGAACCCATTCACTATCCTGTTATACCACATAGTGAGCCAGAACCCTATGATCCATTTGACATATCTGATACACCCGGAGACATAAAGCCAAACACTTTTGGTGGGGTCCCAGAATCAGATTCCTTTATTGAGAACTCTGATGGCTGGAGGTATGACTGGTATCCTGGTACTAGTCAGCATCCGATCCCATGTGACTATATGTCAGAGGATGAGGATCAGGATAGCGTTGAGATAGTGGCTGCTGAGGAAGCAGATATTGTCGCTATAAATATCTCATCTGATGAGGAGGAGCCGGATGAAGCCCAGCCGATGCAGGAGGACCCGTTTGATCACAGCCACTGCACGAGTACCACTTGCTTCGTAGAAGGGGAAGCCTCGCAGTACACTAGTACTGAGGAGTTTGTGTCTTATTCTGATGATTATCTGGACATGGACTGACTCTCTTTGAGCGATACCCAGTCTATGGATACTTCTGACACAGACTATGTGCCATCGGGGAGGCCGTTTTATCCTGAGGCGGTGCGCAGGACTCCACGTTACACAGGGTGGACTCCTGGTATGTACTCGGAGTACTACAGTGACATCCAAGGAGTGGAAGTGAGGGCTCGAGTTAAGTAGTAGTCTGGAGTTTTGAGCCATGTACCTAAATAAGGGTCGGAGGGTCAGCGCGACCCAGTTGTGTTTCCTACTGTTGTACTTTCTGTATTCACTGCGGTGAAGGCTTGTAACAAACTTATAAGTATATGTATAATATGTGTAATATGTTGTGTGTATCTGGATTTGGATTTTGTTTCTCTTGTGTGATTAGTGTTGCATGTGAAATGAGGCTCAGAAAGCATGAGCATGATGTAATAATGAGTTTGTTCGCTTCACATTGCAGGACTAAGGGGTTATGGTGAGTGGCGGAACTAGTGAAGCGGACGCTCAGCGTCTGGAACGGGAGAACAAGGCCAAGGCTGATGAGGACGCTGCTAGAGCAGAGTTGCCACCACCACTCAGGCCATTGGCGGAGCAGAATTTCCTGGAATACATGAAATTTGTATAGGAGAATCAAAATAAATTCATGCAAGAACTGCTTAACCAGGTGGGACCTGGGAGAGCAGCTAAACCAAGGACATTAACACTGTCAGATTTCCTCAAGACTAAACCAGCACCGTTTGCTACGACCAAGGATCCCATGGAGGCTGAAGACTGGTTAGTCGATACGGAAAGGAATCTTAAGGCTATCAAGGCCAGTGACGAAGAGAAGGTGCGCTTTGCTACACACCTTCTAAATGGTCCCGCAACAGCATGGTGGGATAACCAGATTGTTATGAAGCCACCGGAAAGGGAATTCACGTGGAATGAATTCAAGGAGAAATTCAGGGAATATCATGTCCCTGACAGCGTCATGGAGCTTATGAGGAGGAAATTTGAGGACCTTCAGCAGGGGACACACCATATGATATGGTATGTCAATGAGTTCAGTAGGGTTTCCAGATATGCTGTTGATGAAGTTGATACCGACAAGAAGAAAATCAAGAGGTTCTTGAGAGGGATGGATCCCTATGCAGCCATGCAATTAAGAACATCCAAACCAGCTAACTTTCAAGAGTTGATGAACTCTGCAGTTACCTGGGAGAACGATTACAAGTTGGTCCATTAGACAAAAGAAGGCCAAGTTTGAGCCCAAAAAGTTTCAACCCAGTAGACCTACTACAAACTTGAGTTTCAAGCCAAGAATAAAGTCAGGAGGAGCCCCGATTAATCGTGGACCATTCAATCCAAGGAATCAGATAATCTGTCGTGGTTGTCGACTTCCGGGGCATTTCAAGAGTGAGTGCAAGAAGCCCAGGATTGTTTGTTTTGGTTGTGGAAAAGAGGGACACATTAAGCCTGATTGCCCTAACAAGACAACTGGAGGAGGTTTCAACAAGGGTAGAGCAAGGCCCGGAGGAGCAAGCGGATTCTCTGCCGGAAGCGGCAGCAGTGGGAAAAACAGTAATGGCAAACAAGCAAGACCCTTCGGGAAACTAAACTGCACATATTTGGAGGAGGCTGACAACTCGGACACCACCGTGCTAGGTACGCTCAGTCTTCTTACACAATATGGCAAGGTTTTATTTGATACCGGTGCCACCACCTCATTCATCTCTAGTTATTTTGTGGATAAGTATGGGGTAAGGTGTTCGCGTTTAGAATGTCCTCTTACCATTATGACGGCGGGAGGTACGCTCTTAGTTACACGTGCAAGGCCAGATCAAGTCATAATGATCTATGGTTGAACTTATTACGCGGACCTATTCGTTATTCCTTTGAAGAACATTGATGTTGTTCTTGGAATGGATTGGATGATGGAGAATGGAGCTTTGATTGATTGCGAGGAGAAGACATTTTCTCTTAGGAGACCCGGAGGAGGAAGAGTTACTTACCAAGCAGATAAGCACACTCATGTGGAGGCTGAACTCCAACTCAACTCACTCAATGAAGCTAAGTTAGAAGATATACCAGTAGTCAATGAGTTTCTGGATGTTTTTCCAGCAGAATTGCCGGGAATGCCACCAGATAGGGAGATCGAGTTTACCATTGACTTGATACTAGGTACATCACCTATTGCTCAGACACCATACAAGATGGGTCCTAAGGAGTTAAAGGAACTTAAAGAACAGTTAGATGAACTGGAAAGCAAGGGATTCATCAGAGAAAGTGTATCCCCATGGAGATCACCAGTGATATTTGTGGACAAGAGAGATGGAGGTAGAAGAATGTGTGGTGATTTCAGAAACCTAAACAATGTCACTATCAAGAACAAGTATCCATTACCAAGAATACAAGATTTGTTTGATAGAGTTTATGAAGCTGGAGTGTTCTCCAAGATCGATCTCAGATCAGGGTACCATCAGATCAAGATTAAACCAGAAGATGTACCCAAAACAACTTTTGTTCCAAGGTATGGACATCATGAATATTTGGTTGTTCCTTTTGGACTGATCAATGCACCCGCTATTTTCATGAATTTGATGAACAAGATCTTCATGCCATACTTGGATAAGTTCGTGATTGTGTTCATCGATGATATTCTGATTTATTCAAAGAACAAAGAAGATCATGCCAAGAACTTAAGGATAGCACTACAAGTTCTAAGGGAACATCAGCTATATGCCAAATTCAGTAAGTGTGAGTTTTGGTTAGACCAAGTAGAATTTCTTGGACATGTTATCACCAAGGAAGGTATTGCAGTAAATACTGACAAAGTACAGTCAGTTCTGGATTGGAAGGCACCAACCAATGTCAAGGAAGTTCGAGGATTCCTTGGAATGGCCGGGTATTATAGAAGATTCATTGAAGGATTTTCTAAAATAACCGAGCCAATGACCAATTTGTTAAGGAAGAATACCCCTTTTGTATGGTCAGATAAGTGTGAAGCCAGTTTTCAAGAGTTGAAGAAACGTTTAACAACAGCTCCAATCTTAGCAGTACCTGAACCAGGAAAGGATTACACCGTATATTGTGATGCATCCAAGAGTGGATTGGGTTGTGTACTTATGCAAGATCGTAAGGTGATAGCTTATGGTTCGAGACAGTTCAAACCACATGAAGTTAACTACCCAACTCATGATTTAGAATTGGCAGCTGTAGTGTTTGCTTTGAAGAGATGGAGGTCATTTCTTTATGGATCCAAATGTGAGCTTTACAACTATCATAAGAGTCTCAAATATTTCTTCACTCAGAAAGAATTAAATATGAGGCAGAGAAGATGATTAGAATTGATCAAGGATTACGATCTTACCATCAACTATACACCGGGAAAAGCTAATGTGGTAGCTGATGCTTTAAGCCGGAAGAGTATTGACAGTCAACCAATTCAATATGAATTGCCAAAAGAGCTGAAGAGAGAAATAGAACAAGCAGAGATTGAGATACTGGAGGTACAATCTTTGGGGGGCTTGCATACCATGCAGGTCATGGAAGAAAGAAAAAGCGATCTTAGGAATGAGATAATTCGGCGGCAAGACAAAGATCCTTTCATAAAATAAGAACTCCAAAGAATTGGGGAAGGAATACCTTCAGTATTTCACTTAGGTGAACATAGTTCATTATGGTTCAACAAGAGGCTTTGTGTACCCGATATTCCGGAGATCAAGAAGTTGATACTTCGGGAGGCACATGAGACACCGTACTCTATTCACCCTGGGAGTACCAAGATGTACATGGATCTCCGAGACATATTTTGGTGGAACAATATGAAGAGAGATATTGCCAAGTATGTTTCTGAATGTCACACGTGTCAGAGAGTAAAGGCTGAACATCAAAGTCCAGCAGGAACATTACAACCTTTAGAGATTCCAGAATGGAAGTGGGAAGAGATTAGCATGGATTTCATTACTGGATTACCATTGACTAAAACCCAAAAGGATATGATTTAGGTTATTGTGGATAGATTGACCAAAAGTGCACATTTTCTAGCAGTTAACCAGAAGGATAACACTGAGAAGCTGGTGAATATTTATGTCAAAGAGATAGTCAGTAAACATGGTGTTCCAAAGATAATAGTTTCAGATCGAGGATCTGTGTTTAGTTCAGAATTTCGGAAGAAGATACATAAAGCTTTGGGATCTCAACTAGATTTCAGTACTGCTTATCATCCTCAGACCGGAGGGCAAACTGAAAGAACTAATCAGATTCTGGAAGACATGCTTCGGGCATGTGTTCTGGATTTCGGTGGATCATGGGATGAACATCTACCATTAGTAGAATCCTCAGACCGGAGTTTGAACCAGATTACGTTAAGGATCAACAACATATCGTTGATATCATCAGAGACCGTTTGAAGATAGCTCAAAGTCGTCAAAAAAGTTATGCAGATCAGAAAAGAAGAACATGGGAACCAAAAGTCGGGGATATGGTCTATCTCCGAGTTAGTCCGATGAAAGGGCTTATGAGGTTCGGAGTTAAGGGAAAGTTAAGTCCTCGGTATATAGGACCTTACAAGATTCTGGCAAAGAACAGGAATGTAGCTTATACTCTACAGCTACCCGAGAGATTAAAACAAGTTCATAATGTTTTCCACGTATCCCAACTCCAAAAATGTTTGAAGGAGCCAGAAGATTCTGTTAATCCGGAGGAGTTAGAACTGGAATCAGACCTCACATATGTGGAGGAACCGAAAAAGATTCTAGCAGAAGATTGGAAGAGACTCCGAAACCGAGCGATAAAGTACTGTAAAGTACAGTGGAAACATCATCCTGAACGTGAGGCTACCTGGGAGAAGGAAGAGGAATTACGACAAAACTACCCCGAGCTATTTAGGTATTATTGTTACAACTTCAGGACGAAGTTCTCGTTAAGGAGGGAAGACTGTAATGTCCCAGCGTTAAGGAAATCACGAGGGTAGAATATTAATTTGTGCATCTGCATGCATGTGTTTGCAAAACCTGAATAAATTTTTCGCAAAATTAAACCCCCGGAGTGAATGAGGTTCCACCAAGTAACTGATTCTTAGATAGAGGTTTTTACTGTAAGTTGATGGAATTTCTACATGACCTCTGGGTTATATTTGAATTTGAGATACAAAAGTTTGAATTATTTGAATTTAGGAATATTATAATTTAAGTTTGAATTGTATTTGAATTTGAAATCAATTTAGAAGGACAAGATTATATCTTAAATATAAATCATTGGACTCATATTTGAGTTAGCAAATAAGGAACTATCTCTAAATATTAACAAGAATAAATAAAGAAAAAAAAATTAAACACCTATCAACAAGCAAGCACACCCATAGAACATTGGAAGCCATATATATGCTATTAGGATTTATTCATCAGATAGCCAACCAAAAGAATTTATCACAGGGAGCAACCAAAGGGTGCCATCTCACAGAAATGGCACTGGGAGTAAAATCCCAGATAAGTTTCCACTACCGGCACAAGGATAACAACCAGCAACATCCCACAGTTTACAACATCAGATAGATAACCCTAGGAGCTTAATAAGTCACCAGTGCGTCACAAAGCCTAACAAGATCTCCACATCATCGGTACCAATTAATAAATGGGGAAAATTCCCCAAAGCCAATCTAATCATCCACAACCTCACAGAGGGATTCACAGGGGGGGCATGGCATGAGCTAGCTCGATGGCTAGGCTCCAAAGCAAGGGGGAAGAAGGAGACAGAGAGAGAGATGAGGGGACAGAGAGAGAGGTGAGGAGCACTCACAGGTGGTCACCTTCGTGGTGACCACAGCCAGTTGGGGTAGCGATGAACGGCGGCGAGCCGCGGTTGCCTCTAGGAGGCCGTCCCGGTGGCATCACCACCGCAACCGTAGCCATCTTGAGCAGCAACAGCACCTGAACCACCGTGCAACATCCGGGAGCCACCTCGAGGAGCAGGAGCCACCGGAGAGGGGTGGAGCACCCCGGGCATCCAAAACCTAGGGTTAGGGTTTGGGTTGCCCACAGGAGGCACAGAGGGAGGAGGACAGATCGGGGTGGAGGAAGTAGTAGAGGACAGGGAGGCGCATCGATGGCGCTAGGTCACGGCGGCGGGGTTGGCCGGAGAGGGGCGGTGTAAATCGCCGGAGGGGAGGCGATGGGGGATCGCCTCTACATCGCCACGGGCGAAAGGAAGAAGAGAGGAGGGGAAGTGCTCGGGCGAGTGCTGGTCTGGTCTGGCTCGACCAGGCCAGCGGGTTGGGTTCAACCCAACCGGGTTGACCCACCTGTCAGCCCTAGGGGCAATAGGGTAATTTGCCCTAATTCTTTAATGAAAGAATTATAAAAATAATACATAAAATTCTACAAATTCCAAGTAATTAAAACATAAATAATTATTAATTCAGTAAAGTTTTTGTATAAAAAATTATTAAGAATAATAACACAATAATATTTATAGTCTTAAAATTTATAATTTGGAAATAGTTAATTTATAATAAAAACTTGATTCAGAATAATTAAATCAAATAAGACTATATCCTTTCAAAATCTAATATTTAATCATTTCAAAACATTTCATAACTTATGTTTTCTAAGAAATTGATAAGTACCTAATTAATCAAATTAATAAAAATAACATAAAAAATAATATTAATAACATTAATAATCATTAATTTTGAAAGATTATGTAATCACAAACAAAACAATTATTATAAAAGATTTAGTACACCCAAATGATCATTTAGTTAAAAAATGCATACATCCCATCATTATGCATAATAGCATCGTTCGCTTCTTTAAACATTGTCTTTACCAGACAATGATGGTATTTTGTAGAACAAGGAAGTCGGGATCCACCTCAAGCTTCAGAATTCAATACCTGTCCGTATCCAGACAAGTTCATCACTTGCTCATGTCCTTTGAACTATCTCCTAACAAATATTTTCAAAACACTATCGTAATACCACCTCCGCTCAAAAGAATGCATGATCCAATTTTTTATAATAATATGACTAATTGAATGACTACCCAAGTGGTAGTGTTCTGTTTGGTGGGCGGATGGAGCCATGGTAAGATGAATAGGTCTAAGGAAGGTTCCATCTGCACGGGAAAGTATTATCTAGGAGTTAAGAACCAATGCCGTCAGAACTTGGTGCGCCGTAGATATCGCGTTGACCATGGGTCTTCTATGGGGGGAGTAAGTCAGCTGTGATCTTTTCTCATTCGCATGTCAACGGGCTGCCAGAGACGTAAGCTGTAGGTTCTGCGGGACTACATGCACATGGGTGGGAGCCCTTACGTCCCACGAACTCTGGGGTCTATGAGTGTCTGCCAGGGGCGCGTAGATCTCCATCGTGAGGGGTGGAATCAGGCGTTCAACCTGCTGGTGGAAATGGGTGGGCATGCGTTGTGCGGAGAAGCACGGTTTGGCTTGGACCAACAACCAGGCCCCACACCTGAGTGGGAGTGGACAGGATCGTGCGCCTGGTTGTGCAACATGGTCTTGGTCTCCCATGGGTAAAGTAACGCACCTCTGTAGAGTGTAAAAGGATGTGGCATGTTACCCCTTGTTCCGGGATGGAACTGCGAACGCTACAGGAAAGGCAACTCCATGAAGTTCTAGTCCTGTGATGGTCTGGCGGACATAGTTTTCAATATTAAAAGTAATCTCTTGAAGAAAGTTTGGCAAAACTCTGCATCTGTCTAGACTCTTTAGATTCGAGGACCGTAGTTAGTGCATCAATTACTTCAGTACTTAATGAACTTGCCGAGTAACGCTCGTTACTCATTCAATCCCGTTTGACCCCTGCTTAGGCTATGAAAAGTTAGAAGAAGCATCCTTCAATATCCTTGGAGGCCAAGAAGACATCTTCTACGAGGAACCAGACCTCTTCGGTGGAGTGGAAGGAGTCGACTGCATCATTCAGTACGGAGTTGACCCCGATGGGGATGAGTCTGACTAGGATTAGCCTAGTCTGAAATAAACACTTATCACGGTCGAATCGAGTAGCCATGGACAATCTTGATGGCTGCTGAGTTCCTGTGTTAGCACCTGCTTTACTTTTCAGTTGTCGTTCTAACTTCAATAATGGATTACCTCATCGTGTGCTCATCCTCTTGTCAGTATATTTGGTTCTGTAATATATTTGTTGTATGACAATCAGTCCCGCAATGTTTCTGCTGTACCACACTTAGGGATATAATATTTGCAGAACGGTGTTCTGCGAGTGTTATATCAACGACTGACGTACTACAACCTGCAGTGGTATGTCGGGTCACCACAGTCGAGCAAGGGCATAACATAGGGGAGCGATGCTTCTTGGAGCAGTGTCATCGAGCCAGCAGTCCTCCTAGAAGGAAGCAATGCTGCCATCTCCCAGAGAGATAGTAGTGCAAGCTGAGAACAGAGCCTTGTCGGCGCGGCCACACGGGGTCTCCGTTCCCACCCAAGGTCTGTCCTGCTCCTTCCAACGATACCACTCCCAACGCAAGCGGAAAGCACGACTGTATGCCTCCATGTCTTTGATGCCCAGACCACCGTAGCTCGTGGGTGTACTGACCTTGTTCCAGCCCACCAAACACTTTCCTCCATTTGCCTCTTCATCAGGCGTCCACAGGAAGTTACACCGGATTTTATTGAATCTTTTGATCATCCATTTTTCCGCTGGAAAGACTGTCAGGAAGTATGTTGGGGTAGCCGTGGGCACACTATTGATAGGAGTCAAACGGCCTTTTCTATTCATCAACCTTCCCTTCCAGCCTTTTAATCTGCCCACTGCCCTGTCAAATAGAGGTTGAACCTCCACCTTCCTAGGCTTACGCAAGCCAAGCGGCAGTCCCAGGTACGAACAGGGAAAACAGCCTAGCGACCCTCCAAAGTTCTGTAGCACATCTGCGAGATCAATCCCTTGACAAGCCACCGGGAAGGCTACGCACTTCTTCAAACTGGTCCTCAAACCAGAGGCATCGCCAAACAGTTGTACAATCTGTTGCACAGCCGTGATGTCGTCTTTCTTTGGGTTAACAAATAGGGCGGCGTCGTCTGCGTAGAAGCTGGCTCGGAAGCGAGCTGCTCTGAGAACTAGCCCCGTAAGCACGTCATGATGCGTCGCCCGCTCGAACATGCACTGAAGAGGCTCCATCGCAAGTATGAACAGCATTGGCGAAAGGGGGTCCCCCCCGCCTTAAACCCCGCCGGTGCACGAATGGAACGCCAGGTCCTACGTTAAGTAAAACCCGCGAAGAGGACGAAGCCAAGATGAGCGACATGCTGATTCGGCAAGGCCTACAATATTGACGTGGTTTGCAGTTTTTGATTTGTTCAAATTCACTTTAACCATTTCTGAAGAAGCCGTACGTGCATTTGATCGGATTTGAGCAAAATTGAACTCAAAGGGGATCCCTATGAGAGGATCCAAAGGTATCTTGACCAATTAAATAGGTGGCACGTTCATTGCTTGATCTTTGGTTTCACCGATTCGAGCTACTGAATAATCCTCAACCGTACAAAATAAAGAACATCGGAGTAAGATCATGACGCTGACAATGAGATGACAGATTTGAAAAAATATCAAAGAAATTGCACATGAACGAGTGCAAGGCAAAATGAAGCTAACCACATTCAAGGTGACCAGCACCACCATCCCCTGCCTATCCTGGAAATGGAAGCGGCTGGCCAACGCTATTTTTTGTTAAATAATACTCCATTTAAAACCATATTATTTTCCACTTCACCTCGGGACTAGTAACACGAGAGGCAATTTTTTTTACAGAGATCAACAATCACTTGAGAATCAAGCTCATATTTAGCACCAAGCCTATTAAAATGTTTAATTTCAACAAAAGACTTAATACAATCATATTCATAATTTATACCTGTTTTTTACCTTTATCCATCTCCCAAATTTTCAATATTACGCTGAATTCTTTCAATAAAGTCTCAATTTATCATTAAGCTTCTTGTTTGTAAAAGAATCCATAGAAGAATCATCAAGCAAATTCTTGTCATAATGTGAAAGTGTCGAATCCGCTGTTCGGCAAATCTCTCAGGTGACCCTATCGGGTTTCGAGTAGGAGAACCCATGAGCGCTGGTGGCGATCGTCGGCTAAACAGGGGGCAAGATTTACCCAGGTTCGGGGCCCTCGTAGAGGTAAAACCCTTACTCCTGCTTCTGTCGATCTGTATTACTCGAGTAGATCGGTTACAATGATGGTGGCTCAAGTCGAGAGTATGATCTCGAGCTCAAGGCTTTGGGATTGCGGTATTGCTTGGTCCTCCACCGGTGGCTCTCCTGGCCTTATAAAGGTGGCCAGGTCTCTTAAACCCTACCCGGAGAGGACTCGAACTCTAACCCTACGTCGGTTAGAAGTTTCCTAACTTAGCCCGCAAGATATTGCAGGTGGGCTTCGCGTGGGCCTTTCGGTGTTCCAAGGGCTCCTCCTCTTGGGCCTTAACCTCGGGCCGGAGATGGGGGTGTCCTTTCCCGAAAGGTCTAATATTCATTCCTTCGTCAGTAGCCCCCGAGCGTTTGCTCGATTGGGATTTTCCAGTTGAGTGGACGGTCAAATTTTTTGCTTCTATCACCCTTGGATAACCAGAATTGGTGGTTTCTTGTTTTAGAGGGCGTGTACCCTGTGTGATGAATTTTGTACCCGAGCATCGAGTAATGGAAATGCCTGTTTGTATGGCTGTTTTTTGCAGAAGGATATGGCGCAGTAGCTTGGCTCTCCCGAAAGTTCAGGGCCAATTAATTGCGACTAGGGCAAAAATAGTTCTGGCCTACACAGATTCGAGACCTCCGACTCGAACCCGACAAGGTGATGGTTGCGACTGGGCCGTAATGGTCTTACCGAGTCGAACTTAACCTATGGGGGTACCCGGCGCGTCCGCTAGGATTTTTCTTCGTGTTGTTGACACGGTATCATACCGGAGGACGCAACTTGAGTGCGATTGCAGGCCCTCAAGAGATATCCTTCAGGTCTTATCTTCATATTCGAAAGAATATGGCATCCGGATGTACCTAGTCGGCTGAACAATCCAGGTTTATGATGTGCAAACATCGTATGAATGAGTGGCAGGATCTGCCTACTCGCGTAGTTTTGGGTTTGTAGTCCCTTGTCTATACGAAAGAGTTTTCGTGTCAGGAGTTTTACGCCCATATGAAAGAGTTTTCATGTCTGGGATATTGTGCCCATACGAAAGAATTTCCGTGTGTAGGGTATTTTTTCCTGTGAGATTTCACCTCATGATTTGTCCATACAAAGTTATTTTTCGTGTTTGGACTTTTATTCGAAGGATTTTTGTTCATGCGAAGTTATTTTCGCGTTTGAACTTTTCTCTCGAAAGATTTTTCAGCTTGATGATGCACGCTATGACGTCATGGCGCACTTTTATCCTCCCGATGGGACGTGACGGAGTGAGAGCAGAAGAGCTGGCCCACTTTGTCAGCTTTTTGACCGGAAACGAGGCGTCGTTTCCGGTTTTTAGACGAACTGCGCAGTAAATGCCCACGATCCTCCGTTAAGATCGTGGCAGGAAACAGCATCCACCGCCTCCTCGTTTCGTCTTCGCACGTGGTGGCAGTGATGGACGCCACGTGGCGCATCGAGTGGCCAGGATCGAGTAACCCTGTGTATAAATATGGGTCTTGGTGGAACGGTGAATCTTTCCCAGCCTTCGTCTTCCAGTTCATCTTCTTCCTCGCGCTTGTCTTCCTTCTCCCCTCAAGCTCGTGCTTAGCAGTGATGGCGGGAGGCAAGAAACGTGGCGCTGCCGTTTCGGCGTCAGGAGAAGTTTCGGCACAACCTGCACCGCGCTCGGGCGACTGGCGTTCGCCCAACACCACGGCGAAAAGCATCAAGGAGATGCAGCGGGAGGGGCTGCTGCCGGCGGAGTCCGAGAAGCAGGTGCGCCTCGGCAAGAAGGAGGAGGTACCCAACCCGCACGCGAACGAACGCGTGGTCTTCGCGGACCACGTGTCGCGCGGTCTTTCTCTTCCCCTCCATCCATTCCTCGTGGCATTGCTGTATGTTTATGGCATACAGCTCCACGATCTTCCCCCGAATGCAGTGCAGCACATATCGTGCTTCATTGTATTCTACGAATGCTTTTTGGGCATTCGCCCACACTGGGGCCTCTGGAAGGCCCTCTTCAAAGTCCGGATCTTCCGCGAGAAGTCGCGGGTGGAATCCAAGCTTGGCGAGCCACTTCGCACGGGTGGCTTCGGGATTCAAGCAAAATCGGAGAATAGCTACTTCAGCATGTACTTCATCGATTCCGCCCAGGGTTGGAGAAAAAAGTGGTTTTACGTCATCGACAACAGCTCGGGTGGGATCCAAGAATTCCACCCGTTCGCTGTCTTGAAGAGGCGGAAATCCTGGGCGCACAAATTGTCGGCTGAAGAAACCCAGGTCGTCACGCCACTACTCGCAAGGGTGACAGCCCTCCGTGATCAGCTGCTGGAGTCGTGCTCAACGGGCTACACCTGGCGGGTATCTTTCTCAAGCGCATAATCCAACCTCTGCAGCACAGACCCTCCACGATGTGGGAATACCAAGGCTCTGAGGATCCCAGTCATGTGAGCCGTGAAGAGATCTCGAACGTCGAGTTCGAGAAAAAGATTGCGGCCATCACCAGCTTGAAGGTGGGAGAAAAATTCCCCGACTGCACGGTCGCAGCCTTTGATGCGTCAAGGCCTCCACCATCCGAAGTGAGTTTTGCCTTTCTTTTCTCCTTATTTCTTCTTGTTATGAATTTGGTCGACTGAATTTCTCCTGTCTTCTTCTGTAGAACTTATCCATGGCCACCTGCTACCCTCCAGTAACTGGGGCGGAGGCCTCGGAGTTACTGGCGAGTAACCTGGACGGCCCAACCGATACCAGTGTTGCCAACGCTTCTTCGAGTTCCGAGCAAGATTCTTCGGATGACGCAGGGGACTCGGATGGCGGCCATCGTAAACGCCGTCGAGTGGAAGGTGACGAGGCCACCTATAAGTACAACTCCTTGGACGAATCGCCCGGGAAGGAGCCCATCAACTCTACTCCACTGCATACGTGCGCCCCTTCCCCCTCATTCCCAGTTATCCAAACCGCCTGGAATGCGGATATGCTGGATGAGGAGGACGACGAGGATGAGTAAGTTTCTTTCCCTGTTCTTTAGTCGAACGTTTTCCTTTGGCGCCTCGTTGACGCTTTGTTTTTATCGCAGCCTGCAAGCTATCAGCCCTTGCAGGTACGCCTCTTCCCTTCCTCCCGAAAGGAGGAATAAAACTGGAGCTGCAGGCGAAACTCCTACCGCCGGCATGGTCCAAAATTCTCCGAATGTCGCTCCTGACATGACGACTCCAAAGGCTCCAAAAGAGGTGTCGGGCAGCTCAGCGGATCCCCTCTCACTCGCCCAAGGCCAGGTAAACTTCGCTGCCTGTTTTTTAATGTTCTACGTCTTTGGATTTGTTATCGGGTGCACGTCAGTGCTCCCGATGGGAGTAGCCCCCGAGGCTGTAGTCGATCGCATGCGATCGGCCACAGGCTCAGAGATAGACATTTTCTTCTTCTTCTTTTTATCGGGTGCACGGCAGTGCTCCCGCTGGGAGTAGCCCCAGAGGCTATACTCGAATGTTTGCAATCGAGTATAGGCTCAAATTTTGCTCCTTGCAGTCGTTTATTGACTCCCTTGCGGCGATTGGTCGCCGTGTTGTTCTTGGTGAGTCTGAATGCGGGTTCCTTCGAGCGGACCGCAGTCGACTCACCACTGAGAACGAGCTTCTTCGAGGTAAGTTTTCCATCTTTTCTTGTATTTGTTTTCCACCAATTCTTCGATTCTGATGATCATTGTTGTGCAGCTCAACTTGAATTTTTGAAGACCGAGAAGGAGAATGCCTCCACTCAGGCAACAGCTCTAGAGGCAGAACTGGCGACTGCCCGACGGGAGCTCGAGTCTTCCCGCATGTTATCTGCCGATTACGAGGGAAAACTTGCGGCTGCCCAGGGTGCTCTGAAGAGCTTGGAGGATGCTGGCGCCAAGGCGGATGCCAATCTCGTCAATTTTCTTCGCCCCCTTGCTGAGCGCTTCGCGGGTAAGTTGTATTTGTCTACAATCTGCTTTTTATCTTGGTGGATCCTTTTGACTAACACTTTCTTTTCTTAGGTCTCCTGGGTGTCCCCCTGGAGCTTGCGGGTGTTCCTCGAGTGGACGCATTGACAGATTCTTGCGCCCGGCTTAGGAGGCATGCTGCAGGGGTTTGCGCCTTGATTGGTGATGCCATTCGGGTGCTGACGCAAATACACGGCCGCCTTCTCGTCAACGCCGTGTCTCCACCCGCGTTGGGCGATCTGCTGAAGGTTTTCTCGGAGGGCAATCTCCTTGAAGCTTACGCGGTTGCCGAGTCAGAATCTGGGGCGAAGACCGCCATCCAGTTCGCACTGGCGCATGGAGTCACTGGCTTGGAGGAGACCTACTCGAAGCTTCCCGTCGATCCTGTTACGGGCAAAAAGGTAGGGCTTCGTCGTTTTGGCGATGCCGCCGGAGTCCTTGCTCGGAAGTTATCCAAGTTATTTGCCCGTGCTAAGGGAGGGACCACTGCCGCGAGTGGTAGCACCACTGTAGCTTCTTAGATTATTTTTGTTGTACTTCGCAACTTCAATTGTAATGAACCCTGGGATGTGCTCCCGTATTTTCAATAGTTGAATCGAGATGTTTTGCTGAAATGCTTCCTGTGATTGTGTGTGTGCTCCCGATGGGAGTAGCCCCCGAGCACCTGTCGAATAGGTGGTTAATATATCTCAAGTAGGGCATCTTACTCCTTAATATTCCTTGTATTTTTCAGGTGACCGGGTTAGATGCAGAGCCTTCGGGTGGACCTGCTACTCCAGCCGATCCTCTTGTTCCCGCTGTTGGGACCTTGGCGGGTCTCCGTGATCGTGTAGCTGATGGTGAACGCAAGTTAAAGGCGTTGCGTGGGGTAGCCGATGTGGCTAAATCCAAACAAAAGCTGGCGGCTGAACGCGAGCAATTTGTGATGGATGAATTGGCGTCTGTTGCCAATGATTTGCTATGTAAGTGGTTCAGCCCCCAAGTCTTTCTAATCTTGTGCTCTTCTTTTGATCATGTACCCTTGCTTTTCAGTTGTTCGACCAGATGACAGGAATGAGAAACAGTGGGTGGAGAACCACATCTATCAAGAAGCTAGTAGCTCAAGGCCTCACGCGAATAATTTTTGGTCCGATCGTAGTCGAGGGTTTGTGCTTGCCACCTTGAAGTTCAGAGTCAATCAGGCGAAGATACTCGTGAGTTCTTTTCACGAGGTTTTGATTGCAATGAACGCTGCTTTTTATCCGCTGCAAAGGGGTCCAGAAGATTGGAGCCATCTACTCAGGGTGTTTGGACGAGAAGGAGAGATTCGCGAGTGTGTTCGCAATCAGATGACTTGCGGCTCGGTGGTGGCTCTCTCTTTTGTCCGTTTATGGCATCCTGAGGTGAACTTCAACTCCATAGCTAGACTTCCTGATGGTCAATTCGACGATATGTCTCCTCATTATAGGGCTGTTCGACCTGCGGTAGAGGAAATCATTCGATTGACCTCGGATGAGGTAGATCGGGTTTTGGCGGCTGAGAATACTCATCGCCATGTATAAGTGTAGGATGTATATATCCTGTTGCATTATGTAGTTTGTAAAAACTGTTGTAAGGTGTGTAGCCTTGTATATATAAATTTTCCTGTGATGCTGAATTTAGGCGTAGCCCCCATGTGTTTTTGGGGTGTATACCTGTAACTTTTAGCATGTAAGGATGAATAATCTTCGGGTATGTATGGTTGAGAAACCATGTATTTTATTGCGATGACTGAGAAGTCATGTATTCGAGCTACAGGAGTGGCTAATATAGCCTTATTGCTGCGAGAAAGATAGATCTAGGGATAAAATTTGCGGAGATGTGCGATATTCCAAGAATTGGAATAGATGCCTCCAGTCGCCGGGTTCTTCAGTCTATATGCTCCGCCTGGGATAACTTCGTGTATTATGAAGGGTCCTTCCCATGGTGGCTCGAGCTTGTGTCCTTCCTTCTGCTTGAACCGTAACACCAGATCTCCTACCGCGAATGCTCTATGTCGTATGCGGCGACTGTGATAGTTTCGCAATGATTGTTGATATACTGTTGATCTTGCGAGTGCAATATCGCGCATTTCATCTAGTGCGTCCATATCTTCCGCGAGTGCCCTGTTAGAGGTTTCTTCACTGTAGGCGACAACTCGTGGGGCGCTGAACCTGACGTCCTCGGGAAGGACTGCTTCTGCCCCGTATACCATGAAAAATGGTGTGTAGTTGGTGGATCGGTTTGGAGTTGTGCGGAGGCTCCATAGCACGAAGGGTAGCTCTTCGGCCCAATGTCCTGCTGCTGGGTGTAGACGATCGAGTAGGCGCTTCTTGATGCCAGCTGAAACTAAGCCGTTGGATCTTTCGACTTGTCCGTTCGTTTGTGGATGTGCAAATGAGGCAAATTTGAAGTTGATTCCCTTTTCTTGGCAGAACTGCTGTGTCTCCTTGGCTGTGAAATTAGTACCATTGTCTGTAATGATGTCATGTGGCACTCCAAATCTGCATACAATGGAGTCGAGGAATTTGACGGCGCATTGAGCGGTAGCCGAGGTTACTGGCATGGCTTCAATCCATTTGGTAAATTTGTCGACTGCGACCAGCAAGTGTGTATATCCACCCGGCGTGGACTTGCATAGCGGTCCTACCATATCCAGCCCCCATTGTGCAAAGGGCCATGCGATAGGTATCATATGCAGTTCCGTAGCGGGTGCGTGCGGCTTTGGTGCGAATCGCTGGCAAGCGTTACACCGGTCGACTAGCTCCTTTGCGTCTCTGGCTGCTGTAAGCCAGTAGAATCCCGCTCGGAAAGCTTTTCCCATGATTGTTTTCCAGCTCGCGTGATGTCCACAGTCTCCTTGGTGGATGTCTTGGAGTAGTTCCTTGCCATCTTCGGGTGCTATACATCGCTGGAGTATACCCGAGATGCTTTGCTTACATAATTCTCTGTTGATCACCCGAACAGATTTACTGCGCCTAATTATCTTTCGAGCCTCGCGAAGATCTGCTGGGAGCTGTTTGGCGGACAGGTAGTCGAGGTACTTCTGTGTCCAAACTGGCTCGACCAGAAATACTTGTCGCAAAATATTATGAATAAGCTCGATAATAGCAACTTGCGGGCTAACCTCTGTTTCCGGTGCTGCAGGTGCCCCGGCGGCTTTCTTGACTTTGACTGATCGCTTAGTTATTCGCTTGAAATATATTCCTGGCGGTACGGGTGTATTTGTGGAACCCATGTTGGCTAGCCTGTCTGCTTCTTCGTTACTGGATCTCGCGATGTGCTTGAGCTCGCATCCTTTGAAACTTTTCTCGAGTAGGTTGTACATGTCACGGTAGGCAACCATGCTTTCGGCGAGAGCATCACATTCTTTCATTGTCTGTTGCACGATGAGGTTTGAGTCGCCGTAGATCATTAGTCGGGTGGCTCCACACGCGACTGCCATCTTCATCCCATGCAACAGGGCCTCATATTCTGCGTCATTGTTTGATGCCGGATCGTCGAGTGGAAAGTCCAATCCTAGGACATACTGCAGCTTTTCTCCCCTAGGTGATATTAGAACGATTCCGGCTCCTGCTCCTTCGTTTCTTTTGGACCCGTCAAAGTACATTATCCAGTTGCTCGTGTACTTGGGTGGTCCTGGTGTTTGTAGCTCTGTCCACTCGCTTAAGAATTCCACGAGTACCTGGGATTTTACTGCATTGCGTCCTGTATAGGTGATATCCCAAGCGCCCAGCTCGATGCTCCATTTTGCTATTCTTCCGGATGCCATAGGGTTGTTCATGATTGTACCGAGTGATGCATCATTAACCACTGTGATGGCGTGTTCCTGGAAGTAGTGCTTGAGTTTTCGAGCTGTAAGAACGACTCCATAAGCAAGCTTCTGGTAGTGAGGATATCGTTGTTTGCATGGCGAAAGCACTTTGCTTATGTAATAGATCGGTCGTTGGACTCCATATGCCTTGCCCTCCTCAGGTTGTTCGACTACGATTGCTGTGCTGATGACCTGATTTGTTGCGGCTAGGTATAGGTAAAGTGCCTCCCTCTCATGAGGTGTTGCAAGGACGCGTCTGCTTTGCAACGATCGTTTCAAGTCTGCGAACGCTTGTTTAGCTTCTGGTGTCCACTCGAATTTGTCCGTCTTCTTCAGCAACTTGTAAAAAGACAGTGCTTGCTCTCCCAATCGCGCGATAAACCTGCTTAACACGGCTAGTCGCCCCGCGAGCTGCTGGACTCCGCGTAGATTGGTTGGCTCCTTCATCGTCAAAATTGCTTGTATTTTCTCTGGGTTGGCTTCGATGCCTCTGGCGGATACCAGGTACCCGAGAAGTTTTCCCGATGGTACGCCGAAAACACATTTTGTTGGATTAAGCTTGATCCTATATGCGTTGAGGGCGTCGAATGTTTCTCTGATGTCTTCGAGGAGTGTGTCCTCTACTCGGGTCTTGATGACGATGTCGTCAACGTATACTTGTACGTTCTTGCCAATGAGCTTGGCGAGGCATTTTTGCATGCAGCGCTGATATGTTGCGCCTGCGTTCTTGAGCCCAAAGGGCATTGTCGTGTAGCAGTATACACCGTGTGGAGTGATGAATGCTGTCTTTTCTTCATCTTCCTTCTTCATCCGGATCTGATTATATCCCGAATAAGCGTCCAGGAAAGGATAGGCGCTGACAGCCTGCCGTAGAGTCCACGATCTGGTCGATTCGCGGGAGGGGAAAGTTATCCTTGGGGCAGTGTTTGTTCAATGACGTGTAGTCTATGCACACTCGAAGGATGTCAGTGTTCTTTTTGGGGACCAGCACCGGTTTTGCTAACCAGGTGGATATCTTGATCTCCCTGATGAATTTTGCAGCTAGCAATCTATTCACTTCTTCTCCAAGCGCTTTCTGCTTGGGTTCTGAGAACCGTCGAGTGGTCTGCTTGATGGGTTTAGCATCCTTGAAGACTTCGAGTGAGTCCTCGGCGAACTCCCTGGGTATTCCTGGCATATCTGAGGGCTGCCAGGCAAAAATTTCCCAGTACTCACGGAGGAGCTCGACGAGCGCGCTTTCCTATGCTTGCGAGAGGGTAGTTGAGACCATCGTTGTCTTCGCAGAATCTGTCGGGTGCACCTGATGTTTTCGGGTGTTGCTGTTGGCGCTGAACTCCAATTCGGGCGCGTTTTTCTTCGTGAGGGGCATCACGGAGTGATCCGTGGTTTTTGCCAGCTCTTGCAATTCTTCTTGCATCCCGAAATACTTTGCGATCTCGTTGAATTCAATGTCGCACTTGTTGGATTTCTGAAAATCTCCGTCGATGGTGATAACACCGTATTCTCCGGGTAACTTGAGCTTCAGGTACGCGTAATGTGGTACTGCCATGAATCTGGCGAACGCTGTTCGACCAAGAATGGCGTGGTACTGTGAGGGCCAGTCGACGACTTCGAAGTCAAGGAATTCTCTTCTGTAGTTGCTTTTATTGCCCAACACAACTTCTAGATTAATTGTTCCGAGTGGGCGGATTGGCTTTCCCGGAACTATCCCGTGGAAGGATGTTTCCGATTCCGCAAGGCCATCCAGGTTCTTGTTCATCCGACGGAGTGTGTCTACGTAGATAATGTTGATACCGCTGCCTCCGTCCATGAATACGCGGGCCAGATCGTAGTTGCCAATTTGTGCTTGGATTACGAGGGCGGCGTGTCCTGGTCGATAGACTCGTGGTGGGTGGTCTTTCATTGAGAATGTGATCGGTTGATCCGCCATATTCAAGTATTCGGGCTTTGTTGGCGGAGTCTGCACAGCTACGCATAACTGCCTCGTGTTAGTCTTTTGAGCTCTCCGGGATAGACATACCTTCTGGATCATTGCCAGTTGCCCTGCCGGATTCGGGTACGCATTGGCTCCGGAGTTTTGTGCAGGTGGTGCTGGCAGTGCAGCCAACGCCATGTTTGGATTTGCTGGTGGAGGTAGGGGTTGTGGCGGTTGGAATCCTTGGTGGCCTCCTCCTGGAAGTGGCGGGTAATTTGGAGTGGCTGCTGATATGTTTTTCTTCGAGAAAGCCTCTTGAATGTCATGGAACTTCTGACAATCCTTTAGGAGGTGCGTCGCCTTGGTTTTGCCCGTACGCTTATCTGTAAACAGATGTAGCGAGCAGTAAGCATCAAGGTCTTCCTAGGGAGTTTTTTCTTCAACCTTTGGTTTCCATTCGCGACTTCCGCGTCGTCCAGTATCGCGACTTCGCGTGAATTCCGCTGCTACCATTTCCTCTCGATCTTCGTGATCGTAGTATTTCCTTCTCTTTCTTCGGCGATGGCGATCTTCATCGGGTGCGGGTGATGACGCTCTCTCATTGCGCACTGCGTCTTCTCCGTTAGCCCATTTGTCGGCTATGTTCATCAGCTCCCCAATAGTCTTGGGTGCGGCTCTGCCTAACTCTTCTCTTAAAGCAGTTCGTCGGGCGCCCTTTGCAAAGGCTTCAACCGCTACTTCTTCCGAGATGTTTCCTGCGGTGTTCCTGAGTGTGGTCCACCGCTGGATATACTCGCGGGTGGACTCGCCGCTTTTCTTCTTGCATGCTCGCAGTTCTTCAATGGTGGCTGGTCTCTTGTAGGTCGATTGGAAGTTTTTGCAGAGGTCGCGATGCAGGTCGTCCCACGATGCGTAACAGGACCTTGTCCTCGCTTCTAACCAGCTACGGGCCGCCCCAATGAGATGTAGATTGAGGTATTGCATAGCCGTGTTCTTGTTCCCACGTTGGCATTTTACTGCCGTGAGGTAATCGTTTAGCCACGAAGAGGGCTCGAGTGAGCCGTCGTACTTCGTTACTTCCGTGCTGAGCTTGAATCTTTTGGGTAGGGGTGCTTCTCGGATGCTGCGGGCGAAGCAAGGTGCACCACAGGTTTCGTCATCTGAAGAGCCGGATGAAGAGCGTTCTCGATATCGCGCTGCTCTTGCCCTGTCCACCTTATTTTGTGCGAGATCCGATCGCGCGTCGTATCCTGACTTGTCGCGGTCAGTGTCCTTCCTTGGCTCCTTGCTTCGTTTTCGCGAGCGGCTGCTGTGATGTCGCGAGCTTTTGTCTCTCGGGCTGTCCTCGCTGCTGCTTCGACTTGTTAGTGTTAACTCCTCTTCAAATAGTGTGATGCTCCCATGTTAGTGTTATATAGAACTAGTTTGGTAGCGGCGTTTCTAGACCTTGTTAACAGATCACTTAGTACATCTTTGCCATTTGGATTTGAAATGTAATTTGGAAACAATTGAGTGTCATACACAAACAAACATAGGATGAATAACCTAGTACATCTTTTCCATTTGGATATGAAATGTAATTTGGGGCAAGCCTTGCAAACTTATCACAGATTCTTCTTATATGTATCTGGCAAATAGATGTCTTAAAATACACTTACATTTCTTTATAATCATCTAAGAGAAATCTTGCTTGGTGTAGTTGGTTGTCTTCACCACAAGGGTGAGACATTGAAGACGGAATCCAAGAGCTGATATTACTTGCAAGGGACAAAGGCAGTACCTGAATATTAGGGACAACGAGAGACAAGTACATGAGGCAACATAAGTCAACAAGGAGTAACACTACCTCAGTAGGGGAGCATAAGAAATTATCTAGTGAATCATTAGGTAATCTTAGAGAACCTATAACCTCTATGCCTTGTCAAGCTCATCAGAGACGAGGAACACATAATAATCACTTTAATGGAAGCAATTATCAAGTAAGAAATAATAACAAGCCATTTCATTTAAATGCATTGTGATATGTTGACGTAGGTGGAAACAAGCTTAACTACCTTTTTTTCCAGATCCTTCACATACATAAGACAAATAGGTAATAACAAGAATTCGTCCATATAACAACATGTAAATTATTACATGTTCTAAAAACAACATTGGATAATCTCCACACTTGTAAACAAGGTTGGAAAACAAATAGTTAAGATTCCAAAGTCACTCATGTTTTCCACTTGATCAAGTACTAAAAAAATAAAAAAACATGACTTGTACACACTTAATTGAAATGTCAATTTTTTTTAATAAGAGTTGTAACTATGAAAATAACAAAGCCACTATAAGAGAAAACAAATCATTTCCTAATCAAAACCATTTGGCATGGCATGGAAATAAATTCCATAGTTGGTGATTTTTCTATAGTACCTAGAAGCACTACTAAGTAGTTTTACTAATTGTTTCTTATAAGACTTGTATCTAAGATATTCCAATGAAAAACACACCATTGTGCAACTAACATGTTTGTTGTGTGTATTCATGTTATAGCATGTATTGAAGAAATTTTAAATCCATTTGATATGTAAATTGGAGAAATAACAAAAAATCACCTAAAATTGTGCACCCTAAGGAAAACTTTAAATCTTGCTCAAAATTGAAAAAGAAAAACATGGTGAGGTGTCAAATTTGATAAGGAATTCAAATATGATTTTTACTAATTTTTCAGCTTACAAGAAGGACCTGAAAACAAGGATTTCTTCTCAGTTTTTAGACAGAAGGACTAAACTGAAATTTACAGAAACACCAGGGGTTATCAAAAATTTCCTTTACAATTTCCTTTCTTCTTCCTCCGCCAGAAGGCAGAGGAGATGGACACGCTGCCCTCGTCGATGCCACCTCCTGCTCACCGCCGTATCGCGTGGATAAGACCTACAGGAGACATCCATCTCTCTCCCACTGTCTCCTCCTCCCACTCGAGAGTTCTCTCTCTCTCTCTCTGTGAAGCCCGAAAACCGAAACCCTAACCCGAACCCTAACCGCCGATGTACTGCACGCCGCCGTCGTCTCCGGCCACGGCTGGCCTCAGCGACCACGCCATCAACTCCGTGATGTCTTCCTCGGGATCCTCGTCGAGTATCACCTCCAGGGACGCTCCGAAGGAGCTAAATCGGGATGTCCTCTTCAACTCTGTCCGCCGCCGCCGTGGATGATTCCGGCGACGCCGACCACGCTCCGGCCCCTCTAATTGTGTGCTTGGAAGACGTTTTCTCAGGTGGTCTCTATTCTGGTTGTGTTGATTGACATTGACTGGCCCCTCCTGTTTAAGTCTCTGTACTCCAAAGTAAGGATGTTAGTGTCGGTGAAGGATAGATCCAAATTGCCTTCTCAGTGTGTGGTTTTGATGAATCAAGCAATGTACCTGCTTCATATCTCCATTGTTAACGCTGCTGTGGATGGCTCCTCTTTTCCTGGAGATGGACCTGAAGGTGGCCTTTCCCTATCTAACTCTCCTAATGATATGGAAGCTGATCATGTGCCTATCTCTGGGATTAATCCTCCTGCCCCCTGATGTCTACGCACGCTTCTATTCTTGTAGACAGTATTGGGCCTCCATGTGCAGAGGTTTTTAGAACACCGACAAAGTTTTCCTTAAGTGGATCACCCAAGTTTTATCGAACTCAGAGAGGAAGAAGTCGAAGATATCCCTCTCAAGCAACCCCGCAATTACGATACAAGAAGTCTCTTGTGTCCCCAACACACCTAATACAATTGTCAGTTGTTTACGTGCACTAGTTCGGTGAACAGAGAGTGAAATACAAGTAATATGGATGATTATAAGTAGTAATTGCAATCTGAAATAGAAATGGCAACAAGCAAACATGTAGCAGAGCTGATTGTAAATGGTGTTTCAATGCTTCGAAACAAGACCTAGGGATCATACTTTCACTAGTGGACACTCTGAACAATAATAACATAATTGAATGCATAAATATCATCTCTTCACTATGCTACTCCGAACCACTCTCCGGTCGGATAGCAAACACCAATCATTGCGTGGGGCTACAAAAAGCACTCCTTAGAGTTTGCATTTCCCCATCTAGGTAACCTCACACTATCACTATGAGCCCTAGATGGTTCCAGACAAACATCACAATTTCATAGGGTCATCCAACACAAAAAATATATATCATGCTAAACCACACGGTGCACACATTGTCACCTTTACACCGTGATCAAAGTGTCTACGGAGATCTCATAACAAAACCACCTGAGTAGCATAATAGATGAAGAGTAACATGTACTTATTCAACTAGATTACAAAGCTCATGATCACATAAAGATGACACCATGGGATAGAGAGATCAAACACACAGCTATCAGTAGATCCCTCAACCCCTCGGGAGAACTACTCCCTCCTCATCATAGGATACAACAAAAACGATGAAGATGGCGGTGGAGTCGATGGAGATCGCTCCAGGGGCACTTCCCCATCCCGGCAGGGTGCCGGGACAAAGTTTTCTGTCCCCTGAAACTTGTCGGGAGCGGCGGCGGAGCTACGGAACTTTTTGTGGACAAGGGCTGGTTGTTGTAGGGTTTATGCATCAAGGGAATATATAGGCAAAAGGGCGATGTCGGCGGGGGCCCGAGGGGCCCACACCACCAACTGGCGCGGCCATATGGTGTGGCTGATCTCCTGCCCCCTCCAGGCCCTCTCGAGACTACGTTTACATGCCATATTTCTAAGACACTGGGATTTTGTTTCGTCCAATTCCTAGAATATTTCCAGAACAACTTTACTGAAACCAAAAACAGCAGAAAACACAAACTCGCTGATGTGGGGATGACCCCTGGACCTGTAGGGTGAGCCTACCCAGTCTAAGGCCCAGAACCAAGGCCCATGGCAAGGCACTGTCTCGATGTTCCATAAGGCCTAGTACAGGCCCACCCGCAAGACTTGCGGGTCAAGAAGGACAGCTCCTACCGACCTAGAACTAGGGTTCGTAACCCCCTGGACACAGTTTGAGACCTAGCCATCTATAAAGGGCTAGGAGAACCACCGAGTGGGGGGGGGGTCCAATCTACTTTTCACCACCATAGCCATAAGCTCGAGACCAATCTCTCGGCTTGCGCATCCACCTTGTAATCAATCTACCAATAATACAGATCTTAAGAGCAGGAGTAAGGGTTTTACCCCTACGAGGGCCCCGAACCTAGGTAAAACTGTGCCCCTGTTAGCCGAAGATTGTCGCTAGCGCCTATTCGTTCTCTTAATCGAAACCCTATCGGATCATCTGAGGGACTTGTTGATATGAGTAATCGAGAATTGGCTCCATCTGTGGGAACGTGGGCGCTGGATCCACGGCGTCTTCGGCCTCATCTTCGCCCAAATTCAGCTAGAGCCCTGGATCATCGACTCCATCAGAGCCGATCCGCTTCGGGTCGCTCATCTACGCGCCCCACTCGACGGAATCACGCCCGGTATTGAGTGAATTCGAGAAGAGCGTCAGCCTGACGTTCGGCAGCTTCCACTTTCGTGCCAGCAAGGCGGGAATCCTGCACTTCCTCGACCAGATCGGGATCGGCGAGTTGGACTCCGAATCCGTCTCCAGCCCGGCGATCCTCGAGTCGCCACCCGATTATGCTGGTCGCGACCTAGCACCCAACAGCGGCTCCATTCGCCGCAACACGCGCAATTTCCACACAATCGGAGCTGAGGAACCCTCCAGATTCGGTGAAAGTCGTCGACCCACGCCTAGGACTCATGAGCCATATCTAGCCCAAGTCTGCATGGCTGGATCAACTGAACAACCCGAAGAAACGGAGACAAGTCGAAAGGAGCGAGAGCACATCAAAGTCTCACGAGTCTCTTGGCTCAAAGAAAAGGCGGCCGTACAATTTGGCCAGACGATAGAAGATGGAGCTTCTCGAGATGATCTGACCGCATACCACTACCACTTGGTGCGAACAGGTCGACTGTTCGCAGAAGCCTGCAAGGATCTGGACATACGGAAGGAAGCGTCGGAAGCTTCAAGTGCGCGCCGCGCAACGCTCTCAAGGACCCAATCGACGGGTAGCCAACCCCCGAAGAAGAAGTACGTCTCGAAGACTGCTCGCCTGGACCATGAGTCCCTCAGCAGGATCATCAAATCATTAGAGACGTCCCTCATGAACGTCGACGAGGAGGGCAACATGCACCTGACAATCCCCGCTGCGGCTCTCCTGGCAGCCGCCACATACTTACAGGCGAACAAGCCGCACGAAAACGACCCCCACGCGGAACAACATCAACAGGTTCAGAGAGGGCTAGGCATGACAGCCACAAGACTCGCCGCCAAGAACGCAGGAACGCGACTACTCCAGAAGCCGACAAAACCCCTCGGGCAGACAAAACACCTCGCAGAAGCGGGAGCACGTCGCCTAGAAGGGGAGACAAGGAATCACCTCGCCGCCCCCGAGGAAAGGAAGCCCGCCGCCGCGACGACAGCCCGCGTAGCGACGACAATAGCCCGCGAGATCCCGACCGCAGCCCACGTCACCACGGAAGCCGATCGCGACATCGCAGCAGGGAACCGCAGCAGGAGGACAACCGCGACCGGCCCGAATACGACGCGTGTGGAGACATCGCGCAAAGTAAGGCCGACAAGGCCCGAGCTATTAGGAATCGCACACGATCGCTATCCACTTCCTCCGACGAGGAAGCCTGCGGCGCAATGTGCTTCACCCGCAGCATCCGCGAGGCGCCGATGCCCAAGAGACTCAAGCTTACAACGGAGGTCCCGAAGTACGACGGCTCGCAAGAGCCCAAATCATGACTGTAAGATTACCTCACCGCAGTAAAATGCCAACGTGGGAATAAGACAACGGCCATACAGTACCTAAACCTACACCTTGTAGGCGCTGCCCGCAGCTGGCTCGAAGGAAGACCGCGTGCGCACTACGGATCCTGGGACGATCTCAGCCGCGACTTCTGGAAGAACTTCCAGACGACATACAAGCGGTCAGCTTCTATCGAGGAACTACGAGCTTGCAAGCAGAAGAGTGGCGAGTCTACCCGCGAGTATATCCAGAGGTGGACCACAGTCGAGAACACAGCGGGAAATATGTCAGAAGAGGCAGCAGTTGAAGGTTTCACCAAAGGCGCGCGACGCACCGCCTTCCGAGAAGAACTGGGATGAGCTGCGCCCAAAACTATCGGAGAGCTAATGGCAATAGCCGACAGATGGGCTAATGGCGAAGAATCCCTGCGCAATGAAAAAGCATCTTCACCCGCGCCTGAGGAGGACGCAACGGCGACCGCCAAAAGAAGAAGAGGAATTACTACGACCATGATGATCGAGAGGAACTGGTAGCAGCGGAGTTCACAAGAAATCGCGACAGCGGATCCTGCGGAAATCGCGACTGCAAACCAAAGCCAGACGATAAAACTACACAGGAAGATCTTGACGGATACTGCTCGCTACATCTATTCGCAGATAAGCGCACGGGCAAAACCAAGGCAACTCATATCCTCAAGGACCGCCAAAACTTCCAGGACATCCACGAGGCTTACACGAAGAATCACAGGGCCGCCATTAACCAGGGATACCCACAACTCCCAGGAGGAGCTGCCGGATACTAGCCGCCACCCCTGCCTCCACCAGGACACCAGAACGTGGCGCTAGCCGCGCTACCAGCGCCACCCGCCGCAAACCAGGGAGCCAACGGATACCCAAACCCACAGGGGCTGCTAGGCATGATACAAAAGGTCTGCCCGTCCCGAAGAGTCCAGAAGACAAACACACGCCAAGTTAACATGTTAGTACAATCTTCACCATCTACAACCGAATACCTGAAGATGTCTGAGCAGTCGATAACCTTATCCAAAGAGTACCATCCCCCACGGGTATATCGACGAGGGCACGTCACGCTCGTCATTCAGGCGCAAATAGGAAACTACGACCTTGCTCGGGTGTTCATGGACGGTGGCAACGGAATCAACATTATATACGCAGACACACTCCGCAAGATGAACAAGAACCTGGATGGACTCGCAGAATCGGAAACATCCTTCCACGGGATAGTACCAGGGAAAGCCGTTCGGCCACTCGGAACAATCAACCTGGAAGTAATACTAGGAGACCCGAAGAATTACAGGAGAGAATTTCTCGACTTTGAGGTAGTCGACTAGCCATCACAGTACCACGCCATTCTCCGCCGAACAACGTTCGCGAGATTCATGGCAGTACCCCACTACGCTTACCTGAAGCTCAAACTTCCAGGAAAATACGGCACGATCACCATAAGCGGCGACATCCAGAAGTCAGACAAATGCGACAGTGAGTTCAACGAAATCGCGAAATCTTTCAGGATGTAGGAGGAGCTGGCAAAAACCACGGACCACTCCGTGATGCCACTCACCAAAAAGAACGCCCCGGAACTCAAGTTCAGCCCAAACAACGACACTTGAAAACATCAAGTGCACCGACAGAATTCATGAAGACGGCGATGGAGTCCACCACCTTATCACCCGTCCGTGAGTACTGGGAGATTTTTTCCTGGCAGCCCTCAGATATGCCAGGAATACCCAGGGAGTTCGCCGAGCACTCACTTGAAGTATTTAAAGACGCAAAGCTAGTCAAGCAAACCACCCGACGTTTTTCCGAGCCAAAACATAGAGCACTCGGAGAAGAGGTGAACAGATTGTTAGCCGCCAAGTTCATCAGGGAAATCAAGATTTCCACCTAGTTAGCAAACCCGGTGTTAGTCCCGAAGAAAAATATTGACATCCTTCGCGTGTGCATCGACTACACGTCGCTGAATAAACACTTTCCCAAGGATAACTTCCCATTACCACGAATCGACCAGATCGTGGATTCTACAGCAGGCTGTCAGCGCCTCTCCTTTCTGGAAGCTTACTCGGGCTATAATCAAATCAGGATGAAGCAGGAGGACGAGGAGAAGACAACATTCATCACGCCACACGGCGTATACTGCTACACGATAATGACCTTCGGGCTACAAAACGCAGGCGCAACATATCAGCGCTGCATGCAAAAATGCCTCGCCAAGCTCATTGGCAAGAACGTACAAGTTTACGTTGATGACATTGTCATCAAGACTCGAGTGGAGGACACACTCCTCGAAGATATCAGGGAGACATTCGACGCCCTCAACGCATACAGAATCAAACTCAACCGGACAAAATGCATCTTCGGAGTCCCCGCGGGACAACTCCTCAGCTATCTGGTCTCCGCCCAAGGAATTGAGGCCAACCCGGAGAAAATACAGGCAATTCTCATGATGAAGGAACCAACTAATCTTCGCAGCGTGCAAGAACTTGCAGGGCGACTAGCCGCTCTAAGCAGGTTCATCGCAAGATTAGGCGAGCAAGCACTCCCTTTCTATAAGTTGCTGAAGAAAAAAGATAAGTTCGAGTGGATGCCAGAAGCGAAAAAGGCGTTCATCGACCTAAAAAGAGTGCTGCAGAGCAGAAGCATATTGGCAACGCCGCATGAAAGGGAACCCCTCTACCTTTACCTAGCCGCAACAAACCAAGTCGTCAGCACGATAATTTCCGTCGAGCGGCCAGAGGGCGGAAAAGCATATGGCATTCAGAGACTAATATACTACATCAGCGAGGTGCTTTTGCCGTGCAAACATCGATACCCCCACTGCCAGAAACTCGCGTATGGAGTGGTCCTTACAGCCCGCAAACTCAAACACTACTTCTAGGAGCATACTGTCACGGTGCTAAACGACGCATCACTCGGTACTATCATGAACAATCCCATGGCATCTGGAAGAATCACAAAATGGAGCATCGAGCTAGGCGCCTGGGATATAATATACACAGGGCGCAACGCTGAAAAATCCCAGTTTGTCGTGGAGTTTCGGAGCGAGTGGACGGAGCTACAAACCTTAGAACCTCCAGAATACACGAGCAACAGGATCATGTAGTTCAACGGGTCAAAAATAAACGAGAGGGCCAAAGCCGTAGTAATCCTCATATCGCCAAGGGGTGACAAGCTATAGTACGTCCTTCGACTCGACTTTCCCCTGACGATCCAGCGTCCAACAACGATGCAGAATACGAGACCCTCTTACACGGCATGAAGATGGCGGTAACCTGCGGAGCCACCCAATTGATGATATACGGGGATTAAAATCTTATCGTGCAGCAGACGATGAAGGAGCGCGACGCTGTTGGAGATAACATGGTCTCCTATCGCGACATGTACAACCTACTCGAAGGAAGTTTCAAAGAGTGTGGGCTAAAGCACATCGCGCGATCAAGCAACAAGGAAGCAGACAAACTGGCGAACATAGGGTCAACAAACGCCCCTGTTCCACCCGGAATCTACTTCGAGAGAATTAGCAAACGATCAGTCAAGGTCAAAAAGCAAGCATTAACACCCACAGCAACAGAAACGGTGGCCAACCAGCTATTCGCCCTCATAGAGCTCACACATAACATCTCAAGGCAAGTCTTTTTGGTCGAGCCAACCTGGACGCAGAAATACCTCGACTACATGACAAACAGGCAGCTCCCGGTAGACGTTTGCGAAGCCAGACAGATAGCACGACGCAGTAAATCCTTTCGGGTGATCAAAGGAGAGCTATACAAGCAAAGCATATCAGGGGTACTCCAGAGGTGCATCGCACCCGAGGACGGCAAAGAACTGCTCCGCGACATGCACCAAGGCGACTGCGGGCATCACGCAAGCTGGAGAGCAATCTCGGGAAAAGATTTTTGAGCAGGATTTTACTGGCTCACGGCGGCCAGAGACGCCAAAGATCTCGTCGAGAAGTGCAACGCCTGCCAAAGTTTCGTGCCCAAGCAACACGCACCGGCCATAGAACTCCACATGATCCCCATCTCTTGGCCCATCGCTCAATCGGGGCTCGACATGGTAGGACCACTGCGGAAATCAACACCCGGAGGATACACCCACTTGCTGGCCGCAGTCGATAAATTCACCAAATGGATAAGGGCACGCCAGTCACGTCTCAACACGCCGAGTGAGCCGTTAGATTCCTCGACTCCATCGTGTGCAGGTTCGGTGTCCCACACAACATCATCACAGACAACGGGACCAACTTCACATCCAAGGAAACCCAGGACTTCTGCAAGGGAAAGGGGATAACTCTCAGTTTCGCCTCGGTAACCCACCCGCAAACCAACGGCCAAGTCGAACGATCCAACGGATTAGTTTCGGCTGGCCTAAAGAAGCGGCTACTCACTCGGCTATAACCAGCGGCAGGGCATTGGGCTGAAGAACTACCATCGGTGTTATGGAGGCTGCGAACAACACCAAATCGATCGACCAACTACACACCATTCTTCATGGTATACGGAGCCGAGGCCGTGCTACTCGAGTATGTTAAGTTCAGCGCCCCACGAGTCGTCGCGTACAGCGAAGAAACCTCCAACAAGGCACTCGCAGAAGGCGTGGACGCGCTGGATGAGATCAGGGACATTGCACTCGTCAGATCAGCAGTTTATTAGCAATCGCTGCGCAATCACCACAATCGCCGCATACGTCAAAGATCTTTCATGGTAGGCGACCTGGTGTTGCGACTCAAGCAGACAGAAGGACAAAAGCTGGAGCCACCAGGGGAAGGGCCCTTCATCATACACAAAGTCATCCCAGGAGGTGCCTACCGCTTGAAGAATCCAAAGACAAGCGGCATCTACTCCAACCCGTGGAACGTGGCGCATCCCCGCAAGTTCTACCCCTAGGATTTCATCCTCTACTCGTAAGAAATAAGGCTGTACCAGCCAAATTTGTAGCCCGAGAAAATAAATGGATTTTCAGCCATCGCAATAAAAACATGGTTTCTCAACCATAGCTGCAAAAACTATACAGTCGCATTTTCCATTTTTTTCTATTTTTTCTTTTACATGCTAAAGGTCACACCCCAACACACAGGGGCTACACCAAACTGGCATCAACAAAATCTTCGAGTACTCGCACTCGATGAAATTTTTTACAAGGTAACAAGGTACACAACTTATGAACACCTTAATCGATTAAAACATACAAGGTCACAAGGTACACACCTTAAAAATTACAACATACAAGGTACATACACCTTAAGGATCTACAGCTATTGATGAGTAGCCGCCTCTTGAAGCAATCGCTCGATCTCCGCCGCAGTCATTCGAATAATCTGCTCCGTAGATTGATGCACAACCACATAATGAGGGACAAAATCTACACGTGGCCCTCGGGTGTCAGGGAGTCGCGCCACATAATTGAAGTTAACCTCAGGATGCCACAAACGCACGAAGGCGAGCGCCACCTGAGTACCACAGATGAGCTGCTGACGTACACACTCGCGAACATCCCCCACCCGACGGAACAGCCTCAGTAGGCTACTCAAGCTATTCGGAACAACGCCGAAGGGGTAGAACGCCCGATGGACTGAAGCAAGCGCCTCTCGGCAGGATTCTACCAAAAGCTGTACCTGACTCGCCCGGTACTGAAGAGTGGCCAAAATAAAACCACGGTTGCGGTCAGACCAGAAATTACTCGCGTGAGGGTTGGAGCTGCTTGATTCCTGAACAACACGATTGTCCACCCAGTGACCCTCGCACGCCCCATCAGTTTCAACAACGACATGAATAGCGAAAGTGTCAAACCACAAGGACCAACATGCAGAAAAGCACCTAGGGGCTTGCGGGACTTACAGAGCATGCCCTTTGCAACGCTTGCTAGGTCCTCCATCACAAACTACTCGCGATCTGCAGCAAATTTCTGCTTCGACTTGGCAACATCTGCCACGCCTCGCAAAGCATTGAGCTTATGCTCGGCATCCGCAACACGGTCACGGAGTGAAGAAAACATACTGGCAGCCGCAACCATCGGCTCAGTCGAAGGAGCAGTTCTACTCGATGAACCTCCGCGGAGCCCACAACCTGGAAACAACAACAAAGCTTCAGAGATAAAGTCGTACCCCACTTGACAATATACCACACAAGATCTTCGGGTGCTCGAGGGCTACTCCCATCGGGAGAATATAGAGTTAGGCATGACAACAACACTGACACTCTCAAAAGAACCTCGATTGATAAAACAAAATACGGGAATACATCGCAAGCTTCATTACACACAAAGGCATACAAAGACAACGGTCAACCTAAGGAACTGCGGAGGTAGTTCCACTCGCAACGGGCTTTCCACTACGGCCGCGAGAAACTACCTCAGAAAGCGACTTCGCAAGCCTCCCCGCGTGGTCACCAAAGAGACGAAGCGCTACCTTTTTTCCTAGCGAGTCTCGAGGAAGCTCCGAGTACACCTTCTCCAGGTCACCTGAGACACCGTGCGCCAGGGCAAATTGGATGGCCGTCTTGGCTTCACACTCGGTCTGCGCGAGGGAGTACTCCTGAAGGGGATCATCCTCACCCAGGAAAACTTGCAGGAGGCCGCCAAGAGTCGAAGGAACTGGCACGTCCACGAGCAAGTGTTCGTGAAGCTGCGTCAACACTCGGACATCATTGCGGAGGAGGGAGCAAGCTTTGTTCCCATGCTCCTACAGCTGGGTGCACGCATCCATCAGAGTATCGCACCGAACCGATCCAGGCAGCTCCAGCCCAACTCCCATAGCACCTAAAAAGAGACGGAGCGGGTAAAACACCAGAAACAGAAAGGAATGAGCTTAGTCGAAGGAAATTCGAGTGTGAATCACCAGCCAAAGTCTGGGCCAAGGGACGAAGGACGCCGACCAGATCACTGTCGTGCTTCATGCTCGCCTCTTCCAGCTACTTCAAGGCGTCCTGCGCCCCCACGAGACTGTCGACTAACTGCTTGCGTGTAGACTGCAACTCCTTCCGAGTAGACTCCAGCTCCTTCTCAAGGTCTTTTATCCGAGAGGAAGCCTCGGCCTTCCTGGATTTCAAGCGATTGACCTCATCTATAGTATAAAGAGTGCAATCAAAACTCTAGCTCCTTCTCAAGGAAGAACTAAGGCAAAAAATGTGTGCCAACTTACTCTGAAGGGTGAGACTGTCCTAGACGAGCTGGTCGCGTTCTCCCCGAAGAGAAGCACAACCCGCCTCAGCGGAAAGAACACGACGCCCAAAATCAGCGAGGGAATCAAGAAGGGCCTGCAAAACTGCGAACAAAATGTTAGAGGGACGTCACTTGAGCCTATACATGACTGTACATAGTCAAGTATAGCCTCGAGGGAAACTCCCATCGGGAGCACTGCCGTGCACCCGATGAAAATAAAAAACAAGAAACAGATCAGAAAAGAAAAATCTTGACTTGAGTCCATAGCCGACTGCAAGCAGTCGATCATAGACTCAGGGGCTACTCCCATCAGGAGCACTGTCGTGCACCCGATAAAAGAAATAGAGAAGAAAAACTTGCATGAAGAAGAAGAACACTTTACCTGGCCCTGCACAGCGGACAGAGGATCAGCCGAGCTAGCGGAAACCTCCTTGCTGAAGATCCGACATCTCCAGGCCGCCCACCCGCAAAGCTGGCATCTCGTACTCCGGTATTTCGACTGCCTTCGCTGGGCTCGGGGGCTTCGAATGGGATCTGCAGCTGGAGTGACGTCTGCATGAGCCTCTTTCCTCTTCACGGACGGAGTCGAAGAAGCAAATTGATCCGCGCTGATGGTCGCAAGGCTACTGCAGAAGCTAGAACCAGAAAAGATGAGGAAGAGAATTCGGAACAAAAAGGAAGAACACACGGAACTTACTCATCCTCATCATCATCGTCAAGAATGTCTGGGTTCCAGGTGGTGGAGATCCTCGACTGACGAATCACGGGAGGAAGCACGTTGAGAGGAGTCACCCGAAGAGGCTCAACGTCCTCGACGGGATCATCACCCAAGGAACTATCCTTGGAAGTGACTTCATCCTCCTCCGGCTTGCGGCGCTTGCGATGATGGAGGTGTTCGCTATCCGATTCTTCCTCCTCCTCCATATTGTCGCGTTCGGAGCTTGAATCAGCATCCGTGACACTGGTCTTGTGAGGGGCTTCAATGTTACTCGCCAGAAGATCTGAGAAATCATATGCAGAAACTGGCGGATAGCACGTTGCCACGTCCCGATTCTACAGAAGTAAAAAGAAAGAGAGAAAGGATTTCAATCAACAAAAACCTAGGCAAGAAGAAACAAAAAGCGGAGGATAAGATTAGGAAACTCACCTCAGTCGGAGGGTTCCCTGCTTCAAGTGGGTCGTGAGGGCACGTCGAGTAGCCCTCTCCCTTCTTCAATTTGGTGATAGCCGCGGTTTTCTTGTCTAACTCGGCATTCGAAAGAATATCATCGCATACACGGCTCTGGTCGTTGACGCCCGTGTAATCCCACATGGCGGTTGGCCTCTTTTAAAGGGGTTGGATCCTCCGGCGCAGGAACACGCCCGACAGATTATCCCGTTCAGCGGGGTACCCAACTCCTTGTCCCGGAAGCATGCCACCTTCGTGAGTAAGGGGGCGACGACCTTGCCTTCCTCGGCTGAGAGCGAATGCAGCCATGACTTTCGCCGCTTCAAAATAGCGAATGGCTGGAACTCAGGGACGCCACCCACGCTGTCGTCCACGACGTAGAACCACTTTTGGCGCCACCCCTGGGCCGAGTCTACGAAATTCATCTCCATGTTGGGGATGTCCTTGATCGCCTGAATCCCGAAGCCTCCGGTCCTCAGTGGCTCGCCGATTCTTTCGCCCGGCTGCTTCTTCTCTCGAAAGATCCGCATTTTGAAGATGGCTTTCCAAAGCCCCCAGTGCAGACGGATGTCGAGAAAGCATTCACAAAGCACGATAAAGCACAAAATGTGTTGTATCGCGTTCGGAGGAAGGTCGTGCAGATGTATGCCATAGACATACTGCATCCCGAAAAAAATGGATGGAGGGGGAAGGACAAACCTCGGGCGATGTGCTCCAAGAATGCGACGCGTTCGGTGGAGAGGGGTTTGGGCATCTCATCCTTCTTAGAGGACATGCGCACACGCTTAGAGCTCTCCGGGGGAAGCAGCCCCTCCCTCTTCATCTCCATGATGCTTTTCTTTGTGGCGTTCGACGAGCGCCAGTCGTCCGTCTTCTTCGCTGGGGCCGCCGGGGACATGCTCGCCGCTTCCTTACCGGATGCCACTGCGCCGCGCTTCTTGTGTCCTGTCATTGGGAGTCGCTCGTGCTCACAAAGGAGAAGGAATGCACAGAGGAGTAAGAAGATGAATGAGGGCCGGGAAAGTTATTCTTCCCCTAAGGCCCAATATTTATATCAGCGCCAACATGATCCGAGCCGTTGATCTGCGAACGCGGTGCTCATCGCATCTGCCACGCGTGAAGCGGAAACGAGGAGGCAGGGGGCAGTTACCCCTGCATGATCTTTACGAAAAGATCGTCCATATTTACAGCGCAAAACTAGCGGAAAAACCGGGACACGACCGATCGTTTCCGGTAAAAAAGCCGACATGGTGGGCCCGCACGCTCTGTGCCACTTCGTCCGACTGCGCGGTGACGTCACTGCGCACCTCATGACACGAAATCTCTTTCGTATAAGCATCAAGACACGAAATTTCTTTCGCATGGGCACCCTGACATGAAATCTCTTTCGTATGGGCATTTCAACACGAAATCTCTTTCGTATAAATACATCGACATGAAACCTCTTTCATATAAGATTCATAACGCGATATCTCTTTCGCACAAGATCAAGAAAAAAGAAGATTCCATCACCCGAAGGATTGCAGAAATGCGATAAAGGTAAAATCACGAGTATGCAGCTCCCGCAACTCTACCTCCTGATGTTATCACACATCCTTTTAATCCTGGATCGTTCAACCGACTAGGCACATCTGGATGCCGTATTCTTTCGAGTATGAAGGTAAGACCAAAGGATCTCTCCTATGGGCCTGGAATCGCACTCAAGATGCGTCCTCTGGTAAACTTTCTGTGTCAACAACACGAAGAAAAATCCTAGCGGACGCACCGGGTACCCCTTTAAGGTTAAGTTCGACTCGGTAAGACCTCCACGGCTAAGTCGCAATGATCACCTCGTCGAGTTCGAGCCGGGGGTCTCGAATTCACGTAGGCCAGAACTGTTTTTGCCCTAGATGCAACTAATTGGCTCTGATCTTTCGGGAGAGCCAATCGACTGAGACGTATCCTTCTGCGAAAATAGCCAACACGAGGCGCATTCACCACTCGAGTACGCGATCACCTCGGATGCAGGGTATACACCCTTAAAAACAGGCAATTGAATGACTAAGTCGCAAGAATCCAAGAATGAACTTTGAGTTCTTACCCGACTATTCTCAGTCGAATAAACACTTGGGGGCTACTGACGTGGGGATAACCCCTAGACCTGTCGGGTGAGCCTACCCAGTCTAAGGCCCAGAACCAAGGCCCATGGCAAGGCACTGTCTCGATGTTCCAGAAGGCCTAGTACATGCCCACCTGCAAGACTTTCGGGTCAAGAAGGAAAGATCCTACCAACCTAGAACAAGGGTTTGTAACCCCCCCGGACACGGTTTGAGACCTAGCCATCTATAAAAGGCTAGGAGAACCACCGAGGGGGGGGGGGAATCCAATCTACTTTTCACCACCATAGCCATAAGCTCGAGACCAATCTCTCGGCTTGCGCATCCACCTTGTAATCGATCTACAGATATTACAAATCTCAAGAGCAGGAGTAAGAGTTTTAACTCTACGAGGGCCCCGAACCTGGGTAAAACTGTGCCCCCTATTAGCCGACGATTGTCACCAGCGCCTATTCGTTCTCTTAATCTAAACCCTATCGGATCGTCCGAGGGACTTGTTGATATGAGTAATCGACACTCGCTCTGTGGCATCTTGTCTATAGGTTAGTGCGAGAAAATACATAAAATGACATAAAGTGTATAGGAAACATGTTGCATATGGCATGAGAACAACATGGACTATCAGAAATTATAGATACATTTGATACATATTAAGCTTCCCCAAGCTTAGTTCCTACTCATCCTCGAGTAGGTAAAACGATAAAAACAAATAATTTCTGAAGTGACATGCTACCAACATAAACTTAATCATCTAAATTGTAAAAGCATATGCAAGCTGAGAACATAGTATTTTAAACACATGCATGATAGATATAATTCTAACAATGAAACTTAGAAATCACTTTGCATCATGAAAAGTAACACAAATAAAAGATCATGAATAATAATGCACTTGAAAGTTATACGTTTGTTTTGAGCATAAAAAACATAGCAAAGTGATATTTCGCTTTTCCTTAAGAGTGGGGAAAAACATAAATGTCAGGACACCTTTAAAGTTCATGTGGATGACTAGAACAAATAATTTGAGAACAAGTAATACCACATCATGAATCAATCAATAATAATCTTTGGGAGTGATGCCCATTAAACTCAGAATGGCAACTATGCTCTCTCAACCGTGCATAAAGTTAGAAGATGAAGACTCAACATAAAAGAAAAAGGAAGGCCCTTCGCAGAGGGAACCAGTTATTAACTCATGTGCTAGAGCCTTTTATTTTATTAAACAGAGGTATTGAAAACATTTTTAGGTGCATGCCTATATCAACGAATGGTGAACAAAAAATACAGTACGTCACAAGCCAACTAGACTTCATAAAAACGGCTCGCATTGAAGGACACAACTGGGGTAGAATATCATCCCTTTTTCTCTTTTGTTTACACAATTATGCTTTGACTGATAAATCAGGGGCAAAAATAGCGAAGAGAATTTATTGTAACCAATTTTGGGCTGGGCATCCCGCTGCCAGCTCTTCTATCAATTTGGATAAGCGGATGTGCCACTAGTGCAGGTGTGTAAATTTAATCAACAAGTGAGATAAATATTCTCTATTCACGTCCCCATGAGCTAAAACATGGGCACAAAACATGAATAATTTTAAAAGTTCTAAAGGTAGCACATGAGAAATTTACTTGGAGTGGCGGTTAAATACCACATGTATGTAGGTATGATGGACACATTTGGCATACTTTGGTTTTTGGGAGTTGGATGCACGAGTAGAGCTCACACTCAGTACAAGTGGAGGCTAGCAAAAGATTGGGAGCGACAAATAAAGAGAGCAATAATGGCCATAATCATGCATAGCGACGAAAACTGTACTACTACTTTCCAACAACAATCATTTTATATAAACAAAAACTCTCCAAGAGATATAGCAATGAAACAAGAGAGTACTAATACTACTCTACTAGAACTAACAACTCTGAATAATAGATGCATGAAAAACATGAGCTAAAAGGATTTGCAGCAGCTAGAAGAAAAACTAAGAATACGAGCATGGAAGAAAACGAGTATTCATATGAAAAACCGGAGCGTGTCTCTCTACCACATAAGAATTCTGGGTTCCAACTAAGTTTATTGCAGCAAGGAAAACAAAATAAAAACAAGCAAACACTCCATGTAAAGCGCATGTGATGTGACCGAATAAAAATATAGTTTCACTAGAAGTGACCTGATAAGTTGCTGATGAAGAAGGGGATTCTTGGGCATCCCAAGGTTAGACGCTTGAGTCTTCTTGGAATTTTCTGGGATGAACCCCGGGGGCTTCCCCAAGCTTTGGCTTTTCTCTCTTCTTGATCACATTATATAATCCTCTTCTCTTGACCTTTGAAAACGTCCTTCACACCAAAATCAAAGTAATTATCATTAGAGGGTTAGTGCATAAAAAAAATTTACATGGATTGCATGGACACAAGCGTTATTAATACGTTTTAAACATTAGCTATGTCCACTAATGTTTCGTGATGCAAAGAAATCCACTCAACATAGTAAAAGAGAGAATGCAAGTAAAAAGGTTGAATCTGTCAAAACCAGAACAATCTGTAAAGACGATTTTTTAGGCACTTACGTTGCTTAAATAAAAAATGTAAAGATAGAAAAACTTTCGTACTTAGATGGGGATTAAGAGCAAAAAATTTGCAGGTTATTTTGATATTTCTGTGATTTTACGCGGAATTAACATTGGACAACAGAAACCTGTTTTCTGCGCAGAAATCCAAATCTAACACCAACTTTCACTAGAACCTTTACTTGGCACCACTAATAAATGAAAATAAATACACAAAGGAGTTGCTACATAAGTAAACAACACCTTTACTAAAATAAAACAGAGAAAAACGATGCAAAAAAAACATGGGTTATACTCCCAAGAAGTGCTTTTCTTTAACGCCTTTTAGCTAGGCATGATAATTTGAGAATATGCTCACATAAGGATAAGAGTTGAAAACATAAAACAGAGCATCAAGAAGCATATATAAAACATGTTTATACCTAACACTCTTCCTATGCATGGGAGTATTTTAAGAAAACAAATCAATGAAGAACAAAGCTAGCATAGGACGGCAAAACAAGTGCAACTTCAAAAGTTTTAACATAAAGAAGGAGACTTAATATTATTGAAATATATGAAACCGTGTCTTCCTCTTTCATAATGACCAGTGGGTCTTAAAGAAACCATAATATAGAAGGAACATAAGAGAAACCTCAAAACTTTCATCATAAAGAGAGGCAATTTAATAACATGAAGATTTCCATAACCTTATTTTCCTCTCTCAAAATAATTCTCAGCAACATCATGAATAGACTCAACAATATAGCTACGACATAAAGAATTTTTATCATGATCAAACATAAAATTATTATCATTACTCTCCACATAAGTAAAATCCTTCTCATTAGTAATAGTGGGAGTAAAACGATCACATCCAACATTGCAATCATTATAAACTAGAGGAATAGTATAATCATAATGAACTTTCTCTTCAACAGTAGATGGACTGAAAATAGCATGTTCATAATTGTAAACATCACATATAGAAGGCATATCATATTCACAATAAAATTTATCCTCAATAGTAGGTGGAACTAGAAACTACAATCATTATAATCATCATATATTGGAGGCAAAGTATCATCAAAGAAAAATTCCTCCTCAAAACTTCAAGGACTAAAAATGTCATATTCATCAAAACTAGCTTCCCCAAGCTTATATTTTTCCATAGCATTAGCAATAATGGTGTTCAAAGAATTCATACTAATAACATTTCTACTAGCATGCAAATAAAGTTCCATAGGTTTTTTTTAATTTTCTCTTCAAAAGCATCATGTCCTAATTCAATTTTAAGATTATAAAGATCTCTCATTTTGTTGTTGTTTTCCATTAATCATAACTAGTAAAAATAAAAACGAGGAACAAGTAAAAAAAGCCTAACTAGTGAAAACAAGAAACAAAAAGATATAATTACTGAATCTAAAGGAAATAACTTCGAGCACTCACAGAAGATGTGAGTACCTTTTACCGTACCTCTCCGGCAACGGCGCCAGAAAAGAGCTTGATATCTACGCACACATCTACACTATTATAGACAATGTTGGGCCTCCAAGTGCAGAGTTTTGAGAACATCAGCAAGTTTCCCTTAAGTGGATCACCCAAGGTTTATCGAAATCGGGGAGAAAGAGGTCAAAGATATCCCTCGCAAGCAACCCTGCAATTACGATACAAGAAGTATCTTGTGTCCCCAACACACCTAATACAATTTTCAGTTGTATAGGTGCACTAGTTCGGTAAAGAGAGAGTAAAATATATGTAATATGGATGATTATAAGTAGTAATTGCAATCTGAAATAAAAATGGCAGCAAGCAAACATATAGCAGAACTGATTGTGAACGGTGTTTCAATGCTTAGAAACAAGGCCTAGGGATCATACTTTCACTAGTGGACACTCTCAACAATAATAATATAATTGAATGCATAAATATCATATCTTCACTACGCTACTCCAAACCACTCTCCGGTCGGATAACAAACACCAATCATTGCATAGGGCTACAAAAAGCACTCCTTAGAGTTCGTATTTCCCCATCCAGGTAACCTCACACTATCACTATGAGCCCTAGATGGTTCCAGACAAACACCACAATTTCATAGGTTCATCCAACACAAAATATATATAGCATGCTAAACCACACGGTGCACACACTGTCACCTTTACACCGTGATCAAAGTGTCTACGGAGATCTCATAACAAAACCACTTGAGTAGCATAATAGATGAAGAGTAACATCTACTTATTCAACTAGATTACAAATCTCATGATCAGAGAGAGATAAAACACATAGCTACGGGTAGATCCCTCAGCTCCGGGGGAGAACTACACCCTCCTCATCATAGGATAGCAACGACGATGAAGAGGGAGGTGGAGTCGATGGAGATGGCTCCGTGAGAACTTCCCCGTCCCGGCAGGGTGTCGGAACAGAGATTTTATGTCCCTCGAAACTTGTCGGCGGTGGCGGCGGAGCTACGAAACTCTTCGTGGAAAAGGGCTGGTTGTTTTAGGGTTTATGCATCGAGGGAATACATAGGCGAAAGGGCAATATTGGTGGGTACCTGAGGGGCCCACACCACCAGCTGGCGTGGCCATATGGTGTGGCTGATCCCCTGCCCCCCTCCGAGTCCCCTCCAGAGTCCGTGTACGTGACAGATTTCTAAGACTCTAGGATTTTGTTTCGTTCAATTCCGAGAATATTTCGAGAACAACTTTTCTAAAACCAAAAATAGCAGAAAACAGGAACTGGCTCTATGGTATCTTGTCAATAGGTTAGTCCGAGAAAATCCATAAAATGACATAAAGTGTATAGGAAACATGTAGCATATGGCATGAAAACAATATGGAACATCAGAAATTATGGATACGTTTGAGACGTATCACCCTGCACCCCTACTTCCATCAACCAACTCTGGACAGCCCGAAACGAATAAGAAGGTGATGGAGGAGGACTGCATGAGCCGCTCTGAGTTCTTCTCAACTTCTCAATGCAAAAGCCCTCTTGGCTCTCTGCCTGACAAGCTAGACTATGGTCAATTAGATGATAGGTATGTGATTGGGAGGGTCCTTTCCTTTAGCCTACTCAAGTGGTTCTTGAAGAAGTTCCCTGTATCCTGTAGCTGGAGAATTCCACAATTGACTTAAACTTGTACAAAGATCTGCTAGATGCTGGAATGGATTATGAAGATGATGATCCTATTTAGGAACATCCCTACACTTACTGCCTGCACTCTGATGTGGCTACACTCCTTAGTGGACTCTACTGCCATCCATTGATGAGGCCTCTACTGTTGTTCTCCTACCAGAACAAGAAGACAAAATGGGGCCCATCTTTTGCTACTAGGAGGAGTGCTAGGAAACATGGTGCCCTGAACATTGTTGAGAAAGCTGAGAAATACAGGATGAAGCAGAGTTTGGAGATTCCTCCAAGCTTCAAAGGTAACTCCTTTGCTGTCCTAGATCCTAATTACTTGGTGATATGCTAGATGTTTTAGACATTTCTTGTGGATCATCTGTGGCAGAAGAAGAAGAAATTATTCATAAAATGATGCATAGTGAGATTGTTCTCAGTCATAAGTTTGCTGTTGATAACTCTGTTACTATCCTCCCTGACTCCATTGATATAGAATGCGAGGATCAGTTTCCTGCCCTTACACTTCAAGAAATGGTGGCATTGTCTGTCAGAATTCTGGTCAGTTGTCTGATTCAGAGTTTGGCCTTAAAGACACACCATCGAGTTCAGTGACAGAAACCCTAAATCTAAGTATAATGCCCTCATGAATAGCAAAACATGGAGATTGGTTCCACAAAGGCATGGTATAAACATTATTGATTTCCGATGGATTTATAAAATTAAAAAGAAGGCATATAGTTCCATTGACAGATATAAGGCTAGACAGGTAGCCAAAGGCTTGAAGCAACGATATGGTATTTATTATAAGGATACTTTTAGTCCAGGTGTTAAGATTTCTACTGTTCAACTTTTCTTGGCAATTTCTGTGTCTAGGGGATGGAGTTTGCGACAGTTGGATGTAAAGAACGCGTTTCTTCATGGTGTTCTGGAAGAGGAGGTCTATATGAGACAACCACCAGGTTATGAAGACAAGGGAAGGCCGAACTATGTTTGGAAGCTTGACAAGGAACTATATGGACTGAAACAACCACCCGGAGCGTGGTATGCTCGATTGAGTTGCAAATTAATGAATTTTGGCTTTGTTGCGTCCAAATCAGATAATCCTTGTTCATATATCGTAAGTCCAACATCACCATGTTTATGCTCATCTATGTGGATGACATCATAGTTGCTAGCTCATCACAAGCGGCAATAGATGCTCTATTGGAGGATTTCAGGAAGGAATTTGCATTGAAGGATCTTGGTGATCTCCATTATTTTCTAGGAATTGAATTTCAAAAAGTTAATGACAGGTTAATATTGAATCAGAAAAAATATGGTCAAGATGTTCTTGCACGTGTTGGCATGACACACTGCAAAGGTGTGTGTACTCCCTTGTCACCTTCAGAGAAGATCACGACACATGAGGGAGATCCTTTGGGTCTTGATGATAGAACTAATTACAGAAGCATGGTTTGAGCGCTACAGTATCTCACACTCACAAGACCTGATATTTCCAATGCAGTAAATAAAGCCTATCACTATTTGCATGCTTCCACTACTATCAATTGGACAGCTGCCAAGCGTATCATGAGATATATCAAACATACAGTTGATATTGATTTAACATTTATGAAGTCCCACTCTACACTTCTTAGTGCATTTTCAGATTCTAATTGGGCAGGATGTGTAGATGATCGTCGATCAACTGGAGGTTTTGCTGTGTTTTTTGGGCCAAATCTAATTTCTTTGAGTGCTAAGAAGCAAGCTACGGTCTCCAGATCGAGTACTAAAGCAGAGTACAAGTCTGTGGCAAACACTAATGCTGAAATAATTTGGGTATAGTCGCTACTCGAAGAACTTGGAGTTAAATGTTCACAAGCGCCATGCCTATGGTGTGACAATATGGGAGCCACATATTTGTCAGCAAACCCAATATTCCACGCAAGGGCCAAACACATTGAGATAGATTGTCATTTTGTTAAATAGGAAGTTCTCAATAAGCAGCTGGAGATTCGATTTGTTCCTTCAAAGGATCAAGTAGAGGATGGCTTCACAAAGCCACTCCCCGTACGACAGTTCGAAGAATTCAAGTATAATCACAACTTTTCCAAGTTGTGATTAAGGAAGGGTATTAGCGATAGAATAGTTCACGTTAGCCGTACCATATTTGTATTGGACTCCTAGTCCACCTCGTGTAATCTAGCATATGCCCAATATAAATACATATCACAAGAGCCTAGGTAAGCTTCCGAATAGAACCGATTCTACCTGATCGCTAGCTTCTACATGATATGAGAATTTTGGAATAGTAGAGGCCCAGGGAGACCTGGCAGAAAACAAGCTTTAGCTGATTTCATCTCAAAATATAAGTTAGACTTTGTTGGTATTCAGGAAACTAAAAAGATGACCTTCCCTCCTCATTTCTTAGACTTTATCTCTGGTCCCTAGGAGTTCTCCTGGGTTTTTTTTGCCTGCTTAAGGTACTGCTGGAGGTATCTTGGTAGGCTTCAGGAAAGACAAGGTTGAGATTGTTAGTCATTCCTGTTTTGAGTTATGTGTCTCAATTGTTGTTAAGAATCTGTTGGATAACTTTACATGGCAGTTAGTTGTTGTGTATGGTACTTCCTATCCAGAATTCAAATTACAATTCATTGATGAATTACATGATGTCATGGATAAAAGCACTCTCCCTACTCTTTTAGGGGGAGATTTTAACCTTGTGAGAGATGCTTCAGAAAAGAGCAACTGGGTGGTTAATGCTAACTGGACCCTTTTGTTCAATGAATGGATTAATAAATGGTCCAGTAACCAAGATAATCCTATCATGGCCACTCTGGACATGGCATTGGCTAATACTGATTGGGAACATAATTACCCTCTCACTACTGTTAGAGCTCTCCCCAAACCTGTTAATGGTCAAACTCCCCTCCTCGTGGACACTTGCTCTGATGCATCCCCTCCTAGATTGTTTAGATTTGAGAAATGGTGGTTGGAATATCCTGAATTCCATGCCATGGTCCATAGGGTTTGCAACCTCCCTTGCTCCTTGAACTCCCTATTGCTAGGTGGAAATTCAAGCTCACAAATCTTAGCAGACACTACAAATGTTGGAGCATTAATGTTGATGCTGCCAACAAGAAAGAGAAGAATGATCTAATCCAAGAATTTAATATTCTAGAAACCTTCTCAGAATCTTGCCTCCTCTCTACAAATGAAGCAAATAGGTTGAGTCAAATTAGATCTGATTTTGATAAACTCCTTAAGTTAGATGAAACCAAAGCTTGGCAAAGATCTAGGGATAGGTATGTGAAAGAACGGGATATAAATACCTCTTATTTCCATGCCATTTCTAATCAAAGGAGAAGAAAAACAAATAGCTATCTTGGATAGCCCCGATGGTACAGTTGATAGAACTAAAGACATGCTTAGAGTAGCCTTGGACATTTATAAATCCTTGTTTTCTGCTGAGCATAGGACGAACATGTCTTTAGGTGCTGACTTTTGGGATTTGTCTGATAAGGTGAATAATGAGGAAAATGATCTTCTTCAAAAACAAGGAAAATGATCTCCTTTATTTTTAACCAGAAGTTTTGGGGACTCATGCAATAATAGGACTTCGTGGCCATGGTTAGGGATTTTGAACAAGGAAATTTAGCTGTTGCTAGACTAAATTTTGCGTTAATCACTCTTATTCCAAAAGAGCCTGATGCTAGGGAAATGAAGAAATTTAGGCCTATTAGCCTTGGTAATTGTAGCTTAAAAATCATTTCAAAAGCTATTACAAACAAACTCTCCCTTGTGGGTAGTAGACTGATTTCCAGTAACCAAAATACCTTTATTAAAGGTCGGTTTATCTTAGAGAGTGTGGTTTCAGCACATGAATTGATTCATGCTGCACATTCTAAAAATGATCCTTCTCTTGTTCTTAAACTTTATTATGAAAATGCCTATGATAGGGTGGATTGAGACTTTTTAGATGAAATGATTTTCTCTCGAGGTTTTGGTCCTATTTTCAGGAGTTGGATTAGAAGCCTTTTGGTTGGAGGCTCTCTTTGTGTTAGGATTAATGATGTTAACAATGTCTACTTTAAAGTAGTTAAGGTCCTCAAACAAGGAGATCCCTTCTCCCCTACCCTATTCAACTTGGTTGGAGATATCTTTTCTAAAATGCCCTGTAAAGCTGCCAATGCTGGTTTGATCCAAGGGATCCTCCCCCAGGTTGTTCCCGGAGGTATTGTCATCCTTCAATATGTTGATGATACTATTCTCTTCCTCGAATCCAAGGTAGCCTATGCTCGAAATTTGAAATGGATCATATCTTGTTATGAAAATTTGTCAGGGATGAGGATTAACTTTCACAAATCTGACTTGATGACAATCCACGTGGATTTTGCTCAGGCCAATGTATTTGCCCAGGTCTTTTGCTATAAGCTGCAAATTTCCCCTGCAAATATTTTGGAGTTCCTTCCATTATTCAAAATTAAAAAAAGAGGACCTACAACCTATCATTGACAAAACATTGAAGAGTTTTGATGGGTGGAAAGGTAAATTACTTAATTACCAAAGCAGGCTTGTCTTGCTTAAGGCTTGTATTGCTACTATACCAATGTGTCTCCTTTAAGTGATCAAGTTCTCTAAGTGGGCGATCGAATCTATTAATTCTCAGATGGCTCACTTCCCATGGAGCGACTCTGACAATAACAAAAAAAATATTACTTAGCCAATTGGGACTTGGTCTCCATGAAGAAGTAATTTGGGGGACCGGGTGTTCAAACTCTTGGGAACTTCAACCATTGCTTGATGGCCTCTTGGATTAAAAGATACCATGCTGATTCAGGAAAGTTTTGGAAGAAAATAGTATATTTTAAATATGACCCTGACCCCAATGTCTTCTCTGCTGCTCCTAACATTTACTCACCTCTTTGGAAATGTGTGATGTGGGCAGCTAGATCTGCTAACTGTGGATATAGATGGAAACTAGGGAATGGTAGAAAGGTTAAATTCTGGAGTGATGTGTGGATATGTACTTGTAGTCTAGCAGTCTGCTATTGGAACTTATTTGAGATCTCCGATGAACAAGATATTTCCCTGGCTCGAGCCTATCAAGACAATGAGCCTAGGTTCACTTTTAGAAGGAATTTTCCAACGGAGGGTTTCAATAGGTGGTTGGAACTTTCTCAACTGGTGAGTACTATTACTCTTACATATGAGGATGATCTTCCCACCTAGATGTTTCATTTCTCTCGTGTATACAATGTCAGGTCTTTCCATGCCTTTGTGAACAATAGGGGCAATTTCCCTGTTTATACCCCAGCTGTCTGGAACATCAAAGTGCAACCTAGGCTCCATGTCTTCATTTGGATTTTGTCTAATAATAGATTACTGAATAGGGATAATCTAGCCAACGCTAATGGATCTTGCCTCTTCTGCTCCGATCGTGAGTCCTGTCATCATTTGTTCTTGGGTGTTTTGTTGCCAAACAGGTGTGGCCTGTTATTTCTGTCATGTTGGGCATTGATGTGGCATGGATTTTAAATCCATTGCCAGGTGGTGGATCAATGAGACTAAAAATTCCATGTTAACTCCTTATGTGCTGCAGTGCTTTTGGCGATTTGGAAATTAAGAAATTACATGTGCTTTCAGGGTTTAGCCTCACCAGGTGTTCAGGACATTTGGAGAAGGACTGCGCTCGAGCTGGAACCATGGAAGATCCTGGCGCCTTCCTCATCATCTCACCTCATCGTCAAGAATGTACAGGAACTGAACAAGATGCAAGGAGATATTTTGCAGATCGTCTAGCGCTGATGACTCGTTCTGGGGGCTTTTCTGACCCTGAAGCAGCCCAGGATGCGACATGCCAGCGCCTCCTAGCAAAGTTTCAATCTAAATCTATGTAGAGGAGTGTGTTCGAGGTTGTTTCTGTGCTGTTAGAAACCACAAACTTGTTTTGCCCCTCTTGGTCTGGGTCCTGATGGTTCTAGCTCACCATGTTGGTGTGTGCCTGAGATATGTAAAACTTAAAATGTTGGCCGCTTTTGATTTCAATGAAATAGGGCGGTCGGCCCTAGTCTATCGAACAAACTGCCTTATCGGAAAATATATCATAAAAATCAGATGAAAGAAAACTGAGATATAATGAAAACAATTGTGGTGCCAAAAGGTCAGCAATTTAAAAAGAAACAAAAATGACCGTGGACACAAATGTAATGGCAAACAAAACATGCTTCTTGAAATACAATTTGTAGAATGGTTTATCGCAGTTATCGCCAAGGGGGTGGCAACTAGCATTTTTTTTAAACAATATGTTTTTAATATGTATTTCGGATAATAATACGTGGATCCAAGAAATTTTAAAAATAATAGCCAATCGGCCAGGCCGCACCCGACTGAGTGCTGTCGGCCATAGCCCAGTCGATTGCTCCTAATCGGCCAGGCGGCAGCCGATTGGTGGCTAGCTGATGCAAGCCCCTGGCAATCGGTTGAGGCGACCTGCAATTGGGTACGCCGTACCCAATTAGTCCGTTTTTATTACTGCCCTACCTCCCGCCACATTCTCGCGCGCAATTTTCCTCTAATTAGTCCAACTAGTCGCTGTCCCCCACTGCGACATGTACCAAAAAATTTAGGGTGCAATTTTTTTTTTCTTCTCCGCCTTTGGTAGCAACCCGGTTCATTGCAAATTCCTATAATTATTTTGCAACGAGGACAATAATTTTACATGAAAAGCAGTACTGAATTAAAATTTGAAATAATAGAATACGCATAAAGAAAACTAATATTACTCGACGACTTCACTTTGCTCTTCCACGTGTTCGTGATGGCGGCATGAAGTCGTCATCACTGTTTTCATCAGCTACGGCTTTTGATGAACCAACACGCTTACACATAGCCTTAAACCTAGCTAAACTTCTCGGCGTATAGTCATCGTCACTGTTGTCATCATCAACTGTCTTGGATGCGCCGCCACTCTTCCCCTTCGATGTATCAGCAGTCTTCCCTTTCGATGCGCCACCACTCTTCCTCTTTGATGCGCTGTCACTCTTCCCCTTTGATGCGGCATCAGTCTTTCCCTTTGATATTGTGCTAAGGATCCAATGAGCATGGCGGTTGTCTTCTGGAAACCCTCGCGGACATGGCCCAAAGAGTATGCTCATCCATCCATAGTGCGGGATCTTTTTGTTCAGAAACTCTGCGTCGGCAGGCCAGTGCTGCACATTGAGAATAAAGGAGAAACAAAAATTACACCGATGAAAATCCATTTGAACATGATCTAAACTCGTAAATCGATTACCTCAACGTGAAGTGCATAGGCCTCGTCAGAAAATTGTATCTCAACTACTCTGCACCACTTATGATGCCACCTCAATAGTTCATTCCTAATTTCATCGGTGGATCTAGGCGGGAGGTTATATCTGGCTAATTTTTTCCCCTGAGCAATATCGTGGGCCGACTCATTCATTAGTTCCATAAAACTAACGGGAATTCTACCCTCCCTCCTAATCTTTCAAGAACCTTTTAGCGCATGATATAGAATATACCATGAGCTTTGTGGGTCGAGACCAGGACTACCACTATCAGCCATTACTCTAAGGTTACCATGATCTTGAGGGATGCTTGTATTAACACACGTGTGATGCACTAAGTCACTTATCACCCAATTAATATCATTCTTTGGAAGGTAACCATGCATCCTCCCGGGACAATCGATGTCACACCCCAGTTTTTGGATTCTTGGACTGTGCTCAAGAAGACAAAAATTAGGGCCACCAATTTTTTTTTATAACAACATGATTGTCTGAACTAACATGTGTTTATGATCTTAATCATATTTGCAACACAAGTTTTGTTTCTTTATAAAACCAATACCGGATGTTTCTGAAAAACATTCCTATTATTTTTCCGGAAATTTTTCCCTGATGTTTTCCTGTTATTACTTAAGTGGATTTTTATTCCAAGACTTGGATCATCCTTGTTTTCATCTTAAAACAAACTTTTAACTTTGTTGGATCCAAGAAAACAAGTTTCCAAAATGATCTATGAAAGTTTTCTTTTAACTTTCCTATAGAAAACAATCTCTAAAAAATAATCCAAGTACATGTTTCCTACCATTGTTTTCACCAAGCTATAAATTGTTATTTTAGGTTTTCTCGACTTTTAATTAATCCTTGATACATGTACTACAAACCCATAAGATCACTTTTATTTTTGGAGAAATAAAAACTATCTTTTGCTTGTTGTTTTTGTTGTATAAAATTAAGAGAGAAAAAGGCAGTTTTGAGAAACAGATAAAAACAGAAAGTATACCTTTTTCCACATTGTTTTCATGGCCTTAAATTATTTCAAAATTGTTTTCAAAAGTTGTTTCTGAAATTATATAACATGGTTAACAAGTCCATACTTTGAAAAACAATTTTGGGAATCATTTGAACCCGAAAAACAAACTCAACTTTTGCAACTTTTAATCTGTTTTCAACACTTAGAAAATTTCAAAGTCATAAGACTAAATTTTCTGAATTTTTCAGTGAACAGTCTGGGATACACTTTTGCACTTTAGTTTTCTTGATGTTTCTTTGCATTTTTGGAAGCATGGACAAGCCTAGTGTGTTGACCATAGTATCTACTCGAACCAGAGCCCTTGACCCTGCTTCTAGAAGCCTTGGATGCTAAGAAAAGGGAGAGAGAAGAGTGATGACTAGGACAGGTATGGGCAGCACATGAGTTGACATTTTTGACCTTGCCCACTTGCCCACTTGCTCTCCAGGGCCAGGGTGAACCTTGTCCACTCGTGCTCTTGACCTAGGGCACCTGTGCTCCCTAATGGAAATGTCTAAAACCCCCTAGGCACCTCCATGCCAATGGTTGGCATCCACCCGAGATGCCATTTTTGCCCTTTTTCTCATCCCCTCATCTATATAAGTCCGGAGGGCCTCTCCTTGTGCCCTGCACCTCCCACACTCCCTCTCTATCTCCCCCACTCAAGATCCATCCCCTTCCCTAGCCCTAGAGCACCCCGAGCCCGTGCTCTGGCTGCAGGGTGATCACCACGGCCACGGCAAGGCCCTGCCCACCTCCTACCATCCCAGCACCTCCCTCCACCCTGGAGCCACTCCCCACGATCCCCTGAGCTCCCCGGACAAGGTCCCGCGTGTCGGGGGGTTACCCCCGAGTAGGGTAAAGGCAAGATCAAAGGAGAGGTTTTGCTGAGTAGCTGGCTACCCGGTACTCACTACCCGGTTGACTGCTATCCGGCCGTACCTGCTAATGGCCAGGAGAAAGAATCAAGGAAATTATTCTCCTCCGAGTAAAGGAAGTGGTCCGATTAGAGGTGGCGGTTTCCTACTCGGGCCAGAAGTCAAAGGATCCGTTCTGACACAGGATCCCGCGTATCCTGGTTCCGTACTGGGGCACTGTTCATCTGCAGAGCGCATGCTTATCCGCGCCAGGGTGTCAGCAGGGCGGTGCAGGTCAGGGGCCTACCCTGTGGCCGTGCCAGTGATAACAGAGCAGCTTCTTGGTTTTGCACAACGACTTTCTACACGAGACAAACTAGGAAGCCAAAGCTGTCAGCGAGAAGCTGGAAGTGTGCAGTGTGCACACTATGTCGACATCTGTTTGTACTTTTCCTCCCTTGGTTGTATCCGGTTGGGCACCAGTATATAAGGTGCCCTGCCTCCTCCTGTGTGAGGGTAGCGTCCTTAGAGAGAACACCTAGCTTACTCGTTACATAGAGAGAAGGGTGGCTACTCGGCTGTAGGCCAAACTGTACTGTGGCTACTCGGTGAGACACAAATATAAAGAGAGAAAGGCAGGAGTAGGGGTTTTACCTCCACATGAGGGCCCTGAACCTGGGTAGATCTTGTTGTTTGCAGTGATTGATTCATCCCACACGCGGCTACTCGCTGCGTGATCCCTCCCCGAGCACCTCCAGCGTCCATCGACCCCAAACAGTTAGCCATCCTATGGCATCTGCCGTGATACCACCACGACAGTTGGCGCCCACCGTGGGGCAACCAGCGGCGCTGGCTGGAGTTCACGTTCGGACGGGATCCATTTCTGCTACCGGGGAGCGCGTGGTCTGTGGCCTTATCCACAGATTTGGCTCCTTCGACTTCGTCATCGACAACACCGGCGATTTCGGCGGCAGGGCTATGCCGGAGGGCGGCACGGTGCTCTCCTTCGGCTCGCACCTCGTCCACGTCGCCACCACCATCATCCGCGAGAACCCCGAGAAGGTGCATGTCGCGGAAGATCCCCCTGCTGTCATCGCTGCACGCGGAAGGCCAACTGGCTGTTCTGCGGAGAGCGTGGAAGTGCTGATGACCGGCCCGGCTATCGCTGCTGGGAAGGGCGGGGCCGCATCCGCGGCAGTCGTTGAGGAGCTTGCGGACACGAGCGAGCTCCCGAGAACGCACAAGCCCTACGACACGCCCCACAACATCCCGGGCTACATCCCTCCTTCCACGACATCGACGATACCGGCATCCGCTGTGCGAGTAGGCATGCCGCCTCCCACCGAGCTCGAGCTCATGACCATGAGGGCGCAGCTCGACCGGCAGCGCTAGGAGCTGCTCGCCGAGCAGGCGGAGCTGGATAAGGTTAGGCTTGAGCTTAACCTGGGCCAGAACGAGTACAACAGAGCTCACGGCTTCACGCCTGTAGTGAGGAGGCCTGCCAAGGCAGGCTCTACGCACCGCAACCTAGGCACCGAGATGGCAGCAGTTGGTGAAACTGCTGGCCAAGCTGCTAGCCAAAACACCGCCACCACCAGACCAAAATACAGCACCCCCGCCAAAACCCTTAGAGTTGCTGAGGCTGTAGCTGCTGAGTTGGCGCATCTCGCTGGCGACGCACGTGTTAGGCAGCAGGAGAGGCTCAATGAGCTAGTGCTAGAGGCTGCTAGGCAGAACGAGGAGTTCCGGAAAGCCAATCCGGGTGCCGGAGCTTCTCAGGTGGTCCATTCGCATGCGGCTAGATCTAACGATCAGGCCTCATCACCACATCCCAGCCGTGAGAGGGACCGGAGTGGGCACTCTGGCAGAGACAGGCAGATGCAGGTGTACGACCCGGCTGTCGCCGCGAAACAGCACGCTGTGCCGCGACAATCTGGTAAAAAACACAACACTGCAGGAGCAGGCTATCAAGCCCATAAAGCTCATAGCCAGGCGCGAGATGGAGATCGCCCAGCCCTTCTCGGCATCAGGTTGCTCAGCCTACTCGGCAGAGACTGCAGCCGCGAGCAATGGCACCAGCCGCCAACCCGGTGGAGCAACCTGCAGTCGTGCAGGTGGACAGATATGATGATGGCTACTCGGCTATGGGTTTGGCTGGTTATGATATCCTGGATCGCGTGGGTGAGCGTGTGCTGGAGCCTAGTGATGCCAGGCACAAGCTGGACCGGATCAGCCTATCCGTGCAACTTGAGAGCAAGGGGCCGCCTGACCCAGAATGCTTTGGCCCACGCATCATGACAGAGCCATCGGTGAAGCAGTTCCAGCTTGCTAGGGGGATCAAAAGTGGTATGACGGCAGCACCAAGCCGGAAGACTGGCTTAATGACTATGTCACAGCCGTGCACATCGCAGGCGGCAACCGGAGATGGGCCATGCGGTACATCCCGCAGATGCTGGAAGGACCAGCAAGAACTTGTCTCAACAACCTGCCCAAGCACAGCATCAACTGCTGGCTTGACTTCGTGGAGGCCTTTGTCAGCAACTTCACCAGCACCTACCGGAGGCCGAATAGGCCGCAACAGCTATCCGCTTGCAGGTAGCGGGAAGAGGAGACAGACCGAGAGTATCTTACTCGGTGGAGTACTCTGAGGAACACCTGTGAAGGTGTGAACAAGGCCCAGGCCATCACTTGGTTTGCGCAGGGCTGCAGGCATGGCAGCATGTTGTGGCAAAGGCTGCAGAGAGAGATGCCGAGTACTCTCGCTGAGACCATCCGGATTGCGGATCAGTACGCACTCGGTGATCCAACTCAGCCTCTTCTTGATGCTGCTGAGCCGAGAAGGAACTACAACAACAAGCGCAATGAGTTCCGCAACAAGCGCAGAGGTGACTGGATTGATACCCGGTACGATCCTGAGGAGGTGAATGCTGTGGCTACCGGAGCTGGGAGTAGCGAGAGGCCAAAAACTGCTGGAGCCCAGTATGGGCAGAACCAGAATCAGGGCCAAGGCAACAAGAAGCAGTACAGCGCGCCCCAGTAGGGTAGCGGCAACTCGGGTCCTGCTCAGAACTTTGTCTTCAAGGACATGAAGGATGGCCCATGCAGCTTCCATACTCGGCATCCCGCTAGACCCGCCAACCACACTACTCGGCAGTGCAGTTGGTGGGAAGAGATCAAGAATGAGGGCCTGCCTCCTCCTCCTCCTCTGCCAGCTGCGAATGCCGCGGTGCAGCCTGCTCGCGCACCCGCTGCACGGCCTCCCGCATTCCCGAGAAGAGAGAATGTGAACCAGGTGGCTTTAGGAGCCAACCGCTACTTCAACAACGATGGCTACCGCAACAACAACAGCAACGACCGCAACCGCAACAACAACAGAGGCAACAACAACAATGGTAACAATGGTGACGGAGGCCGCAACCAGTACCAGGAGCATCACGAGAGCCACATGATCTTCACCTCTGAGCCTATCGACAAGCAATCTCAGCACAGGCGTGCCATGGCGGTCAATGCTGTGATCCCTGCTGTTCCTCACTACATGCACTGGTGCAACCAAGAGATCACGTGGTCCAGAGCAGATCATCCTAAGGTGATGCCCAATCCGGGTAGCTACGCCTTGGTGGTGGATCCCACCTTCTTGGGTTCTGAGAAGAACGTGAGGTTCAGCAAGGTACTGATCGACAACGGCAGCAGCGTCAACATTGTGTACAGAGACACACTTGAGAAGCTCGGTATGGCCGAGAACATGCTACTACCCAGCAAGACCACCTTCCACGGCATTGTGCCGGGAGTTTCTGGTTCTCCAATTGGCCGAGTGGGGATAGACGTTCTATTCGGCACCAGGGAGAACTGCCGCACAGAGAGCCTGCAGTTCGAGGTAGTTGATCACCAGAGCCCTTATCACGCCCTACTCGGCAGGCCTGCTCTGAGCAAGTTCATGGCCTCTACTCATGCTGCATATTTGAAGATGAAGATCCCTGGTCCCAATGGCGTGATCACCATCTCTGGTGATTACAAGAAGTCTATGGAGTGTGCCTCTGCTGGTTCTCAGTTGGCGGAGTCTATGGTGATTGCTGCCGAGAAGAAGAAGATGTACGAGGTGGTGGCTATGGCGCAGTCCGCGCAAGCTGGTGCGCCTGGCATGCCGAGTTCCCAGCACGGGACGGCGTTCCAGGCATCCCAGGAGACGAAGAAGATCCAGGTCGACCCTGAGTTCCCCGACCGTGTTGCCATCATTGGCTCAGGGTTGGGGGAGAAATAGGAAAGCGAGCTCATCCACTTCCTCCGTGAAAATCGGGACGTGTTCGCCTGGTCCAATGAGGATCTACCAGGTGTCCCGAGGGAGTTGGTTGAGCACTTGCTACATGTGCGTCCTGACGCCAAACCAGTGAAGCAGGCTATGCGCCGCTTCGGAGATGAGAGAAGGAAGGCCATCGGTGATCAGATCACCAAGCTGCTGATAAGAAATTTCATCATGGAGGTGCTGCATCCGGATTGGCTAGCCAACCCGATCATGGTTGAGAATAAGGAGGACCCCAAGGCCGCTACCGCATGGCGCATGTGCGTCGACTATACCGACTTGAACAAGGCCTGCCCCAAGGATCCTTTTCCGCTACCCTGCATCGATGAGGTGATCGATTCCACTGCTGGTTGTGAGCTGTTGTCTTTCATAGATGCCTACTCTGGTTTTCACCAGATAGCTCTCAACCCTGCTGATCAAATAAAGACTGCCTTCATTATCCCGTACGGGGCTTATTGCTATCGTGTCATGTGCTTTGGGTTGCGGAATGCGGGTGCTACTTATCATAGATGCATGCAGAAATGCTTGCATGATCAACTCGGCAAAAATGTGCAGGTGTACGTAGATGACATTGTCATCAAAACGAATAAAACACATACTTTGCTTAGTGACCTTGAGGAAACTTTTGCCAACTTGCGCAAGTATAAGATGAAGCTGAACCCGAGTAAATGCACCTTTGGCGTCCCGGCTGGCAAGCTACTCGGCTTCTTGGTATCCAGTCGGGGCATTGAGGCCAATCCTTCAAAGATAAAAGCTATTGAGAGCATGTCTTTGCCGAGATCCCTGAAGGATGTGCAAAAATTCACTGGTTGCTTGGCATCTCTGAGTCGTTTCTTGGGCAGAATGGGCGAGAAGGCCCTGCCTCTGTATCAGTTGATGAAGAAAAGCGACAAGTTCGTCTGGACACCGCAAGCTGATGTGGCATTCAAAGAGCTGAAGGCAATGCTGGGTAGCGCTCCCATCTTGGCTAGTCCGCTACCCAAGGAGCCAATGCTGCTATATATTGCCGCTACCAACCGGGTAGTCAGCGTGGTTATTGTGGTGGAACGAGAAGAGGAAGGAAAAAGTGTGCAGCGGCCAGTGTATTATCTCAGTGAGGTGCTGTCCAGCTCCAAACAGAACTACCCGCACTACCAGAAGATGACTTACGGCGTGTACCTGGGCGCCAAGAAGCTGAAGCACTATTTCCAAGAACATCCCATCACCGTGGTGAGTTCAGCTCCCATCTCGGATATCATGGGCAACAAGGAAGCAAGTGGCAGAGTAGCCAAGTGGACAATCGAGCTGGCCGCGTACGCTCCTGCATATGCGAGAAGAGAAGCCATCAAGTCTCAGATCCTGGCGGAATTTCTTGTGGATTGGGCTGAGGTGCAGTATGAGCCTCCTACTCCGGTATCCAACTACTGGAAGATGCACTTTGATGGCTCCAAAATGAAGGAAGGCCTTGGCGCTGGCGTAGTGCTTACGTCACCCAAGGCATCCAAGAATGTTGCAGAGTACGAGGCTGTGGTACATGGCTTGAAGGTAGCAAAGGAAGTTGGTGTGCAGCGCATCATATGCTATGGCGACTCCGATCTGGTTGTGCAGCAAGTTTCTGGCACTTGGGATGCTCTGGATGCCAACATGGCGTCATACCGCTTCCTGGTCCAAACCATGACAGGATTCTTTGAAGGCTGCGAGTTCCAACACATCCACCGAGCAGAGAACGAGGCAGCTGATGAACTGTCCAAGTTGGGGTCTTCTCGGCAGTACATCCCGGCTGGGATTGCCTTAGAGCATTTGAGAAAGCCATCCATCAAGCCATCCCCCAACTCGGAGTCCATTTTCATTCCTTCTCTGCCTAATGAAGAAGCAGTTCCAATGGAGATTGACTGGGAAGTAGCAAAAGAGGACCCGGGGACTGTAGTCTCCATCCCGGGGACTGGCGCCTGCAACCCGAGGACTGCCCCTCCTTACTCGGGGACTGCCCCTCCATACTCGGGGACTACCCCTCCTCACTAGGGGACTGCCCCTTTCAACTTGGGGACTGTCGCATTCCTTGAAGAAGTCCTTGCAAACCGTTCGGGGCTGCAGAGAGTCAATCCCAACTCAGAAAAAGATGCAGTGGTGGCTGTTCCGATGGAAGTGGACGAACCAGTGTTTCTCGCACGGGCAACACCGAGTTGGGCCATGCCCATATTATCCTTTCTAAAGGACGGCACCCTCCCAGATGATGAGGTTACCGCAAGGCAAATTCAGAGAAGATCCACGGGCTACACCATCTTCAGCGAAGTGCTGCATAAAAGAAGCCCCACTGGCGTGTTGCAACGCTGTGTGGAACCGGAAGAAGGAGAAGAAATTCTGGTAGAAATACATCAAGGGGAATGCGGGCATCACGCCTCTTCTCGGGCTCTAGTCAAGAAGGCTTTTCGGCATGAGTTCTTCTGGCTCACTGCTTTGAAGCAAGCTGAAGATATCATGAGGAAGTGCAACGGCTGCCAGAGATTCGCAAGTAAGATCCACATGCCTACTTCCGAGTTGAAAACCATTCCCATTACTTGGCCATTTGCTGTTTGGTGCCTGGATATGGTTGGTCCCTTCAAGCCGGCTAGAGGCAACATGACTCACATCTTGGTCATGGTTGATAAGTTCACCAAGTGGATTAAAGTGAAGCCTATTCGGAAATGCGATGGAGCCACTGCGGTGAGTTTCCTGAAGGACGTGATCCTGAGATACAGCTACCCGCACAGCATCATCACGGATAACGGCACGAATTTTGCTGAGGGTGCCATGGTGAGATTTTGCAGAGATAAGCACATCCGACTAGATGTCGCGTCTGGCGGCATCCCGCCTCCAATGGGCAGGTGAAAAGAGCAAATGGCATGGTGCTTGCAGGCATAAAGCCAAGGCTGATTGAGCCGCTGCTGAAAACACTAGGGTGTTGGTTAGACGAGTTACCAGCGGTGTTGTGGAGTCTAAGGACTACCCCTAACCGGTCAACCGGCTACACACCATTCTTCTTGGTTTATGGGGCTGAGGCCGTGTTGCCAATCGATCTAGAGCATGACTCCCCCCGAGTAACCCTCTACACTGAGGCGGAGGCGAGAGAAGCTCGAGAAGATGACGTTGACCTGCTAGAAGAAGCAAGAGAGCTTACTCTGTCACGATCAGCTGTTTACCAGCAAAACTTGAGGCGTTATCATAGCCGGAAAGTTAACCCAAGGGTTTTCCGAGAAGGAGACATGGTGCTTAGGCTCGTGCAGCGCACAGCCGGGATGCACAAGCTATCTCCTCCATGGGAAGGGCCGTTCATTGTGAGCAAGGCTCTACACAATGATGCCTATTACCGTGTTGACGCACAGCCATCCCAGAAGAACAGGCCGGATAAAGCTGGCGAGGAATCTAAGCGCCCCTGGAATGTAGCTCTACTCCGTCGCTTTCATTCGTGAGCAAAAATGTGTATGTGCTCTCTTATCCGAGTTAAACATCTACCCTGCAATCTGAAATTGAACTCGGGGACTGCCCTCGTCCAAACTGTTCCTTGTGTTTACTCTGCTTTGCTCTGTCTATTCGGTTGAAACACTTAGAATTTCAAAAGCATAAAAAGTAGTGTGTTTAAACTCACCGGACACTCTGCGACTCTGCTGCTGTCCGCAACCCGACTTCATGGCGAGCCAGAGAACAAGCCAACGAGTCAATGAACACATTAAAAATTGCAAAGGAAAGGAACCGTGTGGCAACCGAGTAGAGTGTTTTTTGCTGTTTTTCCTTTCCGGCTAAGTGGTGGGCAGCGTTACTATGAATTTTTCCAAGTGGCTAAGTATTTGAAACTCCTACTTTAAACTCTTGTGACTCGACTACCAACAAAGCAACAAGTTGCAGGTAAGAGATGAGATAAAAAGGAAGAGTGGATGAAAAATGCAACTCGGGGACTCGCATGATAACGAAACCCGGCATCGAGCCAGAATCGCTCAAATACTAAGTATAAAACATCAAACTGGAATAAAAACTGAGTAGCAACGGAGAAGATAATTGTTTGATACATATGCACCCGGCATCCCGGGGATCTGATAAGAGTTTGCGGCATAAGTGTTTCAGGGGTAAACTAGTTGGAAGTAGCGGTGTTCTCCAAGTTGGTGTTGGCGGCATCCGCTTCAGGGTTGGCAGCAGCTTGCTCAGAAGTGGCAGTGGCCACCGAGATGGGATCGGTAGCTGATGTAGAGGCATTGGACTGAGTACGGGGTAGCGCCGCGTCGTCGAGTGCCGCGCCAGAAGACGAGCCCAGCTCGGGAGCCGGACCCTGGGTCACCATCTCGGCGGTGATGGTGGCATCCTGGCTCTCAGTTTCCTCGTCGCTACCCGCGGCAGCCTTGCCCTTCCCCTTCTCGGCACCTGTGTTCTCAAAGCAAGCCAGGTCATCCGACTCGGTGTCCTCATCTTCGTCTTCGTCTTCATCCTCACCCTCGCTTTCCGCCTCAGTGTCAGGCTCGGTGAGGCCGTCGATGAAGAGGCCGGTGTTCGCGTAGGAGGCGATCTCGTACGCAACTGCCTTGCGGCGAGTCACGCACTCGGGATCGGACTCCCACTTCGAGTCCCGGCGCAGCTCAAGGATGGTATTGAGATTCAAGTTTTCATACCAGCTGCAAATGAAGAGGAGTAGCATATCGGCGCCTGCCCGAGCTCCGGACGCACTCCATTTCTTCAACTCGGCTTTGACACCGTTGAGCTTCTCGGCGAGCGCGCGGATGGTCGCTGGCGCAGGATCTTGAGGCCAGAACAGAGAGTGCAGCTTGAAGGCTGTGGACACCAAGTCGGTGCCCAAGCCCCTGAGATGCTGGAGCTGTAACTGCATGCTCATAAGATTGTCTTCAATTGAAGACTTGGTGTCAGTGGGCAGTCCTTTCTCAGCTTGAATCTTCTCCGCCTTAGCCAGGGCAGGTGTGCAAGTCGCACAGAGATCAGGGAAGATTTCTAAAAATGCTATCAGAAAGGATTAGAAACGGAGGCAGAGAAGAGATGCAGATCAAGCCAAACAAAAAGAGAAGGGAGCAGGCAGGTGCAGAGAAGCGTGAACTTACTGTTAAGTTTGGAGAGTAGCGCTTCCAGCTTCCTCCTCCAAGCCTCCTCATCCGCAATATGCTTCTCTTCAACTTTCCGAAAGTTGGCCAGCTGGTCCATGAGGTCCACGTTGCTCTTCTTCAGCACCTCGTTTTCCAACTCGAGGGCCCTCTCCTTGGCCTTGGATGTCGCTTTGATTTTGTCCTTCTCGGCGGCCTGGTCTATGGCATCCTGAAGGGCAGCCCTCAATTGGACTTGCAGCTGTTCCAACTCGGTGTCGCGTTTGTCCTTGAGCTCGGCTTCTTGTCTCTCCAGCTGCTGCTTCACCTCTGTGGGCTTTAGGCAATCAAGATGCTCCTCACGGAACTTCTTGTACTCTTCTGCGGAAAGAAACAACACAGTGAGCAGAGTAACCAAGAGAAAGGAGAGAAACAAGCGAGAAGACGGCAACTCACCTTCCAACTCCTTGATCTTGCTCTCGGCAGAAGCAACAAAGACATGGCAATGTTTGTGCTCCTCTGCCATCGCCTGAAACTTGCCTGCAGAGTAGAAGGAGTTAGAGCAAAGAGTAAATGTGGGCGTAAACACAAAACGCATTAACCGAATAGCTAGATGCTTACTCTCAAGTTCTGAAAGTTGGAGGGCACGATCCAGGGCCGCTTGCTCCGTCTCAGCATCACTCTTGCATTCTGCTTCCAGGGCCTCAAGGCGCCTCTTGGCGATGGCGTGATTCCAGAGCAGCCGCCGGTAAAGGGTTGTCCTCTTCAAGAGGCTATTCTGAGTAGAAGAAAGAAAAGGAGTTAGACAGTGTTTTGGAGATTTGGCCCAAGAAGACGGCAACTCGGTTGAGTACCCGGCTACTCGGCCCGAATCTCGGGGACTGGGTAAGCGATAAGGAGAAAAAGAAGAATAGAAGAGAAGAGAAGTTGCAACTCGGAACAAGCAAACGACACTTACAACATAGGTCTGTTCGAGGTCTTCGGCAGCTTTGCGGTGAACGAACATCTTCGCGGCCAGTGTGCTTGTGGTGGACGAAATGGTCATGGGATTGTAGCCCATGTCCGCCTTGTTCCAGTCAGTGCGCCAATGGTCCAGCGGGCCCAAGGTTAGGACATTCCATGTCTTGTTGCCAAGGGTGTCGCTCTCCCACACCGCGTCGATGAAGCCTACCTGGTCGATCATCTGCTCGAGCCCCTCGGACTGCACCTCAGTCTCTTGGACCTCGCGCAAGTAGATCGAAACGGCTTTCTTCTTTTCCGGCAACTTGGAGTCCACCACCGTGGCCTGCTTGCCCTTCGTAAGCGCGAGCCGCTTCTCGCTCATGGTCAACTTGATGCTGTGCTGCTTGCCGATCTGCACCATGTAGGGCAAATAGCTGGGCACATCCTGAGCGCTCGATCCCGCGCCTGCGCCAGCAGAACTGCCAGAAGCGCCAATGGTAAGCTGCCCAGTCTTCGCGGCAGGCTTCACGGGTAGTTTCGGTGGCGGCATCTTGGCAGCATCCAGCGCAGCATTGCGCGATGGATTGTTGCGAACTGGGGCATCAGGCTGGATGGCCTGCTTGCCGGCGGCATCCGTCTTCTTAGTGCTCTTCTTGGCTGGAGGGCTTGGTGCAGTCTTGGTCTTCTTCGCGGGCCGCGGAGGGCTTGGTGCAGTAGGTGGAGCAGCCTGCTGGGTAGGCGGCACAAGGGGCTGGCTACCCGGCGCAGCGTCCGGCTGCGCTTGGCTCTGCAGGTCGTGCTGCACCGCAGTTGTTTCTACCCGATGCTCGGCAACGGGATCTGGTCGTACATCTCCTTGTTCTTCTACCCGCGGTTGGGCCGCGGGGTCATCTTGAACAGCAGCCTCAGTTTCCGGCTGCTCCAGGTTCTCTTCCTGCCGCTCAAGGGCAGCATGGTCTTGGTACTCGGCATCTTGTTCGGTATTCTCCCCAGCTAAGGCAGCTGGGGGAGAAGGGGGGTCTCGTCTTGAGCAGCATCCTGCGTACTTGGTTCTGCGCGGGCCTGCTGCTCCTGCTCCTGGTCTTGGACACCAGCGCCCGTGTCCTTGGCGTTGGTGCCTTCTTCGTCTTCCTTCATGGGAGAGGGCACACGTGTCCTATCCCGTGCTGCTGGCTCATCCTCGTCCTCATCAAGATCAATGAGCGACTCGAGATCGATGGCTGATCTTTTCTTGGAGGTGGCGGGGGCCGCAGCAGCATCGGCGTTCAAAGGATCACTGAAGAGAAAAAGAAGTTCAGAAAAGGAGGAGGGGAAGAAGAACACCAAGAAGCAATAACAAGATGTAAATTAAAGGGAAACTACTCACCCTTTGCGAGTAGGGAGTGGCCTTCTGCTGGAAACCTTCTTCACCTTCTCGGGCTTCTTGGCCTTCTTGGCGGCAGGCTCTTGGGCACCGCTACCCGCCCTCTTCCAAGTGGTAGGAGCGGCCACCGCAACCGGATCGACGTCGAGGACGTCCTCGTCTTCCTCGTCTGCATCGGCGTCGTCTGTAGAGTAGAAGAAAAGAAGCGATTGAGAAGCGGAGAGAAAAGTAAGATTGCGCTACCCGCAACTACAGAAGCGAGCTCAGTCACCTTCTTCATCGTCCTCGGACCAATCCCAAATGGACGCATCGACGTGGTGCTTACCCTGCTGTTCGGTGCGAGGGACACAGAGGGTGGCCTGGGTGTCATAGGCGGTCTCGTCGTCCTCTTTCCGGTCTGGGTCCCAGTTGGCCTCAAAGCGCTCCTCGCTCTGAGCGAGCTGGCGGTCAATGTGCTGGAAATACAAGCAGGCAATACAAATCAGTTGAGCAATATAAGGAATCCTACCCGGTACGGAATGCAAACACAAAGCATATTTGGCTAAGGTTCTTTACTCAACATGGCGTGCAAACATAAAGCACATAAAGCCTAGCGGATACTGGTAAGTGCTCTACTCGACATGGCGTGCAAACACAAAGCACATAAAGCCTAGGAGATACTAGTAAGTGTTTCTACTCGGTGCAGCGTGCAAAGACTAAGCAGACTAAGCTGGAAAGCCACCTACTTGGTATCATAATGCATAGATAAAGCATAAAGTACTAACCTGTTCGATTGGCTTCTCACGGCTATACGGCACGAAGCCGTATTGCCAGTTGTCGGTGAGGCCGGTACTCATGATGGAGCGCGCCCAGACGGCCACATCCGCGTTGCTCAGCTCGAATGTGGTGGTCCTCGTGCAGTCTCTGTTGCCTCCCATGTAGCACATGAGGTGCGTACAGTGCTGTAGCGGGAGCACTCGCCGAGAAATCCAGCAGGCGATGGGATCGTCGCTTTTGAGCCCCAACTCCTTCAGCTCGGCGAGCCGCTTGTTAATCTGGGAGATGTCGCCTTGCAGCGGTGGCTTGTATCCCCAATTCTGCTGAGTCGGCGCCGTGTTCGTCCACTTGGGAAGCATAATTCCGTCCACGATTGGCGCTCCTTCTTCATCAGGAACGTTCTTCACGTAGAAGAAGGACCGCTGCCACTTGCGCACCGAGTCGAGCCCCTTGATGCCCGGGTGAGGGGTAGAGCCGCGCTGTAGCATCATCGCACTTCCTGTCTTGGTCATGCTGCGGGCGCTCTCCGTGCTTCCAGGCTTGGGCACGCTCTGCTTCCGGAAGAAGAAGTAGCGCGCCCAGGTGTGCACCATGGGGCGCACACCCAGGAACGCCTCGCAGACCACGGCGTGGTATGCGAGCATCACCACGGCGTTGGTAGGCAGGTGGTGCGGCTGGAGCCCGAAGTGGTTGAGGAAGGACTTGAAGAAATCGGAGACGGGCAGGCCGAATCCTCGATTGAAGTGAGCGAGGAAGACGACAAACTCGTCCGCTTCCGGTGTGGGAACGAGTTCGCCGTCTGTCTGCCTGCAGCGCACGCCGGGAGGGCCGCGGCGGGTATTCACCAGCCACTGGCAATCCTCCAGCGTGACCTCGGATCCAGCCCATCCGGCGCGGGCATCGTCATCGCGAGCCATGGAGACGAGGGGATTTGGTGGTTTTGTGGAGATTTGGTGGGAGTTGCTAGCCCTCCGGCGTCGCGCGGAGCAGCGGCGCGACGAGATGCGCGGCGACGGAAGTGCTCTGTGGCAGCGGAGAGGCGAGGAGGCAGGAAGTGAATGCGAGCAGGAAAGAGATGGAGAGGTTACCGAGGGGGTATTTATCCCTCCCCTCGGGTTGCCGTTACTAGTGGAGTTAGTGGGATCAGTTGTGCGCGGAGATCGTGCAGCGTGGGATGTGGGCCGGTTAGAAACGCACGCAGCGCAGTTTGCGCGCGTAACGGCCGCAATCGATCCCACGTCGAGATCGTGGGCGAATAACTGCACTTGATGTGACCTAACGGGCCGGTGGGCCCAGGTCGCAGTGATGGGCGCGTGGCCTGTCATATTCCAGGTACCGAGGCGTCGGGGGTGCGAGAACGTGACACGTGCCCAGTTGCAGCGCGTAAAGATGGATTCGCTCTGCCACGCCGAGATTCTGTTCAAGATTTCATAAAGCCATTATACTCGGCGACAGAGAAGAGAAATGGTTCTATTCGGAAGAGAAGAGACCATAGCCAGAATTGAGGGCTACTCGGAGGTTCTACTCAGCATCCTAGAGTTCAAAGGCAAGATTGGTTTTTAAGCTGGCAAAGCTCAGTGAACAAGTTCGCAGGACTCTACCAGCTTCGGGGACTAATGTCGGGGGGTTACCCCCGAGTAGGGTAAAGGCAAGATCAAAGGAGAGGTTTTGCTGAGTAGCTGGCTACCCGGTACTCGCTACCCGGTTGACTCCTATCCGGCCGTACCTGCTAATGGCCAGGAGAAAGAATCAAGGAAATTATTCTCCTCCGAGTAAAGGAAGTGGTCCGAGTAGAGGTGGCGGTTTCCTACTCGGGCCAGAAGTCAAAGGAGCCTGTAACATCCCAAGTATGAAAACTTCCATTTAGAATGTTTGATTCTTGTTTAATTAAAGTTTTGCATCATGTCATCATACTCATTGAATTGTTTGCATTTGTTTCTTATTTGTTTGCATCTGTTTTCCTCTGTTTTCACAATTCAAATTCAAATAATATTCAAACATTTATTTCATACTTGCTCTGTTACAACCTTTTAAATAAAAAGTTCAAATAAAAACAACCATTTGTTTCAATGTAATCCATAAGGTTCAACTATTAAAAATGGTGACTTTTAATCAATCACTTACTTCAAATGATTATTCAAATTCAAAAACATTTTTTCCAAACAGCAACCTTTTGGAATTAATGATAATTACACAACTATTATAATCACTTGTTTCCATTTTTTAAACCACATGTTCACCCCATTTAAATTTGGTTTGCAATAAACACTTAATCTCAAAATCATTTAAAATTCAAATCAAACCACAAACAGTACCCAATTTCAACTTATGAAAATCAACAAAATAACCCTAATCATTTGCTCTAATTAAACAATAGGGTTCACCCTATTAAAAAGTTTGTTTTCAATAATAACCATTTAATAAGCAAATTCTTCCAAATTTGAATTAATTCACAAACAACACCATAATTTAATCATTTTTGAAATCCAAAACTTGCATTTGGTTACTATTCCATTAAGGAGTTGACACAAATTTTTCTAAGATTTTTGCTAACTCAAAACTCATCTTTTTCTTCCTAGTCCTTTTTCTGCAAAAAAAAAGAAACAAAACAATTAATAAAAGAAAGGAAAAACGGACAAAGGGGGTGGAGCCACGCAGGCCCATCCCAACTTACCCTCCGTGCGGCCCGTACCGGTTCGGCCATCGTCTTCAACCTGTACGGCAATCCATCGAACGGAGCCACGTCGGCGGCAGTGGCAGAGCGACGGCCGAGCGCGCACCCCTAGGGCTATATAGCTACCTAGGACCCCCCCGAGAGCTAGCCCTAACCTAGCCCCACCTATCTCCCTCAGCCGCCGCCGTTTCCCCCTCCGATCACCCTCTCTCTGCTCCAATCCCCCCTCTGAACCTCACTCCGGCGAGCCCCTGTCTGAACCCGGGATGAACATCGACGTTGCCGTGCTCCTTCATCCTAGCTGACCGCGGGGATCAGCTCGCCGTTTCATCCTCGAGCTCGTCGACATCTCGGCGTTTCCGGAGACCGTCTGTAGCCACGCCGCCATCCTCTCCACTGTCCGCGGCGTCCACCTCGCCGTCGACCACCTGCGGACACTCACGGTGATCACCGCCTCTCCCCTCCCTCTCCTACCTCTGCATCTTGCTCGCAAGCACACGCGCACACCGCAACACCCACCAGCACGGCAGCGAGCGCAGCAGCAACGGCGATCGCCGCCGGCGTCGTTCTCTGCTAAGGTTCAGTCCAACGCGCGCGTCCGTTAAAAGTTCAGAAACTTAACTGAACTATTTCCTGCCTGCGTCGCGTTTACTGACAACAAACGCTCGCTACCGCAGCGGTAGCACTCAGCTCGCGCGCTCGCTCGCGGGTTCGATTCCCCTCGGGCGGATTTAATCCGCCCAATTTTTTTTCGCACAGGCGCTGACAAGGTGGCCCCCCTGTCAGCCACCAGTACTGCCACGCAAGCACACGCTGGCCCAGGGCCCATTGGCAGTGCCCTGGGTAGCTATCTGTGCGGTATAAAAGGAATTCCCACCTTTTCTGTTTTAAAAACAAGTCCTTTTAAATTACAGAATGGTCCCTAATATGAAAATGCAAATATCTTTTATTTTGTAAATCCAAATAATAAAAGTAAAATATGTACACTGCCCCAAATTTAATTCTCTAACTGTTTATAACATTTGTTTTCTGTTTTGACTAATTCAAATGCTTTCAAATTTCAAATTCAAACAATTCATTTGAAATTTGCTAAAATGCACAACTAATTCATACTTAATCCAAATCATGCAAATAAAATATGTTTCCCATACCATTTTGAACCATCTTTCTAAATATAAATTTTGTTTCATGTTTTGAATAATTAAAATTGCTTAAATAATTTAAACCTTGTTTTAATCATTTAAAATTGCTAAATTTATAACTTGCTCAAAGTAAATTATTTTTGAACATGTAAAATATGTTTTCAAACCAGAAAAACATAAACTTTTAAAATATGAATTTGAATTAATTTTTTGAACAAATAAAAATTCAAATAAAATTCAAAATTGAATTAAACTCAATTAAATCTTGTTTAACTTGTTTAATTCATAATAAATTCATCCTAATTCCTTTTTCAATATTTGAAACATGTAATCCACCTAAAATTGTGTGTTCTTTTCAAATATGAGTTTTGCTATCTGTTTTGAACAATTTGAATTGGTGAAAACAACAACTATTTGTGTAATCCCTTTAAGTAACCAAAATTTTCCAACTTAATAAGTAAATTTCTAAAATTGGTAAACCTTATTTTAAATTGCTTCTATTGTTGTTATTTTGTTGTTTTCCTCATCCATGCATCATACTAATCCACTTTCACCTGTTGGTTAATTGGAAAACAATTGTTTCAACCAAAATTCATGGGCTTTTTCATATGCAACTCAAAATTGCATATGTGTCCATTTAAATTGTGCTACCATGGCAACTAGTTTATTTTGATGCATCCCTTAACTTGACATGCATCATCCCATGATTGTGCATTATGCCATGATATTGATTGTTTATCTTTCTGCATTGTTTGTTTGCTTCTTCTCGGATAGACGACGACGTTGAGACAGACGATTCTTACGACACCCCTTTTGAGGATCTAGCTCAGTACCAGGCTGCTGAGTTTGCAGGCAAGTTATCACTCACATGAACCATTGTGTTCCTTTCAACATTGGTTACCGATGCTTTCCGTTGTCTAATCTGCTAGCCCTATGAATAGTTGTTTCTGCTCGAACCTATCACATGTTATCCCTTAACCATGATATTGCCTCACCTCCACTCCTATAGCCCCGTTGCTTGGGCCCGTGTCTTACTAGCATGCTTAGGTTTGTTTTGCTCGAGTCTGTTACCCGTTACTTTCTGTTATCATATTTCTATTATGTTCTGGGGCTCGATGTTAACACCAACCTGTTAATTTTGAGGTAATAATAATTTGCTGATAAGGCACCGGCAGGAGGCCCGGCGTGGTTTTGAGGCCTGCTAGTGTCGACCCTAATTAGGAAAAGGGTCTTGTCTACTGATCCATGATGAGCGCACTATCCGCATGTGGGAAGCGTGTATGGGCGCCCCCCTCAATTTGATTCGATTCGCATCTCGTCCAAATCACCACACTTAGTTCGGGCTTTCCATTTGATGCACGCATATGCAGGTACGAACCCGAGGCCAGGGTGGAACTTTTGTAGTCGGCATTTAGGGCGGCGTGGTCTTCCAGTGCTATGAGGGTCCCCTTTTCTTCGTGGGGCTCGATTAGCCGCGCACGCACAGCACGTGGTGCTTTGGGCTTGATGCGAAGAAGAGTTGAGTTGTGTTGAGTGCCCCGCTTGGTGGGAGGCATTGCATCTGGCGGGTTATTCTTACGTGTACGGCCAAATTGGTGCACCCCTGCAGGGATAAATCTTCTCGAGAAATCGTGTTTTCCGCGGTTATGGTTAACTTGGTGAAAGTACTGGCTAACAAGTACTCAGAACAACTTATACCTAACTAATGATAACTTGACTAGTAATAGGCTTATTGACACAACAACTTGATCCATCATTAATCCAACCGTGTGAGTTATCCTCGGATTGCTTCTTTGGATAAGGGGCGAGATCCAGGATGGGTTTGTTTGGTGGTTAGCTATAGATGGTTACGATACGCTATCTTATCCCCTTTCTGATAGCCGGGAGTTGTAGCATGTTCTGTAGTGGGTTAGTGCAGCCAGTTGCAGCATCTTTTATATCCCTATCTTCCGTTGAACCCAAGGCATCTGTGCTTGGTGTTGACGGGTTACACTTTGGTGAACTGTGAGTCTTGCTTGCCAGTACGTTTATGTACTGACCCCTTTGGGGCTGTGGTTTCCGCAGACTACGCTTACGAGGATCCCCGTGACGGCTACTACGTGGAGTTCGACGAGGCTACTGACGAGTAGATAGCGGACCCGGGCAGGATCCGAGACATCATGGATGGGCTCCGTCTTTTTGTTTCCGGCTTCTTAAGCCTATTTGGGAGTTGTCTGTACTCAGACCCTTTGAATGCTTCCGCTGAGATGTAATGATGTTATGTTGGGACATGTGTCCTCTGGATGATTGTATTTGCTATCTCTGCTCTAGTGAGAGCTATTTGCAACTTATTTCCATCTTTTGTGTCCTAGAGATATGTTGTGTTATCATTCTGTTAAACGCCGTGGATGTACCATGTGTGTATGGTATGAAGTACGTCAATGGTAGTATCCTGATTTCTATGGGATGGTTTACGTAGACGATGAACAGATAGGGATTGGTTGTCACACATACGTGTGTTGGCCTACTCGTAAGAGATGCGGGTGCCGGTAAGCCCCGTAATCCAATCCACTACTGTTCAACGGAACTGCGAGTATCCTCTAGAAGTCCGGGTGCGACAAATGGTATCAGAGCCTGTCTGCCTGTAGGATCCCTTTTACTGGTCGCAGTTGAGTCTAGAAACTATTTTGTAGCCATATAGGAAAAATGAAACGTGAGAGTAGGAATTCTGCCATTTTATTTCTTTCCCCACCCACCCTCCCTTTTTCTGGTAAGGAAGTGCAACGTTGTTTTCTCTTCTCATCTAAACTTTCAAGTTAGGTTTTCACGTATCCTGGTTTCTCTAGGATAGTTATATCTACTAGTCCATAGGAATGGAGGTGGTTGTGACATGATTTATCATGTTGCCTACTCATGATTGAGAACGGAGGCGTGTAAGCCCCGGAAGCAGATCCTCTATTCCTTGAGCAGTAGATATTGATCCTTTAGAAGCCCGGATGGGGTTTTCTGTAGTACCTCAGGAGTTTTTTTGGTCTCGTGTTTCCCGTTGTTGCTTCGATATCCTGTTCTTCTCAACATCCTTTTCGTCCGTTGAAACCTTGTTGTTGCTTTCCACTTCAGTTCTTCTACCGGCGTCTAATCAAAACTTCCCCGATCATCTGCAGATGGATCTCAGGTTCTTCCCGCAGGTGGTTCGGATGACTCGTTGTGAGAGCACCGCCGGTTATCCGGAGATGCTGAGAGACATGGTCACTTATCTGGGGTTCCGTTGGGCACCAGAGTACCAGGTCTACGAGCAGCAGCGAGAGTTTGACCAGACCTACTACCAGGCTATCGTCTACATTCTGTCAAATGATGGCATGAGCGTTGTCCACCGCTACGAGGCAGTAGGTTCCACAGTGGATATGGCTGTGCAGCAGGCAGCTTATGTGAGTCTCACCGTCCTTCGTGCTGACTACTGGGGATTTGACGATTCTATCTATCGCCACATCCCCCGTGGTTACATCACTTCGGAGGGAGCTCACTTCACTCTCTACGACAACTTGGATGTCTACGAGCATGATAACACCAGGCTGCACACCACCGCTCAGTTTGTGAGGCACAGTGACGCAGTTGCCACCACACTTTCTCAGGAGTTGGCCTCAGTCAGAGAGCAGCTCTACCTTGCTTTGACTCGTCTGGCGACGTACACCACAGACTTTGTTGGAGATGAGCGCTTTGCACGCTTCGATCAGCCAGTTGGTCGTCGTCTGCCAGATGCTGGAGGTTACGAGCCGATCAGAGCCCCACTCCTCAACCTCGGTGCTGGTTACACTGGGATTCCGCGCTTTGGAGCACAGGTAGTCGACGCTATGTACTTCACCACACCTAGAGTAGCTCTCAGACCACGTCAGATCTATGTGGATCGTCGTTCTACCTACTTTCGTGGGCGTGCTCCTCACCGTACCTCTCGTCGTACTACTCACCGCCGTCCTGCGTGATGAGCATGGGAGTACCGATGTATCCATTCTTACCTATGTTTAGTTATCCTTGACATTCGAACCAATTATGGTGTGTTGGATATTCTGATGTATTTGAACATGTGATGATGTACCTGTTGGTTATCTATTCATGCGTCGGAATAATCTCTCTTTCGGTTACCAAGTCTATCCTTTTCTGTTGTTGTGCTAAAATGCATGTCTATTCAGGATGCTGCCAACAAGGAACAACCCGCCTGAGCCACCGCCAATCACGGAGCTGTTGACTCAGATGACTCAGGTCGTGACGCAGATGGCCCAGTTCCAGGCTAATCAGCACAACAACCAGAATGCTCCACGAGTCAGTATCAAGGAGTTTCTGAGTCTAGGTCCCAGAGCTTTCGTTGAAACACGCGAGCCTCTGGATGCTGATGACTGGATCCGTGAGATGGCGAGGGCTCTGGACATTGCTCACGTTGCTGAGGAAGACAAAGTCAAGTATGCTTCCTATCCGCTGAAGGGTCAGGCAGCTACTTGGTGGGAGAACTACCAGACCATGAGAGCTGGATACCCAATCACCTGGGGTTTTTTCAAGGATGCCTTCCTGAAGCACCACATACCAGATGGTCTCATGGAAAGGATGCGTGAGGAGTTTTGCTCTCTCAAGCAGGGCAAGCTGGACGTCATTGGCTACCAGAATGAGTTCAATCGTCTCGCTCGTTACACTGGTGATGAGGTGTCCACTGAGGCTAAGAAGATGGCAAGGTTCCGCAGAGGTTTTAACCCGGAACTCAAGTACGCCCTCACCAACATCAAGGCCAAAGACTTCGAGGAGCTCGTTAACACCACGCTCAATGAAGAAAATGGGCGCAAGGCGTTCGAGGAGTCTGAAAAGCACTCGCGTGAGGGTGGTTCCTCCTCCAACATGACCACCCCTCCGCAGAAGCGCCGCATCTGGGTGCCAAATGCTGCTGTCACTAGGGCTCCATATGCCCAAGCTTCTCCAGGCTTCGCTCCCCGCCCACCCAACCCAGCTCACATGCAAGGTCAGAGGTTTTCAATGGGGCAGCCAAGGCCAGATGCACCTCGTGTCGTCACTTGCTACAAGTGCAAGCAGACGGGGCACTACGCTGACAAGTGCACTCAGAGGCAGCTACCTCCACCACCACCTCGTCCCAACACAAACCAGGAAATGGTGCGTGCTCCCCCGGCTAAAGCCTTCAACTCCAACAACAGGCCTGTCGGGAGGACCGCGAGGGTGAATCATGTCAAGGTCGACAAAGCTGAGGAAGCTGCTGACGTCGTTCTCGGTACATTCCCCGTAAACTCTAATCCAGCTAAAGTGTTGTTTGATACCGGAGCATCGCATTCTTTCGTGTCAAAGATCTTTGCGACAGCAGTTAAACTACCTTTTGTTGGTTTGGGTTCCCCGCTAGTAGTAAACTCCCCTGGAGCAACTATGCAAACTTCCAAAATCAGTCACGAGAATCAGATTCTAATCGGAGGCCACATATTCCTTGCATCCCTCATTCTGCTTGGCAATTCTGACATTGATGTCATTCTTGGTATGGATTGGTTGAAGGCCAATAAAGCTACGATTGATTGTGCTCAGAAGTCAATAACTCTGTTCCACCCTTCTGGCCAGATAGTCTATTCTCCAAATGAATCAAGTTCTGTTCAGCTGTACAACCTCGATGCTAAACCTCTACCTCTACTTGAAAATGTTCCGGTGGTTTGTGAATTCCCTGACGTCTTTCCAGAAGAGTTGCCAGGGATGCCTCCGGACAGAGCAGTTGAGTTCGTGGTCGAGCTTGAACCAGGTACTGCTCCAACCTCTAAGCATCCATACAAGATAGCTCCTCCTGAACTGAAATTGTTGAAGGAGCAAATCGATATGTACATGCAGAAAGGTTACATTCAACCTAGTTCCTCGGCTTGGGGTTGCCCAACTCTGTTCGTTGTGAAGAAGGATCAAACAAAGAGACTCGTTGTTGACTATCGTCCTCTCAACGAGAAAACCATCAAAAACAAGTATCCAATTCCTCGTATCGATGATCTTTTTGATCAACTTGCTGGGGCCTCAATATTATCAAAGTTGGACTTGAGGATGGGTTACCATCAAATAAAGATCAGAAAGGAAGATATTCCAAAAACAGCTTTCACCACTCGGTACGGTCTATATGAATACACCGTCATGTCCTTTGGTCTCTCCAATGCACCGGCGACCTTCTCTAGACTCATGAATTCTGTCTTCCATGAATACCTCGACAAGTTCGTTGTGGTATATCTTGATGACATTCTTGTCTACTCTAAATCCGAGAAAGAGCATGGAGAACACCTTCGTCTCACTCTCATGAAACTTCGCGAGCATCGTCTATATGCCAAGTTCTCAAAATGTGAGTTCTGGATTCCAGAAGTTGCTTACCTTGGTCATGTCATCTCTGCCAAGGGCATAGCCATTGATCCAGAAAAGGTTAAGGCAATTGTCGATTGGAAACCTCCTAAGACGGTGAAGCAAGTCAGAAGTTTTCTTGGCTTGGCTAGCTATTGCCGTCGTTTCATCCAAAACTTCTCCAAGATTGCCAAACCTCTCACTGATCTCACAAAGAAGGACAAGAAGTTCGTTTGGTCTCCACAGTCTGATGAAAGTTTCAATTTACTGAAGACTAAACTCACTTCTACCCCAGTTCTGGTTGGCCCAGATACTACCAAACCTTTCCAGATATTCTGTGATGCATCTCTCCAAGGTCTAGGAGCAGTTCTTATGCAAGAACGTCAAGTTGTGGCTTATGCTTCACGTCAGTTGAATGCACATGAGCAAAACTATCCCACACATGATCTTGAACTTGCAGCTGTTGTGTTTGCCCTCAAGAAATGGAGGCAATACTTGTTGGGTAACCGCACTGAAATCTTTTCCGATCATAAGAGTCTGAAATACATCTTCACTCAACCAGATCTAAACCTCAGGCAAAGGAGATGGATTGAAAAGATTAAAGACTTTGATCTCACCATTTCTTACACTCCAGGCAAGGCTAATGTTATGGCCGATGCTCTCAGTCGCAAGTCATATTGCAACAATCTCATGATCATGGAAAGCCAACCTCCACTTCATGAAGAATTCCAAAAGCTGAACCTTGGTCTTGTTCCTCAAGGGTATCTTGCTAGCTTGACAGCCAGTCCAACTCTCGAGGATAAGATTTGTTCTGAACAACTTCGTGATGCTGAAATCAAGAAGATGGTAGAACACATCAAAGAAGGCAAGGAGAAATTTAAGTCCTTCTCAATTGATGACAAAGGAACTGTGTTCTTCGAAGGACGCATTGCAGTTCCTCAAGTTCAAAGTCTCAAAGACATCATTCTCAAGGAGGCTCATGAAACTCCTCTCTCCATCCACCCTGGAAGTACAAAGATGTACCAGGATCTCAAGACACTGTATTGGTGGCCTGGCATGAAACGTGAAATTGCTCAATACGTTTCTGAATGCGACGTTTGTCAACGTGTTAAGGCAGTCCATCAGAAAACAGCAGGTCTACTACAACCTCTGAAAATTCCTGAGTGGAAATGGGACATGACTGAAATGGACTTCGTCACTGGTTTTCCAAAGTCCAAGAGGGGAAACGATGCAATCTTCGTTGTCATTGATCGTCTCACTAAAGTAGCTCACTTCTTTCCCGTCAAAGAAACAATCTCAGCTAGCCAGTTAGCAGAACTCTACACAACAAAGATTGTTCCTCTTCATGGTGTTCCATTGGAAATAAGCTCAGATCGTGGAAGCATATTCACTTCTCATTTCTGGAAGAGTTTCCAAGACAAATTGGGCACCAAACTTCTGTTCAGCACAGCTTATCACCCTCAGTCTCAAGGGCAAGTCGAAAGAGTCAATCAGATTCTCGAGGATATGCTCAGAGCATGTGGTATCTCCTTTGGCATGAAATGGGAGGATTGCCTTCCATATGCTGAATTCTCCTACAACAACAGCTACCAGGCAAGCCTAGGCATGGCACCATTTGAAGCACTCTATGGCCGCAGATGCAGGAGTCCAATCAATTGGTCTGGAGCTGGTGAACGTTCACTCTTAGGCCCTGACATTGTTAAGGAAGCCGAAGAGAAAGTTCGTATCATTCGTGACAATCTCAAGATTGCTCAGTCTCGTCAGAAAAGCTACTATCACAGCAAGCACAGGGATATGATCTATGCACCTGGTGACAAAGCATATCTCCGTGTAACTCCCCTCAAAGGCACTCATCGTTTTGGTGTGAAAGGAAAGCTTGCACCAAGATACATTGGTCCTTTCAACATTCTGTCAAGGCGTGCGGAAAATGCCTATCGTCTTGAACTTCCAGAAAAACTATCCAAGGTGCACGATGTGTTTCATGTGTCACAGCTCAAGAGGTGTTTCAAAGATCCAGATCGTGCAGTTGATCATGATTCCATTGAACTGCAAGATGATCTATCTTATGAGGAGCACCCTGTTCGTATTCTCGATGAGACCGAGCGTAAGACTCGCAACAAGAGCACCAAGTTCTTGAAAGTGCAATGGTCGCATCATTCCGATAAAGAGGTAACGTGGGAGACCGAAGAGGAGCTTCGAAAGAAGTATCCGGACCTTTTCCTTTCTCAGTAGGAATCTCGGGGCGCGATTCCTTCAAGGGGGGGGGGGCGTTTTGTAACATCCCAAGTATGAAAACTTCCATTTAGAATGTTTGATTCTTGTTTAATTAAAGTTTTGCATCATGTCATCATACTCATTGAATTGTTTGCATTTGTTTCTTATTTGTTTGCATCTGTTTTTCTCTGTTTTCACAATTCAAATTCAAATAATATCCAAACATTTATTTCATACTTGCTCCGTTACAACCTTTTAAATAAAAAGTTCAAATAAAAACAACCATTTGTTTCAATGTAATCCATAAGGTTCAACTATTAAAAATGGTGACTTTTAATCAATCACTTACTTCAAATGATTATACAAATTCAAAAACATTTTTTTCCAAACAGCAACCTTTTGGAATTAATGATAATTACACAACAATTATAATCACTTGTTTCCATTTTTTAAACCACATGTTCACCCCATTTAAATTTGGTTTGCAATAAACACTTAATCTCAAAATCATTTAAAATTCAAATCAAACCACAAACAGTACCCAATTTCAACTTATGAAAATCAACAAAATAACCCTAATCATTTGCTCTAATTAAAGAATTGGGTTCACCCTATTAAAAAGTTTGTTTTCAATAATAACCATTTAATAAGCAAATTCTTCCAAATTTTAATTAATTCACAAACAGCACCATAATTCAATCATTTTTGAAATCCAAAACTTGCATTTGGTTACTATTCCATTAAGGAGTTGACACAAATTTTTCTAAGATTTTTGCTAACTCAAAACTCATCTTTTTCTTCCTAGTCCTTTTTCTGCAAAAAAAAAGAAACAAAACAATTAATAAAAGAAAGGAAAAACGGACAAAGGGGGTGGAGCCACGCAGGCCCATCCCAACTTACCCTCCGTGCGGCCTGTACCGGTTCGGCCATCGTCTTCAACCTGTACGGCAATCCATCGAACGGAGCCACGTCGGCGGCAGTGGCAGAGCGACGGCCGAGCACGCACCCCTAGGGCTATATAGCTACCTAGGACCCCCCCGAGAGCTAGCCCTAACCTAGCCCCACCTATCTCCCTCAGCCGCCGCCGTTTCCCCCTCCGATCACCCTCTCTCTGCTCCAATCCCCCCTCTGAACCTCACTCCAGCGAGCCCCTGTCTGAACCCGGGATGAACATCGACGTTTCCGTGCTCCTTCATCCTAGTTGACCGCGGGGATCAGCTCGTCGTTTCATCCTCGAGCTCGTCGACATCTCGGCGTTTCCGGAGACCGTCTGTAGCCACGCCGCCATCCTCTCCACTGTCCGCGGCGTCCACCTCGCCGTCGACCACCTGCGGACACTCACGGTGATCACCGCCTCTCCCCTCCCCCTCCTACCTCTGCATCTTGCTCGCAAGCACACGCGCACACCGCAACACCCACCAGCACGGCAGCGAGCGCAACAGCAACGGCGATCGCCGCCGGCGTCGTTCTCTGCTAAGGTTCAGTCCAACGCGCGCGTCAGTTAAAAGTTCAGAAACTTAACTGAACTATTTCCTGCCTGCGTCGCGTTTACTGACAACAAACGCTCGCTACCGCAGCGGTAGCACTCAGCTCGCGCGCTCGCTCGCGGGTTCGATTCCCCTCGGGCGGATTTAATCCGCCCAATTTTTTTTCGCACAGGCGCTGACAAGGTGGCCCCCCTGTCAGCCACCAGTACTGCCACGCAAGCACACGCTGGCCCAGGGCCCATTGGCAGTGCCCTGGGTAGCTATCTGTGCGGTATAAAAGGAATTCCCACCTTTTCTGTTTTAAAAACAAGTCCTTTTAAATTACAGAATGGTCCCTAATATGAAAATGCAAATATCTTTTATTTTGTAAATCCAAATAATAAAAGTAAAATATGTACACTGCCCCAAATTTAATTCTCTAACTGTTTATAACATTTGTTTTCTGTTTTGACTAATTCAAATGCTTTCAAATTTCAAATTCAAACAATTCATTTGAAATTTGCTAAAATGCACAACTAATTCATACTTAATCCAAATCATGCAAATAAAATATGTTTCCCATACCATTTTGAACCATCTTTCTAAATATAAATTTTGTTTCATGTTTTGAATAATTAAAATTGCTTAAATAATTTAAACCTTGTTTTAATCATTTAAAATTGCTAAATTTATAACTTGCTCAAAGTAAATTATTTTTTAACATGTAAAATATGTTTTCAAACCAGAAAAACATAAAGTTTTCAAATATGAATTTGAATTAATGTTTTGAACAAATAAAAATTCAAATAAAATTCAAAATTGAATTAAACTCAATTAAATCTTGTTTAACTTGTTTAATTCATAATAAATTCATCCTAATTCCTTTTTCAATATTTGAAACATGTAATCCACCTAAAATTGTGTGTTCTTTTCAAATATGAGTTTTGCTATCTATTTTGAACAATTTGAATTGGTGAAAACAACAACTATTTGTGTAATCCCTTTAAGTAACCAAAATTTTCCAACTTAATAAGTAAATTTCTAAAATTGGTAAACCTTATTTTAAATTGCTTCTATTGTTGTTATTTTGTTGTTTTCCTCATCCATGCATCATACTAATCCACTTTCACATGTTGGTTAATTGGAAAACAATTGTTTCAACCAAAATTCATGGGCTTTTTCATATGCAACTCAAAATTGCATATGTGTCCATTTAAATTGTGCTACCATGGCAACTAGTTTATTTTGATGCATCCCTTAACTTGACATGCATCATCCCATGATTGTGCATTATGCCATGATATTGATTGTTTATCTTTCTGCATTGTTTGTTTGCTTCTTCTCGGATAGACGACGACGTTGAGACAGACGATTCTTACGACACCCCTTCTGAGGATCTAGCTCAGTACCAGGCTGCTGAGTTTGCAGGCAAGTTATCACTCACATGAACCATTGTGTTCCTTTCAACATTGGTTACCGATGCTTTCCGTTGTCTAATCTGCTAGCCCTATGAATAGTTGTTTCTGCTCGAACCTATCACATGTTATCCCTTAACCATGATATTGCCTCACCTCCACTCCTATAGCCCCGTTGCTTGGGCCCGTGTCTTACTAGCATGCTTAGGTTTGTTTTGCTCGAGTCTGTTACCCGTTACTTTCTGTTATCATATTTCTATTATGTTCTGGGGCTCGATGTTAACACCAACCTGTTAATTTTGAGGTAATAATAATTTGCTGATAAGGCACCGGCAGGAGGCCCGGCGTGGTTTTGAGGCCTGCTAGTGTCGACCCTAATTAGGAAAAGGGTCTTGTCTACTGATCCATGATGAGCGCACTATCCGCATGTGGGAAGCGTGTATGGGCGCCCCCCTCAATTTGATTCGATTCGCATCTCGTCCAAATCACCACACTTAGTTCGGGCTTTCCATTTGATGCACGCATATGCAGGTACGAACCCGAGGCCAGGGTGGAACTTTTGTAGTCGGCATTTAGGGCGGCGTGGTCTTCCAGTGCTATGAGGGTCCCCTTTTCTTCGTGGGGCTCGATTAGCCGCGCACGCACAGCACGTGGTGCTTTGGGCTTGATGCGAAGAAGAGTTGAGTTGTGTTGAGTGCCCCGCTTGGTGGGAGGCATTCCATCTGGCGGGTTATTCTTACGTGTACGGCCAAATTGGTGCATCCATGCAGGGATAAATCTTCTCGAGAAATCGTGTTCTCCGCGGTTATGGTTAACTTGGTGAAAGTACTGGCTAACAAGTACTCAGAACAACTTATACCTAACTAATGATAACTTGACTAGTAATAGGCTTATTGACACAACAACTTGATCCATCATTAATCCAACCGTGTGAGTTATCCTCGGATTGCTTCTTTGGATAAGGGGCGAGATCCAGGATGGGTTTGTTTGGTGGTTAGCTATAGATGGTTACGATACGCTATCTTATCCCCTTTCTGATAGCCGGGAGTTGTAGCATGTTCTGTAGTGGGTTAGTGCAGCCAGTTGCAGCATCTTTTATATCCCTATCTTCCGTTGAACCCAAGGCATCTGTGCTTGGTGTTGACGGGTTACACTTTGGTGAACTGTGAGTCTTGCTTGCCAGTACGTTTATGTACTGACCCCTTTGGGGCTGTGGTTTCCGCTGACTACGCTTACGAGGATCCCCGTGACGGCTACTACGTGGAGTTCGACGAGGCTACTGACGAGTAGATAGCGGACCCGGCAGGATCCGAGACATCGTGGATGGGCTCCGTCTTTTCGTTTCCGGCTTCTTAAGCCTATTTGGGAGTTGTCTGTACTCAGACCCTTTGAATGCTTCCGCTGAGATGTAATGATGTTATGTTGGGACATGTGTCCTCTGGATGATTGTATTTGCTATCTCTGCTCTAGTGAGAGCTATTTGCAACTTATTTCCATCTTTTGTGTCCTAGAGATATGTTGTGTTATCATTCTGTTAAACGCCGTGGATGTACCATGTGTGTATGGTATGAAGTACGTCAATGGTAGTATCCTGATTTCTATGGGATGGTTTACGTAGACGATGAACAGATAGGGATTGGTTGTCACACATACGTGTGTTGGCCTACTCGTAAGAGATGCGGGTGCCGGTAAGCCCCGTAATCCAATCCACTACTGTTCAACGGAACTGCGAGTATCCTCTAGAAGTCTGGGTGCGACAGAGCCGTTCTAACACAGGATCCCGCGTATCCTGGGTCCGTACTGGGGCACTGTTCATCTGCAGAGCGCCTGCTTATGCGCGCCAGGGTGTCAGCAGGGCGGTGCAGGTCAGGGGGCCTACCCTGTGGCCGTGCCAGTGATAACAGATCAGCTTCTTGGTTTTGCACAATGACTTTCTACACGAGAAAAACTAGGAAGCCAAAGCTGTCAGCGAGAAACTGTAAGTGTGCAGTGTGCACACTATGTCGACATCTGTTTGTACTTTTCCTCCCTTAGCTGTATCCGGTTGGGCAACAGTATATAAGGTGCCCTTACTCCTCCTGTGTGAGGGTCGCGTCCTTAGAGAGAACACCTAGCTTACTCGTTACATAGAGAGAAGGGTGGCTACTCGGCTGTAGGCCAAACTGTACTGTGGCTACTCGGTGAGACACAAATATAAAGAGAGAAAGGCAGGAGTAGGGGTTTTACCTCCACACGAGGGCCCTGAACCTGGGTAGATCTTGTTGTTTGCAGTGATTGATTCATCCCACACGCGGCTACTCGCTGCATGATCCCTCCCCGAGCACCTCCAGCGTCCATCGACCCCAAACAGTTAGCCATCCTATGGCATCTGCCGCGATACCACCACGACACCGCATCCCCTAACCCCCGGAGGCGCCGCCGCGGACGCCTACCACGTTCCATCGCGTAGGGTCACGCCGCGCGTCGCCGTAGCCGCCCTTCGGTGCCCCTACCACCCAGCAGCTCCCCCGAGCCCGCTCAGCCCTCCCCGAGCCCTCTAAGGTGAGCTACGGCCGCCGCCCTTTCTTCCCCGTTCGGTTCTGAGAGAGAGAGAGAGAGAGGATCGGGAGGTGGAAGACAGCCCAGCGCCGTTGGATCTACGATCCACGGTCGCCTTCAAACGACTGTTTCCCGCGCCCGCTCGCGCGCCGAAGCGCAGCTGGGCCGCGCAGCCCGCTGTTGGGCCGCGGCCGCAGTGGATCCAACCCGCGTGGCTGTTGTGTTTAATTCATTTAAATTTTTATAGAACTGGAACCTTTTACTTTGGACTTGTGTAAAATAGTAAAACTTCAAAATAAAATCTGTAAAAATTCATGGACCTAAAGATATGAAATCTAAACCATATAAAATTTGCAGATCTACTTTTGGACCAATATCTTGGGCACAAGAACTGTTTTGCCTCAGACTGTTAGTGAGAATGTTTTGACCATAACTTCTAAAATATGTAACCAAATGGAACAAACTAAAATGTTCTTGATAGGTATTGAAAATATCTATCCAATGCACCTAGCCTCACATCCAGGTAAGTTGTAGAATGGAAATGCCATCCAGTTTACTAAAAGACCAGTAGGCTCTTCTATGATTTTTATAAGGAGTTTAAAAATGGTTTTTGGAGTAAATTCAATTGGATGAGTTTTGTATTGATTGGATCTATCATATCCTAGCTTAGAGTATTTTTTGGAACTCTAGATTATTTTTGGTAGACAGATCTAGAAACAACAGCTTTTCTGTTTTTATTTTGGAATGTGTTCTTGTTTGAAATAAATTGTGTGGTTGATTTAATCTTGCTTCCTAGCATGTATAAAGTTGTTAGGACTTGTTATTAAGTTGTTTTCTTACAGTACATCTACCTTAGAAAGTGTGTGCATGTTTGGAAACTGAAATAAAAATGAAATAGCATTTGTTACCTTCTAGTTTCATTATTTGGAATTATTGTGGGAACTAGATCTTGGTGTGAATGCTTTGATAAATTTTGTGCTATGATTGCCTTGGATCCAGTACCATTTTTGGTACTGTTATTTTTAAGTTAATACCTCTGTTATCTTGCATGTCTTTTGATAGTAAAGCATGTGTAAGCCTTGTTATTCTTATGCACTAGTACTGTTTTCACTAGAATAAATGACTTTGCATTATTTATCTTGCATACTCATGTTTGTCCTGAGTAACCAGAGGCTTAGTACCTCTTTTGCCTTGGTATTAGTGGGCCCATAACCCACTGGTCCCATTGCATCTTGGTTGTGGATGAAAATTCCCAACCATGCACATGTGAGAAATTAACATGTTTAATTATAAGATTGATTTCTATTTTCCACCATGGGAAATATATTTGTTTGCTTTCACTTATGCAAGTGAGAAGTTTACTTCTTATCAGAGGATACTAGTATTTTAGATGTGATCCATTTGTTAGCATCATATTCCTTAGGAGTATCATGTTAAGAAGTGATTCACTATTGAGTGCTAAATTTTATTGTTTGCAAATAAACTAAATTCCTTGTGACTGATAGATTTTTTGTGAATGATTTTAAATTGAGTGTTTAGATTTTTGAAAAGGTTTAGATGACTTTTAATTAAGTGCATAGCTACTGGTTGTGTGAGTTACACCTTGGTTGCTTGCTAGTAATTGATTAAAGAAAGCATAAATTGCTAGAATTAATTTATGCATGCTTAATAGTTGTTTCATGGAATTATTTTGATGTTCTTGCTTCCTAGCATGTTTTGATGTTCTTGCTTCCTAGCATGAGTCGGATTTGTGTACTGTTATTTAGGTACATTTATGATCATGGCATGCTTGTTTAGATTTAAGCATCATGATAGCATTGTTTGCTTCTCTAGTGTTGAACTAGTGTCACCTCTAGAAAATGGTGATTTTTGCTCTAGTATTACCATCTTTTATTTTATGAGTGTACGAGTTTATTATAGCATGTTTAGGAAGTTATTACTTCTGTTATCATCCCATGAATTATTTATTTGCATGTGCTATGGTTGTAGATTAATAATTATCTCTTATAGCATGCTTGTATATAAATTCCCCTACTAGTATGCTATTAGTGCAGTCCTGTTTCTATGTTTTTAATAGGAATACTATCTTGAGTGATGATTGTGTTTTAGATTATTTTTATGACATGATTCATTGAATTTTTAGCTACTGGTTGTTTGCTAAGTTTTCATGATTGCTGGATTCCATAACTTCAACTAAACAATAAGGTAGTGAATAAATAGTCTATTCATCTGTGGTGTGTTTACCTGCTGTTTGGAAATTGTCTGAGTATGCACCTTAGCATGAGGATCATACTTGTGTTAATTGTTGTGCTAGTGTTGTAGTTGTGCTTAGGAGTATCTTGTGAACTAAGCATCCAACTAAAATCATAAACTTATTAAGTAACTATTGTTTGTGTGTTGCTAATACCCACTGACATGGGCATTATCCTGTCTGTTTGTTTTACTTAGTAACCTAACCCTTTTGCACCCACAAGCTATATTTTTAGCTTCTTATATATCTTATTATGAGAGTGGTACACCATTCCATATATGGTATGTAAGATGTGTGGTATGGTTTCCTAAACCATATGTTTGTCTGACAGTAGTTTTGTACCCTGAGAGCTATGTGAGGCAGTTTTCTCGATAACGTTTGTGAGTTTGCGCTATTATACTTTTGCTTGCTGTATGTGTTGTTTAGCTTAGTTGTGTGTCTTTTAGACCTGAGTGTGTGTCTTGTATTCTTTTACGACGCTAGAACACGAAGAAGAAGAAGAAGCAGTTGTGGAGCTGTGCGTCAAGTTCAAGTTGCTTCAAGGCCAGGGAAATTAAAAGACTTGAGGCAAGCCATCCGGATGCTTGCTGTTATAATACACTTATCATTATCTATCATTCATGTTTTACTTCTGAAAAGTTTTACAAAAACTTTGATTTCCAAAAACTATTTTTGAGTGAATACTACTACTATTATATATATACTATGCCATTAGTTAATACTTGGTGATACCAAGCCCATAAGCCACCATATGGGATTTATTATCATAAAATATACTAGTCCCTAAGTGGAAACCTTAAAATTGTGTTTTACAAAACAAAGGCTTTATGGAAAACCCGGAGAAAAGGCGGATCCTTATTCTCCGGAGGAATGTGGAAGTGGTCATTTTTGGGAAAAACGTGTTTTCAAAAATGACACATAACCTAGTCTTCGCCGGACAACCTTTGCCGTACTGCCACCCTACCCCAACATGGGCACAGGGCTTAACTGGAAGTTTGTTCTTGTTAGTGTGTGTTCTATCTCAATTGCTATAAGGGACTTCGTACCCTCGAACCGAATGCCATCAAAAATCCCAATGTTGAGACATATAAAGTGTGGGATTAAGTTTCTCTCCGGATGCGACGATTGGGTCTCTTGTCATGGCGATGTGTGACATGGTGCGGGGGAGAACAAACCCAACTGAAGAGATAGGCATATTCTAGCTTGAACATAGTGGAAGGTTATGATCGGTTATTTGATGTTCTACATACTGTTGTTACAGTCCGTGGTTGTTCATGGCAGGTGTACTGTATCTGGTGGATGTGTACACCTCTGCAGAGTACACCTTTTTTGAAGAAGCCGCGTCCTCGGGCATGGACAGTTGAATGGCCATGTAGCTAGCATTGTGTCAATGTTTTCAAAAGGATGTTTTCAAAAGGTGTTGAACTCGAGAATTCGGAAAGGAAGGAAATTTTGAACCATGGAGGTACCGATGATGGAAAGCCAGAAGTTGTATTACAAAACAAAAAGTTTCGCAAATAAAACTTTTCTACTCTAAGCAAGAACTCTGGAAACTGATTCCAAGAAGTTTTGCAAAGAGAAAATATTCTTTTAACAAAACTTTACAAAACTTCTTGTACATGCGATATCTACAAGAGAAAGAAAAACTATATTATTTTCTTCTGAAGTATCTTCTTCAACGAAGATACAGATTAACTTGACTACAACTATGGTGTCATCCTATATGAACACCATTGATAGTAAACCCTATTTATAGCCTACCTATTACACCATATAAGCATACTTGCATCGGGTAAGTTACATGATGGGTGTCTTGCTGAGTACATTCAAATGTACTCATATTGGTTTTGTCCCTGGTATCAACTTGCCAGATTTTGAGAGGGAGTCTCAGAAGAAGATCAACGAAGAGGAGTACGGAGCTGATGGCTTTGCGAACTAGGATCGTATCCGGGTCAGCAGCCTGTAGGTTAAGGCGTTCCTTGGGCTCTACCGCGTTTGTGTGTGTTTAGTCTTCCGCTGTGTGTGTTGTGTGTTGTCCTGCGTGACAACCGTGTAGTCTTGGTCATGTGACCATGTGTCCTTGTAAGTGTTTGTGCAACCGTGTAATGGATATTGTATCTGTGTACCAGCTTGATATGTTGTTCACGACTGAATTTCCTGGGATCGTGAATGTATGCATATCGAGGGCGTCCTTGAACAGTGGTTCGAAGGGCGGGCCCTACAGAGTTGGTATCAGAGCTATCCTGACCTTAGGAGACCTTAGTTAGCATGGACGTTAGCTAGTACTCTACTAATTAAAGTTAATAACCCCAGGTCACAAAGATGACTATTTTCCAAAAAGAATTCTATATCCCATCCCCTCTGGGTTTCGAAAACGCTATTTACACTAAAGTTAAAAAGAAGCATCTTAAAATTTTGCACACTATTACCTAACTTAATCCACTTTAAAATCTTGTGTAGATGGCAGTTGTCTTCACCAAGTCCTTCCGGCTGGGATCGCATGCACCTTGCTACCGCCGCTTTGAGGAGGATTTGATCAAGATGACTCATCTTATCGGTCGTCCCACACCTGAGTTGAAGGGAGCCCAGATTCACCATGATGGATGAGAGTTGTCCTGGTTGGTGGTCTGCACCATCCGTGCACCTTTGCTAGCACCAACAACCCCAGAAATCATTTGGGAAGTAGTGGATGACAGTTGGGAAGATGGTATCCTTAGAGTGATTCAGATGACCATTGCCAAGCTCGCGAACTTCTTTCGCGGTAAGTTTGTAGGCACCCCTTATAGATACTTTGGAAGACGCGACGAGGATGACAAGCCAGTAGAAGTCACCGGCGACTTTGTGTTCGCTCGTCACTTCCAGCACTTGGAGGGACAGTTGTACAACACCCAACTCTCCCTTGATAAAGTTAGAGCGGATTATGACCTCCGAGGAAGAGAGATAGACCAACTATAAGCCAGTCTTGGTACATCTTCGGCTACCGAGCGTCGTCTCAAGGTACTGAAGAAGACCATGAAGTACACTGACTTCCAGGACCGCACACGAGTGAGAACCCTTCAGTTTCAGCTTGCAGCTAGCAAGACCAGAGTTGAAGAGTTGGAGGAACAGCTACGCGCTTCCTCAAGCACTTAGGATTGCCGCAGGATGTTAGGAGTTGTGTTATTTCGACCCAGACGCTTGTTTGTCTGTATTGTGTGAACTCTGTTAGAGCTTTGAGTGTGCTAGTTGTGTTGTAAGCCTTCTGATGTAGCCTTGTGAACCCTTAAGTTAAGTTATGCTTGTTAAGACTCTGTTTCATGCGTATGTTAATCTTGGTTTGAGTTGGCGTTTGTTTCTTCGACGTTTTTTTGTTGTGGTGATATATACCGTTCTCATCTTTGTCATGAGCCGGTATGTCTCACAAGTTTTCAAAAAACAAAACCACCTTTAGTTGCTCTCGCCTTACACCCTTCGTTGTCTTCAGCATGGCCAGCGATCTACCTCCATCACCTGAGCCGACAATGGCTCAACTGTTTGCTCTGCTGAGGGAAGAAAGTGAAGCCGCTCGTGCTGAACACATTGCCACCCATGCTGCCCTGGAACAGTTGACTCAGCTTGTCATCACCAACGCTGAGAATACTGCATTCCTTATGAGAGAATACCAGCAACTGCTTGCTGCAGAGAGCCGCAAACGGAAGATAGTGACGCCAGGAGAAACTAGTTCATGGGTGACACGCAGCGTTTTGCCTGCGATGCCACAATCTTCAAGGAGACGTGTGAAGATCAAGCCAAGAACCATGGTTTGCTCTACCTGTGGACACGACGGACACTTTGCTCGTGATTGTCCCAAGAAGAACCATATTCTAGCTCATCCTGATGAACCCCAAGAACGCCAGGGTCCATCCCAGAAGAAACGCAAGAGTCTGATGAGTGGACCTCGAGACCAAGATGATGTTGAAGAAGCATCTGCGACTCATGCCATAGCCAATGGTACGCTTTCGAACCAAACCTGTGAACCCCCTAGTTGTTTGTCATCCTACCCTAAAAAACCCGACGTAAATGGAACACTAGAAGTGTCACGTCGGACTAAACAAAATCTAACGGTACTAACAAAATCTGATCTAATTTTGGTATAACACCCTACAGAGTAAATTAAATTGTTACCACCCTACATAATTGGTAATATAACCTCATCTAATTTTAATCTTAAAACCCTACAGTTTTGGCTCCTCAAATTTTCGTTTTAAATACCCTACAGAGTTGGTATCTAAAAACTAATACCTTACAGAGTAACATACAGAGTTGATATGTTACAGAGTTGTTATCACCTGTTTAAAAGAAAACGTGTAATCAACTTTTTCCAAAAACAAAGAGAAAGGTGCCTTAGGATGATTCTATAGCTGTTTTGAAGGAAGTGAAAGGTTGGAAAAAAATATTGGATGAATAAAACTATGATTGTTACTAGGCAACAAGATCTCTCGTATGCGTGTATTGGAGGAACCAGATCTTAGAATATGAGATGGTGGAAAACTCATTGAGTTTTAGCTTAGGAAGGAAAGATTGAGTATCATATGATTTTTAGTGGAGTTGAATTATAATATAATATCCGGGGATAACCAGTTGTGGACCCCAAAGGTTTGGAGGTTATCAGCAACTAAGATTTGTAGTTTTTGAAGAATGGTTGAGGTTTAGAAAGATTTGTGGATATGAAATGATGATTTTTGGATTTTAGGAAAAATCAATATGACTTGGATTTAGTAGATGTTTGCTCTCGATGGTTTATTCTCGGAGCTTGTCACGCTCTGTTGAGATTGTTGGAGGAAAATAATATAGCTTCGATCATGAGAAATGAGTTTGGAGATTTTGAAAAGACCTTACAGAGTTGGTAGTATACAGTGTTGGTATATCTTGATGATCTTGATAAAATACCTTTGAGGAAAACAAATGATTTGAGGTATCAATTATATTAGAATAAGAGGAAGATAGTGGATTTTTCCTGGATTTTGGAGATGAGCAATGGAAAGCTCATGCTAAATAGGTGTCGGTGGATGTCCATTAAATTGAACATTTGAGGTTGGGAAAAATAGGTTTTTATCTACAAAATAAACCCTGGTTTGATATCATGGTTTTAAGGAACAATAAGTTCGAGGTTTAAAACATGGCACCCAATCCTTTGAAAAGAAAATAAATTTACCGGTGAATTCTGGTAAGATTAATCGAAGGGGGGAAGCCCCTGTAAATAATGTTACAAATCACCAACACTTGCTTTGTAAACAAATCATCTAACGTTGTTGTTTTGACCATACCCTCTTTTCTCTTGCCTGCGAATCTCGGGACGAGATTCTTTTAAGGGGGGAAGGTCTGTCACACCCCAGTTTTTGGATTCTTGGACTGTGCTCAAGAAGACAAAAATTAGGGCCAACAATTTTTTTTATAACAACATGATTGTCTGAACTAACATGTGTTTATGATCTTAATCATATTTGCAACACAATTTTTTTTCTTTATAAAACCAACACCAGATGTTTCTGAAAAAAATTCCTATTATTTTTCCTGAAATTTTTCCCTGATGTTTTCCTGTTATTACTTAAGTGGATTTTTATTCCAAGACTTGGATCATCCTTGTTTGCATCTTAAAACAAACTTTTAACTTTTTTGGATCCAAGAAAACAAGTTTCCAAAATGATCTATGAAAGTTTTCTTTTAACTTTCCTATAGAAAACAATCTCTGAAAAATAATCCAAGTACCTGTTTCCTACCATTGTTTTCACCAAGCTATAAATTGTTATTTTATGTTTTCTTGACTTTTAGTTAATCCTTGATACATGTACTACAAACCCATAAGCTCACTTTTATTTTTGGAGAAATTAAAACTATCTTTTGCTTGTTGTTTTTGTGATATAAAATTAAGACAGAAAAAGGCAGTTTTGAGAAACAGATAAAAACAGAAAGTATACCTTTTTCCACATTGTTTTCATGGCCTTAAATTATTTCAAAATTGTTTTCAAAAGTTGTTTCTGAAAGTATATAACATGGTTAACAAGTCCATACTTTGAAAACCAATTTTGGGAATCATTTGAACCCTGAAAACAAACTCAACTTTTGCAACTTTTAATTTGTTTTCATCACTTAGAAAATTTCTAAGTCATAAGACTCAATTTTCTGAATTTTTCAGTGAACAGTCTGGGATACACTTTTGCACTTTAGTTTTCTTGATGTTTCTTTGCATTTTTGGAAGCATGGCCAAGCCTAGTGTGTTGACCATAGTATCTACTCGAACCAGAGCCCTTGACCCTGCTTCTAGAAGCCTTGGATGCTAAGAAAAGGGAGAGAGAAGAGTGATAACTAGGACAAGTATGGGCAGCACATGGGTTGACATTTTTGACCTTGCCCACTTGCCCACTTGCTCTCCAGGGCCAGGGTGAACCTTTTCCACTCGTGCTCTTGATCTAGGGCACCTGTGCTGCCTAATGGAAATGTCTAAAACCCCCTAGGCACCTCCATGCCAATGGTTGGCATCCACCCGAGATGCCATTTTTGCCCTTTTGCTCATCCCCTCATCTATATAAGTCCAGAGGGCATCTCCTTGTGCCCTGCACCTCCCACACTCCCTCTCTATCTCTCCCACTCAAGATCCATCCCCTTCCCTAGCCCTAGAGCACCCCGAGCCCGTGCTCTGGCCGCAGGGTGATCACCACGGCCACGGCAAGGCCCTGCCCACCTCCCACCATCCCAGCACCTCCCTCCACCCTGGAGCCACTCCCCACGATCCCCTGAGCTCCCCGGAAAAGGTCCCGCATCCCCTAACCCCCGGAGGCGCCGCCGCCGTCCACGGGCGCCGCCGCGGACGCCTACCGCGTTCCATCGCGTGGGGTCACGCCGCGCGTCGCCGTCGCCGCCTTCGGTGCCCCTACCACCCAGCAGCTCCTCCGAGCCCGCTCAGCCCTCCCCGAGCCCTCTAAGGTGAGCTACGGCCGCCGCCCTTTCTTCCCCGTTCGGTTCTGAGAGAGAGGATCGGTAGGTGGAAGACAGCCCAGCGCCGTTGGATCTACGATCCACGGTCGCCTTCAAACGGCTGTTTCCTGCACCTGCTCGCGCGCCCGAAGCGCAGCTGGGCCGCGCAGCCCGCTGTTGGGCCACGGCCGCAGTGGATCCAGCCCGCGTGGCTGTTGTGTTTAATTCATTTAAATTTTTACAGAACTGGAACCTTTTACTTTGGACTTGTGTAAAATAGTAAAACTGCAAAATAAAATCTGGAAAAATTCATGGACCTAAAGATATGTAATCTAAACCATATAAAATTTGCAGATCTACTTTTGGACCAATATCTTGGGCACAAGAACTGTTTTGCCTCAGACTGTCAGTGAGAATGTTTTGACCATAACTTCTAAAATATGTAACCAAATGGAACAAACTAAAATGTTCTGGATAGGTATTGAAACTATCTATCCAATGCACCTAGCCTCACATCAAGGTGAGTTGCAGAATGGAAATGCCATCCAGTTTACTAAAAGACCAGTAGGCTCTTCTATGATTTTTATAAGGAGTTTAAAAATGATTTTTAGAGTAAATCCAATTGGATGAGGTTTTTATTGATTAGATCTATCATATCGTAGCTTAGAGTAATTTTTGGAACTCTAGATTATTTTTGGTAGACAGATCTAGAAACAGCAGCTTTTCTGTTTCTATTTTGGAATGTGTTCTTGTTTGAAATAAATTGTGTGGTTGATTTAATATTGCTTCCTAGCATGTATAAAGTTGTTAGGACTTGTTATTAAGTTGTTTTCTTACAGTACATCTACCTTAGAAAGTGTGTGCATGTTTGGAAACTGAAATAAAAATGAAATAGCATTTGTTACCTTCTAGTTTCATTATTTGGAATTATTCTGAGAACTAGATCTTGGTGTGAATGCTTTGATAAATTTTGTGCTATGATTGCCTTGGATCCAGTACCATTTTGGTACTGTTATTTTTAAGTTAATACCTCTGTTAGCTTGCATGTCTTTTTATAGTAAAGCATGTGTAAGCCTTGTTATTCTTATGCACTAGTACTGTTTTCACTAGAATAAATGACTTTGCATTATTTATCTTGCATACTCATGTTTGTCCTGAGTAACCAGAGGCTTAGTACCTCTTTTTCCTTGGTATTAGTGGGCCCATAACCCATTGGTCCCATTGCATCTTGGTTGTGGATGAAAATTCCCAACCATGCACATGTCAGAAATTAACATGTTTAATTATAAGATTGATTTCTATTTTCCACCATGGGAAATATATTTGTTTGCTTTCACTTATGCAAGTGAGAAGTTTACTTCTTATCAGAGGATATTAGTGTGTTAGATGTGATCCATTTGTTAGCATCATATTCCTTAGGAGTATCATGTTAAGAAGTGATTCACTATTGAGTGCTAAATTTTATCGTTTGCAAATAAACTAAATTCCTTGTGACTGATAGATTGTTTGTGAATGATTTTAAATTGAGTGTTTGGATTTTTGAAAAGGTTTAGATGACTTTTCATTAAGTTCATAGCTACTGGTTGTGTGATTTACACCTTGCTTGCTTGCTAGTAATTGATTAAAGAAAGCATAAATTGCTAAAATTAATTTATGCATGCTTAATAGTTGTTTGATGGAATTATTTTGATGTTCTTGCTTCCTAGCATGAGTAGGATTTGTGTACTTTTATTTACGTACATTTATGATCATGGCATGCTTGTTTAGATTTAAGCATCATGATAGCATTGTTTGCTTCTCTAGTGTTGAACTAGTGTCACCTCTAGAAAATGGTGGTTTTTGCTCTAGTATTACCATCTTTTATTTTATGAGTGTACGAGTTTATTATAGCATGTTTATGAAGTTATTACTTCTGTTATCATGCCATGAATTATTTATTTGTATGTGCTATGGTTGTAGATTAATAATTATCTCTTATAGCATGCTTGTATAGAAATTCCCCTACTTGTATGCTATTAGTGCAGTCCTGTTTCTATGTTTTTAATAGGAACACTATATTGAGTGATGATTGTGTTTTAGATTATTTTTATGACATGATTAATTTAATTTTTAGCTACTGGTTGTTTGCTAAGTTTTCATGATTGATGGATTCCATAACTTCAACTAAACAATAAGGTAGTGAATAAATAGTCTATTCATCTCTGGTGTGTTTACCTGCTGTTTGGAAATTGTCTGAGTATGCACCTTAGCATGAGGATCATACTTGTGTTAATTGTTGTGCTAGTGTTGTCGTTGTGCTTAGGAGTATCTTGTGAACTAAGCATCCAACTAAATTCATAAACTTATTAAGTAACTATTGTTTGTGTGTTGCTAATACCCACTGCCATGGGCATTGTCCTGTCTGTTTGTTTTACCTTAGTAACCTAACCCTTTTGCACCCACAAGCTATATTTTTAGCTTCTTATATATCTTATTATGAGAGTGGTACACCACTCCATATATGGTATGTAAGATGTGGGGTATGGTTTCCTAAACCATATGTTTGTCTGACAGTAGTTTTGTACCCTGAGAGCTATGTGAGGCAGTTTTCTCGATAACGTTTGTGAGTTTGCGCTATTATACTTTTGCTTGCTGTATGTGTTGTTTAGATTAGTTGTGTGTCTTTTAGACCTGAGTGTTTGTCTTGTATTCTTTTACGACACTAGAACACGAAGAAGAAGAAGAAGAAGAAGAAGCAGTTGTGGAGCTGTGCGTCAAGTTCAAGTTGCTTCAAGGCCAGGGACATTAAGAGACTTGAGGCAAGCCATCCTGATGCTTGCTGTTATAATACACTTATCATTATCCATCATGCATGTTTTACTTCTGAAAAGTTTTACAAAAACTTTGATTTCCAAAAACTATTTTTGAGTGAATACTACTACTATTATATATATACTATGCCATTAGTTAATACTTGGTGATACCAAGCCCATAAGCCACCATATGGTATTTATTACCATCAAATATACTAGTCCCTAAGTGGACACCTTAAAATTGTGTTTTACAAAACAAAGGCTTTATGGAAAACCCGGAGAAAAGGAGGATCCTTATTCTCCGGAGGAATGTGGAAGTGGTCATTTTTGGGAAAAACGTGTTTTCAAAAATGACACATAACCTAGTCTTCGCCGGACAACCTTTACCATACTGCCACCCTACCCCAACATGGGCACGGGGCTTAACTGGAAGTTTGTTCTTGTTAGTGTGTGTTCTATCTCAATTGCTATAAGGGACGTCGTACCCTCGAACCGAATGCCATCAAAACTCCCAATGTTGAGACATATAAAGTGTGGGATTAAGTTTCCCTCCGGATGCGACGATTGGGTCTCTTGTCATGGCGATGTGTGACATGGTGCCGGGGAGAACAAACCCAACTGAAGAGATAGGCATATTCTAGCTTGAACATAGTGGAAGGTTATGATCAGTTATCTGATGTTCTACATATTGTTGTTACAGTCCGTGGTTGTTCACGGCAGGTGTACTGTATCTGGTGGATGTGTACACCTCTGCAGAGTACAACTTTTTCGAAGAAGCCGCATCCTCGGATATGGACAGTTGAATGGCCATGTAGCTAGCATTGTGTCAATGTTTTCAAAAGGTGTTGAACTCGGGAAGTTCGGAAAGGAAGGAAATTTTGTACCATGGAGGTACCGATGATGGAAAGCCAGAAGTTGTATTACAAAACAAAAAGTTTCGCAAATAAAACTTTTCTACTCTAAGCAAGAACTGTGGAAACTTATTCCAAGAAGTTTTGCAAAGAGAAAATATTCTTTTAACAAAACTTTACAAAACCTCTTGTACATGCGATATCTACAAGAGAAAGAAAAACTATATTATTTTCTTCTGAAGAATCTTCTTCAACGAAGATACAGATTAACCTGACTGCAACTATGGTGTCATCCTATATGAACACCATTTATAGTAAACCCTATTTATAGCCTACATATTACACCATATAAGCATACTTGCATCGGGTAAGTTACATGATGGGTGTCTTGATGAGTACATTCAAATGTACTCATATTAGTTTCGTCCCTGGTATCAACTTGCCAGATTTTGAGAAGGAGTCTGAGAAGAAGATCAACGAAGAGGAGTACGGAGCTGATGGCTTTGCGAACTAGGATCGTCTCCGGGTCAGCAGCCTGTAGGTTAAGGCGTGCCTTGGGCTCTACCGCGTGTGTGTGTGTTTATTCTTCCGCTGTGTGTGTTGTGTGTTGTCCTGCGTGACAACCGTGTAGTCTTGGTCATGTGACCATGTGTCCTTGTAAGTGTTTGTGCAACCGTGTAATGGATATTGTATCTGTGTACCAGCTTGATATGTTGTTCACGACTGAATTTCCTGGGATCGTGAATGTATGCATATCGATGGCGTTCTTGAACAGTGGTTCGAAGGGCGGGCCCTACAATCGATTTCCTTGCATTCCATTGTCAAGTATTTCTGACTCGACACTTTGGTTCTCAAAACTCTATGTGTAGACATTGCCCACTGAATGATTGCTTCATTCATAATTTCTTTATTGTGATAAACTGCACCCGTTGAAATATTGTTCTAGTGATACTGAAATGCAGAATCATGCCCGTCATTCACGATCATTGAGGATGAGCAGTCCTGATTCCACGCATTGGGAATAGGCACCTCCTCATGGTTCGTCTTCATCAGAACCATCTGAATCATCACCAAGATCACTATCACCATCAGCGTCTTCATCTGCCATCAGGTTCTGCATGTGACCATAAAGCTCGTCAGCGTCTGCATCGCCACTCTCATTACCATCGGTACTGTCTCCTCCTCCTACCTGACTATTCTGACGTCTTTCATAACCATCTCCACCAACATTTGACAGATCATAACCTTCACTGCTCTCCCCTGCCTCATGCACTACCTCGCCTTCAGGACCGGTAACCTCCTTAAGCACGGGAGTCAATAGGGAAATAGGATTAACGTCCCTTTTTTGGCATCCTTCTATCCAGCCCAACCACTGACTGTCCCTCTCTATGGGTCTCAAACCAGTGTAAATTGGTTTTTGACCGGGTCCATAATGCCTCGACACGGACTGTGTGTGTCTCAGTATTAAGGCTAAAACTTAGCGCCAACCAATATTTGAATTGCCTAACAGACCATGTTTTAGGGGCTCATAGGGGTACATCCATGTACGCAAACTCGCTAAGATCAACTCCACTCTCTGTTGTCACCACATTACCAGGACCGTAACAAAAAGTGAATCTCACTAAATCGGACATTTCTGCTGACCTATAAAATCATTCAATATCGTTAACAATATTCAATCTGTATTAGGACTACATATTACAACATATCCGAATATTATTTATACCCAATAGTATTACTCCATATCCACGCGTCTAAAAAGTATTCACACATAACTTATTTTCGCACATCACTACCGCGAATTATTACTACATACGCGCGCTTCTATAATATATTATTCACGCATCCATTAATTGACTAAATATCCACACAACCGCGAACTAATATTGGCACATCACTAACGCGAATTATTACTACATATGTGCGCTTCTATAAAATATTATTCACGCATCTATTAATTAACTAAATATCCACACAGCCCCGAACTAAATATCCAACAATAAAAACTGAGAAAAGTGGGTCCATTCTTACCCTTGAAGCGTGCTTCTACCGGGCGCGGCAAGTCACCGAGACAGCACGAACATGCAGTCCACCACTATAGCCACCACCACCACCACCATGAGATGAACTCATCCCACCACCATCACACGAACCACCATGAAATCCAGCCCTATTCTCCCTACCTTCCCTGTAACCGATTTATGGTGGAAAATGGGCAGCAAATCGGTCTAAATTGCCGGATTAATTTGTGCTAGAGCTAGAAGAGAGAGTGAAGGGAAGAACAGAAGGAAGGAAGAAGAAAGAAAGAGAGAAGAGAAGGGCCGCGACCGGCGTCGACCTGTACATGTACTAATCGGTTGGGGTCCAACCGATTGCATGCATGGGGCCCGCCGCCTCGCCCGATTGCCAGGCGGTGAAGTGGTGCGGCCAATAATCGGCTGTCGCGTGGCCGATTAGGCGCAATCGGCCGGGCCGTGGCCGACATCCTGCAGTCGGGTGGGACGTGGCCGATTGGCTTTTATTTTTGAAATTTTTTAGATTCGCGTATTATTTTCCGAAATACGTATTAAAAACGTATTATTTAAAAAAAATTGCGCAACTCCAGGCCTCAGTATCTACTCAGAACAAAATACATTATCCATTATACCCCTATTAAGAAAAATACATAGTACTACTCACATGATGAGGTCTGCCACAATATGGAGGAAATGCTGGGTGTTGTATGACAAATAGAATATTGTTGAACCGGATATACAGCTAGCATAGCTGCCATAATAAAACAGAAAAAGAAGAACCGACGAAGTTGCCGTGAGTAGGTTTCTTGTAAGGAGACAGCAACGGCTGGAACTTCCTTTTTCTTGGAGAGACGGGCGGCTGAAACTGCTTTGTTATTGTATGAACCGTCCACGAAGGCAATATTATTGCTGACGGACAAAGCAAAATGCTGCTCTACTTCTCTTATATATTATACTTAGCAGTATATTCCTGTGTAGTACTATTCCTACTTTTGTGGAAATGGAAATGGTGCACGCTACAGGAACTTGGTGACTTGGGAAGTCAGTCAATGAAAATCGGGGGAAATAATTAAACGAAGCAATGTTCAAATTTTGTTCTAAAACTGCCATTAAATTAGTTCAAATCCCATCAAACACCGAAACATTCGCCGCGCCATGTCAAAACACAACAAAGCAACACGTACGGGGAGGTACGTGTCACCACATATCCTGTACTAGAAAAATGTTTGCTGTTGGATTCAACAACGAAGCAGCATAGGGAGTACGTGGAAACTAGGAGAGGATGAAGGTTAGACCGTGTAGTTGCGCCGCGTAGCTCAGATCAGTCGGTCCCTATAAGAAAACAGCCTGTGGCATATGGATCCACTCACCTTGCATCTCACACTCCTCCATTGGCGCACCATCGCTCTAAGCTTTTATTTCTCCTCGCAGCTCGTGCTACCTCACCAGCGCCCTCGCATCTTTCCTGCCCAAGAGAATGGCTGCATCCAACGTCGACAACGCCGGCAAAGGTAACAACACAGGCGCCATCGACAACGGCTACAGCAGCAACGGCTCCATCGTGAACGGAAACAGCGGCACCATCGGCAACAGCAGCGCTACCCACCACAACTACGGCGACACCGTCCACAACATGTTCATCGTCCTCAACATCTGCCCCGGGAGCGGCGACGACGGAGACCAAGACCAAGACCGCGTCGCGGCGCCCATGGTCCCGCGCGTTCTGGGCCTGATCGGTGTCGCGACTAGCTCCATAGCCGCGGGAGCCACGGCGTACAAGTACAACCGCCCGCCGCGCGGGGCCGGCAACCGCGCCCGCGACGTCGCCTATCTCGTCGGCATAGTGTTCGTCTTCCTCGCTGGCTTGGCGGAGGTGGGGGCCGCCTTCTGGGTCTCCGCCGACAACCGTAACCGCTATGGCGCCTCGAGGAAAATAATGCGCGCCTCTATAGTGGTGCTGGTGCTCGCCGTGGGGCTCGGCGGCTTCGGCATCGTCTTCAACAACTGACACACTCACACCGACACATGTCGAGGCCAGCTCTCTCGTACCCACCGGAACATCTGTGTGCATGACTGTACCGCTCTTGTGCAAATTTATTTTTCTGTTGTATTGTACTCCCCCTCGTTATCCTTGTTTTAGCATTTTCTAAACAAAATCGTATCTAGACATGTTTTAGTGTAAGCGATGCACATGAATGTACATACTAAAACATGTCTAGATACATGTTGTCTATAAAACGGTAAAGCATTTTATATTTGGATACAGAGGGAGTAATAATGTCTGGTTCCTAATAAAGTGAGAACTCCAGCTTTTATACCATGGTTTGTCACTTTTTTACACTAATTACTCATATACGAGAAGGATCTATTTAGATATTTTTTAGGTTGTAACAATATTTAAGTTATTTACTCCCTTTGTCTTTCCTTATATGGTCACTTATAAAAAACACATTTTAGCATATACTACTACAGGACCGAGATTGCTTTCTGAGAAGAACTGGTTTAGTTTCTCCCTTGTACCATGACGCTTAATAATATGAATATTGCATGTACCCAAATAGAAAGAATGATATTTTGAATTATTTGGGATGTGATGGGTATTTCTAGCAATTAATCATGCATTGACTAGTTCGTTCTTTTCTTCGTGTATAGAATTTAGATGGTGGTCCAGACCAGAGAAGTATCATAAATTTCAATACCTAGTTGATTAAAATTTAAAAATAATTCAACAACGAACATTTATTGTAAATATAGTTTAAATTGAGCACACCACAATTATATTTGAATACATATGTTTCAAGTGTAATTTGACAATAGTGTTAAGAAGTATAAAATTTTAGTACAACATTCAACTTGTTGAATGAACAAAGTCGAATAATTTGTTAGTCTTTAATTCACTGTAATTTTAAAAGCTAATATGAGCAATTTCATTAGGTGAAACCATTATTACGAGAAACCCTTCAGTTTTATTAATTCATCAAAACTACCATAATTTATAATACTAAGACATTGTTTCTCGATGAGATCCTATATTAGAAAATCATTAATATTGAAAATAACAAAAAAAAATTAAAGATTTGTGCAACGAAAAGTTAACCTACAAGCTTTCCTTCCTTTGCTCAAGTGGCTGAGTTATAACGAGTATTGTCGACGTCCCGATTTTCTTGTACCAGGACTCATGTGCCATTAAAATCGTCCTTGGACCCCAAATGCGAAGAAAGCCAAATATGCCCACGGAAACGACCAGAAATGCGTGACACAACGAGTTTGACAATGTCCCGATTCTCGTTTACCGGGGATGATGGGCCAGTGAAATCATCCGCGACCCCACACAACTGTGTGCTATAGCCCACCAAAACAGCCAAAATGCCCGAAATGACGATTTTTGACGTTGTCCCAATTTTCATGTAACGGGGCTGATGAGCCATTGACACCGTCTCCGGACCTCAAACCTGAGTGTTATAGACCACAATAACGACCAGAACTACTCCCTCCGTTCGGTATTAGATGACTTTGGAATACATGTATCTAGCACTAAAATATGTCTAGATACACTCACTTCAAAGTCATCTAATATGGAACGGAGGGAGTACACGAGAGGCCGAGTAGAGACAACGTCCAGATTTTCTTTAAGTGGGGAACATGGGCCACATATAACGTCCGTAGACCCTAAACAATGTGTTAGTGTTATAGCCAACAAAAATAGCCAGAAATGTCATAATTGGGCGAGTTTTGACGGCGTTTCGATTTCTTTGACATGGGCTCGTGGTCCATTGAAACCATCCCTAAACCCAAAAACTGTGTGCTATAGACCACGAAAACGCACTACAACAAATATGCTATCTTACAACCCTCAATATTGGTCTCTAATAGGTAGTTTTCATTCTTCTGTGACCTTCTCGCGACTAAAAATATTGGTCAAAAGATGGGGGTCAAGAACTGCATAACACGACCATTTTTGGGCATTGGTCGCGGACTACCGCGACCAAAATAGAAGGTCGCAGAATTTAAGGCCAAAATAAAAGGTCGTTGGCAATCAAGGCAGAACACGTCAGATCCAATGTGGCCAGTCTGACATGGAAAATTTACGACCAAATAAAAAGGCCGTGGATGAAATGCAGCCCGGTCCAGTTCGGTGGTTCACATGGGCCGAGCCCAACTATTCATCCGATGTGAAAAAAAAAATCCTGTCAGTTTTGGGCAGTTACTTGGGCCAAGCCCATAATTTCAACCTTTATTTTTGGTCCTAGGCTTATTTACAGTCCAGCTTTTTTCAAAGCTTCAACCTTTTAAGAGTTCACTTGAATTTTGAAAGCCATTTCTACTGATTTTTTTATTTTCAAAAATTTGGACTTTTAGCCAAATAAATTTGGCCCGTGGCCTTTTCAGGGTCCAATAATATTTCGGCCATTGGCCTTTTTGAGGTCGAATAGAGTTTGGGCCAACGCATGTTCCCGTGTGAGGTTTACATTCAAATTTGATGCGCCTCCTATATGTTATAGAAGGCGCATATTAGATGAGCCTCGCATATGCAGATAAATGCGCCTCCTATATATCCCCATATGCGCCTCCTATAGTTCCTAATATGCGTCTCCTATAACATTTTAGATTTTTAAAATTTGCAGAATTACTGCACATTCTTTTTTTGCGTGGGAATTTGGGGAGTTTTATTCAATGAACACAGCCCCTGCAGCGTCTGCAGAAAGGCTAGTTACAAGAATGCCCGGAGGCGAGTCCAGCTAGCAGTCTGTCGTCGCCATTGTGCTTGCAAGCTTTGCACAAATGTGAGCGACAGAGTTTGCCGACCTCGATACATGTTGAATAATAAACAAAGTAAACGAATTAACTAGCTCCCCAACTTCAGAAAGGATAGGCGCCACCAAAGATCTCGACAGGCGACGCGACGTCCAGAGTTCAACCATCTCCAAACTGTCTGTTTCAACCAACACTTTTGAGTAGCCTCGAAGCCTTGCGAATATAACACCATCTCGTATTGCTAGAGCTTCAGCTACAAGAAGATCCGTCACTCCTGTATATGGCTTGCACCAAGCATCCATGAAACTGGATCGAGACCGGGCAACACCTCCCGCTCCTCCCCTCCTGGCATCGGTTGCGATACTACCATCAGTATTGATTTTTATCCACCCCTCCTCCGGTGGTCGCCAACCATGTCCAGGTAAAATCTTCGCATGACTCAAAGGAATGTCCAGCAGCGCCAAAGTCTCTTTCATCATTTTCAGTGATTGAGACAGACCCATTCCTTCTTTATCATGAGTCAAATTATTCCTCGAAGTCCAGATAGCCCACATAATAGATATCAGTTTTGCTCTCTCTGGCTCCAGGAACATAGGGTCACATAAAATGTCCTTGGACCACGTAAGAGGATGCAAGTTTGGGCGTTTAACATCCAGCCAGTCTGGTGCCGCAGCCCAAAACCTCTTCGCGTGTGGACAATCCAGTAAAGCATGCATCATGTCTTCCTCCGCAGCCTTACAAAGTTTGCATAAGCCTGTTTGCGAGATGTGTCGATGCTGCAGTAATTTTTCAACAGGTAAAATTCCGCGCATGACACGCCACCAAAAAACCCGGACATTGGGTAAAACCTTCAGCTTCCAAAGACGTGTCCATAACTGTTTTTCCGATGATGATGATTCTGTACCAGCCCCTTCCTCGAGAGATCGCTGCTCTTTTTGAGTCATTAGAGACCGGTATGCCGATTTCACAGTATAGACACCAGACCGCTCGCGTGCCCAAGCCCAATAATCTTCTCCCCCTCCATGCCTTAGAGGTATATTAAGAATTGCATCTGCGTCAGGGGCAATAAAATTATTTCGGACCAAATCAATTTTCCAAGACCAATTATCCTTGTCAATCAATTTGTCCACCGTACCAAGAACATCTCCTCCAATTTGTGCTGCAGGTGTACTGATGATCTTGTCGGGAATCCATGGGTCAGTCCAAATTGAGATTGAGGGCCCCCCTCCAACCCTCTTGATCATGCCAGATTGCAGCGCTTCCTTCCCCCAATGATTGCACGCCATGTTGCTGATGCGTAATTAGGTATAGTTGCCTGCATAAAATCATTGTTAGGAAAATATTTTCCTTTGAGTACCCTCGCACACAGTGAAATGGGATTAGTGAGCAGTCGCCATCCATGCTTTCCCAGCAGCGCCAAGTTGAACAACTCCAGCTCTCTGAACCCCATCCCACCAGCACACTTCGGTTTTGTGAGCTTTTCCCATGCAATCCAATGCAGAGAATTACGATCCAGGGAACAGCTCCACCAATACTTGGCCATTAATGAGGCCAAGGTCTTATACACCTTCTTCATTAATTTAAAACAGCTCATGCTGTACGTCGGAATCGCCTGGACAACTGCTTTTAGAAGTATTTCTCTTCCCGCACTAGACACCATCCTCTCGGGTCCATTCTGCAGCTTACTCCGAATCCTCTCCGCAATATGATCAAATGTACCTCCTGTAATACGCCCCACAGCCGTGGGCAGGCCAAGATACCTTTCACTAAACGCCTCAACCGCAATACCCATCACCTGTTTCAGTTCATCTCGTACAGGCTCTGGAGTATTCGGACTAAAGAAAATAGAACTTTTCTCCTTGTTGACAGCTTGTCCTGAGCAATCCTCATAAATTCTTAAGATTTCATCTAATCTTCTGGCACTCTGTCCTTTTGCACTCATGAATATAAGACTGTCATCAGCAAAGAGAAGATGGTTTATCCAGGGCGACCGAAAACTCACCCGAATACCCTTATCAACATTCCTTCCACCGAAGAAATTTAATAACGAGGTAAATCCTTCTCCACACATAAGAAATAAATAAGGTGATATAGGGTCACCTTGACGCAAACCCCTCGTCGATGAAAAGAATGGCATATATTATCCGTTGATCCGAACTGAAAATCTGACGGAGTTCACACATTTCATCACCAGTCTCACAAACGTCGTGTTGAAACCCAATTTTAACATGATTGATTCGAGGTAGTGCCACTCTACCCGATCATAAGCCTTCATCATGTCCAATTTGACCGCACACACTGCATTTCCACCTCTCTTCCTTCTTCTCATTGCATGCACACTTTCATGTGCAATTAAGATATTATCAGTTATCAGACGGCCAGGTACAAATGCACTATGTTCTTCCCCAATTATCTCATCCAGACACAATCTCACCCTATTAGCAATAGATTTGGAAGCAATCTTATAAAGAACAGAGCAAAGTGAGATAGGACGGTATTGTGATATTTTCTGTGGGAAATTTACCTTGGGGATCAAAGTGATAGAAGTGTCGTTTAGCCCCATTGGTAATTCACCACCATTTAGAAATCCCAAAACAGCAGGAACAATATCCTCGCGCAGAAGTTCCCAATGGCGTTGGTAAAACCCTGCCGTAAAACCATCCACCCCCGGTGCTTTCAATGGCGCCATCTGGAATAATGCATATTTAACCTCCTCCTCGGTATAACTTTTCCCCAAGTCAATATTCATTTCAGGAGAAACCCGGGTTGGCACCACCTCTAATAATTCATTCATCTCCCTAAACCCTTGAGAAGTGTACAGATTTTGATAAAATGCTTGAACTTCAGCTTGGTCCTCCTCCGGGGTATCACATTTTGTTCCATCAGCCCGGACCAAACCCTCGGTTTTATTCAACCGTTTCCGACGTGCAGCTTGAGAGTGAAAATATGCCGTATTACGATCTCCCTCTCGCCACCACTGTACTCTGGATCGCTGCCGTATCCATACTTCCTCCTGTCGCAGTGCCATACGCAATTGTTTTGTTATTGCAACTTCCTCCTCGTTTGGCCCTCGACCAACCGACACACACCGCAAGCAATCAAGACGCTCTCTCAATTTCCGAACCTTGCGTGTCAAACAACCGAATTCCTTAGCCCCCCAACTAGCTAGATTATTCTGTAATACATTGAGAGCTTGAACAACACCTTGCAGACCCTGTCTCTCTGCACCTTTCTGCCATTTATCAAGGATTAGCTTATCATAGTCCACGTGGGTCTGCCACACATCCTCATACCGAAAAGGCTTAGAACCCGTACAGTGACTATTCCGGGCTCTAACTCGTAGATCAACTAGCATAAAACAGTGATCCGATTCTGCTGCCACGATATGCCTGACATTCACATGTGCAAACATATTCAGCAATGCTTCATTCCCAAAAGCCCTGTCCAACCGAGCCTTTACATTAGCGTCACCCCGCTGCCGATTATCCCATGTGTAGGGCACACCCGACCAACCTAGATCCATAAGAGCGCAATCATCCATTGCCTCTCGAAAATTCTTCATTTGCCACTCGGGTCTAGGTCTGCGAGAAAAATGCTCCGAGCCAAACAAAGTTTCATTAAAGTCACCAATACACATCCACGCAGAGTGCCGGATCGCATACAGTGTTCTCAAACATCGCCAGCTATGATGCCTATCTTCTGATTTAGGCGCCCCATAGAAGCCTGTGAATCTCCATTCAATGGAAGTGGAACTCTTCAATCTCACCACATCATCAATATGACAATTACTAAAGATCTTAATATCCACATCTATATCATCTGACCAGAAAAGACCAATGCCACCACTAAGACGGACACTGTCTACCGCGAAGCAACCTGCAAAACCAAGACCAATTCGCAGATTCTCCAGTCTTGTTGCCGAAATTTTCGTCTCCATAACAAACAGGAGACGGGGTCTCTCTTGCTTCACAATACTGTGAAGCTCTAGAACTGCCTCGGAGTTCCCAAGCCCCCGGCAGTTCCAACCCAGAGAACTCATTGGGACGGGCAGCGCTGACTAGCAGTCGCTGCCGAATTTTCAGAATTTTGGGGAGTTGGCTTCTTCTTCTTGGGAACATGATCCCCTTCTCCCGTACCATCCGTCACCTGTGCCTCTACCTCAGATGTTCCCTTATAAGGAACAATGCTCATGTTTACAGAACCTGCACCCGGCTCAGCACCATCATATTGCCTCTCAATCTTTCTGTAAACCTCTTTCTGCACCCCTGCTTTACGCTTGTTCTGCTGAATATTTTTTAACGGGGATGTAGCATCAGACCTAACCTCAGCAGCCGTACTCGAGGTTCTTGTATCTTCTTTATTCTCATGAGTATTATTGTGATACCCATTAGAACCCTCACTGTAATCCGATCTCTTTCTATCCGCTATTGCCCTCAGACATTTGCCGAACGGAAGATCACCATTGGGCCCCCTCGTCCCTGGAGTAGGGCACAACATATCAGCATGACCTAGCCTTCCACACGAGAAGCAAAAGTGTGGAAGCTGCTCATATTGGATTTCATACATGTACACGTACTTTCTCTTCGCTGAATCAATTAACACCCATCGCCTCAACGGTTTAGCCACATGAACCGTGACTCTAGCCCTTAGGAATCCTCCCACATGATCAAACACTGCCACATATGCCTTTTCATCGATTTGTTGCGCAATAGGTAGCCATCACTTCTTCTCCCTCAGGTTGAAGGGCAAATTCAAGATCCTAGCCCACATAGTGAGCCGATCAAATCTCAGCTCCGATGGTTTCATACAATCCTCAAACTCCGACAGAATTAGTGCGTTGTTTTTCACATGCCATGGTGATCCTTCCCATACACGATCTCTGTCCCTCTGAGTAGCAAATTCCGCTACAAACATGTTTCCCCCATGGATCGGAAGAATAGACCCCTAGGGTTACCCCACGCCGGCCGAAGCGCACTAGCGATGGTCTGAACATGAAACACGCTCCGATTCAGGACCTTCCCCGCCAGCATCCACTTTGGCACTTGTTCCTCCTCCCGATCATCGATAACCAGTGGAGTTGCTTCCTCGTCCGTGATATCTAGCTTCCCCAGATCTTCTTCCAGTTTTGCCCTAGCCGCTCTTGGCGACAAGGTCTCCTTCGCACGCGCAGGCGTCTCCATGCAAGCCTTCGCTTCTCTTCTCGCACTGCCGATGAGATCCGCAGGCGCCGCCGCCGTCCACAAACCATAGTCAGCCCCGTACGAGAGCTCCAAGAGTTACATGAATTACTGCACATTCCAGAATACACATATAAAGGTATATAGATACACAAATACAGTACAACAGTCCAGAATTTCCAGAAACTAGAATCACCATGAATACCATCAACTTGAATCAATCGCGACATACATATATGCAAGTTCATTTATACGAAGTACTCCCTCCGTTCCACAAAGTAAGACGTTGGGGAGTTTTCCGACAAACTCAAAACGGTTCAGATTGACCTATCTACCCTTGTCGGAACGTAGCGATCGCACAGAGATCTGGAAACAGAATATCAAAACAACGCACAACGATCGCGGCCGAGATCTCCAGCCGTCGGGCTCTCCTTCGGCCGCGCCTTGCCGGGGATCTACTCCACCCACGTCTCGCCGGGGATATTCTCCACCCGCGCCACGCTCTCCTCCAGTCGCGCCTCGCCGGGATCTCCTCCAGCCGCGTCTCGCCGGGATCTCCTCCAGCCGCGTCGGGGCTCTCCTCTAGCCGTGCCTCGCCGGGGCTCTCCTCCGGATACGCCTCGCCAGCCAGCCAGCACGCCCAGGCGCTAGCCAGCCAGGTCGAGTTCCTCCGCTACATCGTGGCCAACTGCTGCTCCCAGATCTTGTACCTGCGCCCGAGTTTCTCTGCCAATCGTGGCCAACCGCTGCTCCCAGAACATGGAAACCTGCAGAACAGCAACAACACCTGAACAATCAGAACAGCATCACCTGAACAATCAGAACGTGGCAACTTGACAGTGGAAATTGGAGAAGCATCACCTGAACACAGAACAACAACATCCTTATAGGCAGCAGAAAAACTGGAGCAGCATCCAGCAGCAAGCAGACCAGGAGTATCTGCAACAATGGAGCATCAATTGAATTTTCTTTCCTAGCAAGGATACAATCAGAAACACAGTAGGCACTGACAGGGGGCAAATAAATAAGGAAACAATAGGCAAATAAGAAAAAATCTTGCATCAGTTGGAACATACTCCTGCTACTAACAGCAAGAACAAGCTTGGAGTATAGATTAACATCACGGCAAGAAGTGCAAGCAAAGAAGAGAGAAGAGAATATCAAGCAAGAAAATAAGTAAGCAAGGGGTACAGTTCAAAATATTTCAGTTAAAATTTCAAGCAAATGTACAGATCAAGCAATCAAATGTACTCCGTACTCCAGATATTTCAGTTTCACAGGAGTTATACAGCACTAGAGAATTATTACAGCAACGTAGCAATAGTAATCTTCAGTTTTAGTTAATTTTAATTAATGAGAATACTGGAGTACAAAAGCTAGCAATGAGTGCAAGCAATCGGATCAACAGTTCAAGTACTTGTGCTTCCTTGGCATGAAGAAATAGAGAAAGCATTTGTAGTGTAGACTGGAACAGAATTAAGTGCACACAACTATCTAAGCCTGCAGTTTGGAAACAACACAAGAAGATAGCTGATTTTTGACAGGGATCCTACTCTCTAGTGGCAGTACAAACAATGCAGTACACACTCGTACTCCACACGCACAATAGCCACCAAGAAACGACACCAAGAATGCATTAGGACATGGTCAACTAGACTACAACACAAAGATCTGACCCATTATATAGAAAATCCACCATGGTAAGCAGCACCTTTAGGATGGTATTTTTGGTCAAGTGTACTGGGTTTCTTCTACTGCCTCCCTTCCATAATTTAATCAATGTGTCAAGAATCAGGCCTGGTTGACCAGTAGAGCCAACAAACAAAAAAATGTTCTTTGTTTGTACCATTTGATGTGTGGTTCATTGCCACAGATGAGTTGAAGATTTATTATCAAGTCTATCTTTGTCCATCGCCTTTTTTATTGTTGGCATGTTCTCGGTATTAAGAAGGCACTTGAAATCGAACCTGAAAACATACAAGTGTCTATTAACTAGCCATGACTTGATATTGACAACGTTGCACCAGCATAAATTTGTTTTTGATGATGTCTTTGCTGCTGACAGGGATGTGAAACTGACATACAAGACTCTGAAGGAAAAGATAAAGGAGATAACAAGAAGGATGCCAAATTCTACAGCAATATGTTCTCTAAACTAACCAAGGCTACGGCCGAAGAAAGTATAAGCATCTTCCTTATTTTGCCTGGTGCTCTTGTTTGCAGCCCCAAAACATGGAAGACATGGTTCTGGAATTTGTGTGCAGTATAAAACCTGATGCTCTCAAGCCTCAGCTTAGATCATGGGAAACACATCATAATACTAGTAGGTCTCAAGCAAGACAAGCACAATACAATTTCTGTGAGAAAATAACCCTCAATAAGTTACACTCGACCTCTAAATTTGGGTATTCAAATGCACATTGGTAGTTCTAGACAAAACTTAGCAGTTGGTACAATTTTTCTATTAACAAAATGTCTACGAATCTATGCATAAATTTCTGCAAATATACTGTATTTGCAATTTCCATTTTACACAAGTCTGCAATTTCTATTTCACACAACCATACACTGTACTCCTTAAATGAGAAAATGAGATTAGATGCTGAAGGTAATCACACAACCAGTGCTAAATGAGAACATTAGCTGATTAAAACCAGTAGCCACTGATCCTTAAACTGCAAGTGCTAGTGACTGATCCTTAAACTGAAGTGCTAGTGACTGATCAAATTTCATACCAACTCGCCCTTTGTCCAGCAAGTGTTAGATTCAAGGAAAGCAGTTACAACGAGCATGTGATCAAAATGACCGCGTGCACTGGTAGAAAAAAGGCCTTCGGTATGCCAGCATCAGTCCCCAAGCGTTGCGCACCGTGACCAATGAGTCTTTAGTCCCGGGTAGGGAGGAGACCCGCGACAGAAGGTCAGACGTCGCGGGTTGGGAAGCGCGTTGCGACGCGTGGAGGGAATTAATTCCGGTTGACATGGCCGCCCGGGACTATTGGTCCTTTATTCCCCGTTCCCGTGGCCAACCGGGACCAATGGCCCTTTATTCCCCGTGCCCGTGGCCAACCGGGACTAAACATCAAGCGTCTCGCCTCCCCCGCGGCGGTTTTTATTTCGCGAGCGAGGCAGAAGGGCGCCATTCCACTGCTCGCTCTCTGTTCTTCCTCTCGCTCTCTGTTCTTCCTCTCTCTCGCTCTCTGTTCTTTTCGATCCAAGCACACGCACGCGAAATGGCTGAATGGACGCAATACAATGGGAAGACACCATGCGGCAAGGATTTGGACGTGCTCTTCACCAACAGTTGCGCGAGGCTGCATGAAGCTCTGGGTCATTTGGCCGATCTCTATTTTGAAGCTCCCGAAGAACACCGGTTCTTTGGTCTCGATCTGGAGTACACGGCAAATCAGAAGGATGTTGCCCTCATCCAGATATCGTTCAAGCATTCGGTGTTGGTCTTCCAATGGTCAAGGTAGAAGCTATATATATATAGCACACGTGTACAATCTTGCATTCCATCTTCGAGTTTTTTTGTTGCATGTGAACAATACGTGTGTTGCAACATATCTAACACATATCCTATTTTTGTTGTTACAGTAGTTCGAGGCATTGCCCGGACCTTGTTGATTTTCTTGTCAACTCGGGGTTTGACTTTTGCAGCGTGGACATCACGCAAGACCGTGTGAAGTTGATGCGCATCGGTATTATGATACCTGAAGATCACTACGTTGATCTTCAGACTCTTATCCAGTTGACCGGGCCAAAGACCGGGATGGCTGTCATGGCAAGCACCTTCATCCACCAGGGCTATGAAAGGATGAAGACTGATTTCCCCCGGCAGAATCACTACTATTGGGAGGAGACCCCATTGCGCATGACGAACCTCAAGTATGCGGCCGTAGATGCATATGTCGCGTACGAGTTGTTCCGCATCTACTCGGCGGGGCCATAGATGATGTATGCATGCGTTCGATATCTATGCATGTGCATGTAATGGGTATCTAATTAGTAGTATATATATGTAATGGATATCTTTTGTGATCGACTCTATATATATATATATATGTTAATTATGAAATGTGATCGACTCTATGTTTGTGTTATGTGTGATCGACTCTATTGTGTTATGTGTGATCGACAATATTGTTAGTATTATTGTTCTTAATTTTTGATATATATTTTGTATTTTAAGATTTTAAAATGAATTAGTATTATTTTTCTTCATTTTTTGATATATTATTTGTATTTTTAAGATTTTAAAATGAATTAGTATTATTGTTCTTAATTTTTGATATATATTTTGTATTTTAAGATTTTAAAATGAATTAGTATTATTGTTCTTAATTTTTGATATATATTTTGTATTTTAAGATTTTAAAATGAATTAGTATTATTGTTCTTCATTTTTGATATATTATTTGTATTTTTAAGATTTTAAAATGAATTAGTTCTATTTTTCTCAATTTTTGGATATATTATTTGTATTTTTAGAAATAATACAAATTAAAAGTTAATGTTTATTTATTTATTCAAAATTATTAATTACATCTTTACTTTTGTTTATTAAAAGATTTATTTGAAATTCAAACAATAAAGAAATATGGCTTCGGCCAACATGTTAATAAGATTGATATGATACAACTATCATATACATGCGTGAGAAACACTTGGATTCGGGACGGAATGGAACTCGGAAGTTAAGCGTGCTAGTGCTAGAGCAGTGGGAGGATGGGTGACCGAGCGGGAAGTTTGACCATGAGTAACTAATTTGACTAGAGATAATCTTAGTTAGACACTAAGCAAATAATACAAATTGTGAGAAAAAAAGGGAGTGAAAAAAAGGGAGTGAAAAAAGGAGTGAAAAAAAGGGAGTGAAAAAAGGTGAGAAAAATAATTAGAAACCAAATGAATTAAAAAAATTACGAAATAAATCTAGTCCCGGTTCATATGGCCAACCGGGACTAAATGTCCTCCGACCCCAGGCTCCGCCACCCGCCCACGTGGACAGGCCTTTTGTCCCGGTCCGTAAGAGATGGGACTATAGGGGGGGGGGGGCTTTAGTCGCGCGTAGGTAGTCCCGGTTGCCCGGACGGGATTAATGGGCCTGGCGAACCGGGACTGTAGGCCTGTTTTCTACCAGTGGTGGGTATCACGCAGCCATGATGTGTACGTGATGAAACTGAAACCGACCGCCTTTTCGGCACTGCCATCTTCAGAACCCCAAACCTTTTCTCTTTCCACTTGACAAAAATTGGTAATAGCGGCTGAACAGAGTAAAGGTTTGCCTGAAAGCCCAAGTCATGCTGCAATGTCCTTTTATTTACTTTATTAACTCGCAAATAAAAACATTTATGCATGTAAACAGGACGAGTGCAATGATCTTCTTCTGTCAGCCAAAAAAGGTCTCTTTAAAAGGCCTACTATTGTAAGTTCACCTCCTGTGAAGTTCTCTTTTTGAACTGTAAGGTTTGGCCGTGAGACAGTCCACCTACCGCGCCGGCGCTGCATGACGCACTCACCAACGAGAAGTACACCACATCGCCGGCGATCTCTCACCCCCTTAGATCTCATCTCCGTTGCTACAAACTGGGCGGCGAGAGTCGGTGCTCCCAGCGGCAGGACAAGATGCTCTCAACGGCGGGGAGATGCCCCCGCGGCGCCGAGATGCTCCCGGTGACGGGAAGTCGAGGATGCTCCCCGGCGGCCACAGGTGTTGCTCCCAACGGCCGGAGCTCGTGCTACATGCGGCATGAGGAGATGCTCCCGGCGGCGCCGAGATGCTCCCGGTGGCGGGAGGTCGAGGATGCTCCCGGCGGCCACAGTTGTTGCTCCCAAAGGCGGGAGCTCGTGCTACATGCGGCATGAGGAGATGCTCCCGTAGGCGAGAAGATGCTCCCGGCGGCGCCGAGATGCTCCCGGTGGCCACAGTTGTTGCTCCCAACGGCGGGATGCTCCCGGAGGCGAGGAGATGCTCCCGGTGGCGGGAGGTGCTCCCGGTGGCTCGTGCTACATGCGGCATGAGGAGATGCTCCCGGCGGCGCCCAGATGCTCCCGGTGGCTCGTGCTACATGCCGCTTGAGGAGATGCTCCCGGAGGCGAGGAGATGTTCCCGGCGGCGGGGAGGTCGTGCTGCCTGCTGCCCGAGCGGATGCTCCCTACGTCGGGAGGTCGTGCTACCCACGGCGTGAGGAGTTGCTCCCGATGGCGGGATGCGATGCTCCCTATGGCGCAAGGTGGTGCTCCGACGGTTGCTCCGATGACCGGCGTCGGCAGCCGCCGCCTTTGACAACAGGGGTGGCTGTCCTTTTGTAGCACACTGTGATCGTGGTGCTGCCAGCCGGAGGTGGCGGTGCTGCCGGAGCTTTTTTTAGATGCTTCGACGCAGTCTTCTCCGACGACAACGGATGTGGTCACGACGGAGCGACGGGAAAGGATTGGGTTCGAGAGTCTCGGGCGGTCATGGCGCATGCGTTCTAATGTGTTTTTTTCTTTGCGGGGAGAAAAGGGAAAACTAGCGACAGATGCGGTTGTCCTTCGTTGACCACGACTGGGACACGTGTCGCCTCGTCGAGGCGGGTGATCGGGGGAAATTATCCCCCGGGGAACGCTCAGCGCGATCCATTGGGGAATTGAGGATGCGCAGCTGTGCCTAATTTGTTTCGGAATACGCGAGGCGCATACTGCAAACTGCGCCTCGTATAAGTTACGCGAGGCGCATATTAGGGTGCGCCTCGTATAACTCCCGCGTCTACTCAAAAGAGCACGTGTGTTATGTATCACAAAAACTCTTTAGCTCAGTTGGTTTGGCAGCTGCACCTTGTCCACCTAGGTTCAAATCCTTATATGGCCACATTGTTTTGCCTTTTTTTATTTATAAGCCCGTTTTTAATGTAAAAACATTACCTAAACATAATATGAACTATAAAATAAAGTGAAAGTATTTTAAATATACAAATAGCTTCAAAACATAAAATTGACAATTATGAATGTGTCTCGTCAATATATAATATTCGTAATGCAATATTATAACATTACACAAAGTGATAATTATGATTTTTTTCGATACATAATAGTAGGGCACACATGTCACGCGGTTCTTGACAATGGTCGAAGCGCGGTAGATAGCGTTTCCTAGCCGCCATCTTCTTCTTGCCCCTCTTCGTCGCGGGTGCATAGGTTAGGTTCGGGATGTCTTTACTACTTCTCTTGAACGGAAGTACTCCTTTCTTCGGTAGGGTTGTGACGTACGGTGCTTGGTCGCCGTATTCGTCTTCCATCTTCGGGTCACCGTTCTGGTCAAAGTCTTGATCGTTGGCGACTCCGTCCATTCCGATGATGTTCCTTTTGCCTTTCCTGACGACAACCCGGCTAGGCTTTGACGGGTCTATGATGAACCAGCATTGGTCGACTTTGCTAGCCAGAACCCAAGGCTCGTTGCTCGCGGGTGCGTTCGCGCTGGTGGTCTTTTTCGGTATAACCAAGGGAGGTTGAGCAAACTCCTATGGTGAATTAATGGGGGAAATGAGGTGGGGAGGAGGTTGGGACGAGCAGATCTAGGTTTGGTGAGGAGGAAGAAGTGAGGCATGTGAGTGGGGTGGTAGTGGCTACCATGTGCCAAAAAGCAGCGAAAATCATGCTGCATATTATAGGAGGCGCATTTAGCTCAATATGCGCCTCATATACCTCCAAATATAGGAGGCGCATTTCCAAAATATGCGCATCGCCTTCGCTGCCACCGACGCCACCCGGGCCCACACAAACTATACGAGGCGCATTATGTAAAAGTGCGCCTCCTATACATACATTATAGGAGGCGCATAAGGCCCCATGCGCCTCGCATAACCTGGGGCCGGGAGGCTATGGTCCCCACATGAAGTATACGAGGCGCATATTTTGGAAATGCGCATCCTATATATGTATTATAGGAGGCACATCTTGGCAGTGCGCCTCACATAATATATAGGAGGTGCATTTTGCCAATATGCGCCTCGAGCCCTTATTTCCTCCTATAGACTTTTCTCTAGTACTGTGTTTCTGTCACTCGTGCGCAGGAAACAAGGAGGAACCCAGTATCTACCATATAAACCCTCAACTGGAGGTGAAAACAACTACGTGGCCAAGTTTACCGTAAACACCGGAGAGCATTGCAAGAAAAGATTAAAACTCTCTACAAATATAACTGAAACATCTCAGATTGAGATGAGCAAAATAATCATAATCTCATGGTTCATCGGATCACAACAAACACAATATGAACAATTACAAAATACGGATCTCGATCATGTGTGGCAGCTCACGAGACTATAAACATAGAGTCATATGGGAGAGAATAACCATGACCCGTAGTTCCGAGATGATCTACTCACTACAAGAGAACCGGTCTCTTGCAACGAAATCTGTAGCTATGGTTTTTTTTCGTTGCGATATAATCACAAATTACCACGACCTCTCAGGTTGTGGTGATAGGGCACTCGTATTTCCACGACTCATTTTGGTGGCGATAAATTGTCGTTCTGTTGCGGTAGAGGCCCCCTATTGCCACGATTTGTACTGCTGTTGGAATACAAGCGCGTTGTTGCGACAGAGTATTTTCGTTGCGCGAGGCACTCCTTTTGTTGCCTTAGAGACATGGTATTCCAACGAAATAAGCATTCGTGGTGATATTCAGTCATATATTGCAACATCTGTATTTGTGTTGCGGTAGTTACAAATATTGTTGCAAAAAAAAAGCTAACTATTGCAACCAAATTTTTCGTGCGGCAATACCATATGTTTTTCGCCTCAAATTTATCCTGCGGCAATACCTATTGTTTACTGCGACAATTTGGGTCGTATGGTAATAGGTTAAACGTAAAGCAACAATCACCGTACTGTTGCGAAAATGAACAAGTTATTTTGCAACGACCATTCATAGACTAGCTTAACGGGCCTCATGGGCCGTGCCCTTGATCACTGTTGCAATTTTCTTAGGACTACAATTCATTTTTGGTCCAGTATCTCAGTTTGGTGAGCACAATTTTTTCTAAATATTGGTTGCAATTGAATTTCTGCAGCACTTAGCATTTTACTAATGTTGCAACAAGTGACAGTACTTAATAATCAATCAAGAACACATATAAGACGCAATTTCACTAGTACATTTATCATGGAAATTCAAAATTTCTAAACACTGGAACTTTGGAATCTTTAAACAAAAATTATGTTATTACACGATCTTTCATCCATGCATGTTCATGGCAAAACCTTTAAGCCAAACAGTGCAGAGACAGCCTACACAAAGAATCCATGGTCATCATCCAATTCATCTTCTACCAAAGGAGCAACATGACCATCATTTATGTAAGCCTCATCATCATCAGTATCAGCATCATATTCGACTTGGTCTTCGTCAAAATCAGCAGGTCTTAAATTATTTATGACTGAAACATCAACGCTGGTTCCTTCATCATTATTTCTGCACCAACTAGTAATATCGTCAGGTAAAGTAAATTCTGGAACTGTAATTCCTGCATCGACGACATTGAAGGGAATATGCCCGAGAGGCAATAATAAAGTGTTTATTATGTTATTCCTTGTTTGTGATAGATGTTTATTTCTCATGCTAGAATTGTATTAACCGGAAACGTTGATACATGTGTGATTAATAAACAAACCAACGTTCCTAGTGAAGCCTCTCTTTTAACTAGCCCGTTGATTAAACAGATGATCAAGGTTTCCTGATCATGAACATTGGATGTTGTTGATAACGGGGTCATGTCATTAGGAGAATGACATGATGAACTTAAACCCTAAACTAAGTATAACAATACGATCAAGTCATTTAGTTTTGTTGTTATGTCTTACATTCGGAGTAACATTATTCCTTAGACCATGAGATCATGTTAATCACTAATACCGAAAGAATACTTTGATGACATCAAACATCACACCGTAAAAGGGTGACTATAAAGGTGGCATTGGATATTCGGAAAGTATTGGTTGAAGCTCATGGATCGAGAATGGGATTTGTCCATCCAATATGACGGATAGATATACTCAGGGCCCTCTCGGTGATATCACATCAACACCGCTTGCAAGCAAGTGATTTGATCACTAGGATGTTATATCACGGGAACGAGAAAAGAGTACTTGTCGGATAACGAGATCGAACAAAGTATAGTGGATACCGATGATCGGATCTCGGACAAGTAATATATCGCGAGACAAAGGGAAATCGTTACGACGTTGAAAGGTTCACACGATCACGAGAGTCATCGTTGAATATATAGGAGTCATCACGGTTTTCCAGACCCCGCTGTTGATTATTGATCGGAGAGGAGTCTCGATCATGTCTATAATATTCACGAACCGTAGGGAGACACACTTAAGGTTCGATGAAGCGTTTAGAGAAGATACGGAATACCGAAGAATATTTTGGGCAGCTCCGGAATAGTTTCGGGGAAAATTGAAATAGTTCAAGGGGTTTTTCGTCGAACGGTTGTTAATAGAATTAACAAATGGTTCGAGGTGCTGCATGCAAATGTTTGTTAATGGAATTAACAAATATAAATAAAGAAATAAAAATGTTTTATTTATTTATTAAAGAAAAACCTTTGGATTTTCCAAGTGGGAAATTAAGGGAAATTTGAGTGGGTTTGAGTGGAGCTTCCACTCACATGAAGAGAGGAAGGGGTGGGGGCACCCATGGCTGGCCGCACCCCCCCCTTGGGCTGCCTCCCCCTCCCCTATAAAAGGAGGGTGAGGGCTCTCTCTTCCACACACACTTGCTCACACATTTTCCCTTCCATCCGCTGCTCCATTCCATGGTCTCCGGCTTGGCAAAGCCCTGACCGTGGGATTCTTCACCACCACCACGCCGTCGTGCTGCTGGAATTCCGGAGGGATCTTCCACTTCCGCAACCCGCTGGAACGAGGGAACGGAAGTCTTCATCGAGCTGAACGTGTGACCGATTACGGAGGTGCCGCCGGATTGCGGTGCTCTTCTTCTCGCTCGGGATCGGCGTGAGAACGACTACGCCAACCACGAGATCTTTTCTCGTACCACTTTGAGTCTTCGAGGGTATGTTATCTCAAGACTCTCTTTCTCCCCGTTGCCTTTCATCTCATAGATTAGATCTTGGCCATTTGGGTTTATCGCGTGTAGGAAAATTTTTGTTTTCTATGCTACGTTCCCCTTCAGTGGTATCAGAGCCGGATCTATGCGTAGATGAATTGTACGGGTAGAACACATAGGAGTATGTGGGCGTTGATGATCATGTTTTTGTCTCTTTGAGTATTTTATGATTTTAGTGGCATAGTAGGATGAAGCGGCCCGGACTAACTTTACATGTCCACGTACATGAGACTTGTTCCACAACTGACATGCAACTTGAATTGCATAAGTGGCTTGCGGGTGTCGGTTTCTCCTACTATAGTTAAGATCTAATCTACAAAGGGTTGTTCAAAAATATATTTTATCAACGTTGTGGTTTTTTTTTGTACGTAGATATGAACGGTTCTATCATCGTAAGCCCAAAGCCACGTAAAATATGCAAAAAATAAATAAATTAGAGGCGTCTAACTTGTTTTTGCAGGGCATGTGATGTGATATGGTCAATGTTACAAACGTTATGTATGAGATGATATCTTTTGTAAATTATTGACATACCGGCTGGAGCCATATGGTTGTCTTATTTTATGGCCTGCGTGCTGTATGTCATATCCATGTGATATGTTGTAATGGACAATCAAGATGGAGGTGCCACGGACCTTGGTGCCACGCCGGTAGGATGATGGAGATCATACCATGATGCACAAGATGGAGATCAAGTGCAAGAAGGACCATATCATATCACATTATCCATGCATGTGATGTTTATCCTTTTATGCATCTTATTTTGCTTAGATCGCGACGGTAGCATTATAAGATGATCCCTCTCACTTAATATCAAGATAATAATGTGTTCTTCCTTAAGTATGCACCGTTAAGAAAGTTCGTCGTTTCGAGACACCACGTGATGATCGGGTGTGATAGACTCAACGTTCGCATACAACGGGTGTTTTCAAGCCTAGCATGTACAGACATGGCCTTGAAACACATGCAATACAATGGTTCTACTTGGCGAGCCTAGCATGTACAGACATGGCCTCGGAACACGTAACCGAAAGGTAAAGCATGAGTCATATGAATGATATGATGAACATGTTGATGTTCGCCTTTGCAACTACACCGTCTCACGTGATGATCGGTTTCGGTGTAGTGAATTTGGTTCGTGTAATCACTAAAGACAACTAAGAGGGATGTTGTTTTTGAGTGGGAGTTCATGGGATAATTTTAGAATTAACTTGAACTTAATTTATCATAAACATAGTCTAAATAGTCTTTGCAAATATGTTGTAGATCATGGCACCACCTACCTTCAATTTCAATATGTTCATGGAGAAAGAGAAATTAGCGAACAATGGTAGCAACTTTACCAACTGGGCACTTAACCTGAGGATTCTCCTCACCGCTTGCAAGAAGCTCTATGTGCTTGATGCACCTCTAGGTGACCAACCCGCTGATGATGCTTCTGATGAGGATAAAAATGTTTATCTGACTCAACAAGAAGACCACAGTATAGTTCACTGCGGCATCCTCTATGGATTAGAGCCAGAGCTGCGAAAACGTTTCGAGAACAGCACTGCTTATGCCACAATGGGAGAATTGAAAATGATTTTCGATACCCATGCCGCAGTTGAGAGTTATGACGCTTCAGAAAAGATCTTTAGCTGCATGATGGAAGAGAACAGCTCCGTTAGTGAGCACGTACTCAAAATGTCTGCGTACGCTGATAAGCTCATAGCCTTGGGAATATCGATTCCCATTGAGCTAGGGATACATCGTGTTCTCCAATCTCTACCACCTAGTTACAAGAACTTCGTGATGAACTATAATATGCAGAGCATGAAGAAGTCTCTTCCTGAGCTTCTCTCGATGCTTAAAACTGCTGAAGTGGAGATCAAGAAAGAACATCAAGTGTTGATGATCAATAAGACCACTAGTTTCAAGAAAGGCAAGAAAGGCAAGCCAAGGGTAAACTTCAAGAAGGGTGGAAAATCTGTTGCTACTGCTGAGAAGAGAAACAGGCATGGCCCTAAGTCTGAGACTGAGTGTTTCTATTGCAAGGGTACTGGCCACTGGAAGCGCAATTGCCCCAAGTATCTGGCAGATAAGAAGGCCGGCAAAGTGAACAAAGGTATATATGATATACTTGTTATTGATGTGTACCTTACTAGTACTCGCAGTAGCACCTGGGTATTTGATACTGGTTCGGTTGCTCACATATGTAACTCGAAACAGGAGCTGCAGAACAAGCGACCACTAGCAAAGGATGAGGTGACGATGCGCGTCGGCAATGGATCAAGAGTTGATGTGATCGCCGTCGGGACGCTACCTCTACGTCTACCATCGGGATTAGTTATGAACCTAAATAAATGTTATTTGGTGCCCGCATTAAGCATGAATATCGTTTCTGGATCTTGCTTAATGCGGGACGGTTATTCCTTTAAGTCCGAGAACAATGGTTGTTCGATTTATATGAATAATATCTTTTATGGTCATGCACCTGAGAAGAATGGTTTATTTCTTTTGAATCTTGATAATGTTGATACACATATTCATAATGTGAATGCCAAAAGAATTAAGTTAAATGATGATATTGCTACTTATTTGTGGCATTGCCGCTTAGGTCATATTGGTGTTAAACGCATGAAGAAGCTCCATTCTGATGGACTCTTAGAATCACTTGATTATGAATCATTTGAAACATGTGAACCATGCCTTATGGGCAAGATGACTAGAACCCCGTTTTCTGGATCGATGGAACGGGCGACAGACTTACTGGAAATCATACATACTGATGTATGTGGACCAATGAGTGTATCGGCGCGCGGTGGATATCGTTATTTTGTCACTTTCACAGATGATTTGAGTAGATATGGGTATATTTACTTAATGAAACACAAATCTGAAACGTTTGAAAAGTTCAAAGAATTTCAGTGTGAAGTTGAAAATCATCGTAACAGAAAGATTAAATTTCTACGATCTGATCGTGGAGGTGAATATCTAAGTTACGAGTTTGGCATGCATATGAAACAATGTGGAATAGTTTCACAACTCACACCTGCCGGAACACCACAGCGAAATGGTGTTTCCGAACGTCGTAATCGTACTTTATTAGATATGGTTCGGTCTATGATGTCTCTTACAGATTTGCCACTGTCGTTTTGGGGTTATGCACTAGAGACCGCTGCATTCACTTTAAATAGGGCACCATCTAAATCCGTTGAAACGACACCGTATGAATTATGGTTTGGAAACAAACCTAAGCTGTCATTTCTAAAAGTTTGGGGATGCGATGTTTATGTGAAGAAGCTTCAACCTGATAAACTCGAACCCAAAGCGGAAAAATGCGTCTTCATAGGATACCCTAAAGAAACAATAGGGTACACCTTCTATCACAGATCCGAAGGCAAGATTTTTGTTGCCAAGAATGGATCCTTTTTGGAGAAGGAGTTTCTCTCGAAAGGTGTGAATAGTAGGAAGGTAGAACTCGACGAGGTTATTGAACCTTCTCTTCTTGGAATGGCGAGTAGCGCAGCACCGGAAGTTGTTCCGGGGCCGACCCCGTCAGATGAAGAGAGAGTTAATGATCAAGATCATGAAACTCCAATAGAGGAAACTACCGCACCTCGCAGGTCAACTAGGGAGCGTGCAGCTCCTGAACTATACGGAGATCCCGTACTAAACTTCATGGTAGATGGAGGTGATGACCCTGCGACATATGAGGAAGCGATGATGAGCCCAGATTCCAACAAATGGCTTGAAGCCATGAAATCCGAAATAGGATCCATGTACGAAAACCAAGTTTGGACTTTGGTGGATTTACCCAATGACCGCAAGGCCGTTGAGAACAAATGGATCTTTAAAAAGAAAACTGATGCTGATGGTAATGTGACCGTCTATAAAGCTCGACTTGTCGCAAAAGGTTTCCGACAAATTCAAGGAGTTGACTATGATGAGACTTTCTCACCAGTAGCGATGCTTAAGTCAGTTAGGATTATGTTAGCAGTTGCTGCATTTTTCGATTATGAAATATGGCAGATGGATGTCAAAACGGCGTTCCTTAATGGTGACATTGAGGAAGAGTTGTATATGATGCAACCCAAAGGTTTTGTTGATCCTAAGGATGCTGACAAGGTGTGTAAGCTTCAACGTTCCATTTATGGACTGAAGCAAGCATCCCGAAGTTGGAACCTCCGTTTTGATAAGGTGATCAAAGGTTTTGGATTTGTCCAAACATACGGAGAAGCTTGTATTTACAAGAAAGTGAGTGGGAGCTCTGTAGCATTTCTGGTACTATATGTGGATGACATATTGTTGATTGGAAATGATATAGAACTTTTAGAAAGCGTAAAAGGTTATTTGAACAATAGTTTTTCAATGAAAGACCTCGGTGAAGCAGCTTATATATTGGGCATCAAAATCTACAGGGATAGATCAAGACGCTTAATTGGACTTTCGCAAAGTACATACCTTGACAAGATTTTGAAGAAGTTCAGAATGGAAGATAGTAGGAAAGGGTTCCTACCTATGTTGCAAGGCAAGACGTTGAGTAAGACTCAATGTCCAGCTACAGCAGAAGATAGAGAAAAGATGGATAAGACTCCCTATGCTTCAGCCATAGGTTCTATCATGTATGTTATGCTATGTACAAGACCGGATGTGGCACATGCTATTAGTTTGACTAGTAGGTACCAATCCAATCCAGGTTTGGAACACTGGACTGCGGTCAAGAATATCCTAAAGTACTTAAGAAGAACTAAGGACATGTTTCTCGTATATGGCGGTGAAGAAGAGCTCGTCGCAAGATGTTACGTCGATGCTAGCTTCGACACTGATCCGGATGACTCTAAGTCTCAGTCCGGGTACGTATTTATTATGAATGGAGGAGCTGTAAGCTGGAGGAGTTCCAAGCAATCCGTGGTGGCGGGATCATCAACAGAAGCGGAATATGTTGCTGCCTCGGAGGCAACACAGGAAGCAGTTTGGATGAAGGAGTTCATATCCGAACTAGGCGTGGTTCCAAGTGCGTTGGATCCAATGGTTGTCTATTGTGACAACAATGGAGCCATAGCCAATGCTAAGGAACCAAGGTCTCACAAGAATTCCAAGCATATCAAGCGTCGTTTTCACTCCATCCGTGAGCATGTCGCAGATGGTGATGTGAAGATTTGCAAAGTACATACGGATCTGAATGTGGCAGATCCGTTGACTAAAACTCTCTCAAGGACAAAACATGATCAACACCAGAACTCCATGGGTGTTAGATTCATCACTATGTAATATAGATTATTGCCCCTAGTGCAAGTGGGAGACTGAAGGGAATATGCCCGAGAGGCAATAATAAAGTGTTTATTATGTTATTCCTTGTTTGTGATAGATGTTTATTTCTCATGCTAGAATTGTATTAACCGGAAACGTTGATACATGTGTGATTAATAAACAAACCAACGTTCCTAGTGAAGCCTCTCTTTTAACTAGCCCGTTGATTAAACAGATGATCAAGGTTTCCTGATCATGAACATTGGATGTTGTTGATAACGGGGTCATGTCATTAGGAGAATGACATGATGAACTTAAACCCTAAACTAAGTATAACAATACGATCAAGTCATTTAGTTTTGTTGTTATGTCTTACATTCGGAGTAACATTATTCCTTAGACCATGAGATCATGTTAATCACTAATACCGAAAGAATACTTTGATGACATCAAACATCACACCGTAAAAGGGTGACTATAAAGGTGGCATTGGATATTCGGAAAGTATTGGTTGAAGCTCATGGATCGAGAATGGGATTTGTCCATCCAATATGACGGATAGATATACTCAGGGCCCTCTCGGTGATATCACATCAACACCGCTTGCAAGCAAGTGATTTGATCACTAGGATGTTATATCACGGGAACGAGAAAAGAGTACTTGTCGGATAACGAGATCGAACAAAGTATAGTGGATACCGATGATCGGATCTCGGACAAGTAATATATCGCGAGACAAAGGGAAATCGTTACGACGTTGAAAGGTTCACACGATCACGAGAGTCATCGTTGAATATATAGGAGTCATCACGGTTTTCCAGACCCCGCTGTTGATTATTGATCGGAGAGGAGTCTCGATCATGTCTATAATATTCACGAACCGTAGGGAGACACACTTAAGGTTCGATGAAGCGTTTAGAGAAGATACGGAATACCGAAGAATATTTTGGGCAGCTCCGGAATAGTTTCGGGGAAAATTGAAATAGTTCAAGGGGTTTTTCGTCGAACGGTTGTTAATAGAATTAACAAATGGTTCGAGGTGCTGCATGCAAATGTTTGTTAATGGAATTAACAAATATAAATAAAGAAATAAAAATGTTTTATTTATTTATTAAAGAAAAACCTTTGGATTTTCCAAGTGGGAAATTAAGGGAAATTTGAGTGGGTTTGAGTGGAGCTTCCACTCACATGAAGAGAGGAAGGGGTGGGGGCACCCATGGCTGGCCGCACCCCCCCCTTGGGCTGCCTCCCCCTCCCCTATAAAAGGAGGGTGAGGGCTCTCTCTTCCACACACACTTGCTCACACATTTTCCCTTCCATCCGCTGCTCCATTCCATGGTCTCCGGCTTGGCAAAGCCCTGACCGTGGGATTCTTCACCACCACCACGCCGTCGTGCTGCTGGAATTCCGGAGGGATCTTCCACTTCCGCAACCCGCTGGAACGAGGGAACGGAAGTCTTCATCGAGCTGAACGTGTGACCGATTACGGAGGTGCCGCCGGATTGCGGTGCTCTTCTTCTCGCTCGGGATCGGCGTGAGAACGACTATGCCAACCACGAGATCTTTTCTCGTACCACTTTGAGTCTTCGAGGGTATGTTATCTCAAGACTCTCTTTCTCCCCGTTGCCTTTCATCTCATAGATTAGATCTTGGCCATTTGGGTTTATCGCGTGTAGGAAAATTTTTGTTTTCTATGCTACGTTCCCCTTCAGACATCCTGTACATCTGCATCACCACGTTCATCTCCTTCTGCAAGATCATCTAGGTCTGCACCATTTAAAACCGAAGGAGCAAACAAATTGCGTGGATTCATTTTTATAGCACTTGCCCAATTAGGGCTCTTCACATCTCTCACATAGAAAACCTGTGCAGCTTGGATGCCTAGAATGTAAGGGTCGTCCGTGAATCGGTGTACACTAGTGTCGAGGTCAATAATTCCATACTTGTCCCTCCTATACCCCTTACTATGATTTCTATTGGCAGGAGGCACGTCGAACCAGTCGCACTGCAATAGAACAACCTCCTTATCAGGAGGAAAGTCAAGAAATATGATTTTCTTTATCACCCCATAATAATCAGTACTGCTGGTGCTTCCTTGCGCGTTGACTACGACGCCACTATTTTGGGTACTCAAGTCAAGCTCTATTTCGGTATTACGAAAGTAATATCCATTCAGTACTGTACGGTTGAACACACGAGCAATTTGATCAGGCCCTTTAGCTAGTGTATACAACAGACTGTTGACCTTCCCATTTTTATGGAGTTGTCTGATCTGTTTCATGGAATAGAATATGTGTGAGTGTACTATACACCATTGTTTTTTTATTACGAGAAACATTTATGAAAATGCTAAAGTAACTTACCCGTCTTTCGAACCAGCCAACAAAATCTTCCTTGTGTTTCTTTTTAGGATTAGGACAATTGTTCTTTTTGAGCTCGTCAATATGTTCCCTTCAAAAAGAAATGATATATGGTTACTTCATAACCAAAGTGTTAATGCATATCATGATATGAAACAAATACATAAGTTTCCTTACTGAATCCATGGCTCGGTTTCCTCGTAGTTTGTTATTATGTAGTGCCTCATTTGATTAAGAGCTTCCAAAGACAGTGATTCACGGGCAAAACCTTTCTTGGAGTAATCAACTGCACTCATTATGCTAATCCCTGTTGGTGCCTCATCTGTAGCTCCATCTGCATGGCGTTCAGACTGACTTATTTTTGTAGGCGAGCCTTTAACGAATCGACTGCAGAACGTCATGCACTCTTCAAGTATGTACCCCTCTGCAATTGAACCTTCTGGATGAGCCTTGTTACGTACATATCCCTTCAACGTACGCAGGTATCTCTCAACCGGATACATCCATCTATACTGTACAGGCCCTGCAAACCATGCTTCTCGAGCTAGATGAATTGGGAGATGCATCATAATATCAAAGAAAGCTGGTGGATATATCATCTCTAGCTGACATAGAATTACTGCAATTTGTTGGTCCAAATTCAACAAATCCTCATCCCTTAACTCCTTGGAGCATAAATCGGAAAAGAATTTACTGAGCTGAAGCAATGGGGTAAGGACATTCTCCGGCAGAAGCTTGCGCAACGCAATAGGAAGAAGTTTCTGTAATATAACATGACAGTCATGAGTTTTGAGTCCACTAAACTTGCACTGCTTGAGGACCACACATCGCTTAATGTGTGAAGCATAGCCATCAGGCATCCGTATGCTCTGCAGAAACCTGAGCAGCATTATCTTCTCTTCCTTTTTTAAAGCATACACGCCTTTCTTAAGTTTGTACTTATCCTTACCGGCGGGCTTTGCGTGCTGATCCTCCCTAATTTTCAAAAACTCCAAATCTAGGCGAGCCTTCGTACCATCCTTTGTTTTCCCATCCATCTCAAGCAAAGTACCCAGAATGCTGTCACAAATGTTCTTCTCGATGTGCATAACATCCAAATTGTGCCTCACGAGCAAGTGCTGCCAATACGGGAGCTGGAAGAACACACTTTTCTTCCGCCAATTGTGCCAGGGATTAGTTTCCGGTCGTTTTCTCTTATTTGACCGCCCAAATGGTTTATGCTGAATGCTATCAAGCTCCTTTAGAACTTCAATGCCTGTAAGTGGCACCGGGGCGTCTCTATGGTCTGGCTTGTTGTTGAACATAACCTTGTTTCGACGCCATTTGTGTTGTTTCCGTAGAAAACGTCGGTGTCCCATGTAGCAATGCTTTCTACCATACCGGAGCCATAAAAAGTCTGTATGCTTGTGGCAGTAAGGGCATGCTAGCTTGCCTTTTGTGCTCCAACCACTCAGCATTGCGTAAGCCGGGTAGTCATTGATGGTCCACAACACGCATGCATACAACTTGAAATTTTGTTTAGTTGCAGCATCATATGCTTCAACACCATCCTCCCATAGAACTAACAGTTCATCAATCAAAGGCTGTAAGTACACATCAATGTTATTTCCTGCTGACTTTGGTCCTGGAATAATCATTGACATTATCCAGTTCTCTTGTTTCATACACATCCATGGTGGCAAGTTATATGGGATCAGAATGACAGGCCATGTAGTGTGTGATATACTCATGAGCCCAAAGGGGTTGAATCCATCTGAAGCAAGGCCAAGCCGAACACTGCGAGCATCTTTTGCGAATTCTTTCTGACTATATCTTTCATCAAGGCTTTTCCAGGCCTTCGAATCTGCAGGATGCCTCATTATGCCATCATCTTTACGTTTCTCCTTATGCCATTTCATATCAGTTGACATATCTTCTGTCATGTACAACCTTTGCAGTCTTTGAATGAGTGGGAAATACCATAGAACTTTCTGTGGCACTTGCTTCTTTGATTTACGGATCGATGAATCAGCTTTGTCTACGGTTGCACTTGATTTCCATCGAGACGTATGACAGACAGGGCATTCTTGGGCATCAGCATGCTCATTACGGAATAGCACACAATCATTATAGCACGCGTGTATCTTCTTGTAATCGAGTCCAAACTCTCGAATGACCTTCCTTGTGCGAGATTAGTAGGAATGCAGTGACCCTTTGGCAGCACCTCCGTGAACATCCGCAGCATTAAGTCACATGCTCTGTTAGTCATCCCAGACACGCACTTGATTTGGTAAAGCTTCACAATGAAAGATATCTTTGTGACCTCCTCACAACCTGGGTACAACGATGTTTTTCCCTCTTCCAATAGTTTGTAGAACGCCTTTGCAGATGCATTTGGCTCCTGTTTCATTCCATCACCGCTCGTGTCTCCTGCATTACTTCCCACTTTTGTGGCCCTTATCAGAGTATCGAGCATGTCACATATCCCTTCACCACCACCTGCATCGTCTTCATCATCAGAATCTTCAGACATGTTGTCCTCCTCGGGTTCACCATGGAATACCCATTTTTTGTAGGACGGATCCATCCCATTCTTAAGCAAGTGCATATGGATCTCCTTTTTAGTTTTCTGAGCATTATTCAGACATTTCGTACACGGGCAAAAGTTTCTTGCGTCTGGTTCAGCACCATCAAAACTAAGTTCCAAGAAACTCTCGATGCCACTTTGCCACTCCACAGAATCTCTATCCTTCTCCATCCAGCTCTTGTCTTGTGACATTTTGCGTTATCTCCGTTTAGCCGGTCTTGTAAAAAAAAAGGAGCAGCATTAGTTCACACAAAAGTATTTCGAAACAACAAATACATCAGAATGACAGGCATACTGGTCTTTCAAGTAAGTAAGAATTGCAGGGGATTACATTAGACATTACTTCACAACACAGCGTTCGATTGAAACTAACACTTACACCTGAAACTGACATGGCTATGAAAATATAAAACCTAGTTCGTACCTGAATTTCTGACATTGCTATGAATATTAAACTAACACTTACAACTGAAACTGATAAAACAGACACGCATATGTGAACACAAGCAGCTAGTCTATCTGACAGCAATTGCAATCACCATTAACTTCATCGAACCGGCAGGATGGAAACCAAGGATTTCATCAGTATTGGTACAAACCTTGTAATTGCGTCTGACGAGCGGCGGAAGCAGCGGTTGAGTACAAGTCGGCGGGGCAGCGTTGGCGGCAGTTCAATAGTTTATGCTAATCGAGTTCGGATGGCGGCGAGATAATAGTGGCGGATTGATCGGTCGCGCAGGGCCGATACGGCGGCGAAGTCGCCTGAGAACGGATAGAGCGGCGTTGTCGTGTGGGGGCAGGGCAGTTTGGAGGAGACCGGGCGGACAAACGTAGCCCTTTCGCTCGCCCAATGGCCCAACCGGAGTATGGGCCTATTAATTGTACAATTTGTCTTCACAGCCCATTTGCCTTGTGAACAATATGTTTTTCCCTTGGCAATAACGTTCAAGTATTATAAATGCTCTATTAAGTTTTACTAGTTTCATTTTATGATTAAATTAATTCGTTTCGAAATGCATTGTTGTGTTAATATTCAACACTAGTCGGAAAAGGCCTGTTATTGGTGTGGTTTTTCTTCAGTTCTGGCATGAAACTCGTACGCCCCTGCTATCTAGGTGTCCACTGGCGTATTTCTGGAATCGACACAGGTTATACTACATGATCATTGACGTTGATGTCATAGTCCACATCACTATCCTATAGAAATCGGTAAATAAAAAGGGTATGTAATATTGACTAGAAGCGCACAAATGGTATTCAATTATGAGATAACATAACAAGCATTAAAAAAAAACCGCATAAACATTCAAAGATTCAACCAGATAGTACTCAACATTAACATGTAATCTAAAAGTTCGCATAAAGCTAGAACTCTCAGCTACAACCACGATACCTACTCATCATCTGACTGAATAAAGTGGAGGGTGCACCGGCCGGTAGACTAAAAATTCTAGGTCAAACTTGTGCGGAAGGGCAGGCGGCGGCGAACACGTGGCGAGGGAGGCGTGTGAAGTCGGCGGTTTTCTGTGGGGGAATGATTACACGCACGCTGCCTTAGGTCAGGCCGTAGACTAGCTGTTTTGATGGGACAAATCGTGGGCCGCGCTGGCCATTGTGTAGGTTTAGTAGATTAAAAATAGGCTTATTAGTTTGGGCCCACAAACAAGTGAGTACTATGGGACAAATCGTGGGCCGCGCTGGCCATTGTGTAGGTTTAGTAGGTCTATGTACACACACGGCACAAGTGCTTCCCAATTTTTTTCTATCGATTTCACACGGAAACCACTTCGAGTCTGCTCCGTACAGAATTAATATTAATACTCCCCTGTACTTCCATTCGTATTCACCACTGCATCTCTTCCAACCGCTGCACTCCAGTCTCTTCTTCTTCCATCCGCTCCCCTCTCTTCTTCTTCCAAGAATGGACGAACAGAAGTATTTCTGCCGCACGATTAAGGTCCCCATCCATGGCGAGGAAAGCATCGACGTCACGTACACCAACGACCCTGCCGAGGTGCAGCGTGTCGTAGACATGTACGAGCAGTGGATTGATAGCGGAGAAGAAAGGTTCATGGGGCTCGATTTCGAGTACACATCCCACAAGGTTGATATCGAGAAGAAGGTCGCCGTCCTTCAGCTTGCATTACGCCGCCACGTCCTGGTGTACCATCACTCCAGGTTAAAGTCATTTTTCCTCTTGTTTTCTGCAACTAGTACTCATCTGCTCCGCCGCCATGTTCTTGTGATTGCTATTTGGTTATTCCTGGTTCTTGTGATTGGTGTTACTACTACTTTTTTCCTCTTTTTTTCGGCAACTAGTACTCATCTAGATTTTCTGCAACTAGTACTCATCCAGACATGCATGCGTAACAGTTTTCTCACGCACTTTTTTTCGGATCGGAGGGAGTAGTACTTTTCTAAACTCTTGTTACTTGTGTACTTCAGTGGTGACTGGTGGCAATCTGCGACGCTGGCTGATCTTTTTCGTTTTGGCAGCGTCAAATTTGCAAGTGTTGACACCAACAACGACAAGAAAATGTTTGCGAGAACCTGGAATTTTTCTATTCCAAAAGAAAATTATGAGGATATCCAAGATTTATACTTTCATGTGTTCAAATAAAAGAAAGTTGGAATGGCTACCATGGCAGCAAAATTTATTGATCCCGTCTACAAAAACATGAAGAAGAAGGATTACCGGTGGCACAGCTACTGGGACAACCAAATGCTAGACATGGAACACATCACCTATGCTGCAATTGATGGGTTCCTCTTCCTAGAGTTGTACCGTAAGCTCAAACCCATGAGTGACGCCAAGAAGGCCGAGGAGGGAGGCAGATCAAGGAGGGCGAGGGCGACCCACACTTGGCACTAGATCACCTGCTGCGGCGTAGTATATATGCTACTTTTGTTCTTTGTAATTAGAGTATATGTAAAATTATTCGAGTAGTACATATGCTACTTTTGAGCTATGGATTAATCTTGGTACTTTTGTTCATATTGCAAGTGCTATATCTAACTAGTAGTGCAAATTATGCTACGTGAAGTCTGGTTTGAACTCAATGACAACTCTCCTCGCTGGCGGTGTTCGAGTAGTTCCCTCCTCGAGGCAGAACTAGTCCTGCCGCCATTCTCCTTTGGGTGGTTCGACGACTAGGGATGTCAAGATGGAGTTTGTTATTCCTAAGAGGCACCAGCATCTGTGGCGACGCGGCTCTGATCTTTGTTTAGGAAAGGCCTTCTCTTGTGTTTGGTTTTTGAGTCTGTGGGACAGTTCTCGGACTAGCCGGTGTGGAGTGGTGTAAGTGATAGTGTTGCTCGCAACGAACTGTCAAGTTCATGTACTCAAACCACTATCTCCTATAAAAATCAGGTGCCAATTGCGTGCCCTCCAAAAAAGAAACAACTCTTTAACAATATTAATAAGCTCTGCTAAACGATAACATAAAAAGGACATAATGTTTCACATAGTGCATCATGCAGGAGTATTGGAAGCAACACATAGTTTAAACAAAAGAAACATTGTCTTCACAGGCACAACTTAGAAGATCTTGTGAACTGGGCCAGCTTCGATGGGATCAGGTATGAGTGGAATGAGTCTATTCACCTTACGGAAGGTGACTTGTTCTCCCTCCCACTCGTACCTCTTCCCGTGACACCTTAGCACATCCTGTCTACGCATCTTGATGTAAAGATACGCGGAGTCTCCCTCTTCGTGAGACTGGACAATGCGCCAGTTGGTAGTACCCAACTTGCTAAGGAGTACACGCGAAACCATGAAAGACGATGGTCGCTGGTTCGGCTTTACCACAGCTTGAAGAACAAAGTCGGTGTGCACCCACTTTTGCTCCTTTAGCTGAAGTATCACCAGATTGGATACATGGACGTTGCAAGCTGATTTTTCATCAACATTTGGTGATGTTGGAGGTACTTCTTCAACATCTTCATCATCTTCTCCAGAGCCTCCATCCCCAGAACCATGACCATCTGACAAGGCCAGTCCGCCATCAGATGACTCTTCTTCAACTCTCGGCTCCTAAAATGCAATAAGCCAATATGTTAACTGAAAACTGAAGTTGCTCATTCGTTTTTAACTTTTATATCATTTATTGCCGAAGATACTTCTCGAATACCCCACATTAGTTAGGAGTATTCAAGAAACAAAATCAAACCTTGTTGGACATGGTAAGATAAATAAAATTTCTATTATAATTTTGTAGTTTATACATTAAGAGCAACTGATTTTACATTGAAAAGAGTACCATCATGATCCGTTGAAATTGACAACATGTAAGATATGGTTTGGGTAGTGACCCGAATTATCTTTTTCTTAAGTTTTGGTATGCATAGCATGTGTAAAATGTTTACAACCAAAATAGGATAAATATATGTTTATAAGGTTTTCCCAAATAAAAGATTGTGTATTTCTCCTATCACCGAACCAAAGAGAAATGTTGTTTGTCAGAAGGGTTGATTTCTCGAAAAAGTAGTTCTTGCGAAACAAGTAAGTGGGAGGACAGTACAAACTCAACAAGATTAGAGAATCTTCGTTACCATGTCAAGAGTAGTGCAGCACTGGAAGTTGTTCCATGGTTTCCTATTTTGACAAAGTAGAAGACACTACATGTGTTGTAGGTACTTGGAATGAGTTTACGAACTGTACCACAAAAGTACTAAAACTTTGTACTTAGACCAACTTGTGGTTTGAGAGTGAAGTGTTGTTTTGACAACAAAGGACCTGGACCTTACAAAGGAAGTAAATGATGAGCCTTGACTTCGTAAAATTGGCTTTGAGTCATTATATCCGCGATAGTATCCATGTATGAATATCAAGTATGCGACTTGATAGTCCTTTCGATAAGCCTGATACCTAGCGATAGCAAATGGGTCTATATAGCAACAAAGACATGGATTTTACATCCTTTAAAAGTTGTGCTTGTCGAAAAGATGTTTTCGACGAAGTTCAGAGAGTTGACTACTGCAGGATTTTGATCTTCCGTAGTGATGCTTTAGTTTTTGCGGATAGTTCTAGCAAAAGTTACATGTTATGATATGGCAGTTGAATAACAAAACCAACTTTCCTCTCAAAGAAGTTTGATCGAGGATGTGTATTTGACACATCTGAGAGTTTTGTAAAATTAAAAAGGTTGCTGGAAAGGTATGCGCAATTCAATGGTTGAAGTGAGCTTAACGAAGTTGGAATCTTTACCTTAATGAAGTTATCAAAAGAGTTTGATTCCATCATGAACAATAAAGATGCTTGTAGAGTTACAAAAAATTAAGTGGGAGCGCTATGACATTTTTCCAATGCTTTATGTAGATGCCATGTGGTTGATTGGAAAATATGTATTTTAAATTAACACGGTTAAGATTTTCATATTGATGAAAGACTTAGAAGATATTGGGCATAAATATCTATAAGAGATGGATTGGAGCGCTTGATATGATTGAAGCCAAATTACATAGATGAAATATTGAAGTAAGTGAATATCGAAATGACAAGAAGGAGTTCTTGCCACATGGAAAAGAATTGAGCAATATTCAAGTGTTTTGACACATGATGAGCATAATGAAATTAAGGTTTCTAAGTCACATGTTCCATGCTATGTACACAACCAGATGAGTCATGTGCTATAAAATGTTATAGTAGGATAATTCATATGATGATTAGACAACAGTGGGAGAGATCCTTATGCCATTTTAGAAATGCTAAGGATGTGTTTTCCTATGTAGTAATGACAAACTATTTGTTGTAATGTGTTGCACTAATAGTCTTGTCATCTATTCAAATAATTTTATCTCAATTAAAATATGTGATGAAGGGTAGCACAATAGTATGGAAGAAAGTTCCAAGCTGTATTTGAAAGAGTTTCAAAATTAAAATATTGTGAGGGATACTACAACAAAGGCTAAGTATATCGTTGTGTTGACAACAGATAATAAGAGTATTTTGTATCAATGAGTTCTTTATTGAACTTGGTGAATTTCCAAGAATGCTGACACTATGAAGCTACATTTTCACAATGTTAGTAACATTGGTTTAAGCTGAGGAATTAAGGTATCACCGGGAAGAGGAAACACGTGGGGGCACACCATGGGCTGGACGCACCACCCCTTTGGGCTGCCTCCCCTTCCCCTATAAAATGAGGGTGAGAGCTCTCCCTTCTACACACACTTGCCCACCTCACTTCATCGCCACCCGCTGCTCCATTCCATGGTCTCCGACTTGGCGAAGCCCTGACCGTGGGATTCTTCACCACCACCACTCCGTCGTGATGTTGGAGTTCTGAAGGATCCTCTACTTCCGCCTCCCCGCTGGATCGAGGGAACGGAGGTCGTCGTCAACCGTACGTGTGACCGATCACGGAGGCACCGCCGGATTGTGGTGCACATCTCTTCTCGCACTCGGGATCGGTGTGAGTACGACTACTCCAACAACGAGATTTGATCTCGTAACTCTTTGTGCCTTCGAGGGTATGTTCTTCTTAAGACTCTCTCTTTGCCCGTTACCTTTCATCTTCTAGATTAGATCTTGGCCCTTCGGGTTTCTATCGCGTAGGATTTTTTTTCTATGCAACGAACCCTTCATGTTCGCGGTGCAAGGAGCATGAAAAATATGTAAAAGATGATAATATGGTGAAAGGTAAAAGAGTAACTATGGAACTAAGGAGTTCTTAGTGTGTACGTGATTAGATGGTGCAAGGTTCTAACTTATTTTCTCACAAATTGTATCTAATATTTTCGAATGAATTGGATTGCTGATACGTCTCCAACATATCTATAATTTCTGATGCCTCATGATGATATTATGCCAATTGCTACATGTTTTCTCCCTTATTTATAGCATTTTTACACGTTTTCCGGGACTAACCTATTAATAAGATGCCACAAAGCCAGTTCCCTGTTTTCTGTTGTTTTTAGTTTCAGAAAACTTATTCTAGAAATATTCTCGGAATTGGAAAATTCAAAAGTCAGATGTCTTAGAAGTCCCGGAAGCTTCTAGAAGTCCCAAAGAGCCCTAGAGGGGGCCACAGGGTGGCGCGGGTCCCCCTTGGCCACGCCACCTAGGGGTGTAGGCCTCCTGGCCACCTCCCGGCATCACCCTTTCGCATATATATACTCTCCTGAGGGAAAACCCTAAAAGGATCGACCTTTTCCATAAAATACATCCGTAGCTCCGCCACCGCCGCCGATAAGTTTCGGGGGACAGATCTCTGTTCTGGCACCCTGCCAGGACAGGGAAGTGCCCCCAGAAGCCATCTCCATCGACTCCACTGCCATCTCCATCGTTGTTGTTGTCTCCTATGACGAGGAGGGAGTAGTTCTCCCTCGAGGCTAAGGGCTCTACTGGTAGCTATGTGGTTCATCTCTCTCTCCCATGGTGTGATCTATATGTGATCGTGAGCTTTATAATCTATTTGAATTTGTAGATGTTACTCTTCATCTTTTGCTACTCAAGTGCTTTATTAATATGAACTATGGAGTCACCTTGTTCCGCGGTGCGAAGGTGAGAGTGTGCACATCGTGTGTTTCTCCTCTATGAACTATGGTGTTTGTCTAGTACCATCTAGGGCGCTCATAGTGACAGCGTGGGGTTAACTAGACATGGGAATGCTTACTTTAAGGAATGCTTTTTGCAGCCCTACACAATGATTAGTGTTCGTTATTTGTTATGAGATATCCGTAAACAATTTGATCACGATGTAAAGGTGAGAGTGTGTACACTGTGTGGTTTAGCATTATATTTATATTTTGTGTTGGATAACCCTATGAAATTGTGGTGTTTGCGTGGAACCATCTGGGTCCCATGGTGATAGCATGGGGGTTACTTAGTTGGAAAAGTGCTTACTCTGAGGAGTGCTGTTAAAGCCCTACGCATGGATTGGTGTTGTTATTCGACCGGAGAGTGGTTAAGAGTAGCATAGTGAAGAGAAGATATTTAGTTATTCAATTATGTGATCATTGTTGAGAATGTGCACTAGTGAAAGTAGGATCCCTAGGCCTTATTTCCAAGCATTGAAACACAGTTTTATGCCTTTTCTGCTACATGTTTGCTTGCTGCCATTTTTATTTGAGATTGCTATTATCACTTATTATCATCCATATTACTTGCATTTACTCTCTCTTCGCCGAACTAGTGCACCTATACAACTGACAATTGTATTACGTGGGTTGGGGACACAACAGACTTCTTGTATCTTGATTGCAGTGTTGCTTGAGAGGGATATCTTTGACCTCTATCTCACTGAGTTCGATAAACCTTGGGTGATCCACTTAAGGGAAACTTGCTGATGTTTTACAAACCTCTGCACTTGGAGGCCCAACACTATCTACAAGAATAGAAGCGTGCATAGACATCAAGCTCTTTTATGGCGTCGTTTCCGGGGTTGTAAGGTAAAAGGTACTCACATCATCGGGTGTCAGTGCTCGAAGTTATTTCCTTTAGATTCTGCAATTATATCTTTTTGTTTCTTGTTTCACTACAACAGGACACCCCTACAACAACGCAAGAATCTGTATCTAAACACCAATATAAGCGTTGCTAGTGCCTTTACCAACGGATTTAGTATGCGTTGCCTTAGGTGGCGTTGCAAGGGTATAAGGCAACGCATATATACGCGTTGGTAACCAATAGATAAGACGTTGCAGAGTGCCAACATATGTCAAGCAACTATTATATCCGTTGGAACATAAATACATAATGAATATTTTTTTTCAAAATAATAATTATTTTTAAGATTGAGTGGCTTGATCGATGGTAGTATTTTTCCTCACCAAGGGAGTATATACTCCATATGATATGTAGGACAACACATAAATCACAAAATATGGATACTTTGCGTGAAGAAACAATTCACTTTTGATTACTGAAATCACCATCTCATACATAAAAATTATCTTACGGGTACACAACTTACAATCTTGTTTCAAAATATGATATTCTGGCTAATCCTAAGTATATTCCTACTAATGTTCTGCCTTCTAATGTAGAATCTGAATATAGCAGCCCTTGCTGATCTTCTAATGTAGAATCACTTGTAATGTAGAATCTGCATATAGCCTCCCTTGCTGATCTTCGGAACCTGCAAAAACAAAGTTCCAATTTTAGAACCGATGTGGCAAAGAAAAAAAAAATTGACATTGGCGCTCTTTATCTAGCTCAGCTAGATTAGCAACAAAATTTC